>OY365782.1:21210912-21906079 GCA_959347405.1 Napeogenes sylphis
ATCAAATGGGACATAATAATTGTTGTCGTTTTATTTCCAATTTACTGATGGGCTAAAAGTAAGTTCAACTCTTAAAAAAAAAACACTCCTGCAAGGGTTCTGCTCTGAATTTCAAAATATAAGGAAACCCTGGCGACAGGCAGTCACTGCGAAATCTGTGCACATATTTTCTTTTTCAAAATGTTATTATAATACTAGATGCTGGGCGCTCTCTGCGTTGCGTTGAAAATCTTGTTATTTTTTTGGGCCCAAGAGTTCGCTTATATTTAGAATGATGATTTAAAAGAAACTAGTTATTAGAGATTTTTTTTCAAATTTATTATTATGGACACAAATCGGGTATTATTGTTATTAAATCACATTACAAAGATGCGATCCTTGACTAATTTGACAACGGAACCCGCAGCGGAAACTTCCAATGACGGCTTCGTGTTTCAAGTGTTTCGTGAAATATGTTCTGTTGAACACTTTTTATGTTAGGTATCCGCGAAGGTAGTAGTCCACTGGGTATAAGATCTGGTTATGAGATGTCCATTTAGTTTCACATGTTTTGGATATTACTTTTTCTCCTAAAATTTCGCAAATAGCACATAAAGTGTTGTTGGAAGTGTGGCATGTTACCCTATCCGATCTGTTTTTGTTGTAACATTTGGGGTGATCCAAGGTTTACAATAAAGTATGGAAGAATAAAGGCTCTTTTAGATGCTTTAATGCAGGATTAGTTTCACTCCAATACCCGCAATTTTGCCTATTCACTTGACTATCTAAATGGAAATGGGCCTCGTGTGAGGGAACTTGTTGGTAAAGTTGAACACTCTCACATTTTTATTGCTAATTGAGGCCTGGAAGCGTGGTATTGAGGCTCTGATTCCTGTATCATTGATTTTGTACGGATACATTATATATCCGTACAAAATCAATGATACATACATTATATAAAGCATACGAATCAAAGATTGAGATTTTAAGTAAGTGACAAACTATTGTGAGGTTATATTTTTAATTACAAAATATGAAACTATAAGCAATAGATAGTTTTAGATATTGGAAATAAATTCGTTTCGATAAAAATCACTTTTTTGTACTTTGCAGTTTATTTCTGATTCTATGTATTTATGTTTTACATCTATAACTGTTTATAAAATATAAACCCATGCTTTAAAGAAATGAGTGAATGGTTTTTGTTCGTTTTTTAAATTATAATTATCTAATTGCTCGTTAAGCAACCGCTTGTCTGAATATTATATATGATCAAATAACACAAACCTACCATTTATTTCGATTTCACAAAGCTTAGTAAACTTTATACACGAGAAAATACTTACGAAAGAACTTAAGACCATATAGCAGTCTGTCTTATTGGCAATTATAATAAACATGTTTATAAGCGAAAAGTTCTTATTAAAACTTTATTCTGTGTTAAAGTCATTTTGCTGAGAAGTATAAAGTCGATAAAAAAAGTCATGTCAAGTGGTACGATAGAAGGAACCGTAAACGGATAAGCACCCACTGTAAAACATAATACCGATTCGGAGACAATTTCAGTTCCCATTAACATTCGGTTCGAATCTGATCCGTCATGAATTTTCTAGAAGGAGCGAGGCAATGAGACTCGGGTTCGAAACGAAACGAAAACACAAAACTAAGTGTTAAGGTACATATGGATGGAACGAAGTTCCTTTCGATTAATTATTGAAAGAATAGGGAATATGCATAAAATTTAAAATGGTCCCAAATACTTTTTTCGGATACTTATTATCATCTTATTATATTATATATAAAAACATTTTATTTATTTACTAATCATTTAAAGGCCCTAAAATAATTTGTGAAAATAATTAAGGGAGTAAAATTCAAACTTCTAAAACGCGCCACCATCGGTCGAAAGGAATTGTGACGTCATTTGACACACCATTCAAATTATCGGCGTCGAAGTTCATACTGTGGTATTAGTGTTACTGAGAAAAATAAATAATTTATATCTATATTTTCGTGCTTAAAGATTTTATTAAATGTTACGATTGTTTAGGTTAGGTTACTTGGACCTTTACCAATAACGGAAAACGGAAATAAATACATCTTAACTCTTCAAGATGACTTAACAAAGTTTTCTCAAGCTTATCCATTACAACAGCATGATGCTGAAACCATTGCAGACTGTTTTGTTAGAAACTTTATATGCAAATTTGGTATACCTGATATACTATTAACGGATAAAGGCGCAGATTTTACATCAAACCTAATTAAAGAAATTTCTAAGTTGCTAAAAATGAAAAAAATTAACACTACCGCTTATCATCCACAAACTAATGGTGCACTCGAAAGGAGCCACTCAACATTAGCGGATTATTTAAAACATTATGTTAACGAAGATCAATCTAATTGGGACAAATGGATAGATTTTGCAATGTTTTCTTATAATACCAGTACTCATACATCTACACAATTTAGTCCATTTGAACTAATTTTTGGAAATAAGGCAAAACTACCAACAGGAATTGTTAAAGAACCTGATTTAAAATATTATTATAATAATTATTTAGACGATCCTACTTTGAAGCTTAGGAAATCTAGACAAATTGCAAGAGAAAAATTAATAAATTCAAAGCTCACAAATAAATTACACTATGATAAGAAAACGAAATATACCAAATACGAAATAGGAGATTTAGTTTATCTATCTAATGAACAAGTAAAAAACGGGAAATCAAAAAAAATAGCACCTTATTGGATAGGAACCTACAAAATACTAGAAATTAATCCACCCGTTAACGTCACTATTAAAACTAATAAAAATAAAAAGATGAGAGTCCATACTAATAGACTGAAACACGCTTTTGTCTCAGAATGATCAACCACATTACCATACTAATTGGCATCATCATAGGAATAGAAACAAATAGTAAAGATACGTACAAAATAAGTAGAATAGATAAAGGAGGTATACTTTTTATATTCGTTAAGTCCTTCAATCAGCGAAGCGAATGAACTATTATCATTGACTAATCTTGTTTCATATTATATGAATAATAAACTTGTATTTATAATTAAAACTCCTCTAATAACTCAGTCAAGTTATGAATTATACAATATATTACCTGTACCAATTAGAAATAACGATAACACGTTTATATTCATTTTACCCAAAGAAAAATACTTTATTATGTCTAGTAGTAAGTTACATTATGCATATTTGCAAAACCTAGATCATTGTAAAAAGTTATCTCATAATTTTATCTGTAAATTAAATACACCACTGTATTCTGTCCACGGTAATCCAACATGTGAAAAAGAACTTATGTTTGGTAACGTTATCGTACCACAACAGTGCGATACTAGGATAACGCATATAACACAAGAATAATGGTACAAGATGTATGATGTTAATAAATGGTTATATGTAATACCACGAAAGTAGTAGCCACATTAAGTTGTAGAAATAAAGAACCATTTGATTTTGATTTAGTTGATACTGGAATAATATCCATCACGGATAGTTGTAAATTATATACTATAGATATAATGTTACAAACAGATATTAAGGGTTTATCTAGTGAACGTAATTCATATCTGCCAACAATAGACATAATCAATGATGATTGTTGCAAGAAATTAAAAGACATAAATGTAACTAAGCTTGATTTCATTGCTTTGAAAAGTTACGATAAATTAGATTTACAAAGTTTAAACTTAGCAAGTCATAAAATTGATAAAATAAATGAAGTAATAAACGAGTTAGAAAACGAAACGTTTTATTCTAAAATCACAAACAATGCTTATTTTGTTTATATTTTTATGTCTATTTTAAAAATCTTTGCTTGTTATGTATTATATAAAATAGGAAAATATATATGTAATAGGAAATTCTTTTGTACCCGTCCAGGACGTCTTTTTGCTCTAGAAGATACTAGAAACTGTTGTTCTAGGATAACTAATTGTATTACTTTAAAAGTCAATAATTCAAATAAAGATATAGAACTTGAAGAAATTCCATCAACAAGTTCTCAATCTGAAGTAATAACAACTCCTTTGCGCAGAAGCAATAGGATTGCTCAATTAAAAATTAATTAAAATATTATGTTTGAATGTATTAAGTTATTATTATTAATGACAATGATAGACAATAGACAATGGTATTGTCTATCTTAATGGGGGAGGAATGTAATGTTAAATATTTTAATGACATATTTGTTATTCTCAGAATGTATTGTTTGTTGATTCAAAGTCAACTTATTTTTAATCACCTAATATTGTCATGATAACTTATGGATTGTTTATTCTTCTAACGAGTTGTTTTGAAGTTTAGTCGTGTAAACATTAGTTATCTCATTTTCTAGAATTATATATAAGCTCTCCTCCAAACCTTGAAAAAGGAGTCCTCATAGAATCCTCCTCTAATCTTCTTTCATTTATACAGTCATTTTAACAGTCATTTATACAGTCGTAATCATTTATACAGTCCACTACATTACTCAACAAGAGTCTTAAAACATACTATACTATTAGACAATCAATTTTATTTAAATGTGTAGTCCTCGTAAAATTAGATTTTTTTTATACAGTATCTCATAATAATAGTAATACAATTCTTTTTTTAGTAACAAAACACAATTTTAAAGTACAATGCCAAAACATATGGTAGCGAATTTTGAAATAGTTTTAGTTGTGGTTGAGCTTAAAAAATCTTGGCACATTTTTACTTATCGTTATGCATTTTAAAAGAATTTTACCGTTTATGTTTGTTAATACACTATACAGTTTAAGATTTGAATCTGGTTGACTATTTAATTTCCGTCATTTTCTTCTTCTTTTCTTTTATTCTTGCTTTGGTGAGTTCTATCACCGAAGTCTAGACACCAATCATACCTTGAGAATTTGACACATCAAGATATAAAAGACGCATATACCTAAGCGATACTTTTAACCTTCATCACTCAAAAAGCTATCAACATCAAATAAATCATAAATGGTGAGGATATGAACAATATTTCATTAAGTTGTAACTATTTAAAAAAATATTTTTGACTATTATATATATTAAAAAAAGAATCTAAAGCTGTATGCAGCTCGTCTAAAACTTTGATATACTTATAGAATGTTGGTAAAAGTCGTCGTTTTTTAGTATCTTACTCGTTTTATCTGACAATTATGAAACAAAAATACAATAATTCCAACAATGTGATAAATACATTCTTATTAACAATTTTTTGTACAATTTAATTAATTAAATATAAGTTTAAGAAAATCAACTTTATTTAAATGTGTAGTCCTCGTAAAATTAGTTTTTTTTTATACAGCATCTCATAATAATAATAATAGTAATACAATTCTCTTTTTAGTAACAAAACACAATTTTAAAGTACAATGCCAAAACATATGGTAGCGAATTTTGAAATAGTTTTAGTTGTGGTTGAGCTTAAAAAATCTTGGCACATTTTTACTTATCGTTATGCAGTTTAAAAGCATTTTACCGTTTATGTTTGTTAATACACTATACAGTTTAAGATTTGAATCTGGTTGACTATTTAGTTTCCAGTATTTTCTTCTTCGTTTTCTTTATTCTTGCTATGGTGAGTTCTATCACCGAAGTCTAGACACCAATCATACCTTGAGAATTTGACACATCAAGATATAAAAGGGTTCCAGACCTAAGCGATACTTTTAATCTTCATCACTCAAAAAGCTATCAACATCAAATAAATTATAAATGGTGAGGATATGAACAATAAATCATTAAGTTGTAACTATTTAAAAAAATATTTTTGACAATTATAAATATTAAAAAAAGAATCTAAAGCTGTATGCAGCTCATCTAAAACTTTGATATCCTTATAAAATGTTGGTAAAAGTCGTAGTTTTTTAGTATTTTACTCGTTTTATCTGACAATTATGAAACAAAAATACAATAATTCCAACAATGTCATAAATACATTCTTATTAACAAATTTTTGGACCATTTAATTTAATAATAGTAACTCATAATAATAGTCATTGTTAGGCATATTTATTTATAATAATTTAAATGGTAAATACATTGGAATTTACATGTTTTAGTTCATAAGTTTCAACAGTAGCGCCACCTACACAATTAATTATGGAATATTATTTAGAATTTACTGTTAAATGTTTTAAGAATTAGAAGCATAGAATATTTTAACATAATGTTTAATCTTTTATTAATTATTAGAACTTATTATAAGGTATAAATAATATCACCTGTAAGTTGGTTATGAAATTGTAAATTACCCTCGCCTAAATATTATAGTGTTAAAATATTATAAAACGAGTTGTAAGGGCTGCTCTCGCCCATTCTATTACAAATGGTGGAATATTAAACATTGAAGTGCAAGTACTGTGTATTACTAAAACAAGTCTTAACAAGTCAGAAGTGTTCGACCGCTGTAGTATTACGCGCCACGTGTCGATATACACCGTTCGCAAGATATCCTGTCCGAGAATGCTGATGAAGACGGAGTGCTGCCACTGCCGTTGAAAAGCCACGAAAATAAGAGACGACGTTAAAGTTACGTCTAAGAATGCTGATGAAGATGGAGTGCTGCCACTGCCGTTGAAAAGCCACGAAAAAAGGAGACGACGTTAAAGTTACTATTTGGACCTTCTCCGAGTGCTGCTGTAGTAACCTCAAGCGACAACGAGTCGTAGATTTAAAATGATATTGCAAGTTAAGTTAAGTGCGTAAGTTTTTTTTTTCTTTTTCTTAATACCCACATTTTGCCATCTGCTTAGCAGGCTAATTATCTAGCTGGTTATTCGGCAGCATGCTCAATATAGAATATTAATAACTTTGTAGCTTGAAGCTAATAGCACTACTATTAAATTCTATTCATCATATATATCATATTCACTATTAACCATATCTTGTTAAAGTTCAATCATATGCGAAATACAATAAGAGCCTGAATATTTACCAAAACTTTAGTGTTATTAATACAATATCTCTCCATACATGTTTACATCGCTTGGAGTCTTTGGTGAAGACATACGTCGGAGATGGAAAACTCTAAACTACTACTTGACTGCTAATCTGGAAGGGAATTCGTTGCTGTGTTATGAAAATCAACAACATATCAACATCACCTACAACTACTGGAAGAAGAGGTCGACCAAGTACTTTTTTCCTGATCGCGGAATGGCAGTGCAAGCAAGCAGCACTATACAACGATGGTCCTGAATACATGTATACAACGACAAGGTGACAGATAAACTTTATTATAAGAAACTAGCCCTAGAAAAGTTTTGCATAATTAAGTGACCATGTGATTTATAATATTATTGTTACTACGTATACCAACTTTCAAAGCTTTTAAGACCCAGTTGTAGGTTAGAGACGCGATTTTTTTTTTCTTTGTTTTTATTAAGTTATATAACTGACGCGGTAGTTGAGACTTGCAATATAAGAGTAATGTTAGTATTTTAGATTACGATTTAGGCTTTAATGTCTTTATATATGACAGAAGTGAACACTCTCAATGAAGGGGTAATATTCGGTTTACAAAATGTATGTAGATTATTTAAAGAACGATTTCTTAAAAAAATAGTATATATCAGTCGTAAATGATTAAAATATAAAACCCAATATTAAACAAAAAGAAAAGGAATATCGTTAGATATTTTATATATAAATTTTATTTATTTATTATTATTTTTTTTTTAAAGTAAAAGCACTTAACATCATAAAACCATTTTCAAATCGTAATGATCCTTTTGTTTAAGATAGTAAGTAGTTCCTTATAGTGTACACAATATGAATAGATGAAGTTTAATTTTAATTTATACAGATGCAAATGTAGACTTGTCTCCTTTCAGAAAAATTAAAATTCTCGAATATCTTATAGATAGACTTAAATGAATATGACTCGGTAAATATTAAACTCTATAAATTTGGTAGGATCAGATCTAAATGGCCTTGAGGACCGTATGGAAATAATAAGCCAATGATTTGACGCTATAGAGGGTAGATTTAGATATGTTTACATTTATTAAATAGGTAAATATTTGAATTCACGATATTATTTTATTACTTCTGCAACTATATTTTATTTTGTTTTGCTAAAACTACTCCATAGATCTTAAAATATTTATATTTAATTTTGAATTTGTAAGTTTAGCATCGGGTTGCGATAGACGTTCGTTTTTAAAACCAAGTTGGATACTTGGTTATCCACGAGGATAGGGTTATGCCATATCATGTGGAGAAATTAAATTTTATGGAACCCAATAATATCTGTTTTGAGAAGTTTCATTGGTTACTTTCATAAATCAAATTTGCTTTGAAAAGACCATTTTAGGTGGGTAAAAATAAAGTTTAAAAACGTTTAAAATCTGAACCGGTATTGTCTAAATATAATCCCGAACTAAACAGACTAATACTAATACTAATACTAATACTAATACTAATAGACTAATTCAATAAAACAATATATCGCGCGTATAAATATGAAGCAATGATCCAGTATCATATTACTAAACCATATTTCTATTATCTTTTATTTGACCGTTTAAATTATTTACTGAGTGTTAAGTTCTCAGTAGTAGGTATCTGTACGAATTTATGTTCTTAAATTTCAATCGATTATTGAAAAAGTAAAACGCAATAGGATTTTCCGAAATAAACTCGTTAGAATCGATAAATTATTTCATGATGATGATGATATAGGTTTAACATTTAGATCGATTTTAAACTAAACCAGTAAACGCGTACATTTCGTATTAAATTGTAAAAAAAAATAAAGCAAGCAATTAGGTCTTCTAAATCCCTATTAAAAAAAAAAACTTTAAACGATATGCGTGGCACTCGATTATTTAATTTCCGATAGTATGTTAAAGAAGAAAAGAAATAACTACGATGAATTATCTTACACGCGTTTTTGAACTGTCAAATCGAGGAATTATATAAATCCACAGTAAAAGTTTTACTAAACAAGAAATAATTGCATGCCTAAATAATATACCATAATTGACAGTTCAGACAGTTCAAATAAGGTATTTCAAATTGATGAACTTTAAAAAAATATATGGTTTTCTAGATTATGACCGTTTATTACTTAAAAATAGAATTATTATAAAACCTGCCTCCTAAATATTCTTATTAGCAATATGAAACATAAATACGTTAGACTTAAAGACTCTGGTAACTTGAACTCTAGACAAGAGAAACATAAGAAAATTAGCAAGGAATATATATTGTCGTATCTTAGGGTATAAGAAGTAATATTATATATGGCACGGCCTCCTAAACCCCAAGCCCCAACCCCCTAAATTTCCAAGAATCTTATTTTTTTCAGTATAACGTTTGTAAAATTTAATGCAGTTGAATTCTATTAAATAATTTATACTGTAGATAATAATAAAACAAAAAATAAAATACGTTTTGAATAATTGTATCATTCATTGTTTGATTATATAGTAAACTAAATGTAGGTATACAATGTACAAAATTACGATTTCAAACTCGTAATAAAATTAATAACACTTTTATAACAAGTGATTGAAAATTTAATTGACTTACGTTATAATCCTTTATAAATAAAATAGTTAATCATTAGTTATTGATTTAGTGCAAATTAGAACAATTGGAAATAATAATATAAATAGTAAACTTCTAAAGAAATATGCTTGGTTTTATAATGTTTTCCAATGATTATTTTATTTTTTTTTTTTTTTTAGTTAAGAATATTTTCAACATTGATACGGACAGAGTAAATAAAGAATGTAAAAATGTAAAAAAAATATTTAAATTTATTTATTTATAAAATCTTTATTATACAAAGAAATTTATACAATTGGCAGACTTAATGCTATAGCACTTGATGCCTACTAATTGTCTAGAAGTACCCTCGACCCCTAACTTTTTACAATTTCTTAAATAAAAAGAAATATTTATTTTATTTATTTTATTTTAAAAACTATAGCACATATAATTATTACAAGAAATTACAGTAGTAGGATGTTGATACAGTAAGAAATTTTTGTGCAAAGGCGGTCTCTCTCTCTCTTACAGACAACCCTTGATGAGTAATGAATATTTGCAAGGTCATAGGATAGTGCAAGCATACTACAACGAGAATAAGAATTTATACATAAGGACACAATAAAAATAAAAACTATCGTTTTTAATTATATAAGTAATTAAATAATAATGATTATATATAAATTTACACATACGCACATACATATACATACATATATCCGTATATATAAATAAATAGAATAAAATAGATAACCTATATAATATATGGTATACATACTTTTGATAAAAATATATATTGCGTAGATAAATAATATTGCTTCAAACGATTTTTGAAAATTGACATTGATTTAGAAGTTTGAATTTCTAACGGTAGGTCATTCCAGAGTAATATAGAGAAATATATATAAATGTTACAATTGTCGTGAATTTTGAATCGTGTTATGGTTAATAACTAAATGTAGCTTCTTCATTAACTACCTTTAAAGTATTTAAATTTTCTAAATTCGGGTGAATGGACATTTTCTTAAGATGTAAAATTTAAAACTGTTTCGATAAAATACCACATCATTTAAAATTCATTTTTCTTTAAAAAAATATAAAGAAACTAAACAAATATAACAATACAAACGTAATACAAAGTAAAAACAACCTGCTACTTCCAACAAAACCCATGCATAGTATGAATTTCAAAGTCTCATATATCTCTGTAGTCTGGTCATTAATATAGCCTAACAAAATGAGCTTGGTTTGCTTTTATTAGTTAGATTTATTTGCTTAGAATGAGTTTTAAAAAGTTAAAATTAAATATATGTTCATAAAAATAATATAAATAAGTAAATTATTGAATAATGTGTTGTGTACCAAGTTGGTGTGTTACGTGGTAAAAAAAAAAAAAAAAAAAAAAAAAAAAAAATGTAAAGTACCATGTTGGTGGAAAAATGATAACGTAATAACATGTTTGTGTGTCCCGTTGTAAAAATAAGAAATTGATGCCATGTTGGTGTGTCCAATAGTAAAGGTAAGTATGAAATACCATGTAGGTGTGTCCCGTGGTAAGTAAGTGGTAAGTGAAAGTATAAGAAATACCATCAATGGGTGCGTCCCGTGGTATAAAAAAAAATAAGAATAAACTACCATACTGGTGTGATCCGATGGTAGTAGTGAAAGTATAAGAAATACCATCAATGGGTGCGTCCTGTGGTATAAAAAAATAAATAAGAATAAACTACCATCTGTGTGTGTTCCGGTGGTAGTAGTAAAAGTATAAGAAATACCATCTGTGTGTGTTCCGGTGGTAATAATAAAATTGAGATTTATCCCATGTTGATGATGTGTGTCCATGGGCACCAGATCATAACGGCATGTCCATTGATCTGGCTTTTTATGAGCAGCCTGGTTTGTCCGGTGCAAAGAGAACAAGCTTGTATAAACATATTACATAGTAATGTATTTTAAAGTTTGTGATGAATTAACGAGTATTTATGGTAAAAATTATAATTATATTACGAGGACGTAATAAGATGTCAAAACGGCCGATAGTAAAGTTATATGTTGTATAAATGTTATGTAATTTCGCACATTAAAAGTATAATTGGATGTTTTTTCTTGATGCATTGTACTTTTAATAAATTGTTTTTCTCTATAATATTGTAAGATCCTGAATTCAGATGACCATTTGGTCTACTGGTTTCCAGAATGTTTATTAAATTAGAAATTAGTCATTTAATATATGATGGTTGGTAATTAAAGAAATTAATGATACAATTACGAGGTCGTAAGATTACAAATCAGGAAAGGCCGAGTGTTAGGCATATTTATTTATAATAATTTAAATGGTAAATACATTGGAATTTACATGTTTTAGTTCATAAGTTTAAACAGTAGCGCCACCAACACAATAAATTATGGAATATTATTTAGTATTTACTGTTAAATGTTTTAAGAATTAGAAGCATAGAATATTTTAACATAATGTTTAATCTTTTATTAATTATTAGAACTTATTATAAGGTATAAATAATATCATCTGTAAGTTGGTTATGAAATTGTAAATTTCCCTCGCCTAAATATTATAGTGTTAAAAAATTATAAAACGAGTTGTAAGGGCTGCTCTCGCCCATTCTATTACAAATGGTTGAATATTAAACATTAAAGTGCAAGTACTGTGTATTACTAAAACAAGTCTTAACATAATACAATTCTTTTTTTTAGTAACAAAACACAATTTTAAAGTACAATGCCAAAACATATGGTAGCGAATTTTGAAATAGTTTTAGTTGTGGTTGAGCTTAAAAAATCTTGGCACATTTTATCTTATCGTTATGCATTTTAAAAGCATTTTACCGTTTATGTTTGTTAACACACTATACAGTTTAAGATTTGAATCTGGTTGACTATTTAGTTTCCGGTATTTTCTTCTTCGTTTTCTTTATTCTTGCTATGGTGAGTTCTATCACCGAAGTCTAGACACTCCCCCGGTGACGATGTAATAGCCAACAGGGCTAACAGTATAGACAAACAAAAAAAAAAAAAAAAAAAACTTCACCAATCATACCTTGAGAATTTGACACATCAAGATATAAAAGGAGTACAGACCTAAGCGATACTTTTAACCTTCATCACTCAAAAAGCTATCAACATCAAATAAATTATAAATGGTGAGGATATGAACAATAAATCATTAAGTTGTAACTATTTAAAAAAATATTTTTGACAATTATAAATATTAAAAAAAGAATCTAAAGCTGTATGCAGCTCATCTAAAACTTTGATATCCTTATAAAATGTTGGTAAAAGTCGTAGTTTTTTAGTATTTTACTCGTTTTATCTGACAATTATGAAACAAAAATACAATAATTCCAACAATGTGATAAATACATTCTTATTAACAAATTTTTGTACAATTTAAGTAATCAAATATAAGTTTACGAAAATAAATTTTATTTAAATATTTAGTAGGGTAGGGCGGGGCTAGTAGGTGGGGCGATGCCGGGAACCTCCTCGTGGTGCTCCCTGGGCAACAGCGGTTACTGAGAACCTGCGGGTTCTCCCGCTGGCTAATACCTGGCACGGGGGTCGGTCATGGAGGTTTGTGCCCGGTCTATGACCGACAGGGGGGGGAAGGCGGGGAACACCTTCTTTCGGGGAGGGGGCTTCTGTCGGGGCGGGGGGTTTGTGTTTCTTGTTTTGTGTATGTCTTGTCCCGTTTAGTCCACGTCGTATTTGTTATGTTTCGTAGTATGTGTGTTTGTGTTTTTATGTCAACCCTGAGGTTCGGTGCCTGCCGAGGGGTTGTGTAAGGACTAGGCCACCACCCACGGGGACCTCACCCCTTAAAGGAACTATGGACGGTAATGATTTGGTAAATAGTCCCCGAGAGGGTGTCGGCTCAGCCGTACAATCCCTCACGACAGCCCCGGTTGTCGTCTGCCTCTCGTATTACGGGGGGGCACGAGTCATTCTGGAGCAGGAGTTCCTGCGCAGGTCGCCCCCACATCGACCTGTACAAACAAAAAAAATGTGAAGCGTGGCACAGCGATGTGTCACGACAACGACCCGGCTTTCCCTATGGATAACGATTTGCTTAACGTTTCGGAAATTATTGCTCTGGATGCGGAAGATTCGGCCCCGACTGCTGGATCTCCTGAATACATCCTTGGTGTTTCATACGGATACCGATTGTATTTTGATGAGGGGATGCAAGTTGAGGGCACCAAAAGTAGCGTTGGCAGGAAGAGGCCTCTCTCCGAGGTCTCTCCACATCACAGCGAGAAGTCCGGTAGCGACTCTGAGCTTAATGTTGCACCAAAATGTAACACTGCTCGTCGCGGACGCCCCAACCCCAAGTCGCGAGGTAGCGGGCTCGCTCGTGCGAAGGCCACACTAAGTGCCCTTAACTTAAAGGCGGAGGAGGCGGACTTCTAGCGAAAGCTTGAAGCCCAAGCCTTCAGAGGGAAGAGGGGTCCGTCTAGGAGCATGCCGAGTTCCGAGGAGAACCATACCTCGGAGGCACCTCCTACGCTGTATCCGGCTACCTTGAGCACGGAGGAGTTGCGAGCCATAGCTGGCCAGCTCGCTGGGGCGATTGTCGAGGTGAGCCGTAAGTCGGGCCACCTGAAGGGCACAATGGTCAAGGCCCTGCGAGACGCCTCCAGTAAAATGCTGGACGTGGTGCAGGCCTTGGCCAACCGCACGGAGCCCGACAAGTCGCGACGTATCAGGTCCGACAATGCTCGCCTCCAAAGAGAGGTGGACGCCCTCAAGGCGGAGCTCAAGGCACACCGCCGAGAGTTCTCAGAGTTGAGGGCATCTGCAGCCAAGGCTATGGTTTCTGAGGTGCTTCCTCCAGAAGCAAACGCTGTGAAGGAGCTAAAGCGCTCCATAATTTCCTCAGTGGGCGATATAATAAACGCCCGCTTCAGAGGAATCGAGGAGCGCCTCCTCCCTGAGCGCAACCTTAGGCCTCCCTTGGCTGCAGATAGACGGAGGGAGGCAGCTGCAGCCGCAGCCGCGGCCGTCAATTCACGGCCGTCGGTCTGTGGATACAGCCGGTCCGGATCGCCTGTTCTAGAGCCGAGGTCCCCGCCCATATCACCTGCTAGAGCGGCCGCTCCTTTTGGGGCCTGGTCCACGGTGGCACGGGGGGGTAAGAAGAGTGCCCCCCGTGCCCCTCGTAAGTCGGCACCAGCCCCGGCTCCAGCTAAAGTAGCGGCTAGACGCAGTGCGACTGTGGCTGCGGCTCCTTCGCAGCAACTCACTTCCAATCGGCGACAGCGCAGGAAGCGGAAGATAGCAAGGGCCGCGAATTCAACTCCCAAACCCCAAGCGGGAACGCGCCCTAAGCCAAGGTTACCAGCGCCTTGGTCCCCTGCAGTGGTCATTACGCTGCAGACCGAGGCCGCTGCAAGGGGAGTGACGTACGCCCAAGTCCTCGAGCGCGCCGCCGAGAAAATAGATCTCGGCGAGATCGGGCTCGAGGGCGGGCTGAAGATCCGGCGGTCGGCCACGGGAGCGCGCCTTCTCGAGCTCCCTAAGGCGCCCCGGAGAAAGCCGAAAGGCTAGTGGCGTGCCTCCGCAAAACCTTGGAGGGAGTGGCCGACGTCGTCCTACCCGTTATACGGGTTGGTATCAAGATTAAGGGCTTGGACGACTCTGCCACGCGCGAGAAGATCGCGGCGGCGATATGCCGCACCACTAAGTGCTCTGGCGTCTCCCTCCACGTTGGAGAGATTCGCTGGGGCAACGGAGACACGGGTGTTGCCTTTGCCCGGTGTCCTGTAGGTGCGGCAAAATCCCTATGGGTCGGGGTCGGCTATTAGTCGGGTGGAGCTTGGCTCGGGTGGAGTTACTGGAGGAGCGGCCCATGCGGTGCTTCGGGTGCCTTGAGCCCGGCCACACGCGTGCGGTTTGCCCCTCCGGTGTAGACAGGAGCATGGTCTGCTACCGGTGCGGCCTAGCAGGGCACACCCGTGCAGGTTAGTCGCCCCTTCTGCTCCCAGGGCCGTCGGTGGCGGAAAAGCGCCTGTGGAAGCCATGTCGCAATGACCAGACGGCGACATGGCTTCTTACAGGCGAATTTAAATCACTGCGCCAGGGCCCAGGATTTTTTCGTCCAGGCCATGGCGGAGTGGAACATTAGTGTTGCGGTGGCCTGCGAGCCCTACTATGTCCCCCCTAATTCCAGTTGGTCGGGGGACGTAAACGGCTCCGTGGCGGTGGTTGTGGGACCTGGTCCCGGTCCCCCTTTCTCCACTCTGGAGACTGGCCCGGGTTTGGTAGTGGCGCGGTGGGGAGAGTACGTCGTCGTAGGCGCGTACTTCTCCCCCAATCGTAGCCTGGCGGAGTTCGAGGATTTTCTCGACTCCGTCAGTGCTGCGATTCGCAGACAGGCGTCGGGGAAGATCATCTTCCTCGGCGACCTGAACGCCAAATCCACGGCCTGGGGGAACCGCGCCACGGATGCTAGGGGTAAGGCTGTCCAGATCTGGTCGCTCCTCTCTGGTCTGTCCCTCTTTAAAAGGGGGACCGAACCGACCTGCGTGCGGCAGCAAGGGAGTTCAGTGGTGGACGTTTCGTTCGCCACCCCAGCTGTCGCGCGCATGGTCGACGACTGGAGAGTCGAGACGGAGGTGGAGACTCTATCGGGCCACTTATACGTCCGATTTGAGATCTCCGCCTCCCGAACGGATCTGGCCAGGCCACCGCGGGGGGAGAGTCGGTTACCCCGCTGGGCTGTCCAGAGGCTGGATCGGGAAATGGCTGTCGAGGCAGCCATCGTCCAGGTATGGGCCTTTCCCGATCCCCCCAGCGAGGAAACCGACGTGGAGTAGTTGGCTGGCCGCATGCGCGAGGCCCTATCGAGGGTCTGTGAAGCGGCCATGCCGAGGGTGGGGTTCCGGCCCCGGCGCAGGGGTGTTCACTGGTGGTCGCCCGAAATAGCCAAACTTCGGGCAGCCTGTTGCAGGGCTCGCAGGACCTTCCTCCGGTGTCGCCGCAGGCGCGGCTCGGACCCGGAGATGGAAGCCCAGCTGCAGGGTCAGTATCGCGAGGCGAAGTCGACCCTGCAGCTCGCGATTCGGAAGGCGAAGGACCTGGCTCGGGAGGAAATCCTGGCCGGTCTCGATAGGGACCCATGGGGGCGACCGTATCGCGTCGCGCGGAATAAGATCCGCGCCGCGACCGCCCCGGTCATGGAGTCCCTTCAGCCGGATTTCCTCGAGCGGCTGGTGGGGGAACTTTTCCCGGATTCCACCGGCCACTCTCCTCCCGTGATGGCTCCCCCCACTCAAAGGGGGGGAGCTGGTTCTGTTCCAGTCATCACGGAGGTCGAGCTGGAGGTCGCACTGAATCGCCTGCGAGCCCGCAACACTGCGCCGGGGCCGGACGGTATTCCAGGGCGAGTGTAGGTCATCGCCCTGGAATACCTGGGAGGCAGGCTTCGGGAACTGTTCAACCTGTTTTTGCGCACTGGACAGTTCCCGAAAGCCTGGAAGGAGGGCAGGTTGTGCCTGTTGCGGAAGGACGGTCGTTCTGTCGATTCTCCTTCCGCATACAGGCCGATCGTGCTGCTTGACGAGATGGGCAAGATCTTTGAGAGAGTCCTCTCTGCCCGTCTCGTCCAGCACCTCCAGGAGGTAGGTCCGGGTCTCTCAGACGCTCAGTTCGGCTTCAGGGCGGGTCGTTCTACGATCGACGAACTGAGAGCTCTGAGAGACCTGACCGAAGAGGCTGTTTCCGAGGGGGATGTCGTCCTGGCGGTTTCGCTGGACGTCGCCAACGCCTTCAACAGCCTGCCTTTTGAGACTTTGGTTGAGGTGCTCCGGTTCCATGGAGTGCCTCCCTATCTCCGCAGGCTGTTGGGGGCGTACCTGCAGGATAGAGAGGTCCTGTGGGAGTGCGGCGAACGGTGGGTCTACCGAAGTGGCGTGAGCCGAGGGGTTATACAAGGGTCCATGTTGGGACCGGTCTTGTGGAACCTGGGCTATGACTGGCTGCTTCGCTGTCCGCTCCTCCGCCGGACGAGAGTGCTGTGTTACGCAGACGACACCCTCGTCACGGCGCGCGGAGGTAGCTTTGCGGAGGCAGCCCGTCTTGCCACGGTCGGCGCTACGTTGGTAGCGGACCGCATAGGGCTGTTGGGACTGGAGGTCTCCGTTTCCAAGACGGAGGCCATCCTGTTCCACGGCCGGATTATACGCCGGAGTGGTGAGGAGCATGGCCCTGTACGGTGCTCCCATATGGTCGGGAGCCCTCACCGTGAATTCCAGGGCCCTTTTGCATCGCACGCAAAGGGTCCTAGCGGTGGGGGCTATTTCCCCCCATCTCGATCGTTGGATCGGCCGGCGGCACGGGACTCTAGCGTTCCGTGCTTCTTCTTCTTACCGTTCTTGTGCAGGTACTCACGGGGCATGGGTCCTTTGGTGAGTACCTGTACAAGATCGCGCGCAGAGAGGCGGCACCCTCCTGCCACCACTGTGATGAGCCCGTGGACACGGTTCGTCACACCTTGAAAGCGATCCCGTGGCGCCCCACTAGGGCGATGAGTTCAACCGTTGGTTTTTTTAGTGGGTAGCCTTAAAAATGGCAGCGTCTTCTATACTGCCGGGTAGTCCCACATACCTTCTCGGTCATCACCTTCCTGGCCGCAGGGATGATGCGTAACGCATTTTTCCAAAGATAAAAAAAAAAAATAATGGCGGGGCTAGTAGAGCGTAGAGGTAACTTGGTCAATCAAAATATCTCGAAAACTATCCACCGCACGCGAACGCAACATATAGCGAAAAGAAGGGGTTACGGGAAAGGAACTCATCCCTAGACCAAAAGTAGCCACTGGGTGATCGAGAAAAGTATCCAAGCGCATTGTTTATTTTGTTATTAAAAAGTAAAATCATCTTAAGCCGAGATATTTCGTCTGTGATACTCAAATTTTATCCGTTTTCAATCAGGTAAGTGTTAATCTTCGGTAAATTTATTGAAGTTTTGATATTTATAAAGAACCTGGATATAATTCTAACCATTTTTTATTAATTCACTTTTGCTTTAAAATTTCGGGTTGGGGTTAGTTGAGCTACAGTTGCCCAACCATCCACACGACGAAAAATGTTTGTTTTTTTTTCCATACTTATAAAAAAGACTACTAAAGATTCCCATACTACTCAAGACTTAAATGAGGCTGCCAAAGCTGTGAATGAAGAGGGAAAAAGTGGCTATGCCGCTGCCAAATAATTTAGAATCAAACGGATGACATTATCATGGTTTTTAAAGAAATTAAATGAAGGCGGTGATACGTCCATGGGTTATGCAACACCGAGGCCAGTATTTTCTGCCACGCAAGAAGACTCTTTTAAATATACTTGTTATAAACGGTATTAATCTTCTATGGATATTCTCCAAAAGACGTTCGTCGCCTTTGAGAGTACTGTTAAATTTGTCAATAAAATTCCACCCTCTTGGACTGTAAATAAGATGGCACAAAAAGAACGGCTTACGTGACTCCATGATTTCTTAAATATGTTATTTTACTTTAAGTATAAGCTATGTTGAAAATAATTACACAAATATTAAAGTCTGATTCTTATAGTTAAGCCGTTGCTGTTTTGTAGATTCTGTTTTTACCTTATTCTTCCAAGAAATCTACTTTTAGATTTGATGTTTTGTCACCATAAGATTATAAATGAAAGTTAATTATCAAAATAGAATTTTAATTTAAATCTACCTAACATAGGAGCTATGATTTGGGTAAACTTTCTAAGTGCTCAACTAGCCCCAAACCCCCGCTCAACTTACCTCACATATAGGGTACGTTGAGCATACTTGACTTTCTGCATTAAAATACATGTAACTTTCAAATTCAACTTATTAGAAATAAATTATTATGGACACTAAGTTAAGGGATAAATTACTCGTCCATCAGTATGCATCATAAGCCATAAGGAATTATCGTTGAGGAACTATAACCGATTAAGTGAAAAACTGCTCAACTTTCCCCGCCCTACCCTACTCGTAAAATTAGATTTTTTTTATACAGTATCTCATAATAATAGTAATACAATCCTTTTTTTAGTAACAAAACACAATTTTAAAGTACAATGCCAAAACATATCGTAGCGATTTTTGAAATAGTTTTAGTTGTGGTTGAGCTTAAAAAATCTTGGCACATTTTAACTTATCGTTATGCAGTTTAAAAGCATTTTACCGTTTCTGTTTGTTAAAACACTATACAGTTTAAGATTTGAATCTGGTTGATTATTTATCACTTCTCAAAGTTACTGAGGATATTAGACACGGCATGGAGAAGAGACTGGTCACCATTCTAGTTCTTATTGATTTCTCTAATGCCTTCAACATGGTAGACCATGACATTCTCCTTGCCGCCCTCCATCACAATAAAGTCTCACCCACAGTGTTGGATTGGTTTTCCAGTTACCTCCGTGGACGCCAGCAAGCTGTTAAAGTTAACCATGTGATTTCTGAATGGTGTGATTTGAAGTCTGGTGTTCCACAGGGTGGCATTCTGTCCCCATTACTTTTTTCTATTTTCATTAATCTTATTACCTCTTCTCTTGACTGTTCTTACCACTTGTATGCAGATGACTTGCAAATTTATACACAGATCGCTATCTCAAACATTGATCTTGGAGTGGAAAAAATAAATAGCAACCTGTGTAAAATAAATTCTTGGTCTGCTAAATTTGGGATCCTTGTGAATGTGGCCAAATGTCAGTCTATCGTCTTAGGTAGCTCAGGTCAATTATGTAAAATGGATTTGGGATCTGTTCCACCTGTCATGCTTGGTACTACGGTCATACCATTCTCATCATCGGTAAAGAATCTTGGTATCCATTTAGATTCAACATTTTCCTGATCTACACAAGTAAATGAAATTAGTAGATCGGTCTTTGCAGTTTTGCGATCCCTGCAGCGTTTTAGAAATTTCTTACCCATCACTACTAAAAAGTATCTTGTTGAAACTCTTGTTTTTCCCATTCTTGATTATGCGGCTGTGTGTTACTCTGAAATTAATGAAATTCTTCTTAATAAACTAGATCGTCTCGTGAACTACTCAATACGTTTTATTTTCTGTCTACGTAAATTTGACCATATTACCTTTTATCGTCGCCAGCTCAGATGGCTTCCAATTCGCGAACGTCGACAGTCTCTTATGCTCAATCTACTTTTCTCTATATTATTCAATCCTCTCTCCCCTGATTACTTAAAAAGCAATTTTCATTATCTCAGTGATTTACATGAGAGACGCTTTCGTTCTCCTAATACTCTCCGCCTAGCCTTTCCCGTTCACCGCTCTGGATTCATATCTCATTCTTTCACGATCCAGTGTATTCGTCTTTGGAATTCTCTTCCCAATGACGTCAAGAAATCACGCACAAAGCTCATTTTTAAAAAAAGAGTTTATAGTCATTTCTCTAAGAAACTTTTATATTAGATTTTTATACGAATATGTGCATCTTTAAAGTTATTTGTCTATTATATTTGTGTATTTTTTTTCAAATTAGTTATATGTACATGTATTTGTATATATATATATGTATATATTTATATATGTTTATATATGTGTGCATGCGCATGCATGTGTATCGAGTTGTGTATGTGTGTGCACATATATGTATGTATGTTTGTGTAGGTGTATATGTGTATGTCCATTTCTTCAATTCCATATTATTTTCTGATTTTTATTTATTTTTTTTATTATTATTTTTTTTTTTTGTTTTATTGTACCGTCTTTTAAGTCTCTGTACATCCCGAAGGTTGACTGTTAGAGAATGCTACCTAGCATTAAGTCCGCCAATTGTAACATTTTTTGTTGGAACAATAAAGAATAAATAAATAAATAAATAAAATTATTTAGTTTCCGTTATTTTCTTTTATTCTTGCTTTGGTGAGTTCTATCACCGAAGTCTAGACACCAATCATACCTTGAGAATTTGACACATCAAGATATAAAAGGCGCATACACCTAAGCGATACTTTTAACCTTCATCACTCAAAAAGCTATCAACATCAAATAAACTATAAATGGTGAGGATATAAACAATATTTCGTTTAGTTGTAACTATTTTAAAAAATATTATTGACAATTATGTATATATAAATAAAAGGAAATCTAAAGCGGTGACATACCGCTCATCTAAATATTTCATATCCTTACAAAATGTTTGTAAAAGTTCACGGTATTTTATTTCTTTTATCTTAAAATGACGAAACAAAAACACAATAATTCCAACTATGTGATAAATACATTCTTAATAACATTTTTTTTTGTACAGTTTAATTATTTAAATCTAAGTATATATAATTTAAAAAAAAATATTCCTCTGTTGAACGATTATTTAGTTCCTATTTCGTTTTTCGTTATTTTCGTTGGATGATTATTTAGTTCCTATTTCTTTTTTCTTCTATTCTTTCATTCTTGGTTTGGTGAGTTCTATCACCGAAGTCTAGACATCAATCATACCTTGCTAATTTGCAACGTCCAAGGATTAAAAGATGCCTAGATCTAAGCGACATCTTTATATGTCATCACTCAAACATATTATGCAAAAACGAAACAAATTATAAATCGTGAGAATATAAATAATCATTGTTTGGTTGTTACTACATATTTTCAGTTATAATTGTTACTTGTGATCCACTATCAAGTAACGCCCTGACGGCATGAATCTGGCCTTTTCAATCCAATACACCAACAATAGCAGTTCCCAGTAGCATAGTGCATGCAGTGTTACCATTAATATAGTTAACGGAAGAACCATGTGTTGTGACACCTTGTTCTCTAATTGCTGATTGAGCAAGGGATCCCTGAGTGAAATCAATATGCAATTTTGTATGGTGCCTTTTATGGCAAATCTGACAGTAGCCTTGTGATTGGCATTTATTCACTGAGTGTGAGCGCAAACAATTATAACATAGTTTTTTTTTATGACAAAGTCTTTGCGGCATGTAGGAGTCATTAAGTTAAAAGTTTCACAATTATAAATATTATGATCACCCTTACAACAAATACAGGACATAAGTTCCTTAATTACCAGAGATTTAGTTGAATTGGTGTGTATACCACTGCTTGAATACATACTTTTAGTACCCATAACTAAGTCCATAACCTTAAGTTGAGTTTCTAGAAAGTTTAATAAATCTACAAAAGTTGGAATGTCACTGATATTATAAGATGATCTACAATGTTCCATTTCAAATTTACTCCTAAGGTCAACCGGCAACTTTCTTAATGTTACATGAAGCAATATAAAACTCCATGAATCAGTATCAAAGCCTAAAGCTGACAAAGTCTGAATATTTTCTTTCAATATATTAACTAATTTCCTAAGATTTGAATGTTATTGATTTGTGTTAAATGAATTTAATGTTAATATTGACTCTAAATGTTTATCTGCTATAATCCTTTTATTTTCATATCTATCAGTTAAAATGTTATAAGCTATTTGATAATTACACTCTGATAGTTCTAAATGTTTGATAAGGTTTAATGGTTCCTTATCTAAAACTGACAACAAATAATGCATCTTTTGTACACTGCTAATGTCCACGTTGTGAATTAAGCTAGTAAACATTGCATTGGAATGTAGCCATTCAGTATAGATACTCGTACCTGAGAAGCGTGGAAGTGTTTGGACATGATTATTTAGTTCCTATTTCTTTTTTCTTCTATTCTTTCATTCTTGGTTTGGTGAGTTCTATCACCGAAGACTAGACATCAATCATACCTTGCGAATTTGCAACGTCCAAGAATTGAAAGACGCCTAGATCTAAGCGACATCTTTATACGTCATCACTCAAAAATATACAAAAACGAAACATATTATAAATCGTGAGAATATAAACAATCATTGTTTGGTTGTTACTACATAAAAAAATATTACTGTAAATTATATAAATAAAAATAAATTTCTAAGGCATATGTACCTCATCTAAAAATTGTGCTGCTTATAATAATTTTAGGTAAAAGTTCACGGTAATTTTCTTTTTCTCTCTGACACATGAAAATTAAATACAATAATTTCAACAATGTGGTAAATACATTCTTATTAAAATAAAACTATTTTTATGAATTTCACTTGGGTATAATAGTTAAATTTTAAACGTTCATTTTAAAATTAACTCGATGTTTCGAATGACTGGCAACAATCGTGATAATCACAAATTTGATAAACCTAATCTCCCCGCTAAGGAACAACGCTACATTCCTTCAATGGTTCGTGAAGCTATTGAAATTAAAAAACACCCTTATTTTAATAGAAAAGATGGTTGGGGACTATCTAGCACCTAGAACCCACTCTTGAAAAATATTAAATCCAATGTCTGTGACAGCATTGAAAGGCCTCAAAATACTGTTAGTGCGTTTTGTATGCAACGTGAACTAAATGCCTGGAAACTTAGAAACCGTAGATGGTAGATAACTAATTAACTGACTTACTGACACACAAACTTCCATCTTGTCTTACCGTGAACACTATTGCTGCAAAGCATTTGAAACGTCGAGTTAAACTTAAAATGAAAATTATAAATTTAAATATTTATACTCGAGTTAAATCCGAAAATCAGTTTTATTTAAATGTGTAGTACTCGTAAAATTAGATTTTTTTTATACAGTATCTCATAATAATAGTAATACAATTCTTTTTTTAGTAACAAAACACAATTTTAAAGTACAATGCCAAGACATATGGTAGCGAATTTTGAAATAGTTTTAGTTGTGGTTGAGCTTAAAAAATCTTGGCACATTTCATCTTATCGTTATGCAGTTTAAAAGCATTTTACCGTTTATGTTTGTTAATACACTTTACAGTTTAAGATTTGAATCTGGTTGACTATTTAGTTTCCGTTATTTTCTTCTTCTTTTGTTTTATTCTTGCTTTGGTGAGTTCTATCACCGAAGTCTAGACACCAATCATACCTTGAGAATTTGACACGTCAAAGTATAAAAGATGTGTAGACCTAAGCGATACTTTTAACTTTCATCACTCAAAAAGCTATCAACATCAAATAAACTATAAATGGTAAGGATATGAACAATATTTCGTTTTGTTGTAACTATTTTAAAAAATATTATTGACAATTACATATATATATATATGCATGCAAATGCATATATATATATATATATGTAATTGTCAATAAATGTAAATGCAAAAAATATATATATATATATATATATATATATATATATATGTATAAAAGAAAATCTAAAGTGGTGACATACCGCTCATCTAAAAATTTGATATCATTACAAAATGTTTGTAAAAGTTCACGGTATTTTATTTCTTTTATCTTAAAATGACGAAACAAAAACACAATAATTCCAACTATGTGATAAATACATTCTTAATAACATTTTTTTTGTACAGTTTAATTATTTAAATTTAAGTATATAAAATTTAAAAAATTTTATTCGTCTGTTGAACCATCACGTGAGTCTTGCTTTGGTAAATTTTTATTATTTTTTTAAGGAAAACAATTATTTTTTTTTTCTCTCTGACACATATGAAAATTAAATACAATAATTTCAACAATGTGGTAAATACATTCTTATTAAAATAAAACTATTTTTATGAATTTTACTTGGGTATAATAGTTAAATTTTAAACGTTCATTTTTAAATTAACTCGATGTTTCGAATGACTGGCAACAATCGTGATAATCACAAATTTGATAAACCTAAAATCCCCGCTAAGGAACAACGCTACATTCCTTCAATGGTTCGTGAAGCTATTGAAATTAAAAAACACCCTTATTTTAATAGAAAAGATGGTCGGGGACTATCTAGCACCTGGGACCCACTCTTGAAAAATATTAAATCCAATGTCTGTGACCGCATTGAAAGACCTCAAAATACTGTTAGTGCGTTTTGTATGCAACGTGAACTAAACGCCTAGAAACTTAAAAACCGTAGATGGTAGATAGCTAATTAACTGACTTACTGACACACAAACTTCCATGTTGTCTTACCGTGAACACGATTGCTGCAAAGCATTCGAAACGTCGAGTTAAACTTAAAATAAAAATTATAAATTTAATTATTTATACTCGAGTTAAATCCGAAAATCAGTTTTATTTAAATGTGTTGTATTCGTAAAATTAGATTTTTTTATACAGTATCTCATAATAACAATAATAAGACAATTCTTTTTTTAGTAACAAAACACAATTTTAAAGTACAACGCAAAACATATGGTAGCGATTTTTTAAATAGTTTTAGTTGTGGTTGAGCTTAAAAAATCTTGGCACATTTTATCTTATCATTATGCAGCTTAAAAGCATTTTACCGTTTATGTTTGTTAATACACTTTACAGTTTAAGATTTGAATCTGGTTGACTATTTAGTTTCCGTTATTTTCTTCTTCTTTTGTTTTATTCTTGCTTTGGTGAGTTCTATCACCGAAATCTAGACACCAATCATACCTTGAGAATTTGACACGTCAAGATATAAAAGATGTGAAGACCTAAGCGATACTTTTAACCTTCATCACTCAAAAAGCTATCAACATCAAATAAAATATAAATGGTGAGGATGTGAACAATATTTCGTTTTGTTGTAACTATTTTAAAAAATATTATTGACAATTACATATACGAGTATATATGTATAAAAGAAAATCTAAAGTGGTGACATACCGCTCATCTAAAAATTTGATATCCTTACAAGATGTTTGTAAAAGTTCACGGTATTTTATTTCTTTACAAAAAACACAATAATTCCAACTATGTGATAAACACATTCTTAATAACATTTTTTTTGTATAGTTTAATTATTTAAATCTAAGTATATAAAATTTAAAAATTTTATTCGTCTGTTGAACCATCACGTGAGTCTTGCTTTGGTGAATTTTTATTACTTTTTTAAGGAAAACAATTTTTTTTAGTACCAAAACACACTTTTAAATAATATTTCAAAACAAATTAAAGCGAATTTTTAAAATTGATCGTTGTGGTTGATCTTGAAAAAACTTTGCACATTCTATCTTATTGTTATACAGCCTTAAAACAAACTTTGCACTTCATCTTTCTTATACAGTTTACAGTTAACCATTGTTATCTGGATGATTATTTAGTTCCTATTTCTTTTTTCTTCTATTCTTTCATTCTTGGTTTGGTGAGTTCTATCACTGAAGACTAGACATCAATCATACCTTGCGAATTTGCAACGTCCAAGAATCGAAAGATGCCTAGATCTAAGCGACATCTTTATACGTCATCACTCGAAAATATGCAAAAACGAAACAAATTATAAATCGTGAGAATATAAACAATCATTGTTTGGTTGTTACTACATAAAAAAAATATTAGATAGATAAGATAGATAAAAACTTTATTGCACACAAAATACAAAAATAGGTGAAATAAAAACAAAATAAACAACAAAAGGGTGCAAAGGCGGTCTTATTGCTAAAGCAATTTCTTACAGACAACCTTTTGGGGAAAGGAGTAGAAACTGAGAACACGGGATAAAGCAATAAAAAAAAATTAAATAAGCTAAATAATTACAATAATACAATTAGTATTATGTAGATAGAGACAATACATGAATATATAACATTCACATAAATACATATACTATATATACAAATACATATAATATATTTATATGTACATATATACATACATATACATACATAGCACATAAATAAATATGTTATATACATAAGATTAAATATTAGCAATTGATAGGTAATGACTATACAAGCGACTTTTAAAAATTAAAATTGATTCAGAATGTCGGATTTCAGCAGGGAGATCGTTCCACAATACCACCGATTTGCAGGTAAAAGAATTACCAAAATAACCGTGAGCCTAGAAGGATTATGCAAACGGTTGTCCTTGCTAGACCTAAGGTTTTGCCGTTCATTGTGAGAGCCGAGAAAGGAAAAACGTTGCTTTAAGTAAGAGGGAGTATGAGGATTATAAAGAATAGAGTAAAGAAGAGTGAGCATATGTAGGTACCTCCTAAATCTTATAGGAAGCCACTTTAAACGAGCCCTAAATTCGGAAACATGATCAAATTTTCAAAGTCCAAAGATAAACCTAATACACAAGTTTTGGAGGCGCTCAAGCTTGTTGAGTTGTTCCTCAGAAAGATCAGGATAAGCAGAGTCAGCATAGTCTAAGAGAGGTAGGAGGAGAGAATGTGCTAAGGAAATTTTAGTTTTAATTGGAAGAAAATTTTGCCAGCGTCTAAGGCCACCGATAGATGCAAAAACTTTCCGGCTAATCTCAGCTATTTGTGGGGCCCAAGATAAAGATTTGTCTACTATAAGAACAAGATTTTTAACAGACTGGCCTATCTCAAGGATCGTTGTGCCAAGTCGTATGGAAGCTAGTTCATTAAGTAAGAGTTTATCCAGCTGGTTACGACCACCCAATAAAGCAACCTGAGATTTTTTTGGATTAACACGCAATCCATAGGATTCACTCCAAGTGTTAATCCTATCTAAGTCTCGATTTAAATTCTCGATAACAATATTTAAATTGTGAGGGGAAGCGGCTGTGTAAACTTGGAGGTCGTCAGCGTAAAGGTGATGAGAAGATGAAAGAAGGTATGTCACAGTGTTAATGTAGATAGCAAAGAGAAGTGGAGACAGGACACCACCCTGCGGAACGCCAGCAGTGATTGGGCAATACGAGGAAAAGACGTTGTCATTTTTTACACGCTGCTGACGCCCGCGGAGGTAGCCACCAAACCAAGTAATAGCATCAGAAGAAATGTTAATTGATTTAAGAACACTCAATAGCAGATCGAAGTCAACGGTGTTGAAAGCGTTGCTGAAATCAAGAAGAGCAATGACACTTACAAGCTTGTTATCCATGTTAAACCTAATGTCATCATAGGCTCTAACAAGAGTAGTGACAGTACTGTGACCAGTTCGGAAACCGGATTGGCATTTGCTGAGAATATTGTTTTTTGAAAGAAAGGCTTGAAGTTCACCATGAGAGACTCCCTAAGAGATGTTTTTAAAGAAATCGGTATACTTACGGTTGCTTCTCAATACATTTTTAATAATATATTATATATACGTCAAAATTTAAATACTTATACTAAAAACAGCGACAGACATACGATAAATACAAGAAATAAAAATTAACTCGTAACGCCTAAATTTCGACTTCAAAAAGTTAACAAATCCTTCATGGGCTTCAGTGTACGCATATATAATAAGGTTCCACAAGATATTTTGGATCTTCCTTTTCATAGTTTTAAATCTAAAATTAACAGTATATTATTAAATAAATCTTATTATAAAATTCAAGAATTTTTTGATGATCGAAATGTATGGAACTTGGGTCATTGACTCATTTGCAGGGTTGATGTTATAATGTATAAGTCAAACATTGTTTAATTTCATTTAAAAAGAGCAACTGTTGAGTTTCTGGCCAGCTCTTCTCAGCAGAACAGCATTCCGAGCTGGTGGTAGTTTACTCACAGACTGACTATACTGACCAATTTAATGTAATTGACGATTCAAAAGTGCGTGTAAATGCCTACTTGAATAAAGATATTTTGAATTTGAATTTGAATTTGAATTTGAATTTGAATTTGAATGAACAATACGCTCCAGAACCTTTGAAAGAAAGGGGAGAATAGAGATAGGTCGATAGTGAGAGAAAGATGTAAGATTTTTTATTTTAGGAATAGGAATGACCTCCGCGTTTTTCCACGAACAGGGAAATATGTTAGAAGAGAGGGGATAAAGACGATCACATATAGAATGATTAATTCACCGAGACGGACAGCGATACGGTAGCTCAGTTGGTAGAGCGACGGGACGGTTTCCCAGTAGTCGCGGGTTCGAATCCCTGCCCGTATCAGTTTTTTACATTCTATATTTATATAAATTTAAATAAGCTTAACATGGCTTTACATGTTTAAAGATATATTCAAACAGAGAGGGAACAATAAAATATGTGACAGATGATAGGCGCCAGCTCATCAGGGAGAAGAAGTAACATTTTACGATTGATGCCATCACAGCCAGCAGCACCAGATCTAACGGCTAAGGTATGTTTTTTGACATCTGCAGTTGTAACTGGCTCAAAATGAAAGGAAGGAAAATTAAAATGGTTTGAAGAACTAAGTTGCTTTATTGTATTGTGCTTGATTAAAGTGTTAACAGGATCCAAGGAAGTAAAATATTGATTGAGGCCATCTACGTCAAGGTTGAGAAAATTGTTTATATGTTGTCTGCCAATTCCGAGAGAGTTTAGAAATTTCCAAATCCTAGAGTAATCACTGTTTTCTATCGATTCATGGATGTAGTTTCGTTGCGCATCTCTACACATTTTACTACACGCATTTCTCAAGTGTTTATATTTAGAGACATTTTCGTCACTAGGCTTTCTTTTGTATTTGGACTTGGCGGCATTGCGCTTCGCCATCAATGTTTTAATTTCTTCACTTAACCATGGAGCCGGCAGGTGCTTTAACTTAATAGGACGGAAAGGAGCATGTTTGTCATATAAACCAGTTAATAAGGTGTTAAATATTTCTAATTTGTCATTAGCATTCGGAGCGTCAAAAACTACTTCCCGGTCTATAAGGTTAAAATCTTGGATAAAGAAGTTATTTTTAAAATGTTTAAAACTGCGCCTCATAACTATCGTTGGCTTGGCTTTGGGCGGACGGATTTTGTAGGAGAGGTATAAAAGGTAGAAAGAGGAGAGGTATAAAAGGTAGAAAGAGGTATAAAGGTCATGGTAGGAAAATGCATCAGCGGAAAACTGACCACAGCTACTCACGTGATCAGGAGAGGAAACTATCATTAAATCTAATTGAGATGGAGTACAATTTGGAAAAAAGTGAGTGGCTTTAGTTGGAAGAATATGGAGATTGCAGCTGCTAACGATGTTAGAAGACGTTTTGCTCTGGAATCATTTTTTAGCAGACACGTGTTAAAATCCCCCATGATAATGGTATGATCTACAATAGAAGTATACTCTTCTAGTAGCCCTTCGAAAGTTTGAAAGTAGTCGATATGTAGTGAAGGACTATAAAAGACACCGAGTAGTAATTTTAAGTGACCGAATAGCACCTCAATAAATATATGTTCTGAGCGCCCGGAATATGGTGACGGTGGCAGGTTTAATATAGAAATCGGAATATGCTTCTTTAGGTATATAGCTACGCCGCCTCCGCCCTTTCCTGTACGATCATTGCGAATAAGATGGAAATTAGGTAAACTGTAGGACGAAGAAGGGAGGCAAGGTTTGAAAAAGGTTTCTGATACCAGCACTGCATGAATGTTGTCGATATCAAAAGAGTCACGAAAATCAGGAAAATGAGCGGGAATGCTCTGAGCATTGATATGAACAACATTAAAGTTTTTAGGGAAGGCTGATAAACTGGCTTCTAATAAAGAATTTAAATTCTCAGGAAGACTGTGGAAACTATCGTCAGATGATGACAGGGACATAAAATCAAATCATCATTTACGTTTGTACAATCTAAGTCATTAATACTCAAATTACTCATATTACGCAATTAATTAAATACCAATGTTCAATAGCTAAAAATAAATAAATAAATATATAACAATAAAAAATAAATATATATATGTCGCAGATCACGATAATTTAACGATAATTAGTAACTCAATTGATATCATTGTAGCAGTGGGGTGTGAACGCCGTGACGTATTGAGTCACGTGATCGGAATCGTTTGGAGGGGCACCGGAGACATTTTAAAATATCCGAGAGCATCGAGACGAGAGGATTATTCATTAGTGTGACCCTTACAGTCCGGACCCCCCCAAACGGGACCGGTGGTTTACGAAACTCTGATAATTGTATACCTACTAAGTAATTTGTGATTACCTACATTTAATACAAGTGATTGTCATATTGTCTGTGTGGTTTAATTGCCTGAGACCTACGCCTCGGATCCTGTACCAGAATACTTCATCAATACTGAACAAGCCACTAATCTACCTCCTATCCCCGACATCAGAAGCGGGATTCACTCGGGCATCAAAACCACCAACTACAACTACCCGCGAGATAAGTTAATTGAAGCTACAAATCACGTCAAGCAAGAAATGAAGTGATTTTATTATTTGAAACGCACACTACAAGATAATAACAATGAAGTTCCAGAATCAATACAATCAATCAATAGTTGATAATCAATGGTTGTAAATCAATCAATCAATCAAGTTAAATTTATGTTATCTCAAAACTTCAAAATTGAGATCTACCCACATATCAAGAAAATCGAGTGAAAATACCTATTTAATCGCTTATGCAAGTCGTTTATTAGATTATATGACAAACCGTTGTAAGAATTCTACGAAAGAAAGAATCGTTGGTAATAAAGAAAGAAGGAAATGAGAAATTATGGCGGTGACAACGCGGCGCGAATGGCGGTAATGGCGCGGCGCGTATGGCGGTGATGGCGCGGCGCAAATGGCGGTAATGGCGCGGCGCTGATGGCGCTGATGGTGCTGATGGTGCTGATGGTGCTGATGGTGGTGACTGCTTTCGTGGCGATGACTGCTATGGCAGCGGTGCTGGTATAGTGCGGTGCGAGCAACGCGTTGATGTCTGCGCAATTTATCCACCATCGATCACGTCACAGCATAAAGGTGATTCGTTTCGATTTACATCCATTTTTTTGCGCTACATACTCGCTAGTTAAAGAAAATTAAGCGATTAAATATAGTGGTAAGCACTTCATTATTGTTATTGAGATAACTAGTATTGAGATTAGCAATCAACCCTCACGATCTTGTTTTTTTTAATTTTTACTGATAATTAATTCACTTAAACTTAACGTCATTTTGTTACGTATTATGATAAGGCGTGAAATTATTTTATCCCGGATTTCTGTAAACGTGAGTGTTTGTTTTAAACGTTGAAAACAATGTTTTAAACTTTTGTTTTAAATAACTTTGTTTTAAATTCGGTAAACAATGGTAACGTGATAACTCTAAAGATTCAACCGGTTAAAACCAGTCAAAACTCTAAAAAAATAATTGTAATTCAATTTTCGGAATATTTTATTTCCTTTCTACCGACATGTGTAGTAATGACGGGCGAACTTACAATTATTAATTAATCGTATATTGTAAATGCGTAATATTGCCGATCAAGGCCCGTAAATGCTGTAAAATAAAGCGGTTAGTTAATTTAGCAAAAGTAAGAACTTATTATTTACGTCTTGTAAATGTTTTCCGCAACAGAGACTAGCTATATTTGATCGGGGCAAGATGCCATAGATAAAGTTCAACCGGCGACAAATTGTACAATGACCAGGGTTGCAAAATTTTCAATTTTAGAGTTTATGATAAATAAAGTTAAAAAACCTTTGTTTTTGATATATAGCGATGCCAGAGAGTTAAGTACCACTTGAAGTCAGAGCTTGTAGTAAAAGCGATTGAGTAATAGTGATAGTAGTGAATCTTTATTGAATTGGGAGTCCGTGGGACTCGGAATTAAAATCAATGCCATGAAACAAACGGGAGATTTGTTGGTAGGGCTTAGTGAAAAGCCATATGTGACGAATAAGATTCATGCTTTTGTGTTTTATTATGTTTTTAAAATACATTTTAGGTTTAAAATGTAATGAAAAGTGGCGCTTTATTTATTTTAGTGGTCATTTATTTTGATACAGAATGATCAACTTTATTATAGTGGTTGTTTAGGTTCAAGTCAGGCTGTTAAGAATATGGATAGGCGCTTTTTAATTCTATTTTCACTGTTTATTATTACAAACGTAACCGTATATGAGAAATATAAACAGACTAAGTTAGATTCAAAATATAAAGGGACTTTTCAAGGAATATCGTTATACTTAAAGATCATTAAATTCTAACCGTACCACAGGTTAAATTAAGTAGGAACCACGGGATCTAGGAGAGACTTGACGCCAATGATGGTTGTCTATCTCTATCTTGACTTGACGCCTATGCGGGTTGTCTATCTTGACTTGACGCCAATGATGGTTGTCTATCTTGACTTGACGCCAATGATGGTTGTCTATCTTGACTTGACGCCAATGATGGTTGTCTATCTTGATTTGACGCCAATGCAGGTTGTCTATCTTGACTTGACGCCAATGCGGGTTGTCTATCTTGATTTGACGCCAATGCAGGTTGTCTATCTTGACTTGACGCCAGTGCAGGTTGTCTATCTTGACGCCAATGCGGGTTGTCTATCTTGACGCCAATGATGGTTGTCTATCTTGACGCCAATGATGGTTGTCTATCTTGACGCCAATGATGGTTGTCTATCTTGACGCCAATGATGGTTGTCTATCTTGACGCCAATGCGGGTTGTCTATCTTGACGCCAATGCGGGTTGTCTATCTTGACGCCAATGCGGGTTTGTTTATCTTGACGCCAATGCGGGTTGTCTATCTTGACGCCAATGCGGGTTGTCTATCTTGACGCCAATGCGGGTTGTCTATCTTGACGCCAATGCGGGTTGTCTATCTTGACGCCAATGCGGGTTGTCTATCTTGACTAGACACCCTAGAATGTCTATATTGACTCTGAAGTTTTGAATGTTGATCTTGACTCTTGTTTGGGATGTCTATCTTGACTCCAATACGGGATGTCTATTTTGACTCCAATACGGGATGTCTATCTTGACTCTAATACGGGATGTCTATCTTGACTCCAATTATTTGAATCCAATGAAATGACTTTGATTGAGTTATGTTCTATGTAACGGCTTTAGTTACCATAACTATCGATTTTAGAAAGATTAATGATTTTTTTATGTGGTCAGAAAAGCCGAGCGAAGCAACATCTACAGTTGTATATTGTTTGGATTTCAGATACATATGCACACGAGGGCGTGTGACTTGTCAGTATGGCCGTGTCGCAGATCACGATAATTTAACGATAATTAGTAACTCAATTGATATCATTGTAGCAGTGGGGTGTGAACGCCGTGACGTATTGAGTCACGTGATCGGAATCGTTTGGAGGGGCACCGGAGACATTTTAAAATATCCGAGAGCATCGAGACGAGAGGATTATTCATTAGTGTGAGCCTTACAGTCCGGACCCCCCCAAACGGGACCGGTGGTTTACGAAACTCTGATAATTGTATACCTACTAAGTAATTTGTGATTACCTACATTTAATACAAGTGATTGTCATATTGTTTGTGTGGTTTAATTGCCTGAGACCTACGCCTCGGATCCTGTACCAGAATACTTCATCAATACTGAACAAGCCACTAATCTACCTCCTATCTCCGACATATATATAAATGACTATAATAATAATTATTATTAACAATAATATTATTTTGTGATAAAAATATTTATATTAATGTAAATATATTAATACTAGAACAAAAAGATAGCAAGATTATTTTCACACTGCTATCATCCCCCAGCTAGTTGTTAGAAATGTTTGCTGTTACTAAACATGATTACGGTTGAAATTAAATAAAATACTAGTTACACTAAAATACACATAAATACAACAATCCAGATGGTGAAATGGAACGTACATATTATAACCAAGAGACCGTCCGACAAACGTCAAATGATTTAATTATTTACCACAAATCTGTCAAGTGTCAACTGACTGTTATGTCAAAGTCGTTCGTCAGTCCTTAGTCGACAGGGGCAGTCCCCACAGTGTTTTTGTGTACGTCCTCGTCGTCTGCCCTGGAAATCCCTACTTGGTGCGCGGTAACGCAGTGGCCAGTAGTGGAGCCAAATCTCAAGAGACAATACTGTGTGGAATAGGAGTGAAAGATATGAATAGTGAGGTGAATCCCGTGTCCCCCGGGACTCCGCACGGACCTTTTCAGGGCCAACCTAACGGCTCTTCTCAGGGCCAACCTAACGGCCCTTCTCAGGGCCAACCTAACGGCCCTTCTCAGGGCCCACCCGGTCCTTCAGGACCAGTGTTAGTGCCACGTAGGAGCGGAACCGTGTCGCCTATTTTCGTGAGGCCAAGCGACCTTACGGAAGAAGAGATGACGGACTCGACGGTGGCCAGCGACGTGTCGAACATGTACACGCGCAAACGCCTGCGGGCTCGTGTGTCCGGGTCGTCGAGCTCTTCGACAATCAAGGAGGCGAAGTCCAAGCGCGGCTGCGGTCGTGGTAGCGGGCGCACCCCGGCAGGTGGCCGTCGTGCCGTGTCGGCGTCCTCTGATCCAGCTGCGGCCAGAGCAAAACAGGAGGCCGAAATATTGGCAAAAGGCGTAAAGCATGCCAAAGAGGCGCGCGCCAGGTTTTTGGCGGCTAGGAATACCCCAGCCGCCAAAATGGAAATGGAGTGGTTGGCCTACCTCTTGAGTAAACAGGCTCAGGTGGAGGTGGACACTATTATAACCGTGGCCACCCAATCTTCGAAGCTGCCGAAGGCATGCCAGACGGCCTTGAAGGCGTCGGCGGTAGCGCTTCGGGAGATTGTGGCGGAGGCGATGAACCGGAGCGCCTCTGAGGAGGTCCAGCGACTTGAGGCACAGGTCACTAGCCAGAGCCTCGAGATCGCGGCCCTCCGGGAGGAACTTAAGGGGCTCCGCCAGCCCCAGATGGGGAAGGCAACGACGTCCCAGGAGCTGCGAGAAGCGCTGCGCGAGATCGCGCAGGAGGAGCGCGCCTTCACTCGCGCCTGCCTAGCGGCGTTGGAGGACCGCCTCCTCCCCGCAAAAACCGTTCGGCCGCCGCTTGCGGCTGACAGGCGCTCTGAGGCACCGACCTCGGTATCGACCCCAGCGCCTGCTCCAACTTTCGCCACTACGGCGGCAAAAAAGAAGAAAGGGGCCAAACAGCAGGCCACTCCGATTGCCCCGGTTACCTCGGCTCCCGTCCCGACGGTCCCGGTCGCTGGGCCGTCTGGTCTTGAGCCGATGGAGATCGGGTTGCCCTCGCAAGAGGACCCGATGCTGCCCTCGGCCACCGCGGCCAATGAGTGGACGCAAGTTAAAAGGAAGGAGAAGAAGAAGAAGGCGCCTCAGCCGTCTTCTTCTTCAGCGGCGCATAAGAGGCCTGCCAATAAGGCAGCCACCGTTCCGGCCTCGAAGAAAGGTCGGAAAAAGAAGACGGCCGCGAAAACAGCTGCCGTGGTCGTCACCATCTCCCAGGAGGCCGCGGCCGCCGGCGAGACCTACGAGTCGGTCTTTTTAAAAGCCCGACAAACGGTCCGCCCGGCCGAGATGGGGATCGGCGGGCCACGTCATGGGGGGGGCTAAATGCAACCCCCCCGCCTGGAAGGGCAGGGAGCAGGCCACAGTGCGGCCAGCCCTTGCGGATGCCCAGGTTCCACCGGGCTCCTCTGACGGTGCGATGTCCCAATAATGTCAGGACCGGGACATCGCACAATAATGCAGATTAACCTCAACCACTGCATAGCGGCACAGGACCTCATGAGTCAGGTGCTAGCTGAGTGGTTGGGGGATCTTGCCGTGGTCGCCGAGCCTTACTACATTGCAGCCAGCTGGCTGCAAGACAATACCGGCAAGGTGGCCATTGCGCCGCGACCCTCCACGGACTCCCCTCCCCTCTCGCTCATCGAGAGGGGACATGGATACGTGGCCGCCGCGTGGGGGGATGCCGCTCTCGGTTGGAGTTTGAGAGTTATCTCCAATCTCTGACCGCGGCGATTGCGCGTATAGGGAGGAGCAAGGTCGCAGTTTTGGGCGATTTAAATGCCAGATCTGCGGCCTGGGGGTGCAAGACAACAAACGCCTGCGGCTCGGCTCTCGAGTCGTGGGTGGCGTCGAACGGGTTGGTGCTCCTCAACAGGGGGGCAGTGCAGACGTGCGTGCGGCACAACGGGAGCTCGGTGGTGGACGTTTCGTTCGCCACCCCAGCCCTGGCCGCCGACGTCTGCAGGTGGGAAGTGGACCTGCAGGAGAATCTATCCGACCACAGGTACATTCGGATAGAGTTCTCCACTAGAGTCCACGGTCGGAGGGGCTGGGAAAACGGTCGTCCTTGCCGCGGTGGGCCCTGACGCGGTTAGACCGCGACGCGGTCAGGGAAGCGGCGATCATCCAGGACTGGTTCGCTCCGCCTGCAAGTCCGAATATGGACGTCGACGCCGCCGCCCTCCGGCTGAGGGAGGCGATGACTGAGGTGTGCGATTCCAGCATGCCTCGGTCCCGCCGGCCGGCTCCCAAGCGCGCGGTCTACTGGTGGTCGGCGGAACTCGCCGGCCTCCGGGCGAAATGCGTGGCCGCGAGGAGGTCCCATGTGAGGGCCCGCCGCCGTCGCCAACGCGATGCCGCCAATGCGGATTGTAGTAAAGTTCATTTTATGTAGTACTTATATTACGCGGCAAACTCAAAAAATACTGTTCTCAACCAGAAATATAAATATTACTGCTCTAAAAACTTTCGGAATACACTCTAAATTGTTTGTAGTTTATTTTAGTAAAAAAAAAATATATATTTTATGTGTATGATTTCCTAGAAAAATTAAAAATAAATAAAAAAACTAAAGTTTTAAAAAGTCAGAAAACCTTCTCGAAAACTACAAACGATACTTATGATTGTAGTGAAGTACAATTTTAAAGTACAATTTTACAGTAAGTAAGATTTTTTTGTAGTACTAATCATTACGCGGCAAACCTAATAAGCTCTGTTCTCAACCAGAAATATAAAAACTCTCTCTGCTCTAAAAACTTTTGGAATACACTTTAAATCGTTTGTAGTTTATTGTAGTCAAAAAAAATAATTATGTGTATGATTTTCTAGAATATTAAAAAATAATTACAAAAAAACAAAGTTTCAAAAAGTCAGAAAACCTTCTCGAAAACTACAAACGATACTTATGATTGTAGTAAAGTTCTTTTTTTTATAGTACTAATAATTACGCAGAAAACCTAATGAATACTCTTCTCAACCAGAAATATAAATAATACTGCTCTTAGCACACTTAGACATACCGCTCATCTAAAAATTTGATATCCTTGACAAAATGTTTGTAAAAGTTCACGGTATTTTATTTCGTTTATATTTGTATATCTGGATAATTATTTAGTTTCCATTTTTATTCTTCTATTATTTCATTCTTGCTTTGGTGAGTTCTATCACCGAAGTCTAGACATTAATCATACCTTGCATATTTGCAACGTCCAATGATTGAAAGATGCCTAGACCTAAGCGACATCTTTAAACGTCATCACTCAAATATATACAAAAACGAAAAAAAATATAAAAGTAAACAATCTTTGTTTAGTTGTTATTACATAAACAAATATTGCTGAAAATTAAATACATAAAAAATAATCTCAAAACCGTATGTACCTCATCTAAAAATATGATATCTTTATAAAGTCCTGTGTATGCTAAGTGTAAGTAAGAGATCATGGTTTTTTAATCGACTTCTTAAAAAAGGAGGAGGTTATCAATTCGGCCGGTATATATTTTTTTTTATATATGTACACTCATTTCTCCGCGGTTTCTGAAACGATATAAGTAATTTTTTTTTTTTGATGCGGAATAGTTTTGAATTGGTCCCATTGGTTTTTATTTTATCACCATTTTTGTGCAAATTTGGTACTACCTCCTCCGGAAGGAAATCGAAACGTGCTGTGACTAATGACATCTGCTGTTTTGAATATAATAATTTCTTACAGACTATACATGGTACTTCAGCATATTGATTTATGGTGGTTATAAAATTTCGCTCATTCATTGAACTAGGTCTTTGTGAAGTCTGACGCGCTGCTGCTAGCCGGTTCTCACGTTGCTGTGCCTACTTGGTTGCTGCACGGTTTCATATCACTTCTTAACTTTGAGCCCTCTGCTCAGTCGGCTCGTGCTCTAAACTCTCATTAATGAGATCAGTGCTCATTAATGAGATCAAGTCTATGAGTCCTTTGCTCAGCTGACTCGTTGGCCAGACGCTCATTAATCAGGCCAAGTCTATTAGCTCTCTACTCAAAACATTCATTCGCAAGACGCTCTTGGATCTTACCAAGTCTAGAATTATGCTGATCAAGAGTTTCTTGACGTAATCGTGATCACATATATGCCTTCATGGCCAACCAACGTTTTTCATGATCTTTAATATTCTCACAAGAACGTGAAATTGTGTTTCAAAGAGCACTTTTACGGAGACGACTACTTTTATCCGTGCCCGTTTCTTGAGATCTGTATTTTTTTAGGCGCACTAATTGATAATGTAGCAATAAACTAAAAAGTATTAAATAAAAATAACTACGTTAAAAAAACTGACATTAAAACTAAAAAGTAAAAAATAATGAAGATTTAATATTTATTATATACTACCTATTATTTACACATAGAATTATTATCCAAAAGAATAAGGCAGCTTATGTACATATTTAAGAATCTACGACATGTTGCTGATGAGAAGGTCATTAAAACGGTATATTTTGCACTGTGCCAGTCAATTATAAACTATGGTATTACGTCATGGGGAGGAGCACCAAAAACATTTATGATGAAAGTTGAACGTTCACAAAGAGCTATACTTAAAACAGCCATTCCTCCATCCCACAGTGGATTTACACGAAAAGTGCAAAGTTCTCACTGTCCGTCAACTATTTGTCTTGCATACTGTGTTACGTAAACATTCAAAGCGTAATAAATCAAAAGTGTGTGATAGTTTTTTTTTTTTTTTTTCTTTTATATAATCTAGGGCAATGCTTGACTACATTCCACCTGATGGTAAGTGGAATGTAGTCTAAGGTGGTAAGGCGCATTACCCTAGCAGCCTATTCACTCTTCTCTCGAATGTATCCACATTGTATTCTTTCAGAAATACCGACGCAGGCAAGCTGTTCCAATCCTTTGCTGTACGCAGTAAAAAAGACGAAGCAAAGCGCTTCGTTCGGACAGGTGGAATGTCCACAACAAAAGGATGGATTCCTGCCGTGCGTCGGAAAGTCCGATGATGGAAGGGGGCCGGGGGAATTAGATCGTGTAATTAATGCGCACACTCACCAAAATGTATCCTATAGAATATTGATAGGCTAGCAATTCTACGCCTGTGTTCAAAGCTTTGGAGGTCGGCTTCGACCAATTCGGGATCGCCTATGAGCTTCTTTGCTCGCCTCTCAATTGAGTCCAGAACCGCAAGATGAGACTTTGCGGCACCAGCAAATATGTGGCCACAGTACTCTACATACGACCGGATCTGTGCTTTGTATAAAACAAGAAGCTGTCCCGGTGTAAAGTACTGCCGAACCTTCGCAAGAACGGCAAGCTTTGCTGCTGCTGTTCTTGCTCTGGACTCAATGAACCGACCAAAGTTGAGGTTCGAGAAAATCTCTAAGCCTAACAACTAAAGCCGGTCACTGTATTCCAAGGATACATTCTGGAAAGTAGGAGCCAAGGTGAAAGGGCTCCTTTTGGCGGTGAACAGACACGTCTGCGTTTTGGTGGCGTTGAATTTGACAAGATTGGCTTTGCTCCATGCGGAGACTGCCTGAAGTTTGTCATTCAAACGATGCACCATGGCTTCTCTTTCAGACTGTACTTGATCTCGACTAGCCCGAGTACTCGGCAGATATCTTTCTACAACTGTGCTGTCGTCTGCGTACCCATAGATACCGGGCTTCAACAGATCGTTAATGTGCAGTAGAAAAAGAGTTGCAGAAAGAACGGACCCCTGAGGCACTCCGGCATTTATTGTCAAGGATTCCGAGGAACACCCATCGACAACTACTCGGAGAGATCTCTGGCTCAGAAAGTCCGTTACCCAGCCGATCAGACCAGGAGATATACCGTACGCTGAAAGCTTGCTTATAAGGCTCGCATGCCAGACCCTGTCAAATGCCCTCGAGACGTCAGAGAGACGACGACGACAGAGAGACGGCGACCGCTTCTCCGTTCTTCTCGATGGCCTCGCCTAGAATGTGTGTAGCATAGACTAGGAGGTCTCCAGTAGACCTATTACGGCGAAACCCGTACTGTCGGTCACTGAGGAGATCGTTACCTTCTAGGTATGCTAGAAGGCGCGAGTTCAATACACGTTCCATAATCTTGCAGAGTATGGAGGTGATTGAAATTGGTCTGTAGTTGACAGGATCAGCACGGCTGCCTTTTTTGTGCACGGGTTGCACGTTGGTAGGCTTCCAGGATTTTGGCACTATTCCAGTCTTGAAAGAGAGGCGATACAGACGTGTCAGTACAGGAGACAACTCAGCTGCATGTCTTGAGCAGAATGGCTGGTATACCATCAGGACCACTGGCTTTATTCACATCTAAACGACACAATGTTCTCCATACCTCTTTGTTAGTGATGCGGATTTCAGACATCGAAATACCGCAGTGAGGAAGATGTGCTGGAGAAGCATTGCCAGTATCTAGATGCGAATTATCAGCAAACAGAGAAGCAAATACATTTATTTATTTATTTAATTCTTTATTGCACAAATAAAAAAAAAATGTACAAAAGGCGGGCTTAATGCCACTTAGACATTCTCTACCAGCCAACCTTAGGAAGTACAGGAGAGGTTGTGGTAGGCGTGCAAAAACAATAATTATAATAAAAAAACAGAAAAGCACAACAAAATTCTTAAGAATAAAATATATATATATATATATATATATAATATATATATTAATAATAAAATATATAATTATTATAAAAATACAGATACAAATAAATATATTAATGCGTAAGAATAATTAATACGATACAATTTTTCTAGCTATAATGGGATATATACTATATACGATTATAATACATATGATATATAGTACTTATATTGATACATAAATATAAATTATGTTAATTATTTGAGATAAAGTTCTTTCACTCGGCGCTTGAACGACTCACGAGTTGGGGCTTTTCTTACATGCTCCGGTAATTCGTTCCACAGTCTGACAGCAGATACAGTAAATGAGTTGGACAAGAAACCAGTACGATGAAGAGGTGTATGAAGCAATAAATTTTTGGAAGAACGAAGCAATCTGTCATGTGTATCCGTTAAAAAGGAGAAATTACATTTTAAATAAACAGGAGTGGAAGGATTAAACAAAATAGAGTATTCGCTTTCTCTGTTGCTGTGTGGGCCAGGGATCCATCCGGCTTCAGCAGAGCAGGCAGTGAGGGTTGGCAGAAATTCGACTCGATCGCTTTCGCAAGAGACCAGAAAGCTCGACTGCCAGTTGGTTTGACAGAGAGCTTTTCGCCATTCTTAGCGATTCGATCGAGGCGAGCCTTCAGCAATGCCTTTTTGTAGGACTTGGCAGCTAGGTTAAATTCTCTCTTCTTTGTACTTACATCCGGAGTTTTGTGGCTTCGGGCATCAGCCCAAATGAGGTATGCCGAATGTTTTCGGTCTTGAGCATGAGAGCTTTGCCACCGAAGGGAACTTCAGCAAAAGGAATAAAATACTCCATTGCCTGATGCACCACATCGGTTATAGCATCCGCGCAACTCGATGGATCCAAAGAAGAGAAGCAGACCTGCCGCCAAGAATAAGATGCAAAGAAGTGCCGCATCTCATCCCAATCTGCTGACTTAGCTGGCGGGGAATATGTAAATACAGATTTCACCAGACAGTGATCGGAGGTTCCCAAGGGGGAGGTGACCTCAACACGATACCTGCCCGGATCAGTTGTCAGCAGAACGTCCAGGCAATTGGCTGTATGGCCTACCACATCTGGTACCCTTATCGCTTGCCTCACCAGCTGAAAGAGGTCCAAGGACAACGCAAAGTTCCGCGCTTCTCTTCCAGCATGGTCGGTTTTCTGGTACGGGAACAGCCAGTCTTGATGACAAGCATTAAAGTCCCCCAGAAAAACAAGCTGCGCTGAAGGGTACTGATGCAAAGCCATATCAGCAGCCTCACCGAGATACTCAAATAATCTAGTTGTCTCCTGGTCACCGCTGTGCGAACGGTAGACACAGGAATACAGGATTTTTTCGTTTCCTGTGTCTACTAAAACCCATATAGAAGAAAAAGTGGGGTCTTCAAGGTGACGGAGACGCTGGATACAGAGGTCGTTCCGTGCGTACACGCAGACTCCGGCACGTGAGCGAAAATTGTGCTCTAACGTGTATCCGGGATAATGCAGGTGCGCAGCGCTCAAAGGACATTGTATCTGCGTCTCCGTCAAAAAAAGAGGTGCGGCTGCCCTGTCTCCAGGTGGTGATGGACAGCTAGGATATTGGAGTGCAAACCCCTGATATTAGTGAGGTGCACTTTAAATGAGGAGGAGTGCAACCGCTGTAAAAACATTTTCTTCTTTTTAACTTTCCTCATAAAAAAAATAAAATAAAAGTGTATAGGGATGGGAAATGGCAGTTGAACGAGGCGGTACGTATCGAACCCGACGTCGAAATTGGTGATGTCTTGCCACTGGGAGGCTAGTCTGGAGACTGCGGGGACGCCCGAACCCCCCCAGGGATCGCCATCGGGCCTCCTCGTCTGGTCGCCAACCAGCACGATGGAGCCACCCTGGGATTTTTCGCAGCTGGCGGGGCAGCCTTTCGTGGGTGGCTAACCCACTAATTGGGCCCCCAACTATATGCGGGCGGCCAGCGGAAAGCTGTTGCTTCGGATCCCGCTACCCTCCTCGACTAGACACCCGACAAAACAAACACCAACTCGACGTCAAACTGGTTCGCCAACGCACCGCAGCTGTTCAGACCCATTTCCCATTAACGGCTTCATCGAGCAACGTGCCGGAACACGACTAGGTCGCTTTGCGGCACGACTTTGCCCTATGGGTGGTAACTTTGCCGGCGACCCGATGTTATGATCTACCACCGTGAAAAAGTAAGCTGCATAAACTTGCACTATCCCATCGCCATCACAGTGTTCTAGGATCTTATTTGTATAAGAAACTGAACTCCATACTAAACTTATACCCTATGATAAAATCCAAGTGCAAGCTAACTCTCACCTCTTATCTCCTAAAAGGTAATTACGATGAGACAGAGGTCCTTTTAACGGTACCAAAGTAACCTTGCATCGTCTGCTCTCACAAAACACGTGCATACTCACCACACACACACACCCACACTCACACACACACACCCACACACACACACACACACACACACACACACACTCACACACACACACACACTCACACACACACACACACACACACACACACACACACACACACACTCTCACACACACACTCACCCACACAAACACACACAAACACACACACACACACACACACTCACACTCACACTCACACTCACACACTCACACTCACACAGTCACACTCACACACTCACACTCACACAGTCACACTCACACAGCCACACTCACACACACACACACACACACACACACACACACACACACACACTCACACACACACACACACACACACACACACACACACTCACACACACACAAACACACACACACACACACACACACACACACACTCACACACACACACACACACACACACACACACACACACACACACACTCACGCACTCACGCACGCACGCACGCACACGCACGCACGCACGCACACACACAATAAAGTTTACTTTTAAAGTATATTTCATAACATAATATGGTAACAAGTTTTAAATATTTTTAGTTGTGTTTGATTGTAAAATATCTATGCACGGTTTTTTTATCGAAATGGAGCTTAAAATCCCTTTACACTTTATTGTTTTCATACAATTAATATTTAATATTATAATCTGGTTGATTATTTTATTTCCATTGCTTTCTTTTTCTACAGTTTTATTAATAATTTAATAAGTTCTATCACTGAAGTCTAGAAGAGATCAATACTCATTCTTTGCGAACTTAATACGTCATAATATGAAAGATACCTAAGCGATACCTTTACTCCTTAATAAAATATCCCAAAAATAAAATAAGTTTAAGGATATAAGCAATAATGGTTTAATGGTTATCTTGTTAACAAATATTATTGAAGATGTTATGAATAAAATATATAAAATTTTACTGTATTTAACTATATCCAGTTTATATAATTTTCTTCTCTTCCGTTCGGTTTAGTTATTCTTGTTATATAAAAAAAATACGTTTTAGTAGTTGGTCTGTTGAGATTAAAAAATCTTTGAACATTTTAGTATAACTATAAAGTCTCGGAATCTTTTTTCTTATCCAAACGTTAAGTTAAAGTAAAAAAATACGCAAAACCTAAACTATACCTTTTATTTGCTTTTATTTAACTATTGTAGCTTTTACAATTAAAGTGTGTACAGCTTTTATTTAATTTAAAAATAAAATTTTTATCCATGTTGAGCTAAAGGCACATGATGGTTTATTCCTGTATCAGTAAGGTTCCACTTTAGACAATGATGTTTCAATAGTTCAATATAAAATATTGTGTGGACCGAAATTCAGGGCTATGAAAGAAATAGATATAAGACGAGTGCTTTATATGGCTATGTTAAAATACAAGAGTAATGATGTGACTAGAATGAATAAAGAAATGAGTGAGTATATAAGAAGTATATTTAAAGTTGATAGATTTAACGTAGCACTAACGATAGAATTAACTCTGTCTATTTCCTCGTTTTACCACCTCTGTCAATATCTTAGTGTCTATTTGTCTATTAAATTTAAAAATAAGAGAAGTGTCATCAGAAAACAATACTAACCCATGTTTATATCTTCCAAAGTTGATAACTCATTTTTGTATGAGTCACTGTCTTTACGTTCTTTAAGTCTTATCTGTTTACTTGATAAAAATCAAGAGCAACCATGTATGAAATTAACTCCTTATTTCTCTTACATTAAAATATTCTGCTGCACCAGGTTGATATGGTTTATATTGTGACATATAATTAGATAACCTAACTGACTGCCCTAACGTGTATCTCACCATATTAAAAGTATAATTACATACTTAAAACAATAACATATAAAAAATAAGTCAATTACTTTATTACTTTTATTGCGTACGATTGCAATCGACAAATATATGAAATATGTCTTAAAGAAACCTGTTTACCCATTAAATGTATCTGCCAAAGTGATACATTTATCTTCTGACGATGTAAGTTATATCGAGAAAAATGTTAAGTATTAACTCATTAATTCACTAAATTTATCAAAAATGTACTGAAGAAAAAACTAAAATCATATAAGAATAAGTAGTTAATAGTACCTACAAAGTTTCATAAGCTTTGGCTTGTGCAGTCTTCGAAATATTCAAGTATTTATATTTTTTTCTACTTAATGAGCGTCTTCTATAAAATTATATTTTTGCAAAATTAAAGAACCTATTTCCTAAAGTTGCGGATAAATATATTATAGGCTTCTTACTTCAAATAATGACGTACTCATATTCGTAAGGGTCTGAAAATTACATAATGAAAAAACAACCAATAATTTCTTAAAATAATATCCTACTAATATTATAAATGCGAATGTAAGTTTGTTTCTAACGCTTTCACGCGAAAACTACTCAATCGATCATTATGAAACTTTGTACAAATATTTTAGACATATTAGAAGTACCATAGAATATTTCTTATTTAAATATTTTTGAAGGATAAAAACATTGTTTGTCAATAAACATGTGAAAGGAGTCGTGGGCAACAACTAGTATCACTGAACATACATAAGTAGAGCATACTACAACTATGATAATACAATTTATGGTATTTACTTCTATAAATTTAAAAACATCGTACATATAATCAAACATAGGTACAACTAGTTTATATTTATTAATAAAACTTTTAGAAAATAAATATCCAATAAATTAAAAGATTCAAAATAGTCTCTTTTATACAAACTAAATTAAAAGAGTTAAAAATTTCGAACAACGTTATATTGCTATTCTATACTACACTATATTGTATCTCCACGGTGTGTTTATGAAAACAGAGCGTGAAAAACCATGTCATCCGAAAGCGGAACATTTTAATATATTAGTTTATTGGTAACGCCTACAGAGATTGCAGCATCCTAGCTATAGTAAATAAAAATCATTCGAAACATATTATGTGGATAAAGTTGATTTTTCTATAAATAAATTAAAATAGGGCAAAATGTTTAAAACCGATATTGGAATCATTTCTATAAATTTCTTAATAATACAGAATGTTTTTCTAGATAATGTACATATACTGAAAACGGGACTTAATCGCATACTATTTTAATCGAAGTATTTAACTCAACTCTCTGAAATAGATTAAGTCCCGTTTACAGAATAAAAATATGAATACAGATCGTGAAAGCTTAAAACAATTTAACGTATATTTATTAATGTCACATTCGCCTATAAAAAAACAAAAAAATAATTATCGATATATCATCTATTGGCAGAGCAACGGGAACGTTACCCGGAAGCCGCAGGATCGAATTCTGTAAAGGTTTATTTTTCAATCTGTATTCATTTTAAAAAATATAGACACATTTAAATAATTTAATTAAATACGCTGTAACAGACCGTATTTTCTTAGGAATTTTTATACTTTGGTATAAATTACATTCTGATATCGTAGACTAATTATCTGAGAGTTTGAAAAAACTAAACAAAATCCTTGCTGATTTTTGGGTTCAGCGATAGATATTAGATTAGAGGATCTGAACTACAGAAAAAAATTAAGTATATCATAATCATTGTAATATTAAAAATATATATATATATATTTTATATGTTGTAGATTAACTTCCAAACTATTTAACACCTAGGTTTGTTGTGTAACTCTCGTACTCGTACTATAACATCTTATAGTACGAGATCTGGCTGTAAATCTTAAAATAATTATTCTTACCATAGTCCAGGCACAGCTCCGTGGTGTCAGGAACTTTTTTATAACTTCTTATTAAACTTTTCATAGCGCTAAAAAAATTCAGTACAATTCGGATAATTTTAATTAAAATATACTTTTAATTTAAATACACGCATTTACGCCGAGCAATCTCAAAGCGAATACAGATTTAAATATTCAAGTGATATCAATACCGATGACATCAATAAGTGACGCGTTAGGTTGACTCGAAAACTGCAACTGAAGTGAGCCTGGAATCAAGGGTTGCTGTGAGGCTGGGGGGAGGAACCTGAACGCAACATATATCCGCCCAACGTCCGCCATTTACTGATTAAATATCAATTAATTATATATTAAAATATATATACATACGGGATTATTTGTAACTTATTGGCCACCTCTTACAGGCAGCCTCTCTACATCAATTTCAACAACTTTGTTCTAAGATTTTTTAGAAAACTATTAAATAACACAGAACAAGCGAAATAAAAAAAAATTGCTTCTCATTTTATAAGAAGTCTAAAGTATAGGTCGCGGCAGTCCAGCGCTGAACGAAAATTGTAAGGTACCACGCACCTAATACTATTATGATTAAAAAAATATATATTTATTAACTGTTTAACTGCTATAATAAGGTGTATATTTACGGAAATCTTGTCCATTTTTATTACAGTTTATAAGAATACTTTGATTATGTTATACAATTTCTTATTAATTAAAAATGAAAAAATATATTAAGATTAAAGGTATATATTTTTTCATGGTACTAAACAGCTACATTATAACAATAGCTAATATTAAAATTATAGTTTAGCCAAAAAAGGTGTAATATTATTGGTAAATTCTATATTAAAAAGAAAGGCACATTTACATATATATATATATTAAATTATCCTTAATTAATCAAATAATATCAAAAAATATATTATTATTATATATATATATATATATATATATATATATAATCTGTAAAAGATAATATTAAATTAAGTATAATTTAATATTATCTTTTACAGATTATTAAGCACAATAGATTCCTTTCTTCCGTTTTAATGTAAATTTATTATTACTTCAGGAATTTTAATTGTTTATATTATATACATATATATATATATATATATATATATATATATATATATATATATATATATATATATATATATGATGGCATTTTGATCTTAAAAATCGGAGAAATTACCTCCTTGCTGTTGTTAATAAGTGTAACATCAACTTTTCTGCACAACGAAGAATACATCATTGTACAAAATAAGGTACAAAATAAGGCGGGCTTGACGCTAAAGCATTTTCTACCAATCAGCTAACATATCTAACAGAAAGAGAAAACAATAAGGGTAAATAATTTGTTAACCGAAAATAAAACTATATATCTATAACAATCTGTACTATATTATTTATACAATAATAAAAACATACATATGTAAATAAAAATAAAAAAAAAGTACATAAATTTATAATAAATACACCTTAAGTAATAACTCTACAGGTAGATATGTGTAGAAGTAGAAAAAAAAAAACAAAACATATGTTATGGAAATATTTTCTGATGTATTTTCTTAAATACTTGCCTATTAGGAGCACGTCGAAGTTTATTAGTTAGACTATTCCACAGTTGTCCTGTGAAAAAAAATTGAATAAAACCAGTATAGTGCCAAGGGATAAGAAAATTTAAGTTGTTCGGTTGAGCAGAAATGTTAGTGATAATTAGTTAAAGTTTGGACTTTTTAATAATGAGGAAGACATGCATTTTGTACAATAAGAAATATTTGACTAAACCTAAATGAGCTTAACATGGCTATACATGTTCATATCACACATGTTCATATCACATATTAAATGCTTAATTCATCAAGACGGACAGCGATACCGTAACTCAATTGGTAGAGCGAGGGGACACGACGGTTTCCCAGAGGTTTTTTTTTTTTGTTACTTTTATTTACGGACTTCACTTCACTTTTCACATTTAGACTGTATAGGTATATCAGATTAATCATGAAATTCTCCTTTGCAAAGTAATTATTATTTTATTTTTATTTATTATTATTTTTTTTACATTATATATATATGTATATAATATAAACAATTTTATAAAATACATACATTTCTTATATTTTATAATTAACGCTTTCCTACTAAAACACTATTGTAGCGGCCTACTGTTCTTTCTATTTTTTTCACTCATTTATAAAAACGGATTATTTATAAAATCGGTATTATTTATAAAAACGGAGCCGAAAGTGAGTCCTTGTGCTTCTTCCTTGTGAGTAGACCTTTTCTAAGGCATACGCAACATCTCAGGGATTCTGATGTGTGCTGCACAGTAATTAATTGCTAACGGACGTTATCAGTGTGAGACGACAGTACCTCATCTCGAATAGCTTATCTCTATCGATGTAAGGTAACTAGTTTACGTCACCGACGAGGACAACAATTCGCCAATTTCACCAGCGCCGGACAACCGCATAGCCATTGCTGTGGCTCCAAAATGGTTCATAGGAGCCTCGTCTAACCACTAAACGGTGATAGTTTTCTGATTCTTTGAATCCATTTACTAATACAGAGGCCATCATACGAGGGAGAGATGCTAAGAGATCATCTCTCTTAAATCTTGGGCTGCCTCAGTTTTGGTTGTAACGATGGCGTCCTTCTCTGCGTCAAACAGCGATATTATCCACGTGGTTTTGCCACAACCTGGAATCCCGTTGACCTATTTTAGTATTGGCATGGTCCAAGCTACGAAGTTTGTTAATGTGCTATCTTTATCTAAAATCATATCCTCTTGCATTATGGCTCTCCAAATTTCGAGAGCAGACAGCTAGCCTGAGCGTTAGGTGGCTCCATGTCTTTCCACTCGATTAATACGATAGTTCTTAAGGACATACTGGTACAATTTTCTTACCATTGTTTCACGCTAAACACAAATGAATGCCTTAGATAGATCACAGAATAACTGGAAATCATTACGTGACTCCTCTCAGGCCTCAAACATATGCTTTATAAAAAAAACGCCAACATCAGTAGTAAAGAAATTACTTTTAAACTGTTTATTTTAAAGCAACTTAGTTTTATGAAAATGGTCTAATAACTGGTTGATCATTATCAAATATTTTATTAAGTTATGGTAATACTACTTGGAGGTCTGGACAGTGGTCTAGTGTTATAGGGATGAAAGATCACACCCCTTCTATTGAACAACTCAAAATATATCCAACACTTACAAATTGTAAAACCTCGATACGTTGCGTTTGGCGACCGCTAAAGGAAGAAAGAGTTCAAAATGCAAATAAGTTACCAAGGCAAATAACGAAACAACAGTCTAAGATACCAGCAGTCACCACTCACCACTGTACAACACAGCCGCCGAGGCGTACCTACGGGTCTCTTTCAAAAACCATACGTATTATGTAATACTATGGTAATGTTCGTAATATATTGCGTGCATTGTATTTCGCACTATTTCCTATTGCAATTAAAACGCTCTTCTAAGAGTGATCTCCTTTAAATCTGCATATAATATATCTGCAGGTAATTTGTAGTTATTATAAAAATATAGGACTTGACATTGAAAATTTAGGAAATGAGAATACATTAATAAAATGGATGGTCAATCTTTAAAATCTAGATCCTACAAATTAAGAAATCTTATTCTTCGAATAAATTCAATGCGAATTTTTAAGTCTGAGAGTAAACGTTGCACCTCCTCTTTCTAAGTTCATAAGATGTGACTTCGCCGCAACACCGTAGCGGGCTGGCGGTATATAAACTTCATTCCCGTTCGGGAAATCCCTGACTCGTTTGATGCAGTTCCATAGAGTATTATAAGTATAAGGATATAGAGAGCCCTCTTCGACGATTTTTATGCGGAAATTTTGAAGGAGCGACCTCTGTAAATGTAAATTAAAAGCTTATAAATTTACTTGAAATAATTGTTATTTTCTTAATTTATTTAAAAAAAAAAACTTTTTGCAATAACAAAACAAAAAATAAAAATACTAAACAAACGACATTTAAATAAGTATTTAAAATGAAAAACATCATGTTTTATCAAGCCTTTTTTTAATAATTATTATAATATACGTGTGTTGCAATTTATATAGTTAATATTCTTAGACAGATGTCTAATCCAGTTATCCACCAACAAGACAGACCCAAGCCATTGTTCGCATAAGAAACTAGGATTTTTAAAAAGATGCTTAGGAACACCTGAAAACAATATTGAAAATGTCATTTTTATATTATATTCATTCAAATTATAATATTTTGTTAATTCGTCGTAATGTCGTGAAAATAGTATTATACTAGTAATATTTAGATCTATTATAAGTAAGGTAGATATATTATAAGTAAGGTAGAGTTAAAAATAATGCACTTACGTCTTATAGTACTCTGCGTCTTACTACTAGGCGAACACGGAACATCCAAATAAGCACAACTTATACGTATTCCAGTAGAACCTTTTTTAACTTATAAACAACACAAAAACTATGTCTTTTCATTATATTGTAATACACCAGCTCGAATATAGTAAAGAGGAAAAGCAAAAGAAACTCGACTCGAACCCTTGCATGCTAAGTTTCAAAGCCACCTGCCACAAATCACAATAGAAAATAGAAATGAAAAAATGGAAAGATCTAGAATTGTTGTGATGTTTAGTCAGCCGCCATCTGTCGATAAATAGCAAGAATTAAAATCGTAATGTTTCTGGATTTTGGGCACAGATGCCGCTTATCTTGGAGAAATCCTTGTACTAGGTAACTATCCCCCCCCCTGTGCAGTAGGCACCGTATTAAATGTAGACACAGTTTCTATAATTGCTTATTTTGAATTTTTAATATTGTCAATGCTGCGTTTAAAAATATAAAACTTGGAGTAGAGTATTCGTTTGTTATAACCACTGACTTTAAAAACTAGATAATAAAATAAATGTATTTTAAAAACTTAACCTATAAACTTAAAATGATAAGCTCGACGGATATGTAGTGCTTGAATTTTCTTTCGTAACTATTATATAAAAACATGTAGAATACCAGACATGTAGAATACCAGAGTGACATAGGTATATGTGAAAATATAACCAAGAAATACAAGATTTTTGGTGTATTAGAGATCCTAATTCATGTCAACATTTACAGTGTGATTTTTCTGCATCAAGCCGTCAATACGAGGATAGCAAAAGACAGGGTTAATCCGGCTCTGTCCCCATGAATCACAATAGCAGTGCATTACTTTACAGGTAATAAGTATATAATTAAAGTTACAAACTGTTGTTACAACTAGTTGTGCCTGCGACTTGTATGTAAAAACTATAAACCTTCAAACAAGAGAATAAGACATTATTAACTTCTTTATTTGTTAACCAATTGTTAAAAAAAAACAAAATATAAAGTGAATCCCATGAGAATATATTTCCAAAAACTGCATCCAAATCGATTAATCCTTTTCTGAGATTAGTGTGCACAAACATACAGACATACAGACGAACAGACATACAGACAAACTGAAAAACCATTGTTTTGGGTTCTCTTGCTCATATAAATACCCCCAATGATGTTTTTTTTTCATATTTTCCATGTACAGAAATGGATCAGTGACAATTTTATTATATGTATAGATTGCCTATAATAAACATTATATAATACGAAGACTAAGATCATTAAGTGTAATATTTGTAATTTCGAACCTGGCTACCCTAGTTTCGTCACTGGCTCAGTACATTTCGTTATGAGTTCTGTCAGCTGTGCATTGCAATTGGATTTACTTCGGACTCAATTAGTCACGAAGCTCGATTTACCTTTTGGCGACATTTAGTTAAATTCCTAGCCGCTAGAACCCAAATTAATAAAACCCAGCGAACCATAATGTAGTTCACGGTTACAAATTTGTGATCGCAGACTAAATTCACCACACAGTTTCTACATGGGTATTTGCTGCTGAAATTAATAATCGATACTGGTCCCATTTCTCGTGTCACTTTAAATAACCGATCTAAAGATTGAGTTCGTAGGTTAATTTTTATCTCGAATTGTAGATCTTTTATTAATTTCGTCCTTTAATTATTTGCTGTCTTACGGCCTGGCAGCTTTTTTCATACTACTCATGCACACCATTGTTTTTAAAGAAAACTATTTTCTCTTTAGAGTATGAGCTTTGTATTGGTGGGTTTTATAAGTACATAAATAAGGGACACAATGTAGTAATGTACGCTCACCTTGAGAGTGACTGGTCACTAATCACCTTTTCCTTAGCTTCAAATTGCAAGTCACTCGTCTTTTTTGTAGTCAGTTACTTGGTTACTCACTCCCTAGATGAACTGAAATGATAAACAAGTACATTTTTTATATAATATTAAAATTTTATCATAAAATATTTTTTTGGGTTTGTCCGATAAAAAGACGGAAAAGAAAAGTGTTCTGTATTTGCTCTGCAACAATAAGGAATAAATTAAGTATTACAAGAATTAAGTATTATAGGAGTAGCTCAAAGCTACGTGATCTCACATAACAGAGGGTAAAAAAGTTGGTTCTCAATTAAAATAGATTTTTTAAAATATAGTATATTTGCTTTTACATATCAAGATCTCAAATCTGAAGGTATTAATAATAATATTTATAGTTTAATTGAATTATTACAAATGCTGGCAATTTCTAACAATGATTATTTATAATTCTTAGATACTTGTTAAAAAATATAGACTGACTTATGCTCTTCATTTTATTAGACTTGAGGTTTTTAAGAATGCCGAAATTCTTAACTAACTAAAAATCTTTACTTTATATGTAATTAACATTACAATAAAGAGTAATAAATTTATTATTATTTAAGGTATAGTAGTTCTTATAGATCACCAGCCCTAATAGACGTACTGTCGATAAAGTACGATAGTTTTTAATAAATATCTTGTCCACCATTCTATAGTTGTTCCGTATTCAGTCAGCTTTTTCAAAAAATTGGGTTATGAATTAAAAAATAATGGATTATGTATTAAAAAAAATATATTGGTTTAGAGGTGTTTTCAATATGTTGTCTGTCAAACATAGTAGACGAGGATTCTAACAGGCTTGAATCTACGCAAAAATTGTTGTCATTATTTCGAAGGTAGGCTTTATGTCCTTTTGTTTTTATTTTATAGGAGGACAAGCAAGACAAGCATACGGATTACTGGAAGGCAAGTAAATAAAGTCGCCTAAGTTTTCTTGCAGAGGAAAAGGGGTCGTATTGAACTAGAAACACCGCTGTCAGTAGCTCTTTCTCCATATTGGTACTGCATCGAAGAGAAATTCTCGAAATAATAATACTACGTATCTAGGTGGTAGGGGGTAGGTGGTAGGTATCAAAGCCAATGCGTTACTGCGATAATGGAAGTCGTTGTTCTTGGAGGAATGGAAGTTCGTGCTCGTTCTTGCCCGAATCGAATAACAAGATTCACAGTCTCATTGTCTGCCTCTGTATAGAATAAACTAAATCGCTGTGAAGTATTAATTTAAAAAACTTAAATCACAATTTATAGAAAAATATCAAAGGAGTTAAAAGTTAATCACAGCTTCTCGGTATGTATGTATATGTATAGACATACATAAACCATAAACATAAATAAAAAAACTAATTACAAAATAATATATTTTTGAGTCACCGTATTAGATCCGATTCCGCTAGGAAACATTCGGATATTATTTGCGCACCTTATCCAGTTTTGAACACATCCTATTTTATTAGACCTGCGTTTTATAGTAGCACACATTTTCAATTTGGTTGTAGTTATTGATTATAAAACATTATATTACAAATCAAGTTACAATTATAACCAATTAACAATACTTCAAAATGTATATTATTTAACTATAGCCAATACCTAGTGATTTTAAAACTAACGCATCCAATATTATTCCATATTTATTTAATATTATTTTAATAGATATTATAATACTTCTATATACTATACAGTTAAGCATCTAAATAATATTAAATTAAAACTTCAAAATTTACGTCACACGAGAAATATACAAGATTAAATAGTCATTAAATTATAATTAATACCATTACTTATATGATCCAATTTGAACGTAGAGTGTGTTGCCTAATAAGACATTTGTCGGACGGGCTGGATTTTCTCCGGACATATTATAAATGAGATTCATTAGGTGAATGTGAGCGTTGAAAGTCTAACTTTTTCCCCTTCCTATGCCTTGATTTAGGTTCCTTCCATTCCTCTCCATTTCTTATGCCTAAATTTGTATAAATATTATTAAGCAATGTTTAAAATATTGAACATCAACAGACAGACAGATAATTTATTACATCAAACAAAAATTCTAAATCTTTATTGAAATTGAGTTTGATACAACACATTGTTAACGTAGCGGGCTTAACTTAATGTAATATAGTAATGAAGCAATTGTTATTTTATATATAACAAAATCATTTAGTCATTTGAAGTGTTAATTCAGTTACATATAAAAATACAGTCAGGCAATTTTGAGGTCTGCGTATAATTAGATTACTCGTACATTACAATTTGTAGTCCAAAGCATTATTTGCATTGAATATTGTAGGTATATGAACTTTGAGTACACTGTCAGTCCAAAAAGATTAAATAAAGAAATATAAAAAAATATATAGATGTTAAGAAAAAAACGCAAAATAATAAATAATTATAATACAAAGTATAAAGTCTACAAAATACGAATGTCTTGATCCTGATATTTAAAGGTTGATTAATCATCGGAAGACTATTGACTGATTTAATTTTCTTTACTTTTCTTATTATTGGAAATTTGTTTAAAAGTATAGTATAGTATAATTTATATAAAATCATTTTATTTTGTGAAATGTAAAATAAATAAGATTAATTAAATATATAGGCACAAGAAAAAGATGCAAGGAGGAGTCTAAGATACCAGCAGTCACCACTCACCACTGTACAACACAGCCGCCGAGGCGTACCTACGGGTCTCTTTCAAAAACCATACGTATTATGTAATACTATGGTAATGTTCGTAATATATTGCGTGCATTGTATTTCGCACTATTTCCTATTGCAATTAAAACGCTCTTCTAAGAGTGATCTCCTTTAAATCTGCATATAATATATCTGCAGGTAATTTGTAGTTATTATAAAAATATAGGACTTGACATTGAAAATTTAGGAAATGAGAATACATTAATAAAATGGATGGTCAATCTTTAAAATCTAGATCCTACAAATTAAGAAATCTTATTCTTCGAATAAATTCAATGCGAATTTTTAAGTCTGAGAGTAAACGTTGCACCTCCTCTTTCTAAGTTCATAAGATGTGACTTCGCCGCAACACCGTAGCGGGCTGGCGGTATATAAACTTCATTCCCGTTCGGGAAATCCCTGACTCGTTTGATGCAGTTCCATAGAGTATTATAAGTATAAGGATATAGAGAGCCCTCTTCGACGATTTTTATGCGGAAATTTTGAAGGAGCGACCTCTGTAAATGTAAATTAAAAGCTTATAAATTTACTTGAAATAATTGTTATTTTCTTAATTTATTTAAAAAAAAAAACTTTTTGCAATAACAAAACAAAAAATAAAAATACTAAACAAACGACATTTAAATAAGTATTTAAAATGAAAAACATCATGTTTTATCAAGCCTTTTTTTAATAATTATTATAATATACGTGTGTTGCAATTTATATAGTTAATATTCTTAGACAGATGTCTAATCCAGTTATCCACCAACAAGACAGACCCAAGCCATTGTTCGCATAAGAAACTAGGATTTTTAAAAAGATGCTTAGGAACACCTGAAAACAATATTGAAAATGTCATTTTTATATTATATTCATTCAAATTATAATATTTTGTTAATTCGTCGTAATGTCGTGAAAATAGTATTATACTAGTAATATTTAGATCTATTATAAGTAAGGTAGATATATTATAAGTAAGGTAGAGTTAAAAATAATGCACTTACGTCTTATAGTACTCTGCGTCTTACTACTAGGCGAACACGGAACATCCAAATAAGCACAACTTATACGTATTCCAGTAGAACCTTTTTTAACTTATAAACAACACAAAAACTATGTCTTTTCATTATATTGTAATACACCAGCTCGAATATAGTAAAGAGGAAAAGCAAAAGAAACTCGACTCGAACCCTTGCATGCTAAGTTTCAAAGCCACCTGCCACAAATCACAATAGAAAATAGAAATGAAAAAATGGAAAGATCTAGAATTGTTGTGATGTTTAGTCAGCCGCCATCTGTCGATAAATAGCAAGAATTAAAATCGTAATGTTTCTGGATTTTGGGCACAGATGCCGCTTATCTTGGAGAAATCCTTGTACTAGGTAACTATCCCCCCCCCTGTGCAGTAGGCACCGTATTAAATGTAGACACAGTTTCTATAATTGCTTATTTTGAATTTTTAATATTGTCAATGCTGCGTTTAAAAATATAAAACTTGGAGTAGAGTATTCGTTTGTTATAACCACTGACTTTAAAAACTAGATAATAAAATAAATGTATTTTAAAAACTTAACCTATAAACTTAAAATGATAAGCTCGACGGATATGTAGTGCTTGAATTTTCTTTCGTAACTATTATATAAAAACATGTAGAATACCAGACATGTAGAATACCAGAGTGACATAGGTATATGTGAAAATATAACCAAGAAATACAAGATTTTTGGTGTATCCTAATTCATGTCAACATTTACAGTGTGATTTTTCTGCATCAAGCCGTCAATACGAGGATAGCAAAAGACAGGGTTAATCCGGCTCTGTCCCCATGAATCACAATAGCAGTGCATTACTTTACAGGTAATAAGTATATAATTAAAGTTACAAACTGTTGTTACAACTAGTTGTGCCTGCGACTTGTATGTAAAAACTATAAACCTTCAAACAAGAGAATAAGACATTATTAACTTCTTTATTTGTTAACCAATTGTTAAAAAAAAAACAAAATATAAAGTGAATCCCATGAGAATATATTTCCAAAAACTGCATCCAAATCGATTAATCCTTTTCTGAGATTAGTGTGCACAAACATACAGACATACAGACGAACAGACATAAAGACGAACAGACATACAGACAAACTGAAAAACCATTGTTTTGGGTTCTCTTGCTCATATAAATACCCCCAATGATGTTATTTTTTCATATTTTCCATGTACAGAAATGGATCAGTGACAATTTTATTATATGTATAGATTGCCTATAATAAACATTATATAATACGAAGACTATGATCATCAAGTGTAATATTTGTAATTTCGAACCTGGCTACCCTAGTTTCGTCACTGGCTCAGTACATTTCGTTATGAGTTCTGTCAGCTGTGCATTGCAATTGGATTTACTTCGGACTCAATTAGTCACGAAGCTCGATTTACTTTTTGGCGACATTTAGTTAAATTACTAGCCGCTAGAACCCAAATTAATAAAACCCAGCGAACCATAATGTAGTTCACGGTTACAAATTTGTGATCGCAGACTAAATTCACCACACAGTTTCTACATGGGTATTTGCTGCTGAAATTAATAATCGATACTGGTCCCATTTCGTGTCACTTTAAATAACCGAACTAAAGATTGAGTTCGTAGGTTAATTTTTATCTCGAATTGTAGATCTTTTATTAATTTCGTCCTTTAATTATTTGCTGTCTTACGGCCTGGCAGCTTTTTTCATACTACTCATGCACACCATTGTTTTTAAAGAAAACTATTTTCTCTTTAGAGTATGAGCTTTGTATTGGTGGGTTTTATAAGTACATAAATAAGGGACACAATGTAGTAATGTACGCTCACCTTGAGAGTGACTGGTCACTAATCACCTTTTCCTTAGCTTCAAATTGCAAGTCACTCGTCTTTTTTGTAGTCAGTTACTTGGTTACTCACTCCCTAGATGAACTGAAATGATAAACAAGTACATTTTTTATATAATATTAAAATTTTATCATAAAATATTTTTTTGGGTTTGTCCGATAAAAAGACGGAAAAGAAAAGTGTTCTGTATTTGCTCTGCAACAATAAGGAATAAATTAAGTATTACAAGAATTAAGTATTATAGGAGTAGCTCAAAGCTACGTGATCTCACATAACAGAGGGTAAAAAAGTTGGTTCTCAATTAAAATAGATTTTTTAAAATATAGTATATTTGCTTTTACATATCAAGATCTCAAATCTGAAGGTATTAATAATAATATTTATAGTTTAATTGAATTATTACAAATGCTGGCAATTTCTAACAATGATTATTTATAATTCTTAGATACTTGTTAAAAAATATAGACTGACTTATGCTCTTCATTTTATTAGACTTGAGGTTTTTAAGAATGCCGAAATTCTTAACTAACTAAAAATCTTTACTTTATATGTAATTAACATTACAATAAAGAGTAATAAATTTATTATTATTTAAGGTATAGTAGTTCTTATAGATCACCAGCCCTAATAGACGTACTGTCGATAAAGTACGATAGTTTTTAATAAATATCTTGTCCACCATTCTATAGTTGTTCCGTATTCAGTCAGCTTTTTCAAAAAATTGGGTTATGAATTAAAAAATAATGGATTATGTATTAAAAAAAATATATTGGTTTAGAGGTGTTTTCAATATGTTGTCTGTCAAACATAGTAGACGAGGATTCTAACAGGCTTGAATCTACGCAAAAATTGTTGTCATTATTTCGAAGGTAGGCTTTATGTCCTTTTGTTTTTATTTTATAGGAGGACAAGCAAGACAAGCATACGGATTACTGGAAGGCAAGTAAATAAAGTCGCCTAAGTTTTCTTGCAGAGGAAAAGGGGTCGTATTGAACTAGAAACACCGCTGTCAGTAGCTCTTTCTCCATATTGGTACTGCATCGAAGAGAAATTCTCGAAATAATAATACTACGTATCTAGGTGGTAGGGGGTAGGTGGTAGGTATCAAAGCCAATGCGTTACTGCGATAATGGAAGTCGTTGTTCTTGGAGGAATGGAAGTTCGTGCTCGTTCTTGCCCGAATCGAATAACAAGATTCACAGTCTCATTGTCTGCCTCTGTATAGAATAAACTAAATCGCTGTGAAGTATTAATTTAAAAAACTTAAATCACAATTTATAGAAAAATATCAAAGGAGTTAAAAGTTAATCACAGCTTCTCGGTATGTATGTATATGTATAGACATACATAAACCATAAACATAAATAAAAAAACTAATTACAAAATAATATATTTTTGAGTCACCGTATTAGATCCGATTCCGCTAGGAAACATTCGGATATTATTTGCGCACCTTATCCAGTTTTGAACACATCCTATTTTATTAGACCTGCGTTTTATAGTAGCACACATTTTCAATTTGGTTGTAGTTATTGATTATAAAACATTATATTACAAATCAAGTTACAATTATAACCAATTAACAATACTTCAAAATGTATATTATTTAACTATAGCCAATACCTAGTGATTTTAAAACTAACGCATCCAATATTATTCCATATTTATTTAATATTATTTTAATAGATATTATAATACTTCTATATACTATACAGTTAAGCATCTAAATAATATTAAATTAAAACTTCAAAATTTACGTCACACGAGAAATATACAAGATTAAATAGTCATTAAATTATAATTAATACCATTACTTATATGATCCAATTTGAACGTAGAGTGTGTTGCCTAATAAGACATTTGTCGGACGGGCTGGATTTTCTCCGGACATATTATAAATGAGATTCATTAGGTGAATGTGAGCGTTGAAAGTCTAACTTTTTCCCCTTCCTATGCCTTGATTTAGGTTCCTTCCATTCCTCTCCATTTCTTATGCCTAAATTTGTATAAATATTATTAAGCAATGTTTAAAATATTGAACATCAACAGACAGACAGATAATTTATTACATCAAACAAAAATTCTAAATCTTTATTGAAATTGAGTTTGATACAACACATTGTTAACGTAGCGGGCTTAACTTAATGTAATATAGTAATGAAGCAATTGTTATTTTATATATAACAAAATCATTTAGTCATTTGAAGTGTTAATTCAGTTACATATAAAAAAACAGTCAGGCAATTTTGAGGTCTGCGTATAATTAGATTACTCGTACATTACAATTTGTAGTCCAAAGCATTATTTGCATTGAATATTGTAGGTATATGAACTTTGAGTACACTGTCAGTCCAAAAAGATTAAATAAAGAAATATAAAAAAATATATAGATGTTAAGAAAAAAACGCAAAATAATAAATAATTATAATACAAAGTATAAAGTCTACAAAATACGAATGTCTTGATCCTGATATTTAAAGGTTGATTAATCATCGGAAGACTATTGACTGATTTAATTTTCTTTACTTTTCTTATTATTGGAAATTTGTTTAAAAGTATAGTATAGTATAATTTATATAAAATCATTTTATTTTGTGAAATGTAAAATAAATAAGATTAATTAAATATATAGGCACAAGAAAAAGATGCAAGGAGGAGTCTAAGATACCAGCAGTCACCACTCACCACTGTACAACACAGCCGCCGAGGCGTACCTACGGGTCTCTTTCAAAAACCATACGTATTATGTAATACTATGGTAATGTTCGTAATATATTGCGTGCATTGTATTTCGCACTATTTCCTATTGCAATTAAAACGCTCTTCTAAGAGTGATCTCCTTTAAATCTGCATATAATATATCTGCAGGTAATTTGTAGTTATTATAAAAATATAGGACTTGACATTGAAAATTTAGGAAATGAGAATACATTAATAAAATGGATGGTCAATCTTTAAAATCTAGATCCTACAAATTAAGAAATCTTATTCTTCGAATAAATTCAATGCGAATTTTTAAGTCTGAGAGTAAACGTTGCACCTCCTCTTTCTAAGTTCATAAGATGTGACTTCGCCGCAACACCGTAGCGGGCTGGCGGTATATAAACTTCATTCCCGTTCGGGAAATCCCTGACTCGTTTGATGCAGTTCCATAGAGTATTATAAGTATAAGGATATAGAGAGCCCTCTTCGACGATTTTTATGCGGAAATTTTGAAGGAGCGACCTCTGTAAATGTAAATTAAAAGCTTATAAATTTACTTGAAATAATTGTTATTTTCTTAATTTATTTAAAAAAAAAAACTTTTTGCAATAACAAAACAAAAAATAAAAATACTAAACAAACGACATTTAAATAAGTATTTAAAATGAAAAACATCATGTTTTATCAAGCCTTTTTTTAATAATTATTATAATATACGTGTGTTGCAATTTATATAGTTAATATTCTTAGACAGATGTCTAATCCAGTTATCCACCAACAAGACAGACCCAAGCCATTGTTCGCATAAGAAACTAGGATTTTTAAAAAGATGCTTAGGAACACCTGAAAACAATATTGAAAATGTCATTTTTATATTATATTCATTCAAATTATAATATTTTGTTAATTCGTCGTAATGTCGTGAAAATAGTATTATACTAGTAATATTTAGATCTATTATAAGTAAGGTAGATATATTATAAGTAAGGTAGAGTTAAAAATAATGCACTTACGTCTTATAGTACTCTGCGTCTTACTACTAGGCGAACACGGAACATCCAAATAAGCACAACTTATACGTATTCCAGTAGAACCTTTTTTAACTTATAAACAACACAAAAACTATGTCTTTTCATTATATTGTAATACACCAGCTCGAATATAGTAAAGAGGAAAAGCAAAAGAAACTCGACTCGAACCCTTGCATGCTAAGTTTCAAAGCCACCTGCCACAAATCACAATAGAAAATAGAAATGAAAAAATGGAAAGATCTAGAATTGTTGTGATGTTTAGTCAGCCGCCATCTGTCGATAAATAGCAAGAATTAAAATCGTAATGTTTCTGGATTTTGGGCACAGATGCCGCTTATCTTGGAGAAATCCTTGTACTAGGTAACTATCCCCCCCCCTGTGCAGTAGGCACCGTATTAAATGTAGACACAGTTTCTATAATTGCTTATTTTGAATTTTTAATATTGTCAATGCTGCGTTTAAAAATATAAAACTTGGAGTAGAGTATTCGTTTGTTATAACCACTGACTTTAAAAACTAGATAATAAAATAAATGTATTTTAAAAACTTAACCTATAAACTTAAAATGATAAGCTCGACGGATATGTAGTGCTTGAATTTTCTTTCGTAACTATTATATAAAAACATGTAGAATACCAGACATGTAGAATACCAGAGTGACATAGGTATATGTGAAAATATAACCAAGAAATACAAGATTTTTGGTGTATTAGAGATCCTAATTCATGTCAACATTTACAGTGTGATTTTTCTGCATCAAGCCGTCAATACGAGGATAGCAAAAGACAGGGTTAATCCGGCTCTGTCCCCATGAATCACAATAGCAGTGCATTACTTTACAGGTAATAAGTATATAATTAAAGTTACAAACTGTTGTTACAACTAGTTGTGCCTGCGACTTGTATGTAAAAACTATAAACCTTCAAACAAGAGAATAAGACATTATTAACTTCTTTATTTGTTAACCAATTGTTAAAAAAAAAACAAAATATAAAGTGAATCCCATGAGAATATATTTCCAAAAACTGCATCCAAATCGATTAATCCTTTTCTGAGATTAGTGTGCACAAACATACAGACATACAGACGAACAGACATAAAGACGAACAGACATACAGACAAACTGAAAAACCATTGTTTTGGGTTCTCTTGCTCATATAAATACCCCCAATGATGTTTTTTTTTCATATTTTCCATGTACAGAAATGGATCAGTGACAATTTTATTATATGTATAGATTGCCTATAATAAACATTATATAATACGAAGACTAAGATCATTAAGTGTAATATTTGTAATTTCGAACCTGGCTACCCTAGTTTCGTCACTGGCTCAGTACATTTCGTTATGAGTTCTGTCAGCTGTGCATTGCAATTGGATTTACTTCGGACTCAATTAGTCACGAAGCTCGATTTACCTTTTGGCGACATTTAGTTAAATTCCTAGCCGCTAGAACCCAAATTAATAAAACCCAGCGAACCATAATGTAGTTCACGGTTACAAATTTGTGATCGCAGACTAAATTCACCACACAGTTTCTACATGGGTATTTGCTGCTGAAATTAATAATCGATACTGGTCCCATTTCTCGTGTCACTTTAAATAACCGATCTAAAGATTGAGTTCGTAGGTTAATTTTTATCTCGAATTGTAGATCTTTTATTAATTTCGTCCTTTAATTATTTGCTGTCTTACGGCCTGGCAGCTTTTTTCATACTACTCATGCACACCATTGTTTTTAAAGAAAACTATTTTCTCTTTAGAGTATGAGCTTTGTATTGGTGGGTTTTATAAGTACATAAATAAGGGACACAATGTAGTAATGTACGCTCACCTTGAGAGTGACTGGTCACTAATCACCTTTTCCTTAGCTTCAAATTGCAAGTCACTCGTCTTTTTTGTAGTCAGTTACTTGGTTACTCACTCCCTAGATGAACTGAAATGATAAACAAGTACATTTTTTATATAATATTAAAATTTTATCATAAAATATTTTTTTGGGTTTGTCCGATAAAAAGACGGAAAAGAAAAGTGTTCTGTATTTGCTCTGCAACAATAAGGAATAAATTAAGTATTACAAGAATTAAGTATTATAGGAGTAGCTCAAAGCTACGTGATCTCACATAACAGAGGGTAAAAAAGTTGGTTCTCAATTAAAATAGATTTTTTAAAATATAGTATATTTGCTTTTACATATCAAGATCTCAAATCTGAAGGTATTAATAATAATATTTATAGTTTAATTGAATTATTACAAATGCTGGCAATTTCTAACAATGATTATTTATAATTCTTAGATACTTGTTAAAAAATATAGACTGACTTATGCTCTTCATTTTATTAGACTTGAGGTTTTTAAGAATGCCGAAATTCTTAACTAACTAAAAATCTTTACTTTATATGTAATTAACATTACAATAAAGAGTAATAAATTTATTATTATTTAAGGTATAGTAGTTCTTATAGATCACCAGCCCTAATAGACGTACTGTCGATAAAGTACGATAGTTTTTAATAAATATCTTGTCCACCATTCTATAGTTGTTCCGTATTCAGTCAGCTTTTTCAAAAAATTGGGTTATGAATTAAAAAATAATGGATTATGTATTAAAAAAAATATATTGGTTTAGAGGTGTTTTCAATATGTTGTCTGTCAAACATAGTAGACGAGGATTCTAACAGGCTTGAATCTACGCAAAAATTGTTGTCATTATTTCGAAGGTAGGCTTTATGTCCTTTTGTTTTTATTTTATAGGAGGACAAGCAAGACAAGCATACGGATTACTGGAAGGCAAGTAAATAAAGTCGCCTAAGTTTTCTTGCAGAGGAAAAGGGGTCGTATTGAACTAGAAACACCGCTGTCAGTAGCTCTTTCTCCATATTGGTACTGCATCGAAGAGAAATTCTCGAAATAATAATACTACGTATCTAGGTGGTAGGGGGTAGGTGGTAGGTATCAAAGCCAATGCGTTACTGCGATAATGGAAGTCGTTGTTCTTGGAGGAATGGAAGTTCGTGCTCGTTCTTGCCCGAATCGAATAACAAGATTCACAGTCTCATTGTCTGCCTCTGTATAGAATAAACTAAATCGCTGTGAAGTATTAATTTAAAAAACTTAAATCACAATTTATAGAAAAATATCAAAGGAGTTAAAAGTTAATCACAGCTTCTCGGTATGTATGTATATGTATAGACATACATAAACCATAAACATAAATAAAAAAACTAATTACAAAATAATATATTTTTGAGTCACCGTATTAGATCCGATTCCGCTAGGAAACATTCGGATATTATTTGCGCACCTTATCCAGTTTTGAACACATCCTATTTTATTAGACCTGCGTTTTATAGTAGCACACATTTTCAATTTGGTTGTAGTTATTGATTATAAAACATTATATTACAAATCAAGTTACAATTATAACCAATTAACAATACTTCAAAATGTATATTATTTAACTATAGCCAATACCTAGTGTTTTTTTTTTTTTTTTTTTTTTTTTTTTTTTTTTTTTTTTTTTTTTTTTTTTTTTTTTTTTTTTTTTTTTTTTGTCTGTCTATGCTGTTAGCCCTGTTGGCTATTACAGCGTCACCGGGGGAATGGGTGGGTCAGGAGACCCACCCTTAAAAAGGGGGGGCCAGACGGGCCCCCATGGGGAACGACGTCCCGAGGGCGTCTCAGATTGAGACACGGACCTCGGCTCGGGGCGTCGTTAGTCAGGAGGGAAGCTAAGGAAATTTGGACACTAGCGTCCTCCGACGGCAGAACGCCGGAGCAACGGAGCACTTACTCAGTTGGGACCTCGTCTATACCGGTACAGACGGTGTGTGTCTGTATGTTGTGTGGTGTCAATTATGCCTACGCGTACACGTTATTACCTACTGTGAACGCGTCGTCGGGGTCAACGAGTACCGACTTGGGTCTTCTTTTTCTGACTAAAGTAGTCTTACGTGGTCTATACTCTGCGGCGTCAGCCACCAGTGGGTTCGGGTGTCGCTCAGCACGTTCAAAGTACTTTTGGGAAAGCCCCTTGAAGTACTGAGCGATGGTCGGAAGGTGACCCAATACCTAGTGATTTTAAAACTAACGCATCCAATATTATTCCATATTTATTTAATATTATTTTAATAGATATTATAATACTTCTATATACTATACAGTTAAGCATCTAAATAATATTAAATTAAAACTTCAAAATTTACGTCACACGAGAAATATACAAGATTAAATAGTCATTAAATTATAATTAATACCATTACTTATATGATCCAATTTGAACGTAGAGTGTGTTGCCTAATAAGACATTTGTCGGACGGGCTGGATTTTCTCCGGACATATTATAAATGAGATTCATTAGGTGAATGTGAGCGTTGAAAGTCTAACTTTTTCCCCTTCCTATGCCTTGATTTAGGTTCCTTCCATTCCTCTCCATTTCTTATGCCTAAATTTGTATAAATATTATTAAGCAATGTTTAAAATATTGAACATCAACAGACAGACAGATAATTTATTACATCAAACAAAAATTCTAAATCTTTATTGAAATTGAGTTTGATACAACACATTGTTAACGTAGCGGGCTTAACTTAATGTAATATAGTAATGAAGCAATTGTTATTTTATATATAACAAAATCATTTAGTCATTTGAAGTGTTAATTCAGTTACATATAAAAATACAGTCAGGCAATTTTGAGGTCTGCGTATAATTAGATTACTCGTACATTACAATTTGTAGTCCAAAGCATTATTTGCATTGAATATTGTAGGTATATGAACTTTGAGTACACTGTCAGTCCAAAAAGATTAAATAAAGAAATATAAAAAAATATATAGATGTTAAGAAAAAAACGCAAAATAATAAATAATTATAATACAAAGTATAAAGTCTACAAAATACGAATGTCTTGATCCTGATATTTAAAGGTTGATTAATCATCGGAAGACTATTGACTGATTTAATTTTCTTTACTTTTCTTATTATTGGAAATTTGTTTAAAAGTATAGTATAGTATAATTTATATAAAATCATTTTATTTTGTGAAATGTAAAATAAATAAGATTAATTAAATATATAGGCACAAGAAAAAGATGCAAGGAGGAGTCTAAGATACCAGCAGTCACCACTCACCACTGTACAACACAGCCGCCGAGGCGTACCTACGGGTCTCTTTCAAAAACCATACGTATTATGTAATACTATGGTAATGTTCGTAATATATTGCGTGCATTGTATTTCGCACTATTTCCTATTGCAATTAAAACGCTCTTCTAAGAGTGATCTCCTTTAAATCTGCATATAATATATCTGCAGGTAATTTGTAGTTATTATAAAAATATAGGACTTGACATTGAAAATTTAGGAAATGAGAATACATTAATAAAATGGATGGTCAATCTTTAAAATCTAGATCCTACAAATTAAGAAATCTTATTCTTCGAATAAATTCAATGCGAATTTTTAAGTCTGAGAGTAAACGTTGCACCTCCTCTTTCTAAGTTCATAAGATGTGACTTCGCCGCAACACCGTAGCGGGCTGGCGGTATATAAACTTCATTCCCGTTCGGGAAATCCCTGACTCGTTTGATGCAGTTCCATAGAGTATTATAAGTATAAGGATATAGAGAGCCCTCTTCGACGATTTTTATGCGGAAATTTTGAAGGAGCGACCTCTGTAAATGTAAATTAAAAGCTTATAAATTTACTTGAAATAATTGTTATTTTCTTAATTTATTTAAAAAAAAAAACTTTTTGCAATAACAAAACAAAAAATAAAAATACTAAACAAACGACATTTAAATAAGTATTTAAAATGAAAAACATCATGTTTTATCAAGCCTTTTTTTAATAATTATTATAATATACGTGTGTTGCAATTTATATAGTTAATATTCTTAGACAGATGTCTAATCCAGTTATCCACCAACAAGACAGACCCAAGCCATTGTTCGCATAAGAAACTAGGATTTTTAAAAAGATGCTTAGGAACACCTGAAAACAATATTGAAAATGTCATTTTTATATTATATTCATTCAAATTATAATATTTTGTTAATTCGTCGTAATGTCGTGAAAATAGTATTATACTAGTAATATTTAGATCTATTATAAGTAAGGTAGATATATTATAAGTAAGGTAGAGTTAAAAATAATGCACTTACGTCTTATAGTACTCTGCGTCTTACTACTAGGCGAACACGGAACATCCAAATAAGCACAACTTATACGTATTCCAGTAGAACCTTTTTTAACTTATAAACAACACAAAAACTATGTCTTTTCATTATATTGTAATACACCAGCTCGAATATAGTAAAGAGGAAAAGCAAAAGAAACTCGACTCGAACCCTTGCATGCTAAGTTTCAAAGCCACCTGCCACAAATCACAATAGAAAATAGAAATGAAAAAATGGAAAGATCTAGAATTGTTGTGATGTTTAGTCAGCCGCCATCTGTCGATAAATAGCAAGAATTAAAATCGTAATGTTTCTGGATTTTGGGCACAGATGCCGCTTATCTTGGAGAAATCCTTGTACTAGGTAACTATCCCCCCCCCTGTGCAGTAGGCACCGTATTAAATGTAGACACAGTTTCTATAATTGCTTATTTTGAATTTTTAATATTGTCAATGCTGCGTTTAAAAATATAAAACTTGGAGTAGAGTATTCGTTTGTTATAACCACTGACTTTAAAAACTAGATAATAAAATAAATGTATTTTAAAAACTTAACCTATAAACTTAAAATGATAAGCTCGACGGATATGTAGTGCTTGAATTTTCTTTCGTAACTATTATATAAAAACATGTAGAATACCAGACATGTAGAATACCAGAGTGACATAGGTATATGTGAAAATATAACCAAGAAATACAAGATTTTTGGTGTATTAGAGATCCTAATTCATGTCAACATTTACAGTGTGATTTTTCTGCATCAAGCCGTCAATACGAGGATAGCAAAAGACAGGGTTAATCCGGCTCTGTCCCCATGAATCACAATAGCAGTGCATTACTTTACAGGTAATAAGTATATAATTAAAGTTACAAACTGTTGTTACAACTAGTTGTGCCTGCGACTTGTATGTAAAAACTATAAACCTTCAAACAAGAGAATAAGACATTATTAACTTCTTTATTTGTTAACCAATTGTTAAAAAAAAAACAAAATATAAAGTGAATCCCATGAGAATATATTTCCAAAAACTGCATCCAAATCGATTAATCCTTTTCTGAGATTAGTGTGCACAAACATACAGACATACAGACGAACAGACATAAAGACGAACAGACATACAGACAAACAGACAAACTGAAAAACCATTGTTTTGGGTTCTCTTGCTCATATAAATACCCCCAATGATGTTATTTTTTCATATTTTCCATGTACAGAAATGGATCAGTGACAATTTTATTATATGTATAGATTGCCTATAATAAACATTATATAATACGAAGACTATGATCATCAAGTGTAATATTTGTAATTTCGAACCTGGCTACCCTAGTTTCGTCACTGGCTCAGTACATTTCGTTATGAGTTCTGTCAGCTGTGCATTGCAATTGGATTTACTTCGGACTCAATTAGTCACGAAGCTCGATTTACTTTTTGGCGACATTTAGTTAAATTCCTAGCCGCTAGAACCCAAATTAATAAAACCCAGCGAACCATAATGTAGTTCACGGTTACAAATTTGTGATCGCAGACTAAATTCACCACACAGTTTCTACATGGGTATTTGCTGCTGAAATTAATAATCGATACTGGTCCCATTTCGTGTCACTTTAAATAACCGAACTAAAGATTGAGTTCGTAGGTTAATTTTTATCTCGAATTGTAGATCTTTTATTAATTTCGTCCTTTAATTATTTGCTGTCTTACGGCCTGGCAGCTTTTTTCATACTACTCATGCACACCATTGTTTTTAAAGAAAACTATTTTCTCTTTAGAGTATGAGCTTTGTATTGGTGGGTTTTATAAGTACATAAATAAGGGACACAATGTAGTAATGTACGCTCACCTTGAGAGTGACTGGTCACTAATCACCTTTTCCTTAGCTTCAAATTGCAAGTCACTCGTCTTTTTTGTAGTCAGTTACTTGGTTACTCACTCCCTAGATGAACTGAAATGATAAACAAGTACATTTTTTATATAATATTAAAATTTTATCATAAAATATTTTTTTGGGTTTGTCCGATAAAAAGACGGAAAAGAAAAGTGTTCTGTATTTGCTCTGCAACAATAAGGAATAAATTAAGTATTACAAGAATTAAGTATTATAGGAGTAGCTCAAAGCTACGTGATCTCACATAACAGAGGGTAAAAAAGTTGGTTCTCAATTAAAATAGATTTTTTAAAATATAGTATATTTGCTTTTACATATCAAGATCTCAAATCTGAAGGTATTAATAATAATATTTATAGTTTAATTGAATTATTACAAATGCTGGCAATTTCTAACAATGATTATTTATAATTCTTAGATACTTGTTAAAAAATATAGACTGACTTATGCTCTTCATTTTATTAGACTTGAGGTTTTTAAGAATGCCGAAATTCTTAACTAACTAAAAATCTTTACTTTATATGTAATTAACATTACAATAAAGAGTAATAAATTTATTATTATTTAAGGTATAGTAGTTCTTATAGATCACCAGCCCTAATAGACGTACTGTCGATAAAGTACGATAGTTTTTAATAAATATCTTGTCCACCATTCTATAGTTGTTCCGTATTCAGTCAGCTTTTTCAAAAAATTGGGTTATGAATTAAAAAATAATGGATTATGTATTAAAAAAAATATATTGGTTTAGAGGTGTTTTCAATATGTTGTCTGTCAAACATAGTAGACGAGGATTCTAACAGGCTTGAATCTACGCAAAAATTGTTGTCATTATTTCGAAGGTAGGCTTTATGTCCTTTTGTTTTTATTTTATAGGAGGACAAGCAAGACAAGCATACGGATTACTGGAAGGCAAGTAAATAAAGTCGCCTAAGTTTTCTTGCAGAGGAAAAGGGGTCGTATTGAACTAGAAACACCGCTGTCAGTAGCTCTTTCTCCATATTGGTACTGCATCGAAGAGAAATTCTCGAAATAATAATACTACGTATCTAGGTGGTAGGGGGTAGGTGGTAGGTATCAAAGCCAATGCGTTACTGCGATAATGGAAGTCGTTGTTCTTGGAGGAATGGAAGTTCGTGCTCGTTCTTGCCCGAATCGAATAACAAGATTCACAGTCTCATTGTCTGCCTCTGTATAGAATAAACTAAATCGCTGTGAAGTATTAATTTAAAAAACTTAAATCACAATTTATAGAAAAATATCAAAGGAGTTAAAAGTTAATCACAGCTTCTCGGTATGTATGTATATGTATAGACATACATAAACCATAAACATAAATAAAAAAACTAATTACAAAATAATATATTTTTGAGTCACCGTATTAGATCCGATTCCGCTAGGAAACATTCGGATATTATTTGCGCACCTTATCCAGTTTTGAACACATCCTATTTTATTAGACCTGCGTTTTATAGTAGCACACATTTTCAATTTGGTTGTAGTTATTGATTATAAAACATTATATTACAAATCAAGTTACAATTATAACCAATTAACAATACTTCAAAATGTATATTATTTAACTATAGCCAATACCTAGTGATTTTAAAACTAACGCATCCAATATTATTCCATATTTATTTAATATTATTTTAATAGATATTATAATACTTCTATATACTATACAGTTAAGCATCTAAATAATATTAAATTAAAACTTCAAAATTTACGTCACACGAGAAATATACAAGATTAAATAGTCATTAAATTATAATTAATACCATTACTTATATGATCCAATTTGAACGTAGAGTGTGTTGCCTAATAAGACATTTGTCGGACGGGCTGGATTTTCTCCGGACATATTATAAATGAGATTCATTAGGTGAATGTGAGCGTTGAAAGTCTAACTTTTTCCCCTTCCTATGCCTTGATTTAGGTTCCTTCCATTCCTCTCCATTTCTTATGCCTAAATTTGTATAAATATTATTAAGCAATGTTTAAAATATTGAACATCAACAGACAGACAGATAATTTATTACATCAAACAAAAATTCTAAATCTTTATTGAAATTGAGTTTGATACAACACATTGTTAACGTAGCGGGCTTAACTTAATGTAATATAGTAATGAAGCAATTGTTATTTTATATATAACAAAATCATTTAGTCATTTGAAGTGTTAATTCAGTTACATATAAAAATACAGTCAGGCAATTTTGAGGTCTGCGTATAATTAGATTACTCGTACATTACAATTTGTAGTCCAAAGCATTATTTGCATTGAATATTGTAGGTATATGAACTTTGAGTACACTGTCAGTCCAAAAAGATTAAATAAAGAAATATAAAAAAATATATAGATGTTAAGAAAAAAACGCAAAATAATAAATAATTATAATACAAAGTATAAAGTCTACAAAATACGAATGTCTTGATCCTGATATTTAAAGGTTGATTAATCATCGGAAGACTATTGACTGATTTAATTTTCTTTACTTTTCTTATTATTGGAAATTTGTTTAAAAGTATAGTATAGTATAATTTATATAAAATCATTTTATTTTGTGAAATGTAAAATAAATAAGATTAATTAAATATATAGGCACAAGAAAAAGATGCAAGGAGGAGTCTAAGATACCAGCAGTCACCACTCACCACTGTACAACACAGCCGCCGAGGCGTACCTACGGGTCTCTTTCAAAAACCATACGTATTATGTAATACTATGGTAATGTTCGTAATATATTGCGTGCATTGTATTTCGCACTATTTCCTATTGCAATTAAAACGCTCTTCTAAGAGTGATCTCCTTTAAATCTGCATATAATATATCTGCAGGTAATTTGTAGTTATTATAAAAATATAGGACTTGACATTGAAAATTTAGGAAATGAGAATACATTAATAAAATGGATGGTCAATCTTTAAAATCTAGATCCTACAAATTAAGAAATCTTATTCTTCGAATAAATTCAATGCGAATTTTTAAGTCTGAGAGTAAACGTTGCACCTCCTCTTTCTAAGTTCATAAGATGTGACTTCGCCGCAACACCGTAGCGGGCTGGCGGTATATAAACTTCATTCCCGTTCGGGAAATCCCTGACTCGTTTGATGCAGTTCCATAGAGTATTATAAGTATAAGGATATAGAGAGCCCTCTTCGACGATTTTTATGCGGAAATTTTGAAGGAGCGACCTCTGTAAATGTAAATTAAAAGCTTATAAATTTACTTGAAATAATTGTTATTTTCTTAATTTATTTAAAAAAAAAAACTTTTTGCAATAACAAAACAAAAAATAAAAATACTAAACAAACGACATTTAAATAAGTATTTAAAATGAAAAACATCATGTTTTATCAAGCCTTTTTTTAATAATTATTATAATATACGTGTGTTGCAATTTATATAGTTAATATTCTTAGACAGATGTCTAATCCAGTTATCCACCAACAAGACAGACCCAAGCCATTGTTCGCATAAGAAACTAGGATTTTTAAAAAGATGCTTAGGAACACCTGAAAACAATATTGAAAATGTCATTTTTATATTATATTCATTCAAATTATAATATTTTGTTAATTCGTCGTAATGTCGTGAAAATAGTATTATACTAGTAATATTTAGATCTATTATAAGTAAGGTAGATATATTATAAGTAAGGTAGAGTTAAAAATAATGCACTTACGTCTTATAGTACTCTGCGTCTTACTACTAGGCGAACACGGAACATCCAAATAAGCACAACTTATACGTATTCCAGTAGAACCTTTTTTAACTTATAAACAACACAAAAACTATGTCTTTTCATTATATTGTAATACACCAGCTCGAATATAGTAAAGAGGAAAAGCAAAAGAAACTCGACTCGAACCCTTGCATGCTAAGTTTCAAAGCCACCTGCCACAAATCACAATAGAAAATAGAAATGAAAAAATGGAAAGATCTAGAATTGTTGTGATGTTTAGTCAGCCGCCATCTGTCGATAAATAGCAAGAATTAAAATCGTAATGTTTCTGGATTTTGGGCACAGATGCCGCTTATCTTGGAGAAATCCTTGTACTAGGTAACTATCCCCCCCCCTGTGCAGTAGGCACCGTATTAAATGTAGACACAGTTTCTATAATTGCTTATTTTGAATTTTTAATATTGTCAATGCTGCGTTTAAAAATATAAAACTTGGAGTAGAGTATTCGTTTGTTATAACCACTGACTTTAAAAACTAGATAATAAAATAAATGTATTTTAAAAACTTAACCTATAAACTTAAAATGATAAGCTCGACGGATATGTAGTGCTTGAATTTTCTTTCGTAACTATTATATAAAAACATGTAGAATACCAGACATGTAGAATACCAGAGTGACATAGGTATATGTGAAAATATAACCAAGAAATACAAGATTTTTGGTGTATTAGAGATCCTAATTCATGTCAACATTTACAGTGTGATTTTTCTGCATCAAGCCGTCAATACGAGGATAGCAAAAGACAGGGTTAATCCGGCTCTGTCCCCATGAATCACAATAGCAGTGCATTACTTTACAGGTAATAAGTATATAATTAAAGTTACAAACTGTTGTTACAACTAGTTGTGCCTGCGACTTTTATGTAAAAACTATAAACCTTCAAACAAGAGAATAAGACATTATTAACTTCTTTATTTGTTAACCAATTGTTAAAAAAAAACAAAATATAAAGTGAATCCCATGAGAATATATTTCCAAAAACTGCATCCAAATCGATTAATCCTTTTCTGAGATTAGTGTGCACAAACATACAGACATACAGACGAACAGACATAAAGACGAACAGACATACAGACAAACTGAAAAACCATTGTTTTGGGTTCTCTTGCTCATATAAATACCCCCAATGATGTTATTTTTTCATATTTTCCATGTACAGAAATGGATCAGTGACAATTTTATTATATGTATAGATTGCCTATAATAAACATTATATAATACGAAGACTATGATCATCAAGTGTAATATTTGTAATTTCGAACCTGGCTACCCTAGTTTCGTCACTGGCTCAGTACATTTCGTTATGAGTTCTGTCAGCTGTGCATTGCAATTGGATTTACTTCGGACTCAATTAGTCACGAAGCTCGATTTACTTTTTGGCGACATTTAGTTAAATTCCTAGCCGCTAGAACCCAAATTAATAAAACCCAGCGAACCATAATGTAGTTCACGGTTACAAATTTGTGATCGCAGACTAAATTCACCACACAGTTTCTACATGGGTATTTGCTGCTGAAATTAATAATCGATACTGGTCCCATTTCGTGTCACTTTAAATAACCGAACTAAAGATTGAGTTCGTAGGTTAATTTTTATCTCGAATTGTAGATCTTTTATTAATTTCGTCCTTTAATTATTTGCTGTCTTACGGCCTGGCAGCTTTTTTCATACTACTCATGCACACCATTGTTTTTAAAGAAAACTATTTTCTCTTTAGAGTATGAGCTTTGTATTGGTGGGTTTTATAAGTACATAAATAAGGGACACAATGTAGTAATGTACGCTCACCTTGAGAGTGACTGGTCACTAATCACCTTTTCCTTAGCTTCAAATTGCAAGTCACTCGTCTTTTTTGTAGTCAGTTACTTGGTTACTCACTCCCTAGATGAACTGAAATGATAAACAAGTACATTTTTTATATAATATTAAAATTTTATCATAAAATATTTTTTTGGGTTTGTCCGATAAAAAGACGGAAAAGAAAAGTGTTCTGTATTTGCTCTGCAACAATAAGGAATAAATTAAGTATTACAAGAATTAAGTATTATAGGAGTAGCTCAAAGCTACGTGATCTCACATAACAGAGGGTAAAAAAGTTGGTTCTCAATTAAAATAGATTTTTTAAAATATAGTATATTTGCTTTTACATATCAAGATCTCAAATCTGAAGGTATTAATAATAATATTTATAGTTTAATTGAATTATTACAAATGCTGGCAATTTCTAACAATGATTATTTATAATTCTTAGATACTTGTTAAAAAATATAGACTGACTTATGCTCTTCATTTTATTAGACTTGAGGTTTTTAAGAATGCCGAAATTCTTAACTAACTAAAAATCTTTACTTTATATGTAATTAACATTACAATAAAGAGTAATAAATTTATTATTATTTAAGGTATAGTAGTTCTTATAGATCACCAGCCCTAATAGACGTACTGTCGATAAAGTACGATAGTTTTTAATAAATATCTTGTCCACCATTCTATAGTTGTTCCGTATTCAGTCAGCTTTTTCAAAAAATTGGGTTATGAATTAAAAAATAATGGATTATGTATTAAAAAAAATATATTGGTTTAGAGGTGTTTTCAATATGTTGTCTGTCAAACATAGTAGACGAGGATTCTAACAGGCTTGAATCTACGCAAAAATTGTTGTCATTATTTCGAAGGTAGGCTTTATGTCCTTTTGTTTTTATTTTATAGGAGGACAAGCAAGACAAGCATACGGATTACTGGAAGGCAAGTAAATAAAGTCGCCTAAGTTTTCTTGCAGAGGAAAAGGGGTCGTATTGAACTAGAAACACCGCTGTCAGTAGCTCTTTCTCCATATTGGTACTGCATCGAAGAGAAATTCTCGAAATAATAATACTACGTATCTAGGTGGTAGGGGGTAGGTGGTAGGTATCAAAGCCAATGCGTTACTGCGATAATGGAAGTCGTTGTTCTTGGAGGAATGGAAGTTCGTGCTCGTTCTTGCCCGAATCGAATAACAAGATTCACAGTCTCATTGTCTGCCTCTGTATAGAATAAACTAAATCGCTGTGAAGTATTAATTTAAAAAACTTAAATCACAATTTATAGAAAAATATCAAAGGAGTTAAAAGTTAATCACAGCTTCTCGGTATGTATGTATATGTATAGACATACATAAACCATAAACATAAATAAAAAAACTAATTACAAAATAATATATTTTTGAGTCACCGTATTAGATCCGATTCCGCTAGGAAACATTCGGATATTATTTGCGCACCTTATCCAGTTTTGAACACATCCTATTTTATTAGACCTGCGTTTTATAGTAGCACACATTTTCAATTTGGTTGTAGTTATTGATTATAAAACATTATATTACAAATCAAGTTACAATTATAACCAATTAACAATACTTCAAAATGTATATTATTTAACTATAGCCAATACCTAGTGATTTTAAAACTAACGCATCCAATATTATTCCATATTTATTTAATATTATTTTAATAGATATTATAATACTTCTATATACTATACAGTTAAGCATCTAAATAATATTAAATTAAAACTTCAAAATTTACGTCACACGAGAAATATACAAGATTAAATAGTCATTAAATTATAATTAATACCATTACTTATATGATCCAATTTGAACGTAGAGTGTGTTGCCTAATAAGACATTTGTCGGACGGGCTGGATTTTCTCCGGACATATTATAAATGAGATTCATTAGGTGAATGTGAGCGTTGAAAGTCTAACTTTTTCCCCTTCCTATGCCTTGATTTAGGTTCCTTCCATTCCTCTCCATTTCTTATGCCTAAATTTGTATAAATATTATTAAGCAATGTTTAAAATATTGAACATCAACAGACAGACAGATAATTTATTACATCAAACAAAAATTCTAAATCTTTATTGAAATTGAGTTTGATACAACACATTGTTAACGTAGCGGGCTTAACTTAATGTAATATAGTAATGAAGCAATTGTTATTTTATATATAACAAAATCATTTAGTCATTTGAAGTGTTAATTCAGTTACATATAAAAATACAGTCAGGCAATTTTGAGGTCTGCGTATAATTAGATTACTCGTACATTACAATTTGTAGTCCAAAGCATTATTTGCATTGAATATTGTAGGTATATGAACTTTGAGTACACTGTCAGTCCAAAAAGATTAAATAAAGAAATATAAAAAAATATATAGATGTTAAGAAAAAAACGCAAAATAATAAATAATTATAATACAAAGTATAAAGTCTACAAAATACGAATGTCTTGATCCTGATATTTAAAGGTTGATTAATCATCGGAAGACTATTGACTGATTTAATTTTCTTTACTTTTCTTATTATTGGAAATTTGTTTAAAAGTATAGTATAGTATAATTTATATAAAATCATTTTATTTTGTGAAATGTAAAATAAATAAGATTAATTAAATATATAGGCACAAGAAAAAGATGCAAGGAGGAGTCTAAGATACCAGCAGTCACCACTCACCACTGTACAACACAGCCGCCGAGGCGTACCTACGGGTCTCTTTCAAAAACCATACGTATTATGTAATACTATGGTAATGTTCGTAATATATTGCGTGCATTGTATTTCGCACTATTTCCTATTGCAATTAAAACGCTCTTCTAAGAGTGATCTCCTTTAAATCTGCATATAATATATCTGCAGGTAATTTGTAGTTATTATAAAAATATAGGACTTGACATTGAAAATTTAGGAAATGAGAATACATTAATAAAATGGATGGTCAATCTTTAAAATCTAGATCCTACAAATTAAGAAATCTTATTCTTCGAATAAATTCAATGCGAATTTTTAAGTCTGAGAGTAAACGTTGCACCTCCTCTTTCTAAGTTCATAAGATGTGACTTCGCCGCAACACCGTAGCGGGCTGGCGGTATATAAACTTCATTCCCGTTCGGGAAATCCCTGACTCGTTTGATGCAGTTCCATAGAGTATTATAAGTATAAGGATATAGAGAGCCCTCTTCGACGATTTTTATGCGGAAATTTTGAAGGAGCGACCTCTGTAAATGTAAATTAAAAGCTTATAAATTTACTTGAAATAATTGTTATTTTCTTAATTTATTTAAAAAAAAAAACTTTTTGCAATAACAAAACAAAAAATAAAAATACTAAACAAACGACATTTAAATAAGTATTTAAAATGAAAAACATCATGTTTTATCAAGCCTTTTTTTAATAATTATTATAATATACGTGTGTTGCAATTTATATAGTTAATATTCTTAGACAGATGTCTAATCCAGTTATCCACCAACAAGACAGACCCAAGCCATTGTTCGCATAAGAAACTAGGATTTTTAAAAAGATGCTTAGGAACACCTGAAAACAATATTGAAAATGTCATTTTTATATTATATTCATTCAAATTATAATATTTTGTTAATTCGTCGTAATGTCGTGAAAATAGTATTATACTAGTAATATTTAGATCTATTATAAGTAAGGTAGATATATTATAAGTAAGGTAGAGTTAAAAATAATGCACTTACGTCTTATAGTACTCTGCGTCTTACTACTAGGCGAACACGGAACATCCAAATAAGCACAACTTATACGTATTCCAGTAGAACCTTTTTTAACTTATAAACAACACAAAAACTATGTCTTTTCATTATATTGTAATACACCAGCTCGAATATAGTAAAGAGGAAAAGCAAAAGAAACTCGACTCGAACCCTTGCATGCTAAGTTTCAAAGCCACCTGCCACAAATCACAATAGAAAATAGAAATGAAAAAATGGAAAGATCTAGAATTGTTGTGATGTTTAGTCAGCCGCCATCTGTCGATAAATAGCAAGAATTAAAATCGTAATGTTTCTGGATTTTGGGCACAGATGCCGCTTATCTTGGAGAAATCCTTGTACTAGGTAACTATCCCCCCCCCCCTGTGCAGTAGGCACCGTATTAAATGTAGACACAGTTTCTATAATTGCTTATTTTGAATTTTTAATATTGTCAATGCTGCGTTTAAAAATATAAAACTTGGAGTAGAGTATTCGTTTGTTATAACCACTGACTTTAAAAACTAGATAATAAAATAAATGTATTTTAAAAACTTAACCTATAAACTTAAAATGATAAGCTCGACGGATATGTAGTGCTTGAATTTTCTTTCGTAACTATTATATAAAAACATGTAGAATACCAGACATGTAGAATACCAGAGTGACATAGGTATATGTGAAAATATAACCAAGAAATACAAGATTTTTGGTGTATTAGAGATCCTAATTCATGTCAACATTTACAGTGTGATTTTTCTGCATCAAGCCGTCAATACGAGGATAGCAAAAGACAGGGTTAATCCGGCTCTGTCCCCATGAATCACAATAGCAGTGCATTACTTTACAGGTAATAAGTATATAATTAAAGTTACAAACTGTTGTTACAACTAGTTGTGCCTGCGACTTGTATGTAAAAACTATAAACCTTCAAACAAGAGAATAAGACATTATTAACTTCTTTATTTGTTAACCAATTGTTAAAAAAAAAACAAAATATAAAGTGAATCCCATGAGAATATATTTCCAAAAACTGCATCCAAATCGATTAATCCTTTTCTGAGATTAGTGTGCACAAACATACAGACATACAGACGAACAGACATAAAGACGAACAGACATACAGACAAACAGACAAACTGAAAAACCATTGTTTTGGGTTCTCTTGCTCATATAAATACCCCCAATGATGTTATTTTTTCATATTTTCCATGTACAGAAATGGATCAGTGACAATTTTATTATATGTATAGATTGCCTATAATAAACATTATATAATACGAAGACTATGATCATCAAGTGTAATATTTGTAATTTCGAACCTGGCTACCCTAGTTTCGTCACTGGCTCAGTACATTTCGTTATGAGTTCTGTCAGCTGTGCATTGCAATTGGATTTACTTCGGACTCAATTAGTCACGAAGCTCGATTTACTTTTTGGCGACATTTAGTTAAATTCCTAGCCGCTAGAACCCAAATTAATAAAACCCAGCGAACCATAATGTAGTTCACGGTTACAAATTTGTGATCGCAGACTAAATTCACCACACAGTTTCTACATGGGTATTTGCTGCTGAAATTAATAATCGATACTGGTCCCATTTCGTGTCACTTTAAATAACCGAACTAAAGATTGAGTTCGTAGGTTAATTTTTATCTCGAATTGTAGATCTTTTATTAATTTCGTCCTTTAATTATTTGCTGTCTTACGGCCTGGCAGCTTTTTTCATACTACTCATGCACACCATTGTTTTTAAAGAAAACTATTTTCTCTTTAGAGTATGAGCTTTGTATTGGTGGGTTTTATAAGTACATAAATAAGGGACACAATGTAGTAATGTACGCTCACCTTGAGAGTGACTGGTCACTAATCACCTTTTCCTTAGCTTCAAATTGCAAGTCACTCGTCTTTTTTGTAGTCAGTTACTTGGTTACTCACTCCCTAGATGAACTGAAATGATAAACAAGTACATTTTTTATATAATATTAAAATTTTATCATAAAATATTTTTTTGGGTTTGTCCGATAAAAAGACGGAAAAGAAAAGTGTTCTGTATTTGCTCTGCAACAATAAGGAATAAATTAAGTATTACAAGAATTAAGTATTATAGGAGTAGCTCAAAGCTACGTGATCTCACATAACAGAGGGTAAAAAAGTTGGTTCTCAATTAAAATAGATTTTTTAAAATATAGTATATTTGCTTTTACATATCAAGATCTCAAATCTGAAGGTATTAATAATAATATTTATAGTTTAATTGAATTATTACAAATGCTGGCAATTTCTAACAATGATTATTTATAATTCTTAGATACTTGTTAAAAAATATAGACTGACTTATGCTCTTCATTTTATTAGACTTGAGGTTTTTAAGAATGCCGAAATTCTTAACTAACTAAAAATCTTTACTTTATATGTAATTAACATTACAATAAAGAGTAATAAATTTATTATTATTTAAGGTATAGTAGTTCTTATAGATCACCAGCCCTAATAGACGTACTGTCGATAAAGTACGATAGTTTTTAATAAATATCTTGTCCACCATTCTATAGTTGTTCCGTATTCAGTCAGCTTTTTCAAAAAATTGGGTTATGAATTAAAAAATAATGGATTATGTATTAAAAAAAATATATTGGTTTAGAGGTGTTTTCAATATGTTGTCTGTCAAACATAGTAGACGAGGATTCTAACAGGCTTGAATCTACGCAAAAATTGTTGTCATTATTTCGAAGGTAGGCTTTATGTCCTTTTGTTTTTATTTTATAGGAGGACAAGCAAGACAAGCATACGGATTACTGGAAGGCAAGTAAATAAAGTCGCCTAAGTTTTCTTGCAGAGGAAAAGGGGTCGTATTGAACTAGAAACACCGCTGTCAGTAGCTCTTTCTCCATATTGGTACTGCATCGAAGAGAAATTCTCGAAATAATAATACTACGTATCTAGGTGGTAGGGGGTAGGTGGTAGGTATCAAAGCCAATGCGTTACTGCGATAATGGAAGTCGTTGTTCTTGGAGGAATGGAAGTTCGTGCTCGTTCTTGCCCGAATCGAATAACAAGATTCACAGTCTCATTGTCTGCCTCTGTATAGAATAAACTAAATCGCTGTGAAGTATTAATTTAAAAAACTTAAATCACAATTTATAGAAAAATATCAAAGGAGTTAAAAGTTAATCACAGCTTCTCGGTATGTATGTATATGTATAGACATACATAAACCATAAACATAAATAAAAAAACTAATTACAAAATAATATATTTTTGAGTCACCGTATTAGATCTGATTCCGCTAGGAAACATTCGGATATTATTTGCGCACCTTATCCAGTTTTGAACACATCCTATTTTATTAGACCTGCGTTTTATAGTAGCACACATTTTCAATTTGGTTGTAGTTATTGATTATAAAACATTATATTACAAATCAAGTTACAATTATAACCAATTAACAATACTTCAAAATGTATATTATTTAACTATAGCCAATACCTAGTGATTTTAAAACTAACGCATCCAATATTATTCCATATTTATTTAATATTATTTTAATAGATATTATAATACTTCTATATACTATACAGTTAAGCATCTAAATAATATTAAATTAAAACTTCAAAATTTACGTCACACGAGAAATATACAAGATTAAATAGTCATTAAATTATAATTAATACCATTACTTATATGATCCAATTTGAACGTAGAGTGTGTTGCCTAATAAGACATTTGTCGGACGGGCTGGATTTTCTCCGGACATATTATAAATGAGATTCATTAGGTGAATGTGAGCGTTGAAAGTCTAACTTTTTCCCCTTCCTATGCCTTGATTTAGGTTCCTTCCATTCCTCTCCATTTCTTATGCCTAAATTTGTATAAATATTATTAAGCAATGTTTAAAATATTGAACATCAACAGACAGACAGATAATTTATTACATCAAACAAAAATTCTAAATCTTTATTGAAATTGAGTTTGATACAACACATTGTTAACGTAGCGGGCTTAACTTAATGTAATATAGTAATGAAGCAATTGTTATTTTATATATAACAAAATCATTTAGTCATTTGAAGTGTTAATTCAGTTACATATAAAAATACAGTCAGGCAATTTTGAGGTCTGCGTATAATTAGATTACTCGTACATTACAATTTGTAGTCCAAAGCATTATTTGCATTGAATATTGTAGGTATATGAACTTTGAGTACACTGTCAGTCCAAAAAGATTAAATAAAGAAATATAAAAAAATATATAGATGTTAAGAAAAAAACGCAAAATAATAAATAATTATAATACAAAGTATAAAGTCTACAAAATACGAATGTCTTGATCCTGATATTTAAAGGTTGATTAATCATCGGAAGACTATTGACTGATTTAATTTTCTTTACTTTTCTTATTATTGGAAATTTGTTTAAAAGTATAGTATAGTATAATTTATATAAAATCATTTTATTTTGTGAAATGTAAAATAAATAAGATTAATTAAATATATAGGCACAAGAAAAAGATGCAAGGAGGAGTCTAAGATACCAGCAGTCACCACTCACCACTGTACAACACAGCCGCCGAGGCGTACCTACGGGTCTCTTTCAAAAACCATACGTATTATGTAATACTATGGTAATGTTCGTAATATATTGCGTGCATTGTATTTCGCACTATTTCCTATTGCAATTAAAACGCTCTTCTAAGAGTGATCTCCTTTAAATCTGCATATAATATATCTGCAGGTAATTTGTAGTTATTATAAAAATATAGGACTTGACATTGAAAATTTAGGAAATGAGAATACATTAATAAAATGGATGGTCAATCTTTAAAATCTAGATCCTACAAATTAAGAAATCTTATTCTTCGAATAAATTCAATGCGAATTTTTAAGTCTGAGAGTAAACGTTGCACCTCCTCTTTCTAAGTTCATAAGATGTGACTTCGCCGCAACACCGTAGCGGGCTGGCGGTATATAAACTTCATTCCCGTTCGGGAAATCCCTGACTCGTTTGATGCAGTTCCATAGAGTATTATAAGTATAAGGATATAGAGAGCCCTCTTCGACGATTTTTATGCGGAAATTTTGAAGGAGCGACCTCTGTAAATGTAAATTAAAAGCTTATAAATTTACTTGAAATAATTGTTATTTTCTTAATTTATTTAAAAAAAAAACTTTTTGCAATAACAAAACAAAAAATAAAAATACTAAACAAACGACATTTAAATAAGTATTTAAAATGAAAAACATCATGTTTTATCAAGCCTTTTTTTAATAATTATTATAATATACGTGTGTTGCAATTTATATAGTTAATATTCTTAGACAGATGTCTAATCCAGTTATCCACCAACAAGACAGACCCAAGCCATTGTTCGCATAAGAAACTAGGATTTTTAAAAAGATGCTTAGGAACACCTGAAAACAATATTGAAAATGTCATTTTTATATTATATTCATTCAAATTATAATATTTTGTTAATTCGTCGTAATGTCGTGAAAATAGTATTATACTAGTAATATTTAGATCTATTATAAGTAAGGTAGATATATTATAAGTAAGGTAGAGTTAAAAATAATGCACTTACGTCTTATAGTACTCTGCGTCTTACTACTAGGCGAACACGGAACATCCAAATAAGCACAACTTATACGTATTCCAGTAGAACCTTTTTTAACTTATAAACAACACAAAAACTATGTCTTTTCATTATATTGTAATACACCAGCTCGAATATAGTAAAGAGGAAAAGCAAAAGAAACTCGACTCGAACCCTTGCATGCTAAGTTTCAAAGCCACCTGCCACAAATCACAATAGAAAATAGAAATGAAAAAATGGAAAGATCTAGAATTGTTGTGATGTTTAGTCAGCCGCCATCTGTCGATAAATAGCAAGAATTAAAATCGTAATGTTTCTGGATTTTGGGCACAGATGCCGCTTATCTTGGAGAAATCCTTGTACTAGGTAACTATCCCCCCCCCTGTGCAGTAGGCACCGTATTAAATGTAGACACAGTTTCTATAATTGCTTATTTTGAATTTTTAATATTGTCAATGCTGCGTTTAAAAATATAAAACTTGGAGTAGAGTATTCGTTTGTTATAACCACTGACTTTAAAAACTAGATAATAAAATAAATGTATTTTAAAAACTTAACCTATAAACTTAAAATGATAAGCTCGACGGATATGTAGTGCTTGAATTTTCTTTCGTAACTATTATATAAAAACATGTAGAATACCAGACATGTAGAATACCAGAGTGACATAGGTATATGTGAAAATATAACCAAGAAATACAAGATTTTTGGTGTATTAGAGATCCTAATTCATGTCAACATTTACAGTGTGATTTTTCTGCATCAAGCCGTCAATACGAGGATAGCAAAAGACAGGGTTAATCCGGCTCTGTCCCCATGAATCACAATAGCAGTGCATTACTTTACAGGTAATAAGTATATAATTAAAGTTACAAACTGTTGTTACAACTAGTTGTGCCTGCGACTTGTATGTAAAAACTATAAACCTTCAAACAAGAGAATAAGACATTATTAACTTCTTTATTTGTTAACCAATTGTTAAAAAAAAAACAAAATATAAAGTGAATCCCATGAGAATATATTTCCAAAAACTGCATCCAAATCGATTAATCCTTTTCTGAGATTAGTGTGCACAAACATACAGACATACAGACGAACAGACATAAAGACGAACAGACATACAGACAAACAGACAAACTGAAAAACCATTGTTTTGGGTTCTCTTGCTCATATAAATACCCCCAATGATGTTATTTTTTCATATTTTCCATGTACAGAAATGGATCAGTGACAATTTTATTATATGTATAGATTGCCTATAATAAACATTATATAATACGAAGACTATGATCATCAAGTGTAATATTTGTAATTTCGAACCTGGCTACCCTAGTTTCGTCACTGGCTCAGTACATTTCGTTATGAGTTCTGTCAGCTGTGCATTGCAATTGGATTTACTTCGGACTCAATTAGTCACGAAGCTCGATTTACTTTTTGGCGACATTTAGTTAAATTCCTAGCCGCTAGAACCCAAATTAATAAAACCCAGCGAACCATAATGTAGTTCACGGTTACAAATTTGTGATCGCAGACTAAATTCACCACACAGTTTCTACATGGGTATTTGCTGCTGAAATTAATAATCGATACTGGTCCCATTTCGTGTCACTTTAAATAACCGAACTAAAGATTGAGTTCGTAGGTTAATTTTTATCTCGAATTGTAGATCTTTTATTAATTTCGTCCTTTAATTATTTGCTGTCTTACGGCCTGGCAGCTTTTTTCATACTACTCATGCACACCATTGTTTTTAAAGAAAACTATTTTCTCTTTAGAGTATGAGCTTTGTATTGGTGGGTTTTATAAGTACATAAATAAGGGACACAATGTAGTAATGTACGCTCACCTTGAGAGTGACTGGTCACTAATCACCTTTTCCTTAGCTTCAAATTGCAAGTCACTCGTCTTTTTTGTAGTCAGTTACTTGGTTACTCACTCCCTAGATGAACTGAAATGATAAACAAGTACATTTTTTATATAATATTAAAATTTTATCATAAAATATTTTTTTGGGTTTGTCCGATAAAAAGACGGAAAAGAAAAGTGTTCTGTATTTGCTCTGCAACAATAAGGAATAAATTAAGTATTACAAGAATTAAGTATTATAGGAGTAGCTCAAAGCTACGTGATCTCACATAACAGAGGGTAAAAAAGTTGGTTCTCAATTAAAATAGATTTTTTAAAATATAGTATATTTGCTTTTACATATCAAGATCTCAAATCTGAAGGTATTAATAATAATATTTATAGTTTAATTGAATTATTACAAATGCTGGCAATTTCTAACAATGATTATTTATAATTCTTAGATACTTGTTAAAAAATATAGACTGACTTATGCTCTTCATTTTATTAGACTTGAGGTTTTTAAGAATGCCGAAATTCTTAACTAACTAAAAATCTTTACTTTATATGTAATTAACATTACAATAAAGAGTAATAAATTTATTATTATTTAAGGTATAGTAGTTCTTATAGATCACCAGCCCTAATAGACGTACTGTCGATAAAGTACGATAGTTTTTAATAAATATCTTGTCCACCATTCTATAGTTGTTCCGTATTCAGTCAGCTTTTTCAAAAAATTGGGTTATGAATTAAAAAATAATGGATTATGTATTAAAAAAAATATATTGGTTTAGAGGTGTTTTCAATATGTTGTCTGTCAAACATAGTAGACGAGGATTCTAACAGGCTTGAATCTACGCAAAAATTGTTGTCATTATTTCGAAGGTAGGCTTTATGTCCTTTTGTTTTTATTTTATAGGAGGACAAGCAAGACAAGCATACGGATTACTGGAAGGCAAGTAAATAAAGTCGCCTAAGTTTTCTTGCAGAGGAAAAGGGGTCGTATTGAACTAGAAACACCGCTGTCAGTAGCTCTTTCTCCATATTGGTACTGCATCGAAGAGAAATTCTCGAAATAATAATACTACGTATCTAGGTGGTAGGGGGTAGGTGGTAGGTATCAAAGCCAATGCGTTACTGCGATAATGGAAGTCGTTGTTCTTGGAGGAATGGAAGTTCGTGCTCGTTCTTGCCCGAATCGAATAACAAGATTCACAGTCTCATTGTCTGCCTCTGTATAGAATAAACTAAATCGCTGTGAAGTATTAATTTAAAAAACTTAAATCACAATTTATAGAAAAATATCAAAGGAGTTAAAAGTTAATCACAGCTTCTCGGTATGTATGTATATGTATAGACATACATAAACCATAAACATAAATAAAAAAACTAATTACAAAATAATATATTTTTGAGTCACCGTATTAGATCCGATTCCGCTAGGAAACATTCGGATATTATTTGCGCACCTTATCCAGTTTTGAACACATCCTATTTTATTAGACCTGCGTTTTATAGTAGCACACATTTTCAATTTGGTTGTAGTTATTGATTATAAAACATTATATTACAAATCAAGTTACAATTATAACCAATTAACAATACTTCAAAATGTATATTATTTAACTATAGCCAATACCTAGTGATTTTAAAACTAACGCATCCAATATTATTCCATATTTATTTAATATTATTTTAATAGATATTATAATACTTCTATATACTATACAGTTAAGCATCTAAATAATATTAAATTAAAACTTCAAAATTTACGTCACACGAGAAATATACAAGATTAAATAGTCATTAAATTATAATTAATACCATTACTTATATGATCCAATTTGAACGTAGAGTGTGTTGCCTAATAAGACATTTGTCGGACGGGCTGGATTTTCTCCGGACATATTATAAATGAGATTCATTAGGTGAATGTGAGCGTTGAAAGTCTAACTTTTTCCCCTTCCTATGCCTTGATTTAGGTTCCTTCCATTCCTCTCCATTTCTTATGCCTAAATTTGTATAAATATTATTAAGCAATGTTTAAAATATTGAACATCAACAGACAGACAGATAATTTATTACATCAAACAAAAATTCTAAATCTTTATTGAAATTGAGTTTGATACAACACATTGTTAACGTAGCGGGCTTAACTTAATGTAATATAGTAATGAAGCAATTGTTATTTTATATATAACAAAATCATTTAGTCATTTGAAGTGTTAATTCAGTTACATATAAAAATACAGTCAGGCAATTTTGAGGTCTGCGTATAATTAGATTACTCGTACATTACAATTTGTAGTCCAAAGCATTATTTGCATTGAATATTGTAGGTATATGAACTTTGAGTACACTGTCAGTCCAAAAAGATTAAATAAAGAAATATAAAAAAATATATAGATGTTAAGAAAAAAACGCAAAATAATAAATAATTATAATACAAAGTATAAAGTCTACAAAATACGAATGTCTTGATCCTGATATTTAAAGGTTGATTAATCATCGGAAGACTATTGACTGATTTAATTTTCTTTACTTTTCTTATTATTGGAAATTTGTTTATTTTTTTTTTTTTTTTTTTTTTTTATATTCTCTAGGGCAATGCTTGACTACATTCCACCTGATGGTAAGTGGAATGTAGTCTTAGGTGGTAAGGCGCATTACCCTAGCAACCTATTCACTCTTCGCTTGAAGACACCCACATTGTATTCGGTCGGAAATACCGACGCAGGCAAGCTGTTCCAATCCTTTGCTGTACGCAGTAAAAATGAGGAAGCAAAGCGCTTCGTTCGGACAGGTGGAATGTCCACAACAAAAGGATGGATACCTGCCGTGCGTCGGGACGTCCGGTGATGGAAGGGGGACGGGGGAATTAAATTGTGTAATTCCTGCGCACACTCACCAAAATGTATCCTATAGAATACAGAGAGGCTAGCAATTCTACGCCTGTGCTCAAGGCTTTGGAGGTCGGCTCCGACCAATTCGGGATCGCCTATAAGCCTCTTTGCTCGCCTCTCAATTGAGTCCAGAACCGCAAGATGAGACTTTGCGGCACCAGCAAATATGTGACAACAGTACTCTACACACGACCGGATCTGCGCTTTGTATAAAACAAGAAGCTGTCCCGGTGTAAAGTACTGCCGAACCTTCGCCAGAACGGCAAGCTTTGCTGCTGCTGCTCTTGCTCTGGACTCAATGAACCGACCAAAGTTGAGGTTCGAGGAAATCTCTAAGCCTAACAACTGAAGCCGGTCACTGTATTCCAAGGATACATTCTGGAAAGTAGGAGCCAAGGTGAAAGGGCTCCTTTTGGCGGTGAATAGACACGTCTGCGTTTTGGTGGCGTTGAACTTGACAAGATTGGCATTGCTCCATGCGGAGACTGCCTGAAGTTTGTCATTCAAACGTTGCACCATGGCTTCTCTTTCAGACTGTACTTGATCTCGACTAGCCCGAGTACTCGGCAGATATCTTTCTACAACTGTGCTGTCGTCTGCATACCCATAGATACCGGGCTTCAACAGATCATTAATGTGCAGCAGAAACAGAGTTGCAGAAAGAACGGACCCCTGAGGCACTCCGGCATTTATTGTCAAGGGTTCCGAGGAACACCCGTCGACAACTACTCGGAGAGATCTGTGGCTCAGAAAGTCCGTTACCCAGCCGATCAGACCAGGAGATATACCGTACGCTGAAAGCTTGCATATAAGGCTCGCATGCCAGACCCTGTCAAATGCCCTCGAGACGTCCAGAGAGACGGCGACCGCTTCTCCGTTCTTCTCGATGGCCTCGCCTAAAATGTGAGTAGCATACACTAGGAGGTCCCCAGTAGACCTATTACGGCGAAACCCGTACTGTCGGTCACTGAGGAGATCGTTACCTTCTAGGTATGCTAGTAGGCGCGAGTTCAATACACGCTCCATAATCTTGCAGAGTATGGAGGTGATTGAAATCGGTCTGTAATTGACAGGGTCGGCACGGCTGCCTTTTTTGGGCACGGGTTGCACATTAGCAAGCTTCCAGGATTTCGGCACTATTCCAGTCATGAAAGAGAGACGATACAGACGTGTCAGTACAGGAGACAACTCAGCTGCGCATGTCTTGAGCAGAATGGCTGGTATACCATCAGGACCACTGGCTTTATTCACATCTAAACGACACAATGTTCTCCATACCTCTTTGTTAGTGATGCGGATTTCAGGCATCGAAACACCGCAGTGAGGAAGATGTGCTGGAGAAGCATTGCCAGTGTCTAGATGCGAATTATCAGCAAACAGAGAAGCAAGTACGTTCGCTTTCTCTGTTGCTGTGTGGGCCAGGGATCCATCCGGCTTCAGCAGAGCAGGCAGTGAGGGTTGGCAGAAATTCGACTCGATCGCTTTCGCAAGAGACCAGAAAGCTCGACTGCCAGTTGGTCTGGCAGAGAGCCTTTCGCCATTCTTAGCGATTCGATCGAGACGAGCCTTCCGCAATGCCTTTTTGTAGGACTTGGCAGCTTGGGGGAGTCCCCAAGTGTTTGCAAGTGTACGTCCTCGTCGTCTCCCCTGGACCCCGTCCTGACCCCGGTAACGCAGGTGGCAGGCGGGTGACCAAATCCTGCAAACAATACTTGGGTGAGTGTGTTCGTACTGATCTGCCGTCATGCTTCCTTTGCGAAATAGCAAGGGAAGATTTACCAAAGGCCCTTCTCAGGGCCAGCCAAAAGGCCCTTCTCAGGGCCAACCCAACGACATGGCAATTACTTCGGACTCTGATTTGCACTGCGATCTGGATTCCGTTATTTTGGATGCGGAGGATTCGACCCTGTTGGTCGACTCTTCTGCATATGACACCGGCGACACTAATGTTTTTAAAATACCTTGTGGAAAGGCGGTGCTCTCTAAGAGCACCAAATCGTGCACTTCTGGTGGGATTGTGAAGACGTCCGACGGTGAGCTCAGCGATCGGAGAAAGCGTCACATTTCGGACGTCGCTCGACTTTTAAGCGACGCGTCTGAAAGTGAGGCAGAACTTGGTGCTGCATCCTCAAAATGGAGCACCGCTCGTCGCGGGCGTAATGCGGCCAAAGGACGCGGTAGTGGGCTCGCCCAGGCGAGAGCCGAGTTGCGGGCCATGGAAGAGGAGGCAGAGGAGGTCGAGTTTGAGCGCGCTTTGAGCGCTCGGGTCCTCCGCAAAAAGAGGACGGCTAAGGCGGAGAGTGCGCCGGGTTCTGGGGACGATAACCTATCCCTGGAGGCGCTGCCTATGCTAGAACCGTCCTCCGTTCTGAATGAGCAGCAGCTGCGAGCAGTCGCATTAAAGAATGCAGCTTCCATTCAGGAAGTCTGCAAGAAGAGCCTTAACCTGAAGGGCACGATGGTTAAGGCTCTTAAAGAGGCGTCCAGCAGCCTCTTGGAAGTAGTGGAGGTTTTATCAACCAGAGGAGAACCTGAGGAATCGCGGCGAATTCGGGCGGAAAACGCCCGTCTTTGCCGCGAAGTGTCCTTTCTCAGAGAGGAGATAGGGATAGCTCGAAAGGAGCTCAAGGAGCTCAAGACCTCTGTGGGCGGCACAGCGGTTTCTTCCGGGTTGTCACGAATTGACGCGGACGCATTGGAGGAGTTGAGGCGCTCTGTCATATCCTCAGTGGGCGCTTTAATTAACGCCCGCTTTGAAGGAATCGAAGAGCGCCTCCTCCCCGAGCGGATTCTCCGACCGCCTCTCGCGTCGGATAGAAGAAGAAGGGAGACATCTGCTGTCGTAGGGACGGGACGGGACTCGCTCCTTCAAGGGCGCTCTACAGCGCCGATCTTGCAGATTAGGTCCTCATTGTCGTCGTCGTCTCAGATACCTACAGCAGCATCACGGGTCGCGCCCGTTGCCGGAGAGGGATGGTCCGTGGTGGTGCGGAAGAAAGGAAAGGGCAAGAAACAAAGTCTCCCCCAGAAGTCTGCAGAAGTGCCTAGCAATGCGCCGAAGAAGAAGACAGGAAAGCTGCGTGCAGTTCCCCCCAAGTTGCCATCAGCTCGTTCCCCTGCTGTTTTGATTAAGCTGCAGGACGAGGCTGCATCTGCGGGAGTTACTTATGCCCACGTCCTGAGGCGAGCCGCCGAGATGATCGACCTCGGTGACATCGGGCTTAAGGACGGGTTAAAGATACGCCGGTCGGCGGCCGGAGCTAGAATTTTGGAGTTGCCTAAGGGTGCTCCAGAGCAAGCGGTAGCACTGGCGGCGAAGCTTCGCCCAGTGTTGGACGGGGTTGCAGACGTCGTCCGACCGGTAAAGCGGGTAGCTGTAAAGCTAAAGGGTTTGGATGACTCTGCAACAAGAGACAATGTAGTTGATGCGATCCGCCGTATCACCAACTGTCCTGGGGAGTCTCTGTTTGTTGGGGAAATTCGTAGGGGCTCTGGGGGTATGGGCGTCACCTATGTCCGACTCCCTGTTGAGGCGGTGAAAGTGTTAGTAGACGCTGGGAGGATTCTTGTGGGGTGGAGCTCGGCAAGGGTCGAGCTACTGGCGGAGCGCCCTTTAAGGTGCTTCAAATGCCAGGAGCTCGGGCACATGCGTGCCAATTGTCCTTCCGAGGTTGACCGCAGCACCGCCTGTTTCCGGTGTGGCTTGGCGGGACATACCCGTTCCAGCTGCACTGGAATGTTGCGGTGCGCGGTCTGTTTCGATCGAGGCCTCTCAGCGGGCCACGTGCTAGGGAGCAGTGCCTGCAAGGCTCCACGCGTCAGAGGGAAGGCAGCTGATCCCGCTGCCTTGAGCGTAGAGTGCAGCCAACCGCCGGTCGAGGCGATGGCCGTGACCGACGGTCCTGCTCCAACGGGGTAGAGGCTGGTTGCAGCTGTAATGCCTGGATGGAAGGGGAGGGGAACCCTTTTACCTGAATTAGGCTTACGTGGGGAGGGTGCTCTGGTTACTCGGGCACTCTCATTCAGGAGGGAAGTTTCCGCTGGGACGTCACGGTGAGTGCGAAAGCGATCCCGTGGCGTTCTGTTTTGGCGATGAGGGTAATCGTTGGGTTTTAGTGGGTATCCTGAAGTCTCAGCGAGTCCCACATAACCGTCCCGGCCCTCCCCTGGGCTGTGTGGTATCCATAAAGGATTTCCCAACGCAAAAAAAAAAAAAAAAAAAAAAAAAAAAAAAAAAAAAAAAAAAAAAAAAAAAAAAAAAAAAAAAAAAGGACTTGGCAGCTTGGTTAAAGGCTCTCTTCTTCGAACTTACATCCGGAGTTTTGCGGCTTCGAGCATCAGCCCAAATGAGATATGCCGAATGTTTTCGGTCTTGAGCATGACCACATTCGGCATTAAACCATGGGCGAGCTTTGCCACCGATGGGTACGTCAGCAAAAGGAATAAAATACTCCATTGCCTGATGCACCACATCGGTTATAGCATCCGCGCAACTCGACGGATCCAAAGAAGAGAAGCAGACCTGCCGCCAAGGATAAGACGCAAAAAAGTGCCGCATCTCATCCCAATCTGCTGACTTGTATTTCCATACTCGCCTAACACCATGAGGTTCGAAAGCTGGTGGGGAATATGTAAACACAGATTTCACCAGACAGTGATCGGAGGTTCCCAAGGGAGAGGTAACCTCTACCCGATACCTGTCCGGATCAGTTGTCAGCAGAAGGTCCAGGCAATTGGCTGTATGGCCTACCACATCTGGTACCCTTGTCGCTTGCTTCACCAGCTGAAAGAGGTCCAAGGACAACGCAAAGTTCCGCGCTTCTCTTCCAGCATGGTCGGTTTTCTGGTACGGGAACAGCCAGTCCTGATGACAGGCATTAAAATCCCCCAGAAAGACGAGCTGCGCCGAAGGGAACTGATGCAGAGCCATATCAGCAGCCTCACCGAGATACTCGAATAATCTAGTTGTCTCCTGGTCACCGCTGTGCGAACGGTAAACACAAGAATACAGGATTTTTTCGTTTCCTGTGTCTACTAAAACCCATAAAGAAGAAAAAGTGGGGTCTTCAAGGTGACGGAGACGCTGGATACAGAGGTCATTCCGCGCATATACGCAGACTCCGGCACGTGAGCGAAAGTTGTGCTCTAACGTGTATCCGGGATAATCCAGGTGCGCAGCGCTTAAGGGACATTGTATCTGCGTCTCCGTCAAAAAGAACAGGTGCGGTTGTTCTGTCTCCAGGTGGTGATGGACAGGTAAGATATTAGAGTGCAAACCCCTAATATTACTGAGGTGCACTTTAAATGAGGAGGAGTGCAACCGCTGTACAAACTTTTTTCTTTTTTGGTTTTTCTTCATGGTAAAAATAAATAAAAGTGAATAGGGATGGGAAATGGCAGTTGAACGAGGCGGTACGTATCAAACCCGACTTCGAAATTGGTGATGTCTTGCCGCTGGGAGGCTAGCCTGGAGACTGCGGGGACGCCCGAACCCCCCCAGGGATCGCCATCGGGCCTCCTCGCCTGGTCGCCAACCAGCACGATGGAGCCACCCTGGGATTTTTCGCAGCTGGCGGGGCAGCCTTTCGTGGGTGGCTAACCCACTAATTGGGCCCCCAACTATCTGCGGGCGGCCAGCGGAAAGCCGTCGCTTCGGATCCCGCTACCCTCCTCGACTAGACACCCGACAAAACAAACACCAACTCGACGTCAACCGGTTCGCCAACGTACCGCAGCTGTTCAGACCCATTTCCCATATACGGCTTCATCGAGCAACGTGCCGGAACACGACTAGGTCGCTTTGCGGCACGACTTTGCCCGATGGGTGGTAACTTTGCCGGCGACCCGATGTTATGGTCTACCACCAAGAAGTTATAGATAAGAAGTTATAGAAGGTATAGTATAGTATAATTTATATAAAATCATTTTATTTTGTGAAATGTAAAATAAATAAGATTAATTAAATATATAGGCACAAGAAAAAGATGCAAGGAGGAGTCTAAGATACCAGCAGTCACCACTCACCACTGTACAACACAGCCGCCGAGGCGTACCTACGGGTCTCTTTCAAAAACCATACGTATTATGTAATACTATGGTAATGTTCGTAATATATTGCGTGCATTGTATTTCGCACTATTTCCTATTGCAATTAAAACGCTCTTCTAAGAGTGATCTCCTTTAAATCTGCATATAATATATCTGCAGGTAATTTGTAGTTATTATAAAAATATAGGACTTGACATTGAAAATTTAGGAAATGAGAATACATTAATAAAATGGATGGTCAATCTTTAAAATCTAGATCCTACAAATTAAGAAATCTTATTCTTCGAATAAATTCAATGCGAATTTTTAAGTCTGAGAGTAAACGTTGCACCTCCTCTTTCTAAGTTCATAAGATGTGACTTCGCCGCAACACCGTAGCGGGCTGGCGGTATATAAACTTCATTCCCGTTCGGGAAATCCCTGACTCGTTTGATGCAGTTCCATAGAGTATTATAAGTATAAGGATATAGAGAGCCCTCTTCGACGATTTTTATGCGGAAATTTTGAAGGAGCGACCTCTGTAAATGTAAATTAAAAGCTTATAAATTTACTTGAAATAATTGTTATTTTCTTAATTTATTTAAAAAAAAAAACTTTTTGCAATAACAAAACAAAAAATAAAAATACTAAACAAACGACATTTAAATAAGTATTTAAAATGAAAAACATCATGTTTTATCAAGCCTTTTTTTAATAATTATTATAATATACGTGTGTTGCAATTTATATAGTTAATATTCTTAGACAGATGTCTAATCCAGTTATCCACCAACAAGACAGACCCAAGCCATTGTTCGCATAAGAAACTAGGATTTTTAAAAAGATGCTTAGGAACACCTGAAAACAATATTGAAAATGTCATTTTTATATTATATTCATTCAAATTATAATATTTTGTTAATTCGTCGTAATGTCGTGAAAATAGTATTATACTAGTAATATTTAGATCTATTATAAGTAAGGTAGATATATTATAAGTAAGGTAGAGTTAAAAATAATGCACTTACGTCTTATAGTACTCTGCGTCTTACTACTAGGCGAACACGGAACATCCAAATAAGCACAACTTATACGTATTCCAGTAGAACCTTTTTTAACTTATAAACAACACAAAAACTATGTCTTTTCATTATATTGTAATACACCAGCTCGAATATAGTAAAGAGGAAAAGCAAAAGAAACTCGACTCGAACCCTTGCATGCTAAGTTTCAAAGCCACCTGCCACAAATCACAATAGAAAATAGAAATGAAAAAATGGAAAGATCTAGAATTGTTGTGATGTTTAGTCAGCCGCCATCTGTCGATAAATAGCAAGAATTAAAATCGTAATGTTTCTGGATTTTGGGCACAGATGCCGCTTATCTTGGAGAAATCCTTGTACTAGGTAACTATCCCCCCCCCCTGTGCAGTAGGCACCGTATTAAATGTAGACACAGTTTCTATAATTGCTTATTTTGAATTTTTAATATTGTCAATGCTGCGTTTAAAAATATAAAACTTGGAGTAGAGTATTCGTTTGTTATAACCACTGACTTTAAAAACTAGATAATAAAATAAATGTATTTTAAAAACTTAACCTATAAACTTAAAATGATAAGCTCGACGGATATGTAGTGCTTGAATTTTCTTTCGTAACTATTATATAAAAACATGTAGAATACCAGACATGTAGAATACCAGAGTGACATAGGTATATGTGAAAATATAACCAAGAAATACAAGATTTTTGGTGTATTAGAGATCCTAATTCATGTCAACATTTACAGTGTGATTTTTCTGCATCAAGCCGTCAATACGAGGATAGCAAAAGACAGGGTTAATCCGGCTCTGTCCCCTTGAATCACAATAGCAGTGCATTACTTTACAGGTAATAAGTATATAATTAAAGTTACAAACTGTTGTTACAACTAGTTGTGCCTGCGACTTGTATGTAAAAACTATAAACCTTCAAACAAGAGAATAAGACATTATTAACTTCTTTATTTGTTAACCAATTGTTAAAAAAAAAACAAAATATAAAGTGAATCCCATGAGAATATATTTCCAAAAACTGCATCCAAATCGATTAATCCTTTTCTGAGATTAGTGTGCACAAACATACAGACATACAGACGAACAGACATAAAGACGAACAGACATACAGACAAACAGACAAACTGAAAAACCATTGTTTTGGGTTCTCTTGCTCATATAAATACCCCCAATGATGTTATTTTTTCATATTTTCCATGTACAGAAATGGATCAGTGACAATTTTATTATATGTATAGATTGCCTATAATAAACATTATATAATACGAAGACTATGATCATCAAGTGTAATATTTGTAATTTCGAACCTGGCTACCCTAGTTTCGTCACTGGCTCAGTACATTTCGTTATGAGTTCTGTCAGCTGTGCATTGCAATTGGATTTACTTCGGACTCAATTAGTCACGAAGCTCGATTTACTTTTTGGCGACATTTAGTTAAATTCCTAGCCGCTAGAACCCAAATTAATAAAACCCAGCGAACCATAATGTAGTTCACGGTTACAAATTTGTGATCGCAGACTAAATTCACCACACAGTTTCTACATGGGTATTTGCTGCTGAAATTAATAATCGATACTGGTCCCATTTCGTGTCACTTTAAATAACCGAACTAAAGATTGAGTTCGTAGGTTAATTTTTATCTCGAATTGTAGATCTTTTATTAATTTCGTCCTTTAATTATTTGCTGTCTTACGGCCTGGCAGCTTTTTTCATACTACTCATGCACACCATTGTTTTTAAAGAAAACTATTTTCTCTTTAGAGTATGAGCTTTGTATTGGTGGGTTTTATAAGTACATAAATAAGGGACACAATGTAGTAATGTACGCTCACCTTGAGAGTGACTGGTCACTAATCACCTTTTCCTTAGCTTCAAATTGCAAGTCACTCGTCTTTTTTGTAGTCAGTTACTTGGTTACTCACTCCCTAGATGAACTGAAATGATAAACAAGTACATTTTTTATATAATATTAAAATTTTATCATAAAATATTTTTTTGGGTTTGTCCGATAAAAAGACGGAAAAGAAAAGTGTTCTGTATTTGCTCTGCAACAATAAGGAATAAATTAAGTATTACAAGAATTAAGTATTATAGGAGTAGCTCAAAGCTACGTGATCTCACATAACAGAGGGTAAAAAAGTTGGTTCTCAATTAAAATAGATTTTTTAAAATATAGTATATTTGCTTTTACATATCAAGATCTCAAATCTGAAGGTATTAATAATAATATTTATAGTTTAATTGAATTATTACAAATGCTGGCAATTTCTAACAATGATTATTTATAATTCTTAGATACTTGTTAAAAAATATATACTGACTTATGCTCTTCATTTTATTAGACTTGAGGTTTTTAAGAATGCCGAAATTCTTAACTAACTAAAAATCTTTACTTTATATGTAATTAACATTACAATAAAGAGTAATAAATTTATTATTATTTAAGGTATAGTAGTTCTTATAGATCACCAGCCCTAATAGACGTACTGTCGATAAAGTACGATAGTTTTTAATAAATATCTTGTCCACCATTCTATAGTTGTTCCGTATTCAGTCAGCTTTTTCAAAAAATTGGGTTATGAATTAAAAAATAATGGATTATGTATTAAAAAAAATATATTGGTTTAGAGGTGTTTTCAATATGTTGTCTGTCAAACATAGTAGACGAGGATTCTAACAGGCTTGAATCTACGCAAAAATTGTTGTCATTATTTCGAAGGTAGGCTTTATGTCCTTTTGTTTTTATTTTATAGGAGGACAAGCAAGACAAGCATACGGATTACTGGAAGGCAAGTAAATAAAGTCGCCTAAGTTTTCTTGCAGAGGAAAAGGGGTCGTATTGAACTAGAAACACCGCTGTCAGTAGCTCTTTCTCCATATTGGTACTGCATCGAAGAGAAATTCTCGAAATAATAATACTACGTATCTAGGTGGTAGGGAGTAGGTGGTAGGTATCAAAGCCAATGCGTTACTGCGATAATGGAAGTCGTTGTTCTTGGAGGAATGGAAGTTCGTGCTCGTTCTTGCCCGAATCGAATAACAAGATTCACAGTCTCATTGTCTGCCTCTGTATAGAATAAACTAAATCGCTGTGAAGTATTAATTTAAAAAACTTAAATCACAATTTATAGAAAAATATCAAAGGAGTTAAAAGTTAATCACAGCTTCTCGGTATGTATGTATATGTATAGACATACATAAACCATAAACATAAATAAAAAAACTAATTACAAAATAATATATTTTTGAGTCACCGTATTAGATCCGATTCCGCTAGGAAACATTCGGATATTATTTGCGCACCTTATCCAGTTTTGAACACATCCTATTTTATTAGACCTGCGTTTTATAGTAGCACACATTTTCAATTTGGTTGTAGTTATTGATTATAAAACATTATATTACAAATCAAGTTACAATTATAACCAATTAACAATACTTCAAAATGTATATTATTTAACTATAGCCAATACCTAGTGATTTTAAAACTAACGCATCCAATATTATTCCATATTTATTTAATATTATTTTAATAGATATTATAATACTTCTATATACTATACAGTTAAGCATCTAAATAATATTAAATTAAAACTTCAAAATTTACGTCACACGAGAAATATACAAGATTAAATAGTCATTAAATTATAATTAATACCATTACTTATATGATCCAATTTGAACGTAGAGTGTGTTGCCTAATAAGACATTTGTCGGACGGGCTGGATTTTCTCCGGACATATTATAAATGAGATTCATTAGGTGAATGTGAGCGTTGAAAGTCTAACTTTTTCCCCTTCCTATGCCTTGATTTAGGTTCCTTCCATTCCTCTCCATTTCTTATGCCTAAATTTGTATAAATATTATTAAGCAATGTTTAAAATATTGAACATCAACAGACAGACAGATAATTTATTACATCAAACAAAAATTCTAAATCTTTATTGAAATTGAGTTTGATACAACACATTGTTAACGTAGCGGGCTTAACTTAATGTAATATAGTAATGAAGCAATTGTTATTTTATATATAACAAAATCATTTAGTCATTTGAAGTGTTAATTCAGTTACATATAAAAATACAGTCAGGCAATTTTGAGGTCTGCGTATAATTAGATTACTCGTACATTACAATTTGTAGTCCAAAGCATTATTTGCATTGAATATTGTAGGTATATGAACTTTGAGTACACTGTCAGTCCAAAAAGATTAAATAAAGAAATATAAAAAAATATATAGATGTTAAGAAAAAAACGCAAAATAATAAATAATTATAATACAAAGTATAAAGTCTACAAAATACGAATGTCTTGATCCTGATATTTAAAGGTTGATTAATCATCGGAAGACTATTGACTGATTTAATTTTCTTTACTTTTCTTATTATTGGAAATTTGTTTAAAAGTATAGTATAGTATAATTTATATAAAATCATTTTATTTTGTGAAATGTAAAATAAATAAGATTAATTAAATATATAGGCACAAGAAAAAGATGCAAGGAGGAGTCTAAGATACCAGCAGTCACCACTCACCACTGTACAACACAGCCGCCGAGGCGTACCTACGGGTCTCTTTCAAAAACCATACGTATTATGTAATACTATGGTAATGTTCGTAATATATTGCGTGCATTGTATTTCGCACTATTTCCTATTGCAATTAAAACGCTCTTCTAAGAGTGATCTCCTTTAAATCTGCATATAATATATCTGCAGGTAATTTGTAGTTATTATAAAAATATAGGACTTGACATTGAAAATTTAGGAAATGAGAATACATTAATAAAATGGATGGTCAATCTTTAAAATCTAGATCCTACAAATTAAGAAATCTTATTCTTCGAATAAATTCAATGCGAATTTTTAAGTCTGAGAGTAAACGTTGCACCTCCTCTTTCTAAGTTCATAAGATGTGACTTCGCCGCAACACCGTAGCGGGCTGGCGGTATATAAACTTCATTCCCGTTCGGGAAATCCCTGACTCGTTTGATGCAGTTCCATAGAGTATTATAAGTATAAGGATATAGAGAGCCCTCTTCGACGATTTTTATGCGGAAATTTTGAAGGAGCGACCTCTGTAAATGTAAATTAAAAGCTTATAAATTTACTTGAAATAATTGTTATTTTCTTAATTTATTTAAAAAAAAAAACTTTTTGCAATAACAAAACAAAAAATAAAAATACTAAACAAACGACATTTAAATAAGTATTTAAAATGAAAAACATCATGTTTTATCAAGCCTTTTTTTAATAATTATTATAATATACGTGTGTTGCAATTTATATAGTTAATATTCTTAGACAGATGTCTAATCCAGTTATCCACCAACAAGACAGACCCAAGCCATTGTTCGCATAAGAAACTAGGATTTTTAAAAAGATGCTTAGGAACACCTGAAAACAATATTGAAAATGTCATTTTTATATTATATTCATTCAAATTATAATATTTTGTTAATTCGTCGTAATGTCGTGAAAATAGTATTATACTAGTAATATTTAGATCTATTATAAGTAAGGTAGATATATTATAAGTAAGGTAGAGTTAAAAATAATGCACTTACGTCTTATAGTACTCTGCGTCTTACTACTAGGCGAACACGGAACATCCAAATAAGCACAACTTATACGTATTCCAGTAGAACCTTTTTTAACTTATAAACAACACAAAAACTATGTCTTTTCATTATATTGTAATACACCAGCTCGAATATAGTAAAGAGGAAAAGCAAAAGAAACTCGACTCGAACCCTTGCATGCTAAGTTTCAAAGCCACCTGCCACAAATCACAATAGAAAATAGAAATGAAAAAATGGAAAGATCTAGAATTGTTGTGATGTTTAGTCAGCCGCCATCTGTCGATAAATAGCAAGAATTAAAATCGTAATGTTTCTGGATTTTGGGCACAGATGCCGCTTATCTTGGAGAAATCCTTGTACTAGGTAACTATCCCCCCCCCCTGTGCAGTAGGCACCGTATTAAATGTAGACACAGTTTCTATAATTGCTTATTTTGAATTTTTAATATTGTCAATGCTGCGTTTAAAAATATAAAACTTGGAGTAGAGTATTCGTTTGTTATAACCACTGACTTTAAAAACTAGATAATAAAATAAATGTATTTTAAAAACTTAACCTATAAACTTAAAATGATAAGCTCGACGGATATGTAGTGCTTGAATTTTCTTTCGTAACTATTATATAAAAACATGTAGAATACCAGACATGTAGAATACCAGAGTGACATAGGTATATGTGAAAATATAACCAAGAAATACAAGATTTTTGGTGTATTAGAGATCCTAATTCATGTCAACATTTACAGTGTGATTTTTCTGCATCAAGCCGTCAATACGAGGATAGCAAAAGACAGGGTTAATCCGGCTCTGTCCCCATGAATCACAATAGCAGTGCATTACTTTACAGGTAATAAGTATATAATTAAAGTTACAAACTGTTGTTACAACTAGTTGTGCCTGCGACTTGTATGTAAAAACTATAAACCTTCAAACAAGAGAATAAGACATTATTAACTTCTTTATTTGTTAACCAATTGTTAAAAAAAAAACAAAATATAAAGTGAATCCCATGAGAATATATTTCCAAAAACTGCATCCAAATCGATTAATCCTTTTCTGAGATTAGTGTGCACAAACATACAGACATACAGACGAACAGACATAAAGACGAACAGACATACAGACAAACAGACAAACTGAAAAACCATTGTTTTGGGTTCTCTTGCTCATATAAATACCCCCAATGATGTTATTTTTTCATATTTTCCATGTACAGAAATGGATCAGTGACAATTTTATTATATGTATAGATTGCCTATAATAAACATTATATAATACGAAGACTATGATCATCAAGTGTAATATTTGTAATTTCGAACCTGGCTACCCTAGTTTCGTCACTGGCTCAGTACATTTCGTTATGAGTTCTGTCAGCTGTGCATTGCAATTGGATTTACTTCGGACTCAATTAGTCACGAAGCTCGATTTACTTTTTGGCGACATTTAGTTAAATTCCTAGCCGCTAGAACCCAAATTAATAAAACCCAGCGAACCATAATGTAGTTCACGGTTACAAATTTGTGATCGCAGACTAAATTCACCACACAGTTTCTACATGGGTATTTGCTGCTGAAATTAATAATCGATACTGGTCCCATTTCGTGTCACTTTAAATAACCGAACTAAAGATTGAGTTCGTAGGTTAATTTTTATCTCGAATTGTAGATCTTTTATTAATTTCGTCCTTTAATTATTTGCTGTCTTACGGCCTGGCAGCTTTTTTCATACTACTCATGCACACCATTGTTTTTAAAGAAAACTATTTTCTCTTTAGAGTATGAGCTTTGTATTGGTGGGTTTTATAAGTACATAAATAAGGGACACAATGTAGTAATGTACGCTCACCTTGAGAGTGACTGGTCACTAATCACCTTTTCCTTAGCTTCAAATTGCAAGTCACTCGTCTTTTTTGTAGTCAGTTACTTGGTTACTCACTCCCTAGATGAACTGAAATGATAAACAAGTACATTTTTTATATAATATTAAAATTTTATCATAAAATATTTTTTTGGGTTTGTCCGATAAAAAGACGGAAAAGAAAAGTGTTCTGTATTTGCTCTGCAACAATAAGGAATAAATTAAGTATTACAAGAATTAAGTATTATAGGAGTAGCTCAAAGCTACGTGATCTCACATAACAGAGGGTAAAAAAGTTGGTTCTCAATTAAAATAGATTTTTTAAAATATAGTATATTTGCTTTTACATATCAAGATCTCAAATCTGAAGGTATTAATAATAATATTTATAGTTTAATTGAATTATTACAAATGCTGGCAATTTCTAACAATGATTATTTATAATTCTTAGATACTTGTTAAAAAATATAGACTGACTTATGCTCTTCATTTTATTAGACTTGAGGTTTTTAAGAATGCCGAAATTCTTAACTAACTAAAAATCTTTACTTTATATGTAATTAACATTACAATAAAGAGTAATAAATTTATTATTATTTAAGGTATAGTAGTTCTTATAGATCACCAGCCCTAATAGACGTACTGTCGATAAAGTACGATAGTTTTTAATAAATATCTTGTCCACCATTCTATAGTTGTTCCGTATTCAGTCAGCTTTTTCAAAAAATTGGGTTATGAATTAAAAAATAATGGATTATGTATTAAAAAAAATATATTGGTTTAGAGGTGTTTTCAATATGTTGTCTGTCAAACATAGTAGACGAGGATTCTAACAGGCTTGAATCTACGCAAAAATTGTTGTCATTATTTCGAAGGTAGGCTTTATGTCCTTTTGTTTTTATTTTATAGGAGGACAAGCAAGACAAGCATACGGATTACTGGAAGGCAAGTAAATAAAGTCGCCTAAGTTTTCTTGCAGAGGAAAAGGGGTCGTATTGAACTAGAAACACCGCTGTCAGTAGCTCTTTCTCCATATTGGTACTGCATCGAAGAGAAATTCTCGAAATAATAATACTACGTATCTAGGTGGTAGGGGGTAGGTGGTAGGTATCAAAGCCAATGCGTTACTGCGATAATGGAAGTCGTTGTTCTTGGAGGAATGGAAGTTCGTGCTCGTTCTTGCCCGAATCGAATAACAAGATTCACAGTCTCATTGTCTGCCTCTGTATAGAATAAACTAAATCGCTGTGAAGTATTAATTTAAAAAACTTAAATCACAATTTATAGAAAAATATCAAAGGAGTTAAAAGTTAATCACAGCTTCTCGGTATGTATGTATATGTATAGACATACATAAACCATAAACATAAATAAAAAAACTAATTACAAAATAATATATTTTTGAGTCACCGTATTAGATCCGATTCCGCTAGGAAACATTCGGATATTATTTGCGCACCTTATCCAGTTTTGAACACATCCTATTTTATTAGACCTGCGTTTTATAGTAGCACACATTTTCAATTTGGTTGTAGTTATTGATTATAAAACATTATATTACAAATCAAGTTACAATTATAACCAATTAACAATACTTCAAAATGTATATTATTTAACTATAGCCAATACCTAGTGATTTTAAAACTAACGCATCCAATATTATTCCATATTTATTTAATATTATTTTAATAGATATTATAATACTTCTATATACTATACAGTTAAGCATCTAAATAATATTAAATTAAAACTTCAAAATTTACGTCACACGAGAAATATACAAGATTAAATAGTCATTAAATTATAATTAATACCATTACTTATATGATCCAATTTGAACGTAGAGTGTGTTGCCTAATAAGACATTTGTCGGACGGGCTGGATTTTCTCCGGACATATTATAAATGAGATTCATTAGGTGAATGTGAGCGTTGAAAGTCTAACTTTTTCCCCTTCCTATGCCTTGATTTAGGTTCCTTCCATTCCTCTCCATTTCTTATGCCTAAATTTGTATAAATATTATTAAGCAATGTTTAAAATATTGAACATCAACAGACAGACAGATAATTTATTACATCAAACAAAAATTCTAAATCTTTATTGAAATTGAGTTTGATACAACACATTGTTAACGTAGCGGGCTTAACTTAATGTAATATAGTAATGAAGCAATTGTTATTTTATATATAACAAAATCATTTAGTCATTTGAAGTGTTAATTCAGTTACATATAAAAATACAGTCAGGCAATTTTGAGGTCTGCGTATAATTAGATTACTCGTACATTACAATTTGTAGTCCAAAGCATTATTTGCATTGAATATTGTAGGTATATGAACTTTGAGTACACTGTCAGTCCAAAAAGATTAAATAAAGAAATATAAAAAAATATATAGATGTTAAGAAAAAAACGCAAAATAATAAATAATTATAATACAAAGTATAAAGTCTACAAAATACGAATGTCTTGATCCTGATATTTAAAGGTTGATTAATCATCGGAAGACTATTGACTGATTTAATTTTCTTTACTTTTCTTATTATTGGAAATTTGTTTAAAAGTATAGTATAGTATAATTTATATAAAATCATTTTATTTTGTGAAATGTAAAATAAATAAGATTAATTAAATATATAGGCACAAGAAAAAGATGCAAGGAGGAGTCTAAGATACCAGCAGTCACCACTCACCACTGTACAACACAGCCGCCGAGGCGTACCTACGGGTCTCTTTCAAAAACCATACGTATTATGTAATACTATGGTAATGTTCGTAATATATTGCGTGCATTGTATTTCGCACTATTTCCTATTGCAATTAAAACGCTCTTCTAAGAGTGATCTCCTTTAAATCTGCATATAATATATCTGCAGGTAATTTGTAGTTATTATAAAAATATAGGACTTGACATTGAAAATTTAGGAAATGAGAATACATTAATAAAATGGATGGTCAATCTTTAAAATCTAGATCCTACAAATTAAGAAATCTTATTCTTCGAATAAATTCAATGCGAATTTTTAAGTCTGAGAGTAAACGTTGCACCTCCTCTTTCTAAGTTCATAAGATGTGACTTCGCCGCAACACCGTAGCGGGCTGGCGGTATATAAACTTCATTCCCGTTCGGGAAATCCCTGACTCGTTTGATGCAGTTCCATAGAGTATTATAAGTATAAGGATATAGAGAGCCCTCTTCGACGATTTTTATGCGGAAATTTTGAAGGAGCGACCTCTGTAAATGTAAATTAAAAGCTTATAAATTTACTTGAAATAATTGTTATTTTCTTAATTTATTTAAAAAAAAAAACTTTTTGCAATAACAAAACAAAAAATAAAAATACTAAACAAACGACATTTAAATAAGTATTTAAAATGAAAAACATCATGTTTTATCAAGCCTTTTTTTAATAATTATTATAATATACGTGTGTTGCAATTTATATAGTTAATATTCTTAGACAGATGTCTAATCCAGTTATCCACCAACAAGACAGACCCAAGCCATTGTTCGCATAAGAAACTAGGATTTTTAAAAAGATGCTTAGGAACACCTGAAAACAATATTGAAAATGTCATTTTTATATTATATTCATTCAAATTATAATATTTTGTTAATTCGTCGTAATGTCGTGAAAATAGTATTATACTAGTAATATTTAGATCTATTATAAGTAAGGTAGATATATTATAAGTAAGGTAGAGTTAAAAATAATGCACTTACGTCTTATAGTACTCTGCGTCTTACTACTAGGCGAACACGGAACATCCAAATAAGCACAACTTATACGTATTCCAGTAGAACCTTTTTTAACTTATAAACAACACAAAAACTATGTCTTTTCATTATATTGTAATACACCAGCTCGAATATAGTAAAGAGGAAAAGCAAAAGAAACTCGACTCGAACCCTTGCATGCTAAGTTTCAAAGCCACCTGCCACAAATCACAATAGAAAATAGAAATGAAAAAATGGAAAGATCTAGAATTGTTGTGATGTTTAGTCAGCCGCCATCTGTCGATAAATAGCAAGAATTAAAATCGTAATGTTTCTGGATTTTGGGCACAGATGCCGCTTATCTTGGAGAAATCCTTGTACTAGGTAACTATCCCCCCCCCCTGTGCAGTAGGCACCGTATTAAATGTAGACACAGTTTCTATAATTGCTTATTTTGAATTTTTAATATTGTCAATGCTGCGTTTAAAAATATAAAACTTGGAGTAGAGTATTCGTTTGTTATAACCACTGACTTTAAAAACTAGATAATAAAATAAATGTATTTTAAAAACTTAACCTATAAACTTAAAATGATAAGCTCGACGGATATGTAGTGCTTGAATTTTCTTTCGTAACTATTATATAAAAACATGTAGAATACCAGACATGTAGAATACCAGAGTGACATAGGTATATGTGAAAATATAACCAAGAAATACAAGATTTTTGGTGTATTAGAGATCCTAATTCATGTCAACATTTACAGTGTGATTTTTCTGCATCAAGCCGTCAATACGAGGATAGCAAAAGACAGGGTTAATCCGGCTCTGTCCCCATGAATCACAATAGCAGTGCATTACTTTACAGGTAATAAGTATATAATTAAAGTTACAAACTGTTGTTACAACTAGTTGTGCCTGCGACTTGTATGTAAAAACTATAAACCTTCAAACAAGAGAATAAGACATTATTAACTTCTTTATTTGTTAACCAATTGTTAAAAAAAAAACAAAATATAAAGTGAATCCCATGAGAATATATTTCCAAAAACTGCATCCAAATCGATTAATCCTTTTCTGAGATTAGTGTGCACAAACATACAGACATACAGACGAACAGACATAAAGACGAACAGACATACAGACAAACTGAAAAACCATTGTTTTGGGTTCTCTTGCTCATATAAATACCCCCAATGATGTTTTTTTTTCATATTTTCCATGTACAGAAATGGATCAGTGACAATTTTATTATATGTATAGATTGCCTATAATAAACATTATATAATACGAAGACTAAGATCATTAAGTGTAATATTTGTAATTTCGAACCTGGCTACCCTAGTTTCGTCACTGGCTCAGTACATTTCGTTATGAGTTCTGTCAGCTGTGCATTGCAATTGGATTTACTTCGGACTCAATTAGTCACGAAGCTCGATTTACCTTTTGGCGACATTTAGTTAAATTCCTAGCCGCTAGAACCCAAATTAATAAAACCCAGCGAACCATAATGTAGTTCACGGTTACAAATTTGTGATCGCAGACTAAATTCACCACACAGTTTCTACATGGGTATTTGCTGCTGAAATTAATAATCGATACTGGTCCCATTTCTCGTGTCACTTTAAATAACCGATCTAAAGATTGAGTTCGTAGGTTAATTTTTATCTCGAATTGTAGATCTTTTATTAATTTCGTCCTTTAATTATTTGCTGTCTTACGGCCTGGCAGCTTTTTTCATACTACTCATGCACACCATTGTTTTTAAAGAAAACTATTTTCTCTTTAGAGTATGAGCTTTGTATTGGTGGGTTTTATAAGTACATAAATAAGGGACACAATGTAGTAATGTACGCTCACCTTGAGAGTGACTGGTCACTAATCACCTTTTCCTTAGCTTCAAATTGCAAGTCACTCGTCTTTTTTGTAGTCAGTTACTTGGTTACTCACTCCCTAGATGAACTGAAATGATAAACAAGTACATTTTTTATATAATATTAAAATTTTATCATAAAATATTTTTTTGGGTTTGTCCGATAAAAAGACGGAAAAGAAAAGTGTTCTGTATTTGCTCTGCAACAATAAGGAATAAATTAAGTATTACAAGAATTAAGTATTATAGGAGTAGCTCAAAGCTACGTGATCTCACATAACAGAGGGTAAAAAAGTTGGTTCTCAATTAAAATAGATTTTTTAAAATATAGTATATTTGCTTTTACATATCAAGATCTCAAATCTGAAGGTATTAATAATAATATTTATAGTTTAATTGAATTATTACAAATGCTGGCAATTTCTAACAATGATTATTTATAATTCTTAGATACTTGTTAAAAAATATAGACTGACTTATGCTCTTCATTTTATTAGACTTGAGGTTTTTAAGAATGCCGAAATTCTTAACTAACTAAAAATCTTTACTTTATATGTAATTAACATTACAATAAAGAGTAATAAATTTATTATTATTTAAGGTATAGTAGTTCTTATAGATCACCAGCCCTAATAGACGTACTGTCGATAAAGTACGATAGTTTTTAATAAATATCTTGTCCACCATTCTATAGTTGTTCCGTATTCAGTCAGCTTTTTCAAAAAATTGGGTTATGAATTAAAAAATAATGGATTATGTATTAAAAAAAATATATTGGTTTAGAGGTGTTTTCAATATGTTGTCTGTCAAACATAGTAGACGAGGATTCTAACAGGCTTGAATCTACGCAAAAATTGTTGTCATTATTTCGAAGGTAGGCTTTATGTCCTTTTGTTTTTATTTTATAGGAGGACAAGCAAGACAAGCATACGGATTACTGGAAGGCAAGTAAATAAAGTCGCCTAAGTTTTCTTGCAGAGGAAAAGGGGTCGTATTGAACTAGAAACACCGCTGTCAGTAGCTCTTTCTCCATATTGGTACTGCATCGAAGAGAAATTCTCGAAATAATAATACTACGTATCTAGGTGGTAGGGGGTAGGTGGTAGGTATCAAAGCCAATGCGTTACTGCGATAATGGAAGTCGTTGTTCTTGGAGGAATGGAAGTTCGTGCTCGTTCTTGCCCGAATCGAATAACAAGATTCACAGTCTCATTGTCTGCCTCTGTATAGAATAAACTAAATCGCTGTGAAGTATTAATTTAAAAAACTTAAATCACAATTTATAGAAAAATATCAAAGGAGTTAAAAGTTAATCACAGCTTCTCGGTATGTATGTATATGTATAGACATACATAAACCATAAACATAAATAAAAAAACTAATTACAAAATAATATATTTTTGAGTCACCGTATTAGATCCGATTCCGCTAGGAAACATTCGGATATTATTTGCGCACCTTATCCAGTTTTGAACACATCCTATTTTATTAGACCTGCGTTTTATAGTAGCACACATTTTCAATTTGGTTGTAGTTATTGATTATAAAACATTATATTACAAATCAAGTTACAATTATAACCAATTAACAATACTTCAAAATGTATATTATTTAACTATAGCCAATACCTAGTGATTTTAAAACTAACGCATCCAATATTATTCCATATTTATTTAATATTATTTTAATAGATATTATAATACTTCTATATACTATACAGTTAAGCATCTAAATAATATTAAATTAAAACTTCAAAATTTACGTCACACGAGAAATATACAAGATTAAATAGTCATTAAATTATAATTAATACCATTACTTATATGATCCAATTTGAACGTAGAGTGTGTTGCCTAATAAGACATTTGTCGGACGGGCTGGATTTTCTCCGGACATATTATAAATGAGATTCATTAGGTGAATGTGAGCGTTGAAAGTCTAACTTTTTCCCCTTCCTATGCCTTGATTTAGGTTCCTTCCATTCCTCTCCATTTCTTATGCCTAAATTTGTATAAATATTATTAAGCAATGTTTAAAATATTGAACATCAACAGACAGACAGATAATTTATTACATCAAACAAAAATTCTAAATCTTTATTGAAATTGAGTTTGATACAACACATTGTTAACGTAGCGGGCTTAACTTAATGTAATATAGTAATGAAGCAATTGTTATTTTATATATAACAAAATCATTTAGTCATTTGAAGTGTTAATTCAGTTACATATAAAAATACAGTCAGGCAATTTTGAGGTCTGCGTATAATTAGATTACTCGTACATTACAATTTGTAGTCCAAAGCATTATTTGCATTGAATATTGTAGGTATATGAACTTTGAGTACACTGTCAGTCCAAAAAGATTAAATAAAGAAATATAAAAAAATATATAGATGTTAAGAAAAAAACGCAAAATAATAAATAATTATAATACAAAGTATAAAGTCTACAAAATACGAATGTCTTGATCCTGATATTTAAAGGTTGATTAATCATCGGAAGACTATTGACTGATTTAATTTTCTTTACTTTTCTTATTATTGGAAATTTGTTTAAAAGTATAGTATAGTATAATTTATATAAAATCATTTTATTTTGTGAAATGTAAAATAAATAAGATTAATTAAATATATAGGCACAAGAAAAAGATGCAAGGAGGAGTCTAAGATACCAGCAGTCACCACTCACCACTGTACAACACAGCCGCCGAGGCGTACCTACGGGTCTCTTTCAAAAACCATACGTATTATGTAATACTATGGTAATGTTCGTAATATATTGCGTGCATTGTATTTCGCACTATTTCCTATTGCAATTAAAACGCTCTTCTAAGAGTGATCTCCTTTAAATCTGCATATAATATATCTGCAGGTAATTTGTAGTTATTATAAAAATATAGGACTTGACATTGAAAATTTAGGAAATGAGAATACATTAATAAAATGGATGGTCAATCTTTAAAATCTAGATCCTACAAATTAAGAAATCTTATTCTTCGAATAAATTCAATGCGAATTTTTAAGTCTGAGAGTAAACGTTGCACCTCCTCTTTCTAAGTTCATAAGATGTGACTTCGCCGCAACACCGTAGCGGGCTGGCGGTATATAAACTTCATTCCCGTTCGGGAAATCCCTGACTCGTTTGATGCAGTTCCATAGAGTATTATAAGTATAAGGATATAGAGAGCCCTCTTCGACGATTTTTATGCGGAAATTTTGAAGGAGCGACCTCTGTAAATGTAAATTAAAAGCTTATAAATTTACTTGAAATAATTGTTATTTTCTTAATTTATTTAAAAAAAAAAACTTTTTGCAATAACAAAACAAAAAATAAAAATACTAAACAAACAACATTTAAATAAGTATTTAAAATGAAAAACATCATGTTTTATCAAGCCTTTTTTTAATAATTATTATAATATACGTGTGTTGCAATTTATATAGTTAATATTCTTAGACAGATGTCTAATCCAGTTATCCACCAACAAGACAGACCCAAGCCATTGTTCGCATAAGAAACTAGGATTTTTAAAAAGATGCTTAGGAACACCTGAAAACAATATTGAAAATGTCATTTTTATATTATATTCATTCAAATTATAATATTTTGTTAATTCGTCGTAATGTCGTGAAAATAGTATTATACTAGTAATATTTAGATCTATTATAAGTAAGGTAGATATATTATAAGTAAGGTAGAGTTAAAAATAATGCACTTACGTCTTATAGTACTCTGCGTCTTACTACTAGGCGAACACGGAACATCCAAATAAGCACAACTTATACGTATTCCAGTAGAACCTTTTTTAACTTATAAACAACACAAAAACTATGTCTTTTCATTATATTGTAATACACCAGCTCGAATATAGTAAAGAGGAAAAGCAAAAGAAACTCGACTCGAACCCTTGCATGCTAAGTTTCAAAGCCACCTGCCACAAATCACAATAGAAAATAGAAATGAAAAAATGGAAAGATCTAGAATTGTTGTGATGTTTAGTCAGCCGCCATCTGTCGATAAATAGCAAGAATTAAAATCGTAATGTTTCTGGATTTTGGGCACAGATGCCGCTTATCTTGGAGAAATCCTTGTACTAGGTAACTATCCCCCCCCCTGTGCAGTAGGCACCGTATTAAATGTAGACACAGTTTCTATAATTGCTTATTTTGAATTTTTAATATTGTCAATGCTGCGTTTAAAAATATAAAACTTGGAGTAGAGTATTCGTTTGTTATAACCACTGACTTTAAAAACTAGATAATAAAATAAATGTATTTTAAAAACTTAACCTATAAACTTAAAATGATAAGCTCGACGGATATGTAGTGCTTGAATTTTCTTTCGTAACTATTATATAAAAACATGTAGAATACCAGACATGTAGAATACCAGAGTGACATAGGTATATGTGAAAATATAACCAAGAAATACAAGATTTTTGGTGTATTAGAGATCCTAATTCATGTCAACATTTACAGTGTGATTTTTCTGCATCAAGCCGTCAATACGAGGATAGCAAAAGACAGGGTTAATCCGGCTCTGTCCCCATGAATCACAATAGCAGTGCATTACTTTACAGGTAATAAGTATATAATTAAAGTTACAAACTAAATTGATTTATACTATAAATAATTAATTTTATTTTCAGTGTATTAATTTCCAATTGTCTATCCTCAATGAAAAACTTCTCTCCATACATCAAAGCTACAATTCTCTTTTCCACTTTTGAAAGCTCCATCACCAACTCATTTCCACCACAAGTCTTATTGCTTGTCTTATATATCACTAGGGGTCGCTCGCGACTACGTCCGCGTGGTTTTTAGTGTTGCCGCCGAGTTCCATACAAAATTGATATTTAAAACCCTTAAGAGTGGAATTTAAAAATCTTTTCTTAGTACACCACTACGTAGAAAAACAAATGTATCCTCCAATTTTACTATCTCTACGACCTGCGGTTTAGACTGTATGCTATAACTAAGTCAGTCAGAACCTATTAGATTATATTAAATTTGCAGCATTTTTCATTGCTGCTTAACTTCTATTAGTCACAGCGAGATGATATATACCCTATAGCCTTCCTCAATAAACGGACTATTCAACACAAAAAGAATTTTTAAATTCGGGCCAGTGCTCCCAGAGATTAGTGCGTTCAAACAAACAAACTCTTCAGCTTTATAATATTAGTATATAGACCTTCTTTACAGCCCTCTTTTAAAGTAAAATTAAAGAATAACTTAACTTCGTCCATTACTTTCAAGACTTAGCGCTACCTCATAAATTATTTAATTTTCCGTGCCTAGTTTAGAAAAACCTTAGCAAGGTTCGAATGTATCTCCAGAAGTACAAAGTACCTACCTACCTACCTATACTTGATTCGTTAGAATATCCGAAGCTTTCTTCGTTGGGCAACAAATTTAAAATTTTGTCAACCGGTTTAGTTAAAAATAAACAAAATACAAACACACTGCGACAGAGTAAAAACTCATAAGCCAAAACAACACCTTTAAAATTTTGTTCATTAATTAAAAATTTATTCTAGAATTATAATTTAAACAAAGTCCAGTTCTTTTTATTTCAAAATTACTATAGACATACTTTGTTATCAATTCAATAATAAGGAGAGAAGAATGTTTATTATTTTTTTTTATTTGAACGTAATTGGACATCTAGAGTTGCATTTATTGTAGCATTGTCTTTAACGCATTGACTATTAAGAATATCCTTAGTATTATATATTTTTAATATAATTATTGCAGACTTAATTTAAAAATAAATAGATGCTAATTTATTACAGTGGACGCCGCTTATTGTGATCGCGGTTAATGTTATCAGATTGTTATCGAAAATGGTCGGTCTCAAATTTCTCCTTAAAAATACATTTGAAAAAAACCGCTTATTGTGATGAAAAGTCGCTTATTGTTATCGATTTAGAAAAGGGTAAAAATGCTATTTATAGAAATATTTATTACTAAGATAATCCTCATTCAAAAATCCTTTTGTTTGAGTTTATAATCTTTACCTATTGTACAAATTCCAACCTTCCGATTAAAAGTTTCTCACTTTCCAAAAGGAAAAGAACACCTGGTCCCTTTCGTTAATTACCTTTTTGAAAACAATTAAGCGATGGTCCTGCATTTGTCTATAAAAGGCTTGAAAATTCAAATTTCCCTCAGTTCTCCTCAAACTACCGATAGAGTTGAAGTAATCGTATCTGAGACAGTTTTTGAAACATTTTTTGAGTTTCATCGTTCGAAGTGCTTAACTAAAATTAAAGTCATGCGTAAACGCCGAGATTATACGAATGAAGAAAAACAACAAATTCTCGAAAAGTACGATCAATGACCTAAAATAAGTCAACGTGATGCTGCGATTGAACTGGGAATTTCTCAACCACTCCTGTGTAAATTTCTAAAAAACAGATCTGAGATCGAAATATACTATAGAGTACTATAAATCAATTCTAAATTATTACAATTCATATTTTATCATTATGATCATTTATTATGTGCACTAAAATCCCCCAACAAGCATGAAAAAGTACCACCCGCATAATGTTATCATTCGGTTATTGTTATCAAAACGGGCTGGGCTGAAAGTGATCACAATAAGCGGCGTCTACTGTATTATATCACATTTATTTTTCTTTAATGTTGGGCATCTATATTTTTATAATATAAAGCTCAATCATCAATGAAACAATTGTAAATATTTTTTAACATGGTAGCCACGATGCACTAAGAATAACATTGTTACATTTAAACAAATATATTATTCAATAGAAGTATCAGTTTTTTATATAGCAACTGCATGCGACTAACACGAAGTAACAGCGATTACAAACACATGATTTGTATTATTATTTATGTACAGTATTAAATATAAACGATTAAACGTTTTACATTTTTTTAAAGAATAACAAACGTATTAAGCATTTTTTATGCGTACATTACTTACATATAAAGGTATTTACAATAAGATTTAGTGGTGGGGTTCGATAAAGAAATACTTACAATCTTATCACATCATTTCGTAATTAATCCTCTTCACGTAATACAATTTGCCACATATTTTGTATAAATAAACATTTATTTATCTTAACAATAACAGAAGAATAGATAGAAATACATATAAGAAAGTAAAACCATGTAGATTTATAGACATAGAAAGCAATAGCACATAAAAGATATATCTGAGATTTCTTTTAACACATTTAATCAAATTGATTAGAAGGAGATCAAGGCTTCGAAGAATTTTACTGTTTTCCCAAGTATAACAAAAATAAGTAGCGGCTAATAGGAGTTATTATAAAATAATCTATTTGACTAGTCCATTCGGTACATTGACCTTTACGTAATTATTGGAAATATTCTGAGGTTTCTTCTCCAAGTCCACGTTGAACTTAATATAAGTTGGATTAGTTATGGTGCTATTTTGAATATTTTGCGAATTTATGAAATTGTACTGTTTTGTTTCAAAAACTTCATCTGTTTCTTCCTCGATCCGTGGACACATTTTAAGATATGGAGACGTATTGCCCTCGTGATCAGATTCTGATCCGCTTCTGGCTGGCAAGTTATTCAAACTTAACAACTGTGTTAATTCTGAACCTTGGCTATTTGGTTCAGTTGCTCTTAGGTTTAGTTTGCGTGCATCGAAATCAAATTTAGTGTTTGATGTTCGTGGACTGAATATTAATCGGTTCACTGGACTCATTTGCAGATAGCCTTCGTCATCTGAAAATATAATCAAATATTTTTATGAATGTTGTTTATGAAAATGTGTAAAGCTCATAAATATTAAACATGCATTATAAAGGAAATATGTACAGTTAAAATAAAGAGGTAGGTACTACTAATACTACAACATAAAACACTTTGTTATTAAAAATATGTGTGTGCAAGTATGAATGGTGTAGTTTTATATTATGGTTAGGGGTTAGCCGCACTTCACAATTTTCTATTAACTGGATATAATAAAATATATTTTTTAAATTAGTGACATTGACCATGCCTTCAAATATCATTTTCATTACCGTTAATAATCTGTTTCACATGGTCAGAAGGCAGAATTATCTGTTTGGTCTGGCAAAAGGAAAATACACTTTTTATAATGTTATGCAATTATTTTATAATTATTGTACGCATAATATATACAATATTTTTGAACCAGTCCTTATTGTTCTTATAATATACTAGCAGACCCGGCCACGCGTTGCTGTGGTTGCTAAGGTTTTTGATATACCTATTACATTGTAGTAAACTATTTAGGAAGTAACGGTATTAGAAATAAAAAATAAATAAAAAACCCCCGACCGCTAAGTAAAGGAAGAAATCAAAATGCAAGTAAATTTATTAAGGCAAATTTCGAAATAACAATATTTTGATATTATCGTATAGTCAAAGTTCTCGTTCATTAATGATGTGGACCGCGTTACCAGGACCCCATCGCCGTAAAGTTGCTGAATTGCAGATCCCACGCCGAGTCGCGGAACCCATTTTGCTTATTTAGTTATTTCATTATTAATTAATTCATTATTTAATTTGTCACTTTTGTCTCAGCTTTAGTTAGGAAAAGACGTTTTATTATAATTGTAATTTTAATTAAATAAATAATTTTTAAAAAGACTTTTCCTGATCGTCCGAACATAACTGGCGCAGTCGGTAGGATCGCGGCACTTTCAAACTCAAGTGTACGGTTCTAATCGTAGAATCCGCGATCTATTACATAGAACCTGTGAAGACGATTAATCTACGGGAAATTCCGGAAATAAGGAGATCCTGTGCTGAGTCAAGGTCCGGCCAGAGATGCAGAGCTTGTGGTAAGTACTCTTTTACTCCCAAGTCCCTCTGCTCTATTTCCTGTCGTTATTTATATAATATTAATTATATTTAAATATTATAAATACAATATTCCAATTTAAAATCAATTTGAATATTTATATTGTGTGCATTGTAGTTAGGCTAAAATCGCCACAGCATTCACACCGTAATTGTATGATTACAATAGGGTATCATATTACTCTATTGTTATCCATTCTTATTATAAAGTATTAGTACAGTTAAAGCGTTAATATGTCGCTTAAAGATTGCGATAATGTTATTAAATCTATTGGAGACTTAATTCCGAGATATAACGGTAATCCGAAAATATTAAATTACTATATAAGGGAGGTAGAGAGTGTTATTAATTTAATCGATGTTAATTGGCAATCTCATCCCCTATTAATAAGTTTAATAAAAAGCAAGCTTAGTGGCGCGGCTATAGAAGCTATCGCTTACGAAAGTTCGCTTGATACGTGGAACGAGGTTAAGCAGGCTTTATTAAGACGGTTAGGTGAAACTAGGAATGAGATTCAGGTTATGCAAGAGCTTACAAGGATGCGTCGCCTAAAATCGGAGGATGCAGAATCTTTTGGCAAGCGACTTAGAGATATATTAGATACGTTATATACAGTAGGTAAACATTCCGATAAAACTTATTACGATTCTATGATCATTGAACATTATATAAGTCAATTAGACTTCAACGTAGGAGTAGGTGTTCGTATTATGAAACCAGCAACCCTAGAGTTAGCTATTGTATCAGCTAGACAAGAGGAGGCTAAACTTATATACTATAAACAAGCAAATCCAAGTGCAAATACTGTATCTACTTCACAAATAAAACCTAAATTTGAACAACCTAGGCCTTTTCAACCTATTAATTTTTCACGTTCATTTAATAACAACCCCTCACGATTTATAAACCCTAATTTTGTGCCCCAACGTAATAATTGGACACCACAACAACGACAGCAATGGGTGAATAACATGTTGCCCTGGAAAAATACTCCTCAAGGAAACTTCAGACCTTCAGGTAATACTAGTAGTAATTTTAGACAACCCAATGTACCCCAACAACAAATAAATCAACCCCAGAAAGTTTCAGACGTAAGTATGAGATCTGTTAATAAACCAGAGAAACCACAGTTTGTCTCTGAAGAGCTTTTTTACACCCCAGAGGATTATTATCAGGTAAGCTACCCTTATGAAAATAGCGAAGAACAATATTTCGAGGAACAACAACCCTCTGACGACATTGGTGATACATGTGAAAATCAATTAATTAATGAAAACAAGGAGCAGAATTTTCAAGTCCCAAAGCCCAAAAATATAGTAAAATTTAATTATCATTACAAAGATCATTTACCTTACATTGAAGTACCCGAATATAAAGGTAAGTTTCTTATAGATACAGGAGCATCTCGCTCTATGATTTCTTCCGATGCTATTATAGGTACTACTTTTGAAGATTGCATAGAACATGAACCATTCGAGGTAAAAACAGCCCATGGTAGCACACATCATGATTTAGTAGCTCATTTACCATTACCACCAATTTTTAATAACAAAATATATCATAATTTTTTATTATTTGACTTTGATCCTAAATATAAAGGTCTTATAGGGTTAGATCTACTAAAAATATTATCTAGTAACATAGACATAAAAAATAAATTTCTATGTACAAAAAACGCTAAAATACCTATTTGTTTTGACTATCCAAAGACAAAGGTCTGTATAGAACCAAGATGTGAAAAGATTAAAATAAAGCAAGAATATTTAGATGACAAAATAATTGATAATGTAATCAGAAATCAAGAGTATGACCCACCAGGTGATAACATAGTAATAAATGAAGATGTTCAACCATCATTCTCAGAAACTGATTGTAGTACATTAGTAGACAAAAATCAAGAAGAATTAACATATACAAATAAAGACATATCTCTATTATCAGATGCTATTGATAAGCAACAAAAGCTATTTTACATAAGATCTACACCAGGATCAACTTATCGTGTAGAGGATAGATCAACAAATTCTAGGCAAGTTATAAAAGATGTTTTTATTCCTGTAAACAATAACGAAGAAGAAATTATTAAATTCCTGAAAGAACATACCATAGCTGATCGTGTGTTTCATTGCTATTTTCATAGTGAAGATTTAGACTTAGCTTTTTCGCGTGTGTATCCCACAGTATTTACTGAAAAAGGTCCTAAATTAATTAAATGTACATCTCGTGTAATTACAGTAAAAAGTAAAATAGAACAGGAGCAATTAATTAAGAATTATCATATAGGTAAATCTGCTCATAGAGATATTCAAGGAACATATAAGCAACTTCGTAGAAAATACCATTGGCAAAAGATGTTACTTAGCATTCAAAAATGTATTAATCAATGTGATGTTTGTTTACAAGGGAATTATGAGATACACCCTCTTAAACCACCCTTATTTTTACCAGACATGCAAAATAAACCCATGCAACATCTTTTCATGGATAAATAATCCATAGGCAAGTATTTCAGCAAGTAGGGTATTTTAACCTTATGTATAATATTACATAATTCATTATTATTATTTACTTTATATAACAAACTTTATGTAATTAACCTTATATAACTTACTTATACCATTTACTTTATATAACAAACTTTATGTAATGAACTTTATATAATTTACACTATTTACTTTATATAATTAACACTTTTCTTATATACAAAATCAACAGAAGTATATACAGTACATAAAGATTTACATAAGAATTATAAAGATCAATTAGAATATTCGTTTAGCCTAATTGATAAAAAGCTTAGTTTATTTAGATCTTTAAGTAATAGTAACAGAGTTAAGCGAGGACTAATAAATGGTCTAGGATCGATAGTTAAAGCCGTTACAGGTAATTTAGATAATGATGATGCAGAAAGGATAGAGCAAGAAATTTCTTATATTCAAAATAAATTAAGTAGTATTAATAATAAGCAAGAAAAAACTATTATCTTAGCAGAAAACACTATTAAAGAATTTACATCAGTTTTAGACAAAATAAATAATAATCAATTAAAACTATCGGCCCTGGTTTATAATGTTACTAATAGTAGTAATGTAGTTTATAATCAATTACATTTTCTAAATATATACGTACAGATAAGTTTTAGTTTGCAGTTAATTTTAGATAAGCTGATGATATTAGAAAACGCAATAACATTCTCTCGAATGGGAATCATGCACCCTAGTATAATAAACGGGCAAAATTTAATTACCGAATTGTTAACTATAAAACAAAATTATATTTTTAACCCTATCTCGGAAATAGGTATTCATGAATTAGAAAACATAGAAAAATCTGTGGTGGTCAAGGCCTACAGTACAAAGCATACACTTAATTTTGTACTAGAAATTCCCTCTATTGATCTTAATATATATGACCTTGTCCATATCTATTCCATTCCTGATAAGCAAAACCTTACTATAATTCCCAAATCCAAATACCTTGTACTTGGGAGTGAAGTGTACTCTTACCTCAACGACGGATGTCGCCACATCTCTGAGAAGAATCTTCTATGCAGTCAACTAGACGAAGTATCTACGAAAGACTATGAAGACTGTATCGTCGCTATGATACAACATCAACCTGCCAGTTGTGTAAGAGCCAGGATGGTCTTCAGAAGAGGAAAAATCCACAAGATCAACGATAACACCTGGATAGTACTACCAGCTAAAGAAGAACTATTAAGGAAGATATGTAAGGGAAGAACTCAGTACCAGAAAATAGAAAAACCCCATTTAATAACCATTACAGAAGGTTGTAAAATAACCTTCATGAATGTAACACTTCAAACACATAGAAAAACATTAAACATCAACGAAATTATACCACTACCAAATTTAAAGAACTCTAAATTTGAAAATCCAGTTGAATATACATTGCAGCTGGAAGACATACCGCTTGACAACATTCGTAACCTAGTGAACCAGGCTCAGAAGCTGAAAGATACGGAGGAAGTCAATTGGCCTCTTGTTATGGCAACTCCTAGCTGGACAACTCTAGTTCTATATGCTATTGGCCTTATTTTCATAACTTGGAAACTATTTCATTATATGAAAAGAAAATGGACCAAGCCAAATGAAGAGATCAGCGAGGACGCTGGAGGAATCTCCAAGATGAGCTTCCTTCTTAAGGGGGGAGGCGTTACCAGGACCCCATCGCCGTAAAGTTGCTGAATTGCAGATCCCACGCCGAGTCGCGGAACCCATTTTGCTTATTTAGTTATTTCATTATTAATTAATTCATTATTTAATTTGTCACTTTTGTCTCAGCTTTAGTTAGGAAAAGACGTTTTATTATAATTGTAATTTTAATTAAATAAATAATTTTTAAAAAGACTTTTCCTGATCGTCCGAACATAACTACCGCTATGTTTTTTTTACATTGATGCAGTTTTTAAAAGAACATGGCGACCTCTATGACTGATTTCCTACTATCAGTACCTAACCCTCGATACAGTAATATAATAATGATTAGAGATGCGCCGAATATTTGGTAAGTATTCGGTAGTCGGTGTATTCGGCATCTTTTTCGCAATTCGTATTCGGTCGAATTATTCGGTTTTGATGCCAAATATATTCAATTCGAGTATTTCATTTTTTTTAGGTACACGACACTATACAATACTATACGACACTATAGCGCTATACGTTAGGCGTCTGCGCTCCACCACTCGACCAACGGGGTGGTAAAAGAATGAAAATATTATTTACCAAAAAAGACGAAAACGTTAAAGCCGGTGTAAAAATTCAATGGATTGTGATTTGAAGGGGAAGGTCTTTAAACACGTTTGTTCAAAATTATCGTACAGTTGACATATTTAATTTAATTTTAATTATTATTATTTTATATAAGGTGTTAACAAATGAGTACATTACAAATTTAAAAATGAGGTAGGGCAGATAGTTTTAAATTTATGAAAATAATATTTATTATTTTAAATTATTAATAGTTTAAATTTTGAGCTGAGTGTAGCGAAGCTCTTAGCCGTTTGGGAATCAATTTTTTGAGACAACATCACAGGAAAACCACTTAACCAATTTTAACCAAAATTGGCACGCATGTCAAGGACGTGACTGGGCTTGTTCTCCAAAAAACAGAATAAAAAAATATTGTTTCGTTTAAAAGATATGGTCAAAGAAACTGAATTTCCCATAGACTTAAGCTCACAGTTTCTAGATCTCAACAGAGATCGCTGTGCATGTCCATCGCATTTCTGAATCACGGTATCACATACAAAAATGTCGTTATCATACTAAATTGGCTTTTATAAAAATATCTTCAGCATATTTAGCACAGTTCTGCCCTGGAATCGATAAAAAAATCCTCTGACTCCATTTTGTTCATGTTCGTTTGGTTCTTTTTAATATTCATTCATTTACAGTTTATAATACATAACTGATACGAATTAATTGAGCTGAGCGTAAGCTTTTTAATAATTTTTTTGAGGCAACATAACAATAACACTTAACCAATTTTAACCGAAATTGGCACGCAGGTCAAGGACGTGACTGGGCTTTTACTCCAAAAAACGGAATAAACAAATGTTGTTTCGTTTTAAAGATATGGTCAAAAAACTGAATCTCCCAAAGACTTAAGCTTGACTGAACCTGCGCCCGCTCGCCAATCGTTACTCTTAACCTTTCCGGTGCCAGCAACTTTATTAGAAGTCCTTGGGCGCGGTATGGACCGACTTTAGTAGCATAAAAAAGGGGAAGGGCTCTCAGCTCAACTCCCGCAGCGCATTGTGGCGGAACCTAGTTAATTTAATTTTGCACTAATCGGTGCACTATATTTTTGGTTGACCCATCTCACGTAAATAGATTCGATAAAGAAGCAGGTATAATTTGACTGTACTATAACAATGCCGACTAAAAATTGACTTACAATTTAGTCTCAGCATCGCGTGGCGGTTATGATGTTAAATTGTATATGAATTCTGAAGTTATTTGTTTGCGCTTTTAATATTACGCCATCTATTGAACACTAACTCAATGTAGTCAACAGATACAATGCCATCTGTTAGACTTTTTTGGATCTAATAGATTATTGAAAACAAATAATTTGCAATAAAATAATAGTGCGACTATAAATTAAGATAAACGCTATCCTATGTTTCAAGTTGGATCAAACTACACATAGTGTGCAAATTTGATTAAAATCGGTTAAGTAGTTTAGAAGTCCATCGCGGACAAACAACGTGACACGTAATTTATATATATTAAGATAAATAATGCTTACATTGCGGCCATCAGAAAGTTCCATATTTTTATTGTCCAAATATGCTTAATGAATTCATGAACCTTCAATTATAAACGCATCTTTTATATCAAATAAATAATACTTACAATGCGGCCATCAGAAAGTTCCATATTACTGTTGTCCAATAATACTTAATTATTTAATGAACCTTCAATTATAAACGCATCTTGTATATCATATAAATAATGCTTACATTGCGGACATTATCTTCCAGGAAGGAACCGAGTATTTCCTGCAGCTGCGAGAAATTAGGCCTCGCTGTCGGCTTCTGATCCCAACAGCGCAGCATAACATCATGCAACTTATCGTCAGCGTACTGAGGCTTTTCTAAACGGTTTATCGGTAACGGTAAAATCAGAATTTTGTAAACCTCATTTATAAACTACATTTTTTTCTATTAATATATTAATAATTTATTATAAACATAGTACAAAAGACTCGTCGACAACGATCTCAGATTGAAGTTGTATACTGGATTTTTTTCCTATATAAAATGTATATTGTAAACTAAAGCATATCATAGAAAAAGTTAATAACTTCTTTGACGTACATATTATAAAATATAAAGATCCTACAACTACTCATGTAGGTAAATACTAAGTTTATTTTTCACTGGTAAGCTTTTTGTTATATTTAGTCTTAATTTACTTACCCATTGCTAAGCCATTCCACAATGACATGCGGACATAAAAACATATTTATTTGATACTCTAAAAATTACGCCTACTAAACATCTGTAGTGCAGAACTACGTATAAAAAATAATAAAATATAATGATTTTCGAATTACTTAAATTGAGAGAATCAAAGAACCGATAAACGATACGTTAATAACAGAAGCCTTTCCAGTCTTTTGTGCCCTTTTGTTACACGTATAGTACAATGCAGTTGTAAATTGTTGGGTTCTTAACTCCACAATATTCCCGTCATTAATCTATGGATCCGTTGTAACTTGAAGCGGGTTGGGTTGCTTTGTACCTGCTCTGTTCCTTAGCCTTTTGTGCTACCCCTGACATGTGCGAGCAGTGACAAAAACTGTCTTGTGCAATATCTGCCAAGAGACGTCTGCGATGATGTGAAAATAACACGAAAGAATGTAGGTACGACGCAATATTACAGCTCCACTCCCTCCGATATTAGACTGAGGAGATTTTAATCTCGCCTAAAACGTTTTTGTAGTACCGCTACATTTTACTGCCAATCAATCCGACTGTTTGTCTCAACTTCATTTGGGCTATTTTTAGAAATGTCACCCGCAACCTTCGCTTTTTCTAACACATCGTTTCCACTAAGCCCTTGACATGCATTAACACTTACAACGTGCACTTTTTCTATCAAATCTCCAGATGTGAGTGTGTCATTAAAAATCTTTTACGTTACCAAAAAGATCAAAAGTTATCTCCTCAGTTGGAGTCTCCCTTTTTCCCCGTCGTCCCACTCCCCACCATTCCCAATTCCCCTCTGTTGAGAGCGGTTAAGGCAGTCGAATCGCGGCATTGGCGGTTGTCGGACGTGCAGAGACTACGACGTTTTCTATTCTCGTAACCGCAAATTTGTGAAAACTGTTTTCATTGGTGTCATTTGCATACGTGAAGTGAAACTTGATTTGTTACCCGAGTGATGTGAATAGAACTGCTTACCATAACTAAATAATTTGAGATTCGGTGAATGATTAATTCAAAGTGTTTATTCGATTTGGATTTTATGTTTATGGTGTAAGTTTGTTTGTTTGTTTTAGCGATACCTAAATTTATTTTTACCACTACGATACATTTAGTTTGTCAAACTTAATTTAATAAATAATACATAATAGTAAGTAATTTTCTTTTACTGGTGTTATTAAAAGCTCTATAAAATATTTTGGGAAGAAATTACAATTTTTTAATGTTATTTCTCCCCTAAAATATTTAATTGAGTATAGACCCCTGATATTAAAAAGAAAACTTGCAAACAACAACTTTATTAATTACAACGTAATAAGAGCTTTTACAAGTGTTCCGATATAGGGTAATTTTGCCTGTTCGCATCCATCGCCCAGTTCGCGTCCATTCGACGGCTATCCTTTTATAATATACTCGAAAATAAGTTCATGAACGCTCTAACAAAACCAAATGTAATTTCTGCCAATACCTCAATATATAGGAGATACACAGTCATAGACAAAATTTCCTTAAACGCAACCCTTCCCTTTAAAAAAAATAATTTATCTGAGTCACGGGACAAAAGACTGCGAATGTCTTAAATGTTAGTAAAAAAATAGTGAGCACTCACGGTAAATTTTACATTGTTTTATGTGAAGTTAAGGGTACATAGATGTTTCTAGGCCTTAATAATAAAGAAAGGAAATACAGAATTATGAATTTACTTAAGTTTTATAATTGTTGACAGTTAAAATAAGGTGGACGCGAACTACTACACACAATTTTTAAATATTTCACTTTGCGTCCGCAGTGGACACGAATTTTATGACCTATTATTTAGGACAGACCAGATTGCGTCCATCTTTGTTTTCTTGTTATCTATTTATAAAAGTATTTAAAAATAGCTTATTTAAATTTAATAAAATTGTATATGCCTACGATCAATGATATCTTGATGTAATTATAATTAAAAAAATTAAGTAAATTATTAACGGCTCCTAATTGAACAAATTAGAAATTATGAAATCACAGTCTATCAAGATATAACTCTGCAACTCATGACATGAATAAACATTTTTTTCCACTAATTTATCATTTTCGACAATACACCTCTCTGGCAGTTACCCGTAGCTTAGTTCAATAGTGTCTTCAGATGAAGTTCTTATCTTACCACTAGAAAAAACTCATACTACACCAAGTCTTGAGAAAACTAAGCGACAATTATCAAAACCCTCTCCGACTACTTTTATTCATTCAGCATTGATGCTGAAGGAATAAAAGCATACTCTAAATTAAATTAATAAAATTGACTGATTGAATCTAAATTAATAAAATTGATCAATCAAATAAAATTGATCTATCACCATCTACTTCACCTATAAAAGAAGCCTCCTAGTTTACAATAATCTACATTATATTTATTCAAGACATTTCACATCCAGAAACCTTTGATCCATTTAAAAGCCATCTGATGTTGGCCGAAATTTTTAACATAGCAAGAAAATTTAATCAAAGAACTCCAGCGGCCATACCTTCGTCTGCATCGAGAAAGTTAAATGAACATAAAGGGTAGACGGAGAAAAAAAAGCAGGAAGCAGTAAGAAAAAGAAATTAAGAACGTATAGAGAAAAACAACATAGAAAAACTTCAAGGAACTGCTCCAAAACGTAGGGAGAAGACACTTCCGGTTATAGTCTCAGTAGATACGGTAGATATGGACTCTGAAAAGAAAATTTACCAGCCATGGATAGTACAAAGTGCGCTGAATATGATGACATACTTATATTAGATGTAGATGAAGACGACGAAAAAAACATTGTCTTTGACCAATATAAGATGATATATTTGTTATTAAAAATATTTTATGCTATTAATTTGTTAAATATTTAGACATAAAAAAAATAAAGGTTAAAATCTAATCTTTCTCTATAATTATTAATAAAAATCTTCCCTAGAATCTATATATAAGTTGGTGGACGCAAACTGATCCATGAGTGGACGCGATTTAGATTATATGGACGCAAACTGGGTAAATCGCCCAAATCTATATTTATCAGTTTTATATTTAAATCATTATTTCTTTCACCAAAACTTTAAATTAATATAAAAAAGACTATATAATTAACACTGTACAAAAGTTTTTATTCCAAATTTGTTCTAAATCATTTTATTTTGTCTTTCAAAGTCAGCTACTCCACTAAGTGGACGCGAACAGGCGAAATGACCCTAGGTATTACAATTACAAGCTCTTAGTATTAATGAGAGGTCGTTAATTTAAAGTCATAACAATAACAATTTTTTTATCTGCCTCATGAGAAGTAACTTGCACAATTTTTACTATTTCTAAACATCGGCAATTTAAAAACAAATAAAAATAATTTATAGCATTTGGATAAGGAAGCTATCATATAAAATCTGGATGATATAAATTATTTTGTACTATTGGCAAATAAAATACTAATAGAATAAAAGTGTTACTAATAATACCAATATCAGGAAAATAAAAATTATTGTATTTTTTTAACTAAGTTAGTGATGTTGCGTTTAGTTAATGGTATCGAAATATGCTAAGAATAATTTGGTTTATCATAAGTTGTTGTTTCTGTTAATTTGTTTCTCATAAAGTCGTTTAAGAGACCGACGGACAGTAGATGACAACATAAGATTATTCGTTTTTTGAGTAACACATTATATAACTGTCCTAACAGATTTCGTATATTTTAAAAGTTACAGTCTTATATTATGAGCTTTTGTTAAGCCATTTCTTCAAAGATTTTTTCTTATAATTAAATATTGGAATATTACTTTTCACCATTTTACGATATAGCGACACAATCGTTAACGATTAAAGAATGACGAACATATCTTTCTTTTATGAATAATTAATATTGTTTCGATCAATTTATTGAGGACGGTTGTTAACTAAATTTTGTAACGTTTTAATTTAGCTTCATACCTACATACAAATAAACGTTTAGTAGATTAATGTGTCTAACAGCTAGCCTATTATACCCAGGAAATTACTAAATGATTGCTACCAATTGGCATTTTATAGGAGTACAGTAAATGATCTTTAAGAAATACATCGTATTTTTTTGTTTTAATTGATACTCAAATTTATATTAATATTGATGTCAATATCTTAAATATCCAATTTGTATAAATTGATAATATCAAAATACAAAAAATGTTTGGTCCCAAAAAATACATTCATGTTTGAAATATAATTATAAAATATATAGATATTTTGTATTTACATTTCAAATTTTTAAATATAGATTTATTAAGTAATTTTTCGACTCCACCCATATGGACTCGAGGTAGCTTTAGAATAATGTCCATTCATTCTACCGTTTCTCATAAACTAGCTTTGTAAATTTTGTATCCACCAAATAAAATTATTAGATTACACCAAATGTCTTTGATTTAAACAAGATAATATGAATCCATTACATACTTAGTAGAATATTTTTTTGATCGCATTTATAAATTTGAATATTATCTCTTACATACAAAATTAAGGTCCTCATAATTCTCCTCATCATATTAGTGTTTTTTTAAATGCTAGCAGTTTTCAAATACTTTGCCAGTTGAGTTTGATGATGATTGGATGGTGATAATTCTATTTTATTAATTCAATTAACATTTAGTTGTTTATCAGAAAAAACAAAAGGAATGTGAAAACTCGTAGTAGGGCTAACATCAATTATACGATCGGTCTCAAGTTTTATTTAGAAATGCTAAACCGCTTTTCGAGTTATCTGAACGAAAAAGTAAATGACAAAAAACTGAGTGAGGTGCCTATTTGTCGGTTGAGTGGTTTCTCTTCTCAGTGGATAAAGAAATGTTTTGCGTATACCCAAATATAAGTCATGTCATCACTTGATAAAGTAAAATTTATTGTGTTCTGCTTTCTTAAAAATGTGTAAATTTATAAGAACTTTCTTAAAAGGAGATGCAGAATCTTTTTTAATATTCATAACCAAATTTTTCCGCTAAATAATCTCAACTCTCTTATGCAACACTCTGTGGGAGCTTTAGTCCAGTCAATAAAGCCAAAAGTCAAAGAAAACTCCAAACATTGTGAAATTTTGAGGGTTTGTTGAGGAAGGTAAAATAACTTACCCTGTGATTTTGCAGTGCTATGGGGTGAACGGAAAGGGTTGAAAAGGGGTGAAAAGTGTATTTTGTTAATAACATTGTTAAAAAAAATATTAACGCGCTGCAAATTTGGGATTAGCTTTTTGTTACCGTTCTGTAACATATATTAAATTTGCAGCGTTTTGCAACATACGGAACAATGTTTATTACTAAAAATCAAACGCTGCAAAAATCAAAAATGGTTCTGAAAAAGTATCGACAACATGTTGTCGACGTTGTAAATTGCACCTTTTTACTAACTTTTTTATTCGAATTATTAACTAACAAAATTGATTTTTAGTAATAAACAATGTTCCGTATGTTGCAAAACGCTGCAAATTTAACAGATGTTCCAAATTGCTATGAACAAGATAATTATAAGTTTGCAGCGTGTTGCTAATTTTTTTACCCCTTTTATTAACAAATATCATTGTTTTTTAATAATAAACAATGTTCCGTATGTTGCAAACCGCTGCAAATTTAATTTAATCACAGGGTAAGTTATTTTACCTTCCTCAACAAACCCTCAAAATTTCACAATGTTTGGAGTTTTCTTTGACTTTTGGCTTTATTGACTGGACTACTTGTTGGATCTGATAAAACGCACCATTATGCTTTTGTAAAATAGGTTAATGCCGCCTCCATTATCATGCCTAGTCACGTGGTGATGGAAGATACGAACAATAAGGCGCTAGGGTCTGGCACTAGGTATCATTACAATATGCATACGTAAACAAACGTAAACATACGTAAACAAACGTGAACATACGTAAACAAACGTAAATATACGAAACATACGTGAAGAATGTGATAGATGGAAACAGAAACTTTTCTATAAATAAATGGATATTTGAATCGAACTAATTAAATATATACTTTTATTAAGTAATCACACTGACCTTTATGAAAAAACGTTTTTTTAAACATTAATTATCCATTTGTTTAAGTAAATTAAGAGTTAATTTTTAATTTGATCTACTATGTTTCATATACCTCCCATATCATTTACAAGTAGGTAAAAATTTAAATTCATTGTTTAAATAGAAAACATATAACGAACTTTTATTTCTACCATGAAATTATAAATAAATTAGTTTATAGAATGACTACATTATACCTATGCAATACTAAAATAATCGAATTGAATCGTATAAAGAATACTTACTCATCACACGTTTGTAATGTTAAATATTTTAACGACATATTTGTTATTCTCAGAATGTATTGTTTGTTGATTCAAAGTCAACTTATTTTAATCACCTAATATTGTCATGATAACTTATGGATTGTTTATTCTCCTAACGAGTTGTTTTGAAGTTTAGTCGTGTAAACATTAGTTATCTCATTTTCTAGAATTATATATAAGCTCTCCTCCAAACCTTGTACATGAGTCCTCATAGAATCCTCCTCTAATCTTCATCGAGTCTTGTCTCGAGACTGTTGTCACTCTAATATAGTCTATACGTGAATAGTGTATAACAAATGTTACTTGAATATATTTCAATAAGAAACAAAAGAGAACTTTTCCTTTTATTGAAGACCCCTTCATCGACGCGACGACCCCGAACATTACATTTTGGTGTCAGAAGTTGGATAGTATCCTGATATACGGGGAACATCGTCACAATTGGAGTAAGAAGCTTTCAAGTGTTTAACTTGCCATACGACAAGCAGCACTGTACTGCTACTCCAACTAGAAGAAGTGGCTCGTCAAGCAGCATCCATTGTACCTTCACTACAAGACCGAGAGAACAAGCACCAAGCAGTCTAAACCGCAGAGCAGCTACTACGGTTCTTCAATAACTTCGAGTTACTACTGTCAGTCGCATCAAGAGCAGCGTATCAAGATTGCAAGGAGCTAAACAAGACAGCAGCTACGGTTCGTAGGTAACTTCCAGTTACTACCGTCAAGGCGCAGCAGCAATCAAGATAAACAGGAGCCAGACTCCGCAATATATAACGTAAGTTATATTGTGTAATATTTTTAAAAATGGCCACGTCAAGTATAAACAAATCGCCTGTTTTCAATTCAAATAGTAATTTAAATAGTAATGTAGATAATGCGTATATAGAAATAACGCTTGCTGAGAGAATGCTTAACGAATATGATGGTAATAAGGCAAATTTACATGTTTTTATCGATAATTGCAATAACGCGTACGATCTTTTAAACCCTAACTACAAAAGAGCATTTGTTTCGGTGATATTATCTAAAATAAAAGGAAATATTAGGTCGACTTTATTAAATAGGTCATTTGGTTCATGGGAAGATTTAAGGCTTCACCTTTTAGAAAACTACTCCGAAAAACGCACATTTGCCCAATGGCAACTTGAACTAAACTCATGTAGACAAACACATAATGAACCTGTGTTAGAATATTCAGGTCGAATTGAAAATTGTTATATAAAATTAATTAAATCGTTAGACCAAAAACTCACTAGAGAAGCACGTAATGCGAATATAGATTTATTAAAAAATCAAGCATTGAATATTTTTATTAGTGGACTTAATCCACAATTACACATTTTGTTAAAATCACAAAAACCAGCCACCTTCGAGGAGGCAGTATCCATAGCTGTGTCAGAAGAACAAGAAATCAAATCTAGACAAGAAACTTTAAGACATTTTAATAACTTTGACCATAGAACAAAAAAATGTTCACAGTGTCACAAAATGGGACATTTAGCCTACCAATGCAGGAATAACTCTTTAGTTAGATCAGTCCAACCCGAAAGGGTACCGACATGCTTCAATTGCAATAAAAAAGGTCACCTTGCTAGGGATTGCTGGCACAAACAAAGTCCAGGTAATCAGAATAATAACTATAGGCATACCAATCAGTTTAATAGAAATCAAAATAATGCGTTCCGTCAAAATCAAAAAAGTCAAAATCAATCGCGTAATAATCAGGAGCATTTAAACTCCAACAGTCCAAAGACAATGGCCGGTCCAAGGACAGTGAAAAACATTCAGGCCGAGTAATGCAAATAGATACGGGAATATCTGCATATGTTACTTTAGAGATAGAAGAATTTAAAAAGGGTAAAGGAATTTTTTTAATAGATACGGGTGCTGAAGTAACGTTAATAAAACCTAAAGGAATAAAAAGTGATACTTTATATTACGAAGATAAAAAATTGAAATTAAAAGGAATAGATAAAGTTGCTATTCCTACCGAAACGTTAGGCTATACGCTTCTTACAATTCAGATAGGATATAAAAGAGTTGTTCATACCGTTTCATTGGTCCCTGATAACTTTCCTATCGAATACGATGGTGTTATAGGTAGCGATTTTCTACGTAAAGTTAGAGCAGTAATCGACTATAAGAATAGTAATATAGAGTTAATGGGATATAATTTTAATATTGATTATATAGAGAAAAAGTATATTACAGAACATGATGAAATTAATGATTCTGATGAATGTAACATAGAGAATGTGAAATCCAATGATAGAGTAAATAACGATAATCCAAAAAATGAAACGTCGGAAAATAAGGAACATACGAAAAATAAAAAAAAAAGTGATAAAGTCCGATAAGAACACTCGCTCAGATAACACGCTTACACCAGTTTATGCCAATTTCATATATTGACAACATTTAATTGCTTTTTGAATACTCATTATGAAGTGCGGATTGTGTGGTTCCGAGTTTAACGATGGGGTCCAGTGCATTGGTTGTTCTAAGCATCTTGATTACGGCTGTGTCCAGATAACAGAAATCGGTTGGAAGAAGCTTGGTGCAGACAGAAGGGCGGCTTGGAAGTGCCTCTCTTGTAAAAGCATATCCGTACAGCAGCCTGCATCATCATCATCACCGCAATCCAATTCTTTGGAAGCTATCTTCAATGAGGTACGTGAAATCAGGCGTCAAATAGCTGATATACCTTCATTAGTTCAAGGGATTAAATCCATTAAAGAAGACTTGATGGACGTAAAGGCAAGTTGCGAATTCCTGGGATCTCGTTTGGAAGGCCTGTCCAACAGAGTCACAGATTTAGAAATGAAAGTCTCCAAGATGGAAAAAATGCAGGTCACTGTCGATGATCTGCAATCTGATGTAAATAAACTTAAGGCACAGCACTCTGCTAGCGACCAAAGATCACGCTTAAATAATATAGAAATAAAAGGAGTCCCCTTAAAGAAGGGTGAAAATCTGTTCTCGATAGTTGATTCTATCAGTAAAGAGATAAATTTCAGTATCCCAAAGAACAGTATTGACTATCTTTATCGCGTACCCGTACATGGTTCAAATGAAAAAGCTATTATCGTTCGATTTACGAATCGATATGTTAAGGAAGATTTCGTGGTAGCAGCCCGTACTCGTAAGTCTCTCATGGCTCCCGACATTGGATTTAAGGACTCAGTTCGACGTATTTTCGTTAATGACCACCTTAATGCAGATTACAAGATTCTGCTTAATAAAGCAAAGATGCTGATGAAGGAGAAAGAATTTAACTACACATGGGTCCGGTACGGTAAAATTCACATGCGAAAGGATGATATATCTCGAGTCATAATAATTAACAAGGAAAGTGATTTAAACTTAGTGCGATAATATGGCTATATTTTGCATGTAATTATTCTGCTGCTCCTTATATTTCCATGTACAATGTAAAAATTGCTCTGCTTAGTAAAATGTTTGCTATCACTGAGTTCGCTGTTGACCGGTTATTGCGCTATTGTATTCCAATGTTCGCTTGCCGCGTAATCGCACTACATCTAACTATCTTACTCACTCTTACTTTAATCGCTATGCTTCTAGCTTGCTTTCTATCTCAGAATTGTGAAGCTGCTTTAAATTTGCTTAATTATACCGTCAAAAACTATTGGCAATTATTCTATCTTAAACTTAAATTATCTTGTCGTGATAATCTTTTTATAATTATTCAATTAGATGGTTTATTTAGTAAAAAAGTTATTATATATTACTGCATGATAAAGAGTTTATTTTTTAATTCGAATAGTTTACATCTGGACACTCGCAATATTATTGTTTTATCAAATACTTATATGTTTCAATTTCTTAGTTATACGTATATAATAAGTGCGTTATTTAGTACGAATGATTACAGGGTAACTAAAATTATTCATATTTATTATATCATTTTTATGGCTTTTTATGGGATTTTTGGTTGGTGTTGTATTTATGTTAATTTAGATCCACGTCATACAATGATTTTTGTTGTGGTAAACTTTGTAATATGTATCAATTTATTTATAAAACGAAAATCATATTGTAAATTACTCGGCGTTGAGATTGTTATCTGTCTAATAGGGCGGGGCTTATTTGTTTACCGTCCTGTGGTAAATAGGCCCTCAATTATTTATTATAAGTTAGTTGTAAGTTGGCTTGGCGTACTTATTGGGACATACATTTTTATAGGGCAGTTATTTGGTAGGTTGTGTATTATTTAAACACACATTTCATAGAATATTATGCAACGTTATTTTAAAATATCATTTTACTAAATCTGATTCTAAACTTTTATTATGCTTTGTAAATAATTATGGGTAGTACATATAAAAATAACTTGTGTTTTTATCAAAATACGAGGAGATTACGTTCAAAATCAACTATATTCAAGCGTAATTTAACTTTAAGCTCTTACGATATTGTTATTTTGACTGAAACATGGCTTTTAGATAACATATTAGATTCTGAACTTTTTGGTAGTGATTTTGTGGTTTGTCGCCGGGATCGTGACTATAGTACGACTGGTCAGACTAGAGGTGGTGGGGTACTTATTGCCGTCCGCCGAGAAATAAATATGGAATCACAACCCTCTTATCAATCTTCGGCCGAGGACCTGTGGGTTACTGTGACAATTAAACAAAATGATAAATCACTATTGAAGGTTCATATATGTTGTTTATATTTATGTGATCAAAATCAGGGTAATACTTTTTGTCAACAACTTCAAAACTTTTTGTCAACGTTAAACGATATAATAATTTCGAACGCGGACGATAAGTTTATTCTAGTAGGAGACTATAACTTAAGTGGAATTGAGTGGGATCAAACCCCCGATGCATTATATTTAACTCCATCCACTGCCTTGTCATTCACAGAAAAACTATTTATCGACGAAATGAGCACGCATGATCTACGCCAATATAATGGCGTTCGTAACGCGTCTAAGGCTAGAATATTAGATTTGGTTCTTTCTCAAGAAGACATATACGTTACCGAGTGTCTCGACCCGCTGGTGCCCATTGATCCTCACCATAAGGCCCTTCTTCTTGATGTGCTATACGTACAGACAAATTTTCTTAAATTTGGTACATATTCAAAGTATATTTATAACAAAGGAGATTATGACTCAATTAATAATAGAATCTTAGCTATTGATTGGGATGTAAAGTTCATGTCATTAAAACTAGATGATGCAGTCAGTTTCTCTTATAAAACTATTAATCAATTGTTATCTGAATTAGTTCCAACTAAAAAAGTATGTAGCTCATCATATCCTTTGTGGTACACTAAACCTTTAATCAAACTTATCAAAGAAAAATCCAAATATGCAACTAAGTACAAAATTTATGGTAGGTTATCGGATATGTTGACAATTAAACTATTACGCGACAGAGTTCACTCTTTGGAGGATAAGTGCTTTGAAACATACATCTCTTCAATCGAAAATAATATTGAATGCAATCCAAAACAATTTTGGTCCTACATAAAAAGTAGATCTAATTCAAACGGTATTACCGGCCTCAATGAGTTATTTGGGTAAATCAGCTACTACAGGCGAATCGATATGTGATGCGTTTTCAAAATATTTTCATTCCATTTTTCTTTCAGATGCGTCTAATTCTAACTTAAGTCACTCTAACTCGATTGAGTCTTCTAATTTAAATGATTTTTTAATCTCCAACATTGAAATAGATCCTAATGAAGTGCATAAATTGATCTCAAATCTCGATCTCTCTAAATCTGCTGGCCCCGATGGTATCAGCCCAGTTTTCTTAAAATCGTGCGCTAAGTCTATCCACTACCCTATATCTCTACTCTTTAAGAAATCTATTTCTGAAAATACTTTTCCTGTCATTTGGAAGTCCGCGTTCGTTTCGCCTATACACAAAAAGGGATCAAAGTCAGATATCACTAACTATCGACCTATTTCAAAATTGTGTATTATTGCCAAAGTGTTTGAAAGAATTATATATGACCAGGTATATGCAGCACTTCATCAATCGTTTTCTCCATATCAACATGGGTTCCTTAAAGGGCGGTCTACTGTTACTAATCTTGTCATCTTCAATGATTTCTTAACGCGATCAATGGACCAAGGTTATCAAATTGATGTTATCTACACCGATTATAGCAAAGCCTTTGACAGGATTGATCACGAACTATTGTTATCTAAATTATTCAAAATGGGTATCAGCGGTGACTTACTCCGGTGGTTTTCTTCTTACATTAACAATAGGTCTCAAGCGGTTGTAGTCAATAATTACATTTCTAGTTGGGTTTCCATCCCGAGTGGGGTACCCCAAGGTTCATTGCTGGGGCCTTTACTTTTCTTGATATTTATCAATGACATAGCTAGTTGTTTTCATAACAGTAACCTATTGTGCTTTGCTGACGATATGAAAATATACAAAATGATTACCTCACCATTAGATGTCATTCATCTTCAATCTGATCTTTTTAGACTTGACGCATATTGTGCTCATCATAAACTTGATCTCAATCCCTCCAAATGTTCTGTTGTTAGTTTTGCAAGAAAGAAAAATGTGTTATCATCAAATTACATCTTAAGACATCAGAACCTCCAAAAATGTGAGGAGATCAGAGATTTAGGAGTTCTGCATGACACAAAACTGATATTTGATTCCCATGTAAATTCTATTATCGGCAAGGCTTCCAAAATACTAGGCTTTGTAATGAGAAGCTCGGTTAATTTTAAAAGGGCTAAAACTTTTAAAATATTATACTGTATGTTCGTGCGCAGTACACTAGAATACGCCTCAGAAGTGTGGAATCCGCAATATGAGACGTATGAAAGTAGGATTGAACGCATTCAAATTAAATTTATAAAATATCTTTGCCATCGCTTGAAAATTCCATACGACTCCAACAATTATCTAGATCTCTGTAAACAGTTTCATCTTCTCCCGCTTAGCAAAAGGCGCCAAATAAGTGACTTAACTTTTTTACTAAAAATAGCTAAAGGTGTCATAAACAGTCCTGAACTTCTTGAAAAAGTTTATATTAATGTTCCTTCACGAACTCTTAGATCAGCCCCAATTTTACACATTCCACTGGTAAGAACAAATTACCGTCAGAATTCTTTTATTTTGCGAGCCGGTAAAAAATTTAATGAAGCGGCGAATGAACTGGAACTAGATCTTTTTTGCTCAAGTGTTCATTCCGTAAGGCGGCAACTTAGTGATGCATTTTTTTCTGTATAATGTACATATGTGTGTGTCTATGTGTGTATATTTTTATATATATTGAAAAGCTTGGTAATATTATGTTTTTAATTAGCTGATTATTTTAAGTAATTGTTAGTTTTTCTTAACATGTTTTTATTTTATTTTTTTATAAGTTTTAATGTAGATTATTTGTTGTCTTTATGTATTTAATTCCAATATGCATTATGTTTCTTTTGTGTTTGATCTTATTACTTATTTTTGTTATGTTTCTACACGTGAAAACCTTTTATTGGCCTTCTGCTTCTATCTAACTATTATATTATTTTGTGCTGTTGGTTTTCCAATTAAATTAAATTCTAATAAGTTAGATCGCCTACAAAACTTGTGTATCCGATTTGTTTTCGGATTACGCAAATTTGACCACATCACAGAATTCCGTCGTCAACTTAAGTGGCTCCCTATCCGCTTACGCCGGAATATGCACATCCTTACCCTGCTATATAACGTCTTTTCTCATTTAGCCCCTTCTTATTTGCATGAGCGTTTCCAAATTTCATTACCTAGTAGCCGCCCTAAACGTTCCTGCGTCTTAGCAAGAACTTTCGATATTCCTTCCTACTAATCTAGCTTTTATTTCAAATCATTTTCCGTACAAGCAGCGAAGTTATGGAATTCCCTACCTAGCCATATTACTTCCAGTCCTTCCGTCATGATATTTAAGCGTAGACTGAAAAATTATTATATGTCACAAACATAAGTTATAATTATGTATGTAAGTGTATGTATTCTTATATATTGTAATTATATGTATTTTTGTATTTAGGTTGATATATATGTAAGTATTTTATTTACCATTTGTATTACTATGTTTATAAAATATAATGTCAATGTACCTTTCTCTGCCCTCTATAACTACGTCTCCAACACTCTTGGGTAGCTGGAAGAGATCTCTTTGAAGAGATAAGTTCATCCTATGTGTACGTCTTTGTTATTGCTCTTTTGTAACTGATTATGGTACATAAATAAATAAATAAATAAATAAAATAAATAAATAAATAAATAAATAAATAAATAAATAGATAATTATGTAGTATATGTAGAACCAAGATGTGAAAAGATTATTGAAGTGAATATTGATAAAACAGATTTAAAAGAAGGTTTTATCTCAGAGAGTATCAATCTATCTAAAGGTGTGTATTTATGTCCAAGTTTAGTAAGAATTCGAGAAAATAATAACAGCTTGTATAAATACTATAAAAATATTAACAGCTTGTATAAATACTACAGACAAAACAATAAAGTTGGAGAATGTAAACATAAAAATAGATCCATTAGAATTTGGAAATAAAAACAGTATAATTAAAGTAAATAAGATTAATGAAAATAATATATCATTCGAGAAAAGTCGTTTAGGGAAACTAGAACAAACACTAAGATTACAACATTTGAATAACGAAGAAAAGATGTCCTTAGTAGACTTATGTAAGGAATATAATCACATATTTCATTTAGAGGGTGATACGCTTACATATAGTAACGCCGCAATGCACGAAATTCCAACGGAAAATAATATTCCAATAAACACAAAATCTTATCGATACCCAGAAGCTTTAAAAGAAGAAGTAAACCAACAAATAGAAAAACTTTTAAAAATGAGATCATAAAACCATCTAACAGCCCCTGGAATTCACCAGTATGGGTTGTACCCAAAAAAATGGATGCATCCGGTAAAAAGAAATGGAGATTGGTTATCGATTATAGAAAGTTAAATGAAATTAGTATAGGAGACACGTATCCCTTGCCACAGATAAACGACATCTTAGACCAATTAGGACACAGTAAATATTTTACAACACTAGATTTAGCCTCTGGCTTTCATCAAATAAAAGTAGACCCTAAAGATCAGCAGAAGACAGCATTTAGCGTTCCTCTGGGACACTATGAATTCAGTCGAATGCCTTTTGGTTTAAAAAATGCACCTGCAACTTTCCAAAGGCTGATGAATAATGTATTGACAGGGTTACAAGGTATAAAGTGTTTTGTTTATTTAGATGATATTGTTGTTTATGGGAATTCATTACAAGACCACAATAATAAACTAAAGGAAGTATTTGATAAACTATCAGAAAATAAACTAAAATTACAACCAGATAAGTGCGAATTTTTAAAAACAGAAGTGATGTATTTAGGTCATTTGATTACTCAAGATGGAGTTCAGCCAGACCCAAAAAAGATAGAAGCAGTCAGAACTTACCCAATACCGAAAAATCCAAAAGATATCAAAGGGTTCTTAGGACTAGCCGGTTATTACAGAAGATTTATAGATGATTTTAGTAAACTATCACAACCTTTAACTAAATTATTAAAAAAAGATGTATCTTTTAATTGGACTAGCTTACAACAAACTTCTTTTGAAACTCTTAAGTCTAAATTATGTGAACAACCGATATTGCAATATCCTGATTTTAGTCAAACATTTAACTTAACTACAGATGCAAGTAATTACGCAATTGGCAGTGTCTTATCACAAGGTCAAATACCAAACGACCTACCAATCGCTTACGCTAGTAGAATATTAAATAAAGCGGAAATAAACTACTCAACTACTGAGAAAGAACTATTAGCAATAGTATGGTCAGTAAAACATTTTAGACCATATCTTTATGGCCGTAAGTTTCGCATCATTACAGATCACAAACCGTTAACTTGGTTAATGAACGTCAAAGACCCAGGATCCAGATTAGTGAGATGGAGACTTTTATTAGAAGAATACGAATACGAAATAATTTATAAACAAGGTAAATTGAACCAAAACGCAGACGCATTAAGTAGAATTAAACCTGAGGAACCAAATACTAATATTAATGCCATAACAAGAAGTTCAGAAAATTATACTTCATTTTTACAAGAAATACAAAGAAAACCAATTTTGTCAAATAACTTAAACGAAAGCAGTGAATCTATACCTAAAAATTCGGACAAATCAATATTTTTATCCTGTGATTTAGATGTTCTAAACGAAAAACATCTTTCTAAATATGAGTCACTAATTATGCAATTAAAAACGCGTAACCTAAATCAGTACGACGTAGTTAAATTATCTGATTCTGACGAAAACAATTTATTTTTTGTTCTTATTAAAACTAATTCTTGGGACAAAGTTACGTACGAAGATCTATTTATATCTTTAAAAAATTTAAAATATGAACTGTGTAAAAATAAAATAGTAGAAATAAACTTTAGTGGATTCGCCAACTTTCAATTAAAATGGCATAAAATAAGAACAATGTTAAGATACATATTTAAAAATACGGACATTAAAATTAATATTTTTCATGACTCCGTCATGACTCCAAAGAAGGAGGATATACCGCGAATTTTAGAAGAAAATCATTCTAATCCAATTTCTGGTCATATAGGTTTTCATAAAACATATAAAAAAATAAAGTCCAAATACTACTGGGAATCTTTAAAGAAAGATATAAAAGATTTTATAAAAACTTGTAAATCATGTCAAGAAAACAAAATTAATAGAAAATGTTCAAAACAACCGATGGAAATAACTTCAACATCAACAGAAGCATTTGAGAAGGTCTCTTTAGACATAGTTGGACCTTTACCAATTACGGAAAACGGAAATAAATACATCTTAACTCTTCAAGATGACTTAACAAAGTTTTCTCAAGCTTATCCATTACAACAGCATGATGCTGAAACCATTGCAGACTGTTTTGTTAGAAACTTTATATGCAAATTTGGTATACCTGATATACTATTAACGGATAAAGGCGCAGATTTTACATCAAACCTAATTAAAGAAATTTCTAAGTAGCTGAAAATGAAAAAAATTAACACTACCGCTTATCATCCACAAACTAATGGTGCACTCGAAAGGAGCCACTCAACATTAGCGGATTATTTAAAACATTATGTTAACGAAGATCAATCTAATTGGGACAAATGGATAGATTTTGCAATGTTTTCTTATAATACCAGTACTCACACATCTACACAATTTAGTCCATTTGAACTAATTTTTGGAAATAAGGCAAAACTACCAACAGGAATTGTTAAAGAACCTGATTTTAAATATTATTATAATAATTATTTAGACGATCTTACTTTGAAGCTTAGGAAATCTAGACAAATTGCAAGAGAAAAATTAATAAATTCAAAGCAAATAAATTACACTATGATAAGAAAACGAAAAATACCAAATACGAAATAAGAGATTTAGTTTATCTATCTAATGAACAAGTAAAAAACGGGAAATCAAAAAAATTAGCACCTTATTGGATAGGACCCTATAAAATACTAGAAATTAATCCACCCGTTAACGTCACTATTAAAACTAATAAAAATAAAAAGATGAGAGTCCATACTAATAGACTGAAACACGCTTTTGTCTCAGAATGATCCACCACATTACTATACTAATCGGCATCATCATAGGAATAAAAACAAATAGTAAAGATATGTACAAAATAAGTAGAATAGATAAAGGAGGTATACTTTTTATATTCGTTAAGTCCTTCAATCAGCGAAGCGAATGTATTACTACACTATTATCATTGACTAGTCTTGTTTCATATTATATGAATAATAAACTTGTATTTATAATTAAAACTCCTCTAATAACTCAGTCAAGTTATGAATTATACAATATATTACCTGTACCAATTAGAAATAACGATAACACGTTTATATTCATTTTACCTAAAGAAAAATACTTTATTATGTCTAGTAGTAAGTTACATTATGCATATTTGCAAAACCTAGATCATTGTAAAAAGTTATCTCATAATTTTATCTGTAAATTAAATACACCACTGTATTCTGTCCACGGTAATCCAACATGTGAGACAGAACTTATGTTTGGTAACGTTATCGTACCACAACAGTGCGATACTGTGATAACGCATATAACACAAGAACAATGGTACAAGATGTATGATGTTAATAAATGGTTATATGTAATACCACGAAAAGTAGTAGCCACATTAAGTTGTAGAAATAAAGAACCATTTGATTTTGATTTAGTTGATACTGGAATAATATCCATCACGGATAGTTGTAAACTATATACTGTAGATATAATGTTACAAACAGATATTAAGGGTTTATCTAGTGAACGTAATTCATATCTGCCAACAATAGACATAATCAATGATGATTGTAGCAAGAAATTAAAAGACATAAATGTAACTAAGCTTGATTTCATTCCTTTGAAAAGTTACGATAAATTAGATTTACAAAGTTTAAACTTAGCAAGTCATAAAATTGATAAAATAAATGAAGTAATAAACGAGTTAGAAAACGAAACGTTTTATTCTAAAATCACAAACAATGCTTATTTTGTTTATATTTTTATGTCTATTTTAAAAATCTTTGCTTGTTATGTAATATATAGAATAGGAAAATATATATATAATAGGAAATTCTTTTGTACCCGTCCAGGACGACTTTTAGCTCTAGAAGATACTAGAAACTGTTGTTCTAGGATAACTAATTGTATTACTTTATAAGTCAATAATTCAAATAAAGATATAGAACTTGAAGAAATTCCATCAACAAGTTCTCAATCTGAAGTAATAACAACTCCTTTGCGCAGAAGCAATAGGATTGCTCAATTAAAAATTAAATAAAAAATTTTGTTTGAATGTATTAAGTAATTATTATTAATAATATAATTGTGTCAATCAAATGTATTTTTAAGGATATGTGAAAAATTATTATATATTAATATTAGTTAAGTAAGAAATTATATTTTGAAAAACTATGTTTAGTACATTTTACACCTAAGAATATTTTATGTAACCGAATATTTTAGACAATGGTATTGTCTATCTTAATGGGGGAGGAATGTAATGTTAAATATTTTAACGACATATTTGTTATTCTCAGAATGTATTGTTTGTTGATTCAAAGTCAACTTATTTTAATCACCTAATATTGTCATGATAACTTATGGATTGTTTATTCTCCTAACGAGTTGTTTTGAAGTTTAGTCGTGTAAACATTAGTTATCTCATTTTCTAGAATTATATATAAGCTCTCCTCCAAACCTTGTAAATCAGTCCTCATAGAATCCTCCTCTAATCTTCATCGAGTCTTGTCTTGAGACTGTTGTCACTCTAATATAGTCTATACGTGAATAGTGTATAACAAATGTTACTTGAATATATTTCAATAAGAAACAAAAGAGAACTTTCCTTTTATTGAAGACCCCTTCATCGACGCGACGACCCCGAACATTACACGTTTTTGCTTATATCGAATAAAATGCTTATAATAATACAGTACTAATTATAATTTTACGGCTGATCGTTACTGTCTTATTGCTTCGTCACGCACATCTTCTTAACAAGCCTATTTAGTTGCTAGCCTTTGTTGTATACGAATTTGTTAAATATTAATCTTTTACAGTATAAATCTTAGTTACTATGTATAAGATTTTTATAAAATGAGACATTCTAATAACTGTACTAGTGCCATGTTTGTATCTTTAAATAAAATTGGTAATTACACTGATACAAAAATATATATGAACAGTAATTTATCAAGAGAATTAAGGGTTGCCAATAATTTTAATGCAGTTAATTTCGTGACCATACCAAATCGTAAATTAATTATTGTAATTGAATTATATTTTTAATTTCATCTACATGGAGTAACAAAGTACCTACCACCAATAATTATCGTTGGAGAATTTTACTACACTAATTCCTTAACTCACGTCCCTACGACATACGTATATATAGTAGGTATACACATTCTATGGTAATTAATATAATAACACATATTAAATACAAGTTCAGTTTAGGAAAATTAATTTCAAATCTGAAACACGACATAATTAAGTGAACGTAATTTCAGCAAGAACACACGGTGTCTATCTTAAACTAGGGGTCGCCTGCGACTTCGTCCGCGCAGTTTTTAGTGTTGCCGCCGAGTTTCATAAAAAATTGCAAAATCCTAGATGGATTTTGCAATTTTTAGAAAACCCTTAGGTTAGAAAACCCTTAAGGGTAGAATTTAAAAATCCTTTCCTAGTACACCACTACGTACAACCTTAAAAGCTAGATATATGCTGTCGCGGATTTCTTTTTAGAACTTTTAAAGGGAAACAATTTCATCATACATTATTTTTGGTAACTTTCACCGTGTACTCAGCGCACGCGAGGAAAGCACTCAAAACAGAAATCTTTTCCTGTTTTTGAAGCATTTTTCATTGCTGCTTGACTTCCATTAGTCACAGCGAGATGACATATACCCTATAGCCTTCCTCGATAAACGGACTATTCAACACAAAAAGAATTTTTCAATTTGGGCCAGTAGTTCCGGAGATTAGCACGTTCAAACAAACAAACTCTTCAGCTTTATAATATTAGTATAGATATATATTGTTGGTATAATATCCTTTATCAAACTATTTAATATCAAACATTAATAACATTTAATATTAACCCGTCGGTTACTGAATTTGTATATTTAATTATTTTCTGTAACAATAAATACGAGATAACAAAAAAAGACCGTATAAATAATTTTAATACGTTACAAGAATCAATTCAACTACCTCATTAGGCTTTTATTTCATGCAAGCCTACATAATGTATATTGTTAAGCTACACTGGCGCCACATAACGATCACCTACATCATTATCTAAGTGTTTACTAATCTAACGTAATCTTTATCGACTGACAGCTATCAAAAGCAATCAACGCCACCTTCGATACTAATGCTAATGAAAAGTTATATTTACTATTCAAGGATTACCAGTCCAGTACCTGTATAGAAATTATATAATATCATTTTTTATAGGTGAAAAGAGATCGTTTTAAGTCTATAACTCTCAATTTTTCGAGTATTTTAGGCGAAGGTACCAGTAATTATTACGTTGACCGTCTACTCGTTTACCCTCGGACTCGTTTACACTAATATTGGAAAAAAAAAGATAACCCAATGTAAGATGTATGTATTATTCAGCTCATAGCTCATTTTGCATTTCAATGAAGTTTTATTACCGGTACTAAAATATTGAAATGCAAATTAGGATGTAATTATTAACATTTAATTGATTTGAAAGTAATATGTTTATATGTAAAAAACTCAATAAAATCCATTCAGATTGTAATATGACTGTTGCAAAACAAAAAGAAGAAAGTATAAAATGAAGGTCTGTTTCAAAACAACACAGCAGACACAAGGACTGGTTCTAAGAAGTACAAATAACGATTCAAAATGTGTTCCATTACAGTTTATACCACCTAATCGTATCATAACCCATACGGTATACCTCATTACGTTCATCAGTGTAATACGAGACATCATTAGACATGCAAAAGCTCGCCGGAGGTTATTTACTCAGCGATAAGGGCGACGGAAGTACGTTATCTTAAATAAAACAGAGTTCCTTTGGGACGTTTTCTCGGATTTATTATAGGGCAAAAAAAACTAAGAGGTGTCAAGGGACACCCGGATGGAACGAAGTTACTTTCGATTAATTATTGAAGGAATAGGGAATATGCATAAAATTTAAAATGGTCTCAAACACTTTTTTTTCGGATACTTTTTTATCATCTTATTATAATAAAAACATTTTTTTTATTTACTAATCATTTAAGGCCATAAAATAATTTGTTAAAAGTGTAAATTAAGGGAGCGAAATTCAAACTACCAAAACGCGCCACCATTGTTCGAGAGGAAATGTGACGTCATTTGACAGGCAATTCAAATTATCGGCTTTGAAGTTCATACTGTGGTATTAAGTGCTTAAAGGTTTTATTAAATGATACAATTATTGAAGTATTCCTAAAAACATTTTTTTCAATACTCAAACAACTACATATTATCTATACATATAATAAAATCGTCACTGAGCCATTCCTGTACATGGAATAAAAAAAAACATCATAGGGGGGCTTTATAAGAGCAAGAGAACCCAAAACAATGGTTTTTCAGTTTGTCTGTTTGTCTGTATGTCTGTATGTCTGTATGTCTGTATGTTTGTGGACGCTAATCTCAGAAACGACTTTACCAATTTGAATGCGGTTTTCAGTAATTTATTATCACAGTCTTCACTTAACATTTAGTGTTTGTTTTATCTAAATCGGTTAAGAAATAAAAAAGTTATGACTATTTATGTCAATGACGTAATAGGTACCATGACAATATTATTCTATACATGTAATAAATCTGCAGAGGAGTAGTTTGTGTACATTAAAAATATTTAAAAAAAATATACCAGGATGTAAAGTAATAACTAACAGAATCCATTTTCAGCATTTTTAAAATCTTTGTCTCTTTATCTGTTTCTCATTTAGTTGTGCACACAACACGAAAAAAAAACTATTTTCAAAAATTCATACAGGGACCTTTATATAAGCAAGAGACTACACCCGGAGATTACTTTTGATAAAATCTATAAAGCAGTCGAAACGTTAAGAGACCTATGTTATTACACTAAGAAATCGAAAGGTGCAGTTTATGCCAAGCAATATCAAGTAAGCCTTAGGCGGACATCAGTAACATCGTTGAACTTTTTGTTAAAACTATTTTTTGCCCGCAGGTATCACGCAACTGAGTTCGGTAGTTAAATGCGGCCCGCCTCGTCTTTAGCTTAATAAGTCAGTTATCCTTCAAATTCCTCACACTTGCTAGTCTTAAACACGGCTTCTGGAATCTCTCCCTGTACGCTATATCTATATGATCTCATAACAGTGCTAAAGCAGATACACACCCTCAATGGAAGAAGGTCGTTAGTCTTGAATAAGAAACGATTGATACCCCAGTTTTCACTCAACTGAATAGTGAAAAGATATACCTAGTAACTGACATGCTTTCTACATTTGTCCTTGTCGGTGAAAGTTTTAATGGGAAGACGGTTAAAACATTGCAATTAGCTGTTTATACACCTGCCGCTATAACCGATTCTTATACGGAATTCAACATACGTCTTTATGTGTTTGAAGACACCCCGTGTGCGCTCCACTATTGTCAGGAGCAAGAAAAAAAAATAGGCGGTGATTTGCTCGAACGTCTAAAAACGCTTTTATTCCAAGATGGAGTTCAAATTTGTGTTTGAATTTAGATAATTTGAGTCCTGGCTGAAAAGCAAAGCCCGGCATCGGATACCAGGAAATCCCTTTCAACCATGTATGGGGATCAAATTACAATGCTCTTCACTTTAGTTTTGCATTAGAAAGGACTTATGACTGCGATAACATCGACTTTAGTATCTCCGCTTGTCAAAGATCCAATCCATGTTATAAACAGACATTCCAAATATTGATAGACGACCTTCGTAGCCGCTCACCACGCGTTCGTTCACCACGTGAATCTTAAAGAAGCTTTAATATAACCGAAAATCTTCTGGAAGCTAGAATGTGTCGAAGTGAAGAAGGTAGCGATGGTAGCGTTAAAAGAAATGTGACCGTTAACGAAACCTGGGTGAATGCATGCGCAGAGAGTCCATTTAAATTGAGCGTTCGAATTAAACGGCAGCTATGTGCTATATTGGATCCACCGAACGCTCGCGGTAATGACTGCGCTGGCCGCTAGGCTCGGCGTAGATCGTGATACGACGTCTATCTTAGAGTTATGGGAGTGCAGGGAGCGCGGACCTGGTGCCACGGCTTCCCTTGCCGCCGCGTTACGTCAAATGGACAGGCATGACGCGGCAGACTTATTACACGGAAGACCATCTTGGTTATGAATTCCCGGTACATACAAGAATGAATGTTGAATGCATTTCGTACATTTGTTGGTAATTTGTGTTGTTTAAATGTTACTTAGACACAAAAATAGTTTCGAGGACCGTCGGTATAATTTGTAAAGTTGGTGGTAGATTATTTTGTATAGAGCTATATGCTGTAGATAAGCGATGGAGGAATAAATTATATTATATTAGCAATAATAGTGCCTATGTCTTTTAAAGAACAATCCGACGTTTAAAGGCGGTTATACACAGTTATTTTGTTAATTTTGTAAGTGTTTGAGTGTTCATTAAATCGAAAATTATATTGGAATAGCTTGGTACTTGTTTCTTTTGCTATATATTTTTATGTTTTGGGTTATTATAACGTGCCAAATTAAACAACGTTGCATTGAAACCAGAAAGAGCAAATGAGAAATGGAGGTCTGTTTAAAAAATAACTATATATATAGTAAAAAGTAAGGTTCGGTTGCACCTGGCCTGATTTTGGTAATAATGCACATTTACTAAGCTGAGCTTATTATAATAAAAAGTAGGAGTAGCAATTACTTTTTACTGTTATACAAGACTTAACTTAATGCATTTATATTAATCTTAATTACTTAAATGTTCACTGTCTATTCCTCGCCAAAACTTTTTCGTCAGTGACACAGTTCCTACATTTAATTTTATTAAGTAATCAATAAAACAAACTTAAGTAAGACTTCACGTATGAGCACACATGCGCTACAATGAATATTCTAATTCACTAATCGATTAATGATTAAAAAGTTTTGGTAGAGCTTATATGTAACCATTTCCCTGCTTACCCATCTGTATATAATGAAGCAGACTGTAAATACTCGTAACTATTAACACGTAGACCACAGCATATTACAATAGTTTTTCATATACATATTGTGAAATACGTCATCACTGTAGGCTATTTTTTTTTTTGTTAATGTGACTATTAAAATAAATGGATCTATGATAAATAAAATAATACTTAATAAATTATGTTTAACTGTGACTTTGTTTTTTATTTATTTAAGAAAAATATTATATAAACTTAAAATACCGAACAAAAGATTCAACAACATCCTTAAGTTCGTTTTCTAACAAACAATGTTCTAAAATAAAATGCAAAGGAGTAGAAGTTATAATACTACCGCTAACCAAACTTTAAAAAGCCATAACAAATAGATGCATTCTTTTATAAAACCCTGCCCACATAACTAAGCATCAACTTAAAACTCATACACACGACAGGCGAGAATATTTTAAATTTACCGTGACGCGTCTTTAGAAATTTGAACTACATTCCCATTATAATAAGCCGTCTTGTCTACTTTGAAAATAGACTCGCTCATTATAGTCACATGTTAAAGACAGTATACGTCTAATACTAAATAAATAAGTTATATTTCAGTTACACAACTCTGCAATCAAGTATGAAGGGAATAATATTTTGAAGAAGATGGATTAGGTTCAGAACATTTTGCTGTTATGCTGAACAAATATTATAATTACGTACTTTTATTATAATTACGTACTATTATTAATACTTTATTAGGAAATATATACAATTATTATGTAACACTATATTGGTATAAAAATCAAAACATATTTTTAATGACAATTTATATACCTAATTTCGACTTCGATTAGGATAAGTCAGTATAACAAATCTTAGTTTAAAAATTGAATACATCCAATTACATGAATACTCATTGACCAGTAAATAGGTACCTACTACGTATACTTCACTACACTTTTTTTATAATATATACAAATAGACATATGTAGTATAAACATCAATACTGGACCTTTATGCATTTACCACAAAACGAAGGTTACTATTTCATTTATTACAATTTAATATTATGTTAATATTGTATGCAACTTAATTACTAATACATAATTGTTTTGTAGCTAGTTGTATTATTATGAGCTACCCCTCTGAAGGTGTGGTACAAATATTGCTAGTTTTCAAGATGTTATTAAGCTATTGTCTGTGTGGTCCAGATATTTTTAGATGTTCCTCCTCCCAGCTGCCGTAAGATTTACCTTGAAAGTGTTCATAACGGTTTTTGTACATCTTTATCACTCATTCATTCATTTTAACATCACAGTTCTTTTAAGGATTTAAAGCACAGTCAGCTTTTCTGGTTTTAAACTAATAATATCCTCATTCATGGTCACGTGTCTAACTCTTCTCTCTATTTCCAGCTCATTAGTATTGCTGTTATAACTAATTAATTTACCTAAAAAAAGATTTCTCATGTTTGACAGCCTATTTTTATGATAGTTTTTGATTTAGTTATGACAATTTCGAGGCCGACATGGCTGCTAGTTTTATGAAGGATTTTATTTTATATTGTAATTGTTAGCTCTTTTCAGATAACAATGAGTGGTCGTCTGCAAATCTAAGATGACTAACATATATCTTTCATACATGAGCCTTGAATTTTCCAGTCTGGCTTATTATTAATGGTTTATAATAACCCACTAAAGATTTTGGGCAAAAAATTAAGCTTAGAATCCTTTACAATCTTGTAAAAGTCAGAATAACATAAAAAAGTAGATCCCTGGTTAAGTATTATTTTATTTTCCACATATAAATAATTACAAATGTGACTCAACATTCAATATCATATATACTATCAGATCAGATCAGATTTGCCATGAGGTCTCATCATCTTCTTATCATTAGACCTACCTTTTGGTACTGTGCAACTTTTTGATGTCTATAAAGGTATTAAAACTCTTTTTAAGATAAAAAAAATACTTTATGATGGAGAGCGTCTTTTTATTGCATATATCGGTATTTTTAAAGCTCTGTAAAATTTATAATTAGCTAACTTTCTTCTCATCAATCTTTCTAAAGTTATACACTTCTTGCAAGATCACCATTTAATTAGGAGCAAAAAACCTTTGGCCCTTTAAGCAATGTTGCAATTTTTTAAATTTCTACTATAAAATATTTTTTATTCACTAATTCATTTTTTTTATTGTTTTCTTTGTTACTAAAGTCTTATTATATATGAGTACTTAAATGAAACTTACTGAATTATAATGGTCCAAGCTTTTTACCAAAATTACATTTTAATAAAAAGGAATATAATTCATGGAAATAATATTGTATTATTTTATACTTCATGTTTGTAGCACCCGATTTCAATATCCACCGATTTAAAATATACCAAAGTTTATTCGCATGTTTATCACGTTATTGCTTTCTGTAATAAAGGTAGTTTAAGCTCCAGTAACTATGGAGTCGTCACCGGTGCGTAATAAAGCTTTATTGCACATTTTTGTTTACCAACCGGCTCAACTAACATTTTAATATGTAACATATTCACTTTGAACGTCATTGCAAATTTTTGTTTGACGAACTCCCGGATAAACATTGCATAATTAATTTATATATTAACTTTATACAAAATTGTCAATTCAGTTTACGGCCCGACTGACATTGCTTTATTAAGTTACAGTACATTAACTTTAACATATTAATTAACACTGCAGTGTTAGTTCAGTGTGTCCAACTCGTACGACTCGACTCGAAAATTTATAATAAAAGCATCTTTTTGCTCAAAAGCCAGCAGTCACGCTCACAAGAGCGTGTTTCTCCGGTGTTGCAAGATATCGTGGGCATTATTATTGCTATTATTATTCCAAATCCATATTACTTAAAGTAAACTTAATAAAATATGCTTATTTTTATTTATTTTTTAAAAATATGAGATATACTTTTATATTTCATTATACTGTTAAAAATACTTAATTTTATTGTTACTATTTTATTAAAAGCGTAATATAATAATATTCCATGGTAAGGGCTATTTGATATCCCCATCCCCTTGAAACTCAATGATGTAATTCACAAACATTGCTTTAATAATACTCAATATATTTATTTGTTTCATATATTATATATTATATATTAAGATTTATGTATGTCAAAAATACTGTGACATCTCAATCTAAGAAAAGTGAATACAATATATGTATCTATATAGTTATAGAACAAAACGGATCGGAACAATACATGCAAGTTATGGCGTCAGATATTTTTTTTTAAAGAAAATATAATGTTTACACCTTTCGTAAAGAGGTTTCCATAATTAGGAAAAATCTTTAATACAGCTTCTGTTATACAATAGTCTGCTTCCCTTCTCGATAAAAAAGTTATCGGAGCCCTAAAAAGCGTAAATCCTTTATTATCCAATTTTATGTCTTGATTCAGTTTTAATGGTTTCTTATCGTACCGTATTGGTTTAACTCGTTAGAACTTTATGGTAGTTTTGAAATTTTTGTTCTAACTTTAAAGTTATTTATCTCCGAAAAGTCCAACAGATATTTTTTCAACGATGATCATTAACTAAGAATAAGAAAACTGTTATGTTTATTTATTATTATTTGCTATGTTTATTTATTATTATTTCATTCTATATTTATTTATAAGCTTGACATGGTTAAACAATATAGTTTGTAGACCATTTTAAAAATTAATTTCGGTGTTATCTTTTTTTAATATGCTCATCTTTATTCTATACTGAAAAAGTTAGAAACAGTGTTTAGGATTCAAAAGAAAGCTTACCTACCTAGAAGATGTTACTTACCAATGTTCCGATAATGACGATACGGTAGCTGAAATTGCATAGTGACGGGACAAAATTCCAAAGGTAGCGGGTTCGAGTCCTGCCGGTTTCAACGAAATTTTATATATATATTTTTATACAAAAGTAAATGTAATCTAGCTCTAGTATATGTAATAAAAACTCCTTTGCAATAATTTCTTTCTTTATTTCAGTCAATTGTTGTAATTTTCTTTTATATTTTTTAATGTCCAATAAAATAAAATAAAAACTTACAAAAGAATTACAATTCTAAGTTTCAGTTCATGCACCATTAATTGCATTAATAATAAATGTCTCGTGACCCACTTCACATAATTTTAATTTATTAGGTATTCTGGTCACATCCCAACATACGCAAGGTTTGCTTTGAGGTTTTCAGAATACCAAAATATTATTGACCGAAGGAATTATTTTAGGAATCCCTAATAAATTTAAAGTAATTTCACGTAAATGGGTGCTAGCATCGGAATCGGAAAGGGAATTATTTTTAATTTTTAATTAGTACCAGCTACCAAGACCTGTTTATAAAGAAAATTCCTCAGGAGCGCGAATATTTGTCACATTTTATTTTCAGTTATTTGGTTCCGTAAGATAAAATATGCCTTAGAACAATGCTATTTATACCAAGGAATATTTTATTTCGCGAAATTAAATAACAGAAATATAGCATAATTTATATTACATTTTTTGTTTGTGATGAAACTTGCTTGATATCAATTTATAATTTGTTAGATTTTTTGATAAAAACAAAACTAAAAACTAAAGGTTATATATAAATAATTATTTTTATAAAAAAATGTACAGAAATATAACCTCATAAGTTTTGATTATTATTCAGTCATAATTTTATCTTACATAAGATTAAATTCGGGTTTAAACATAAAATAAGATGAATGTATGTATTTAGGCCAACATACGTTACCAAATTAAAAGGGAACTGGGACAAGGATTATATGTTTTGAAACATACAAAAATCAAGCTTATCATTTTGTTATAAGCTTGAAAATAGTATGGATCGTGTATAAGAAATACCCTGGAAGGGGCTGCTAATCTTACATTTAGCTAATGCGACACCTACGAGCCACGGAATTTTTCGCTTACGTAAAACTCTTTAAGTTGTTAATGCCGCACTGGCGTAGTCATAAATGTTATAAATATTAACTAGAATTGAAACTTTTTTTTTATTTATACATATTTATAGATATTTTCAAATAGAATTGAAACTTGTTTTCAAAACATAATATGGAGCATGTATGTTTTTCTCCAATATGTAATATATTTTAAATCATTTTAAGATAATATTTTAATAAAAATACGAGTAAATAGAATTAAATGATGTACGCATTACAAACAAACAACGAACAAAGTTATGTAGAATACATCTATATCTCATAATATTTGTTCAGAATTCTGTGCATCTTTGTGTAGACAGCCTTCGCTTAATTTGTGTTTATGAGGCAGGCTTAAGATGGTCGTAGCCTTGTATGAGTAAATTAAGTCACTAAAATGAGATACGTATCAGATTTCATAAAATGGTAAATGTAACGCCGCTGCAAAACGTGATACAATTCCCGAAGGCTTCCCGAGCGCTGTTTTAATTTACATTTTAATAGATGGCGTTAGTGTAGCGTAATTACAACTACGTGATTATTAAATACGTAAATTAACTGTCAGGCTTTACTAGAAAATTACAATAACATCACTATTATTATCAATAAAATTACTTCTTTATAGAGTAGTCCAATATTATTGTGTCTTTATTATTTGTTGTAACAATTTAGTTTGTAATTTAATATACCGACAAGAAATGTTGGTTACTTAATACTTTTATATAAAACCAGCTGTTGCCTGTGGCTTTGTCTGCCTGAGCCCAGTCACAGAGGTCTGTTGCTACTCATATAATAAAAGAATAGCGTGACGTAAATCGATCACTTCAAATATATACATTCACTAAACATTCTTAATTTTATTGTTTTTATACTTTAAGGGCATTATTATGAAAAGGATTCCTTATTTCATAAACAAATGTAGGATTAAAACCTGCGATCCCAGGGATTTTCTCAAACTGAATTATATAATATTAATACTCAATACATGTTTAGACTTGTGCTTGACTTACTTGCTTGTATTTGCTTGTGCTTGTCTACATATCGAATAATTCATCTTATCTAGAACACTAACGGTGCCAACCTCCCATGTACCAAGAATCATTTTAGTTGCTTCTTGGGTACTGGTAGCACGTTACCTTATTTTTATGTGTTTGGTTCTAATCTAGTATTCACCGATTGGAGAAAATGACGTGTCACACAGTCAAAACTATAATTGGAATTCCGTCAAGTCCAGTATTTTTTTCTTGTCTGTCTTAATAATAAAAACATCGATATTAAAGTCGTGGATGTGGGTAAGCTGCCTCATAAAACCTATTAAATTCTTGAATTTTCAAGAGCATAGATATCAATAAATTCGCTTTACCATCTGCAGCGTAATCTAAATTCCTATTAGGTTTCACAGTTGAGGGGATTGCGTGGTGGCAGAAGTTTGCTTTAATCGCATTTGCCATTGAAGTTTTCTTCAAATCCACTTTAGCCGAAATAATCCTTCCGTATCCTTCCTTCTTGCAGGACTTTGTATCTCTTTTTCTCATTGACTAATCCTCTGTATTGGATTTCCTAAGCCAGGTACCTATTCCTGTTGATTCCTTGCTTCCGAAAATCGGAAATCAGAATTAAGCTAGGGCTGTATTTGCCAGATATCGGTGCGTCAAATAATGGGATAATGTATTTCATTCTCTGACGCAACGCACTCGTGATGACTACCTTAGATTACATTAGCTGATGATTGGTTTTGAATTATCCCATTCTATTTCATGTTATAATTTGTTAATTTAGCTTCGTTCTTAACTCAATTTTTTATGTAAATTATAAACATATAATAAAATTTATGAAATCTCTTTCTTAATTATTTCATACAAATTGAGTGCGCAAAGTAGGTACCTAGATGTGTAAACACGCGATCAAACAGATAACTAGACAAGAATTAAACCTGTTCAATAAATAGAAACCGCGTTTGAATAAAACGCTTTGGTTATATTTCCGATTTAGAAATGCCGGTAAGTAATCTGATTGTAATGAAACAATGCGATAAGTTGTAGAACTTAATTTGCGCACGAGTGAACTTGAGAATAAGATAATGGTTCAAGTTATAAGTATTGCATAGCAAATTATATCTATGTAATTAATATGAAATTATGTTTGTTAAGGCATTAAGAAAATGTGAAAAAAACAAAAAATCAAAGATGATAACTTTTGGTAAAGCCTATCGGTGGTATGTTATATGAATTTAACAACACGACTCTCATTCGTTGTTTTTATGCTTTTTGTTTTAACGTTTTTTTATTCCTCCGAATTAATATAAAATATTAGTAGGATGAAGACTATATTGTATTTTAAGTTCTTGTTGAATCTCGTGTGCAGTCAATACTTAACTAATATACCAAAGCAGTAACGTGGTAAAAGGAAATTATATAAGCCAGGTATTATTTAGTTTTTTTAAATGAGTTTATAAAATCCAAGTTATATGAAAAAATACTAAAGTTCGATACTAGTCTCAAGTTAAAAGTCAAAACTAAATTAAAAGTTTAGAACTCGTAAATGTATACTTTTTTAAAACAATTAAAGACAAAACTATCATTATTTGGTTTATCAACGCTTAAGACTTATACCACACTCTAGATATCTCCAGCCGCCCACTAGCGAGCCAGGTAGTTAAGAACGAAATGTCTTATTTAAGAAAGAAAGACTACACTACTGTTTTTATTTGTTTTTGTTTTATTTATAGCTTAGAAACGAAGATCAAAGAGTTCTTTAAACGTTGTTTAGTTTCAATTTTATAATTGCTCGGGTTCTTTTTCGACATGGGGTTACGTTGTACATTTACTCTATTATAAAAATGCATTTAAGTTCGTTCGTGCATTTATCGTTTTATTGTTTACTTTTAACTACAGAACATCAGATTTTATTTTGTTTTTTTAAATTGTACATATTTTTAATAGAGGTTTTTTTTTTTTTAATTGTACATATTTTTTATTAGTTGACTGAGAACATACATACATATTTTTAGTAACATAATCTGCCTAGTTTTAATGCTTTTTTGATATCAACTTTAAATTATGCCAAAAAAACTACAGATTTCTTTTATTCTAGATTATTTATCAATTATTCTGGTCCACAGCTACTTCTCGACAGACGGCCACTAAATTAGGGACGCTCTGACGCTCCCCGATATTTTGTAAAGAAAAAAATAAATTCCTATCAGGAAGTCTAAAATGTCATTAAATGTTTTATTGTTTCTCGCTCTCACAATTTATTTAGTAAATTAGGAATTAAGGCATTTTTTACAAGTTCTAAGTGACTTCCTTTTATGAATATTTTAACTTACTGATTGAATGTAAAACATGCCCTAAGTAATAATGTTCAAAATAACACAAAAACGTAGCGAAAGGACATAGAATAATTATTATTGGCGTTAATAAAATAATTACACACTTAAGACATTAGGTGTGATAAAAAATCCGTTTTACCCTTTGTATATGAACCAATAGGGCATTCTAATTATGACGTAATATGCATTTAATATTAATACTTAGTGAATATGGCAATAGTTTTCTCATCTAAGTTGTAATTTTTTCTTGCGACGGCATGGCATAGAAATGTATGACATTGCTAGCTGTCCGTCAGCTCACATTTATGTAGCTCTGCCAAGTTTATTTAGTTACTAGATTTTCCATCGTTCACTTTACCAAGTGAAGGTTTTAAGTATGTTATAATTTTAAAAATGTAAGTAGACAAATATATTTTTTTATTTTATTGAATTATAAATTTCTCGAACACCAGTATATTTTATTTATTATTTATTTAGTTTAATGTGAACTAAAACACATTTTACGTTTCTAATCTAAAAAATATCGTTAATAACTTGCTCAACTTTATTATAGTTTATTGTTATTGTTTTGTGTACTTTAATGTCTTCAGCACTCCTTTACCAGTTACAATGTAAAGAGACAGTATGATATCACCTGTATCTCAACAATACAAGCCAATGGATCGTAAATTATTGGTTGCGATATGAACCGGCGACACTTTGTGGATTCTACTGAATATTATTATCACTTATTAGGTCTACACTTTCACAATCTATGATTTGATGGCTGTGTAATCAAAAGACTACATTTACATGCAACTTTTTTCATGTTTTGTTTTATCGTATTAATGTTTTTATAGCATTCAATATAAATAAACTTTAATATACATATTTGAAAGAATGTAAGCCATCAAATGGAATCAGCCATCAGATTACTTACCGGCATTTCACTTAATATGATAGTACCATATTAGCATATATATATATACATATGTTGCTGTTGATATATGCTTAGTTATGTAAAGCTTTACTATGCCCGCAGAATTAATATCGGAAATATAACCAAAGCGTTTTATTCAAACGCGGTTTCTATTTATTGAACAGGTTTAATTCTTGTCTAGTTATCTGTTTGATCGCGTGTTTACACATCTAGGTACTTTGCGCACTCAATTTGTATGAAATAATTAAGGAAGAGATTTCATAAATTTTATTATATGTTTATAATTTACATAAAAAATTGAGTTAAGAACGAAACTAAATTAACAAATTATAACATGAAATAGAATGGGATAATTCAAAACCAATCATCAGCTAATGTAATCTAAGGTAGTCATCACGAGTGCGTTGCGTCAGAGAATGAAATACATTATCCCATTATTTGACGCACCGATATCTGGCAAATACAGCCCTAGCTTAATTCTGATTTCCGATTTTCGGAAGCAAGGAATCAACAGGAATAGGTACCTGGCTTAGGAAATCCAATACAGAGGATTAGTCAATGAGAAAAAGAGATACAAAGTCCTGCAAGAAGGAAGGATACGGAAGGATTATTTCGGCTAAAGTGGATTTGAAGAAAACTTCAATGGCAAATGCGATTAAAGCAAACTTCTGCCACCACGCAATCCCCTCAACTGTGAAACCTAATAGGAATTTAGATTACGCTGCAGATGGTAAAGCGAATTTATTGATATCTATGCTCTTGAAAATTCAAGAATTTAATAGGTTTTATGAGGCAGCTTACCCACATCCACGACTTTAATATCGATGTTTTTATTATTAAGACAGACAAGAAAAAAATACTGGACTTGACGGAATTCCAATTATAGTTTTGACTGTGTGACACGTCATTTTCTCCAATCGGTGAATACTAGATTAGAACCAAACACATAAAAATAAGGTAACGTGCTACCAGTACCCAAGAAGCAACTAAAATGATTCTTGGTACATGGGAGGTTGGCACCGTTAGTGTTCTAGATAAGATGAATTATTCGATATGTAGACAAGCACACAAGCAAATACAAGCAAGTAAGTCAAGCACAAGTCTAAACATGTATTGAGTATTAATATTATATAATTCAGTTTGAGAAAATCCCTGGGATCGCAGGTTTTAATCCTACATTTGTTTATGAAATAAGGAATCCTTTTCATAATAATGCCCTTAAAGTATAAAAACAATAAAATTAAGAATGTTTAGTGAATGTATATATTTGAAGTGATTGATTTACGTCACGCTATTCTTTTATTATATGAGTAGCAACAGACCTCTGTGACTGGGCTCAGGCAGACAAAGGCTCAGGCAACAGCTGGTTTTATATAAAAGTATTAAGTAACCAACATTTCTTGTCGGTATATTAAATTACAAACTAAATTGTTACAACAAATAATAAAGACACAATAATATTAGACTACTCTTTAAAGAAGTAATTTTATTGCATTAAAAACATGGTGTTCTTATTTGCATTCAAGTATCAAGTGTATAAAATATTTTACTGTATATTATGATATCCTGTATATTAAAATTATCACTTAGATAAATTTATCACATATTAAATTATCTTATAAATATTTTGAATTGTGTATACACATTATTTATTGCTGTAGAAGTTTCTTTTAGTAACAGTTTAGCTGGACAGTTATATTTTCTTTATTATTTTTATTTGAAATAGTTTAGTCTTCTTTAAGCAATTGCCAATTATTTTGAAAGTACTTTGTGTACTTCTGTTCTTTGTTATAATTATATTTTATTCTCATTATATCCTTTACTCTCATTTAAATAATGTACAAAACATTATTTTAATTGCCCAACTCAGCTTTGATTTTTAAAAAATCTTACATCCACTAAGACAACTTAGTTGTTAACTTTCACCGGAATTACCTGAAAGTGAATTTTTAAAAGCCACATTTTCACAGATGCGAGTTCTCACAATTTTTCATGCAAACGATGGACCAAGGTAATAACAGTAAACGTTCCCCGAGGTTTATTTTAATTTACGTATTTCCTTAAAACTACTTTCTAATAAAAGGTTTCAAAACCTACTGTTGGCTGAGGTTGTAGTAGTCACTTTAATTATTTTCTGGTTTTTAACTATAGGCTAAGCAAATGATAGGGTCATAATATTTTTAATTTTCTAATGTTAGTGTTAATGAGATACTGATAAAAATAATTAAAAATATAAATTGTTTGATTGTACCGTCAGCCATAGATGCGTTTGGCGAGGGCAGCCTTCTGCGCTGACAGATAATTATATTAATGAGATAGATTTGTAAAAAAAACAGCTTTAAAATCGCTGGTGTCGCGTTAGCGAACAATTACCATACTTTTTTTAATAAAATGCAATAAATGTTGGAAGCACATGCAATGCTATTAGAAATTAAAGATATTGCCAAAACAAAACAATATCCCATATTTTTCATTTTTTATTTAAAAAGTTTTTAAAGACTTTTTTTTGTAATTATAAGCAATAATTATTTTAAATACGTACCCATTAAAACTTTCGCATTCGTCTTATCTGAACAGAGATGAGGTCTTCATGACTACGTGCCTCTTTAAGGACAAGTGATGAGTCTTTGTCAATTTGCTTCGGCGGACAAAGTATCCTGGCGGAAAGTTTCAGATTCTTCTTTCATAATTTTATTATTATAAATACATTATTTTAGTTGGATGTGGTTAAAAATAAAATAGAATTTTGTCGACTGTACTTTACAGGTATTTTTAATCAATGTTAACTTAACTATTTAATTGTCCTTTCTTCAGATATAATAAAACAGGGTAGAGTCGTACTTTAAAGAAATATTTGTGAACTACTAGACAGGGAGTTGATAAACACAACTAAATACTAGACTTTCACTAGCTAAAAATTATGCGCGGACAAATAAAGCGAAATTAGTATTCTGTTGACAAGAACATCAGAATGCAAAGCTCGGCCAACAATAACTCGGACCAATTCGGTTAAACCAACCGAATGCTCATCTTCCACTCGAAGGATTAATTGGAATTGTAAATGCCTCAAAGTAAGTCGACGCGATCCTTCCAGTTAACTTCGAATCTGAATGTTTACAATAAACAATCCGTTTGAAGATCAGGAAGGAATTGAAACGCTGCCAGACCATTTATAAGGGTTAATATTTATAGGAGCGTTGGACCAACATTTTTGAGAATCTAAATTTCGTTTGTCTTTAAGTTTGTCTTATCATTGGATTTGACGATCTGTGAAATTAGCAAAGTTTAACTGTTTTGTTTGTTTGCGTTTTATTTTATGTATCAGATTATCTTCCATTCTATTGCCAGCATGTTGAAACACTTTATACAAAGTATATATTGAAAAAATACTCATAGATGTAGCAATTCTTTCGCACGTAGTTTGACGTTTCAAACACTGCCCAAAATCATAAGTTTTTGAGTAATATCTATTTTATTGTTTACGTAGATAAAATTTTTGATTAAAAGCTAAACTCAATTGTTAGAAAAGCGATAAACATACATAAAGAGATCAACAGTAAACCAACAGAAGTCAAAACAATAGATTATATACACCGTTTGCACGTATGGTAGAACACCTAAGTAGGTTTACACAATACTTGAGACGATATTCAATATTTGCGCAAGGATTGAAACTGCATCGTCATTGGACTTAATTGGATGAACACATAATTGTTTTATATAATTATTTGTTAGAACCAAAATAATAATAATAAAAATAGAGTGATAGAGAAATAGAGAGAGAGCCAGAGTAGGGATTTATTTTAGAACCACAGTTTTTATTAATTGTTTATGTTAGTACTAAATATAAATTTGCAGGACATCTCCGGTTAGGTGCTAAAATTTTTCGAATTTACACAAATTCACTACAAGTTAATAATATCCGGCGTAGATTTGTAATTATCGCTTTTAGATAGACAAGGGTTTATTAGTTCTATAGTAAAAGCTATAAAACTAAAACTAAAAAAATATAAAACTTTTTGGTTTAAAGTAGACAGTTCAGCCATTTTGTGAATAATTGAAATGCTGACATACCAGTACATAGAAGTTATTATGTAACTCTAGGAAGTTTGAAAACGTCTCCTCTAACCGCAACTTTCACACTGATTGTTCTGTTTCAATTATAGCAAGAATATATGAGGCATGAGCAAAATGAAATACTAAAATTCATTTCGCGTTGTATTTTGCGAAGCGTTAACAGTCCCATTGTCCTTGGCTGGCTGGCTTCAATATGACGAGCAGTTTCTGGGTTTAGTACCTGGGATGATTTTCATAAATTTTTGCTCAGGTGAAATTGTTTTTTTTCTAGGTATTGCATGCGGTTCCGAAACGTTTTTGAAAAAACTTTCAACTGAAATAGAGTAATTTTGATCTTCTATTTTGATTGAAAACCGATCAATACGAACATATCATATATGGAGTATATCTAAATTTCAATTATTTAAAACTGTTGGTCGTTCGATTTGTTCCCTCCATACGATGTGCAATGCCATATAACGGAGACGCCAAGGGGTCTAGATTTATAGCGACGAAACATAGGCTCTATGGGAGCCTTTTAGTTAATTGAATTATTTTTTATCTGTTATTTATTACGTAACAAAACCAAAATAAAAATATTTAAAAAAACATCTCATTTATATAATTTAGACATTAACGTTAATCGGCGTGGGATGTTTAAAGATTACTTCAATCTTTTCAAGGATATCTCCTTAACTTTGTAAATAAAAAGCACAATTGCTGCTCCTAAAGTGACAATATAATATAAACAAAATGTCACATAAATGTGTACAGGAAGATAAATTTATCTTAGAATATAGGAAATGAAAATCCAATTTAACCACCCAATATTTGCGCGCAAGCACAAATTACTGTAGTCATTACGCATTCAATTAAGTAAAACGCAGCGTGTGCTTCTCGAACACTCGCGACGTTTATTTACCGACATTGAGCTTAGGATACACAACAATGAAATAGGTATTTATGTGTACAAATTTAATATAAAAAAAGAGTTGACAAAGTTAAATGTCCATTTTCTTATAAACTGCATTTCCATTTTCTTATAAACTGCAATAATCATTTGCAACGTTTATGTAATTGGCTAGCGCCGAACGACAACACACGTTTAAAAAAAACCGCGAAAACTCCGACAAAAAGCTAATATGTATATGTTTTTTAAACTTAATAAGAAATGCTACGTCTAATTATAAAGTTCTTAATATTTCATAATAAAAAGAATATATTATTTATTTTATTTAATTATTTGATTTTAAAGAAATTATTATCATTATGCAACAATTATAAACCGCTGCCTAAATAAACTTCAGTTGAACATTTCTCTTTGCATTCAGATCTATAAAGGGTTTGTCGGGTTGAATTAGACCAACACAAATTAAACGAGACAGGTTAGGGATGTGCGAACACCATTCGAATCGATTCTCATCGAATAGTACTATTCGATTTTAAATCTGAATGGAATAATTTGACCTCTTAAATTATTAGTATTTTTAACCCCCGACTAAAAAGAGGGGTGTTATGAGTTTGACCTGTCGATCTGTGTATCTGTGTATCTGAGTATCTGTCTGTGGCAAATTTCCGGCCAAACGCGTGGACGGATTTGAATGCGGTTTTTTTAATTTGAAAGCTATGCTCATTGAGATGTTTTCTATCCATGTTTGATTGAAATAAAAATAGTCGTCTTCAAGATATTGACGTTTTATTCGTGCAGAGGAGAGGTTCTTATGCAATAATTAGCTGTTTGCGGCCAAACGCGTGGACGGATTTGAATGCGGTTTTGTTTAATCGAAAGCTATGGTCGTCGAGATGGTTCTTATCCATGTTTGATTGAAATAAAAATAGTCGTCTTCAAGATATTGACGTTTTATTCGTGCGGGGAAGAGGTTCTTATGCAATAATTAGCTGTTCCTAGCGGTGTCGCCAAAAGGATGAAGGCCAAAAGGTTTTTACACTTACGTACTGAGGTAAAGTACTTTAGTAGGGATAGCTGTTGCCCGTGACTGCGTCCACGGAGACTGTAAAAATATATTTATATGGCTTATGATCGTAGTCATAAAGAATCACGGGCAACAGCTAGTGATAATAAAAATCCCTTCATAGTGTTATTAGTGATTGTAAATCATTTTAATTCTAAATGTTTATATTTATTAATATTCGTATATACTATATATGATACCTACCTACCTACCCATATGAAAACGTCTTGAATCATGTTACTTAATACATTTATAATTTATTACACTGTCGAAACTTTCACGTGGATCCTTATTTTATTATATTAAATATAATATATGACGGCGCATCCGTTAATGTCATACATCAGGTTGAATTTTAGCTGTCAACCTAGCGAAGCGTCATGGTCGATGGTAGTGAAGACAGCCATCTTGACACATTTGGTTTTCAAGACAGCTTTTGTGCTCCACGCTTGTGACGAATCGCTTTTGAATTGCAAATATCATACGATCTTGTATTCTAATTAACACACTACTCTATTATTTATTACTGCCTCTTTATCAGAAGTGGGATCGGATGGTGCTAGAATTGAGCGAAAGACAACTAAATCGGATACAGAGAAGTTATTGAATAACATAGAATTGTTCTTATCTCGTGTTCTTGCAGCTCAGCAACCGCCAAATGTAAGTAAGTAAGTACTAAAGGAGATTTCGAATTTATTAAAAATTGTGAACGAAATCAAACGAAATTAGATGGGAGGTTTAAAGGTCTATTTGTAATAGTAAAAGTTCTTAAAAATTACCGATGCGAACTTAAAAGTATAGGTGATTCTCATAGAACCTATTAATACTCTCACGAGAATTTGCGCGCAGTGCCTCAGGGACATTTTGGATTGATCGAAATAGCAACTAATATTTTGAACTGTGAAGAGGCCGAGACGGCATCGGAAGATGAAGATAGCATAAATAATTCAAATCATGATAATGATAGTTCTGATAACTTGACCGCATGCTCAAATACTATTTCCGCTGATTCGAGGACGCTCACAGCAGGCTCAGTTACACTCGGTATATGCTTGGATCCTGAGACCTGTAAAATTTTACATGAAGCTGATATTAATACAGAACAGGACGATTCATAGTCGTAGGTAAGTGTAGCGACCCCGTAGAATACTTTTCCTTCAAATTTGTCAGACGAAAGATGTCGTCCGAGTCAGATATCAGACTGGCTTGTCCCGGTATTTTCTTGTTCTATTAGACGAAGTATGTCGTCCGAGTCAGAGCCATTTAAGTTGGCTGGCTTGTTTTCGATGTTTTGCTGATTCTGTTAAGACGAATTATGTCGTCCGAGTCAGAGCCATTTAAGTTGGCTGACTTGTTTTCGATGTTTTGCTGATTCGGTTAAGACGAATTTTGTCGTCCGGGTCACATCCAACAAAGGATTGACTTGTCTAATAGTAGCAATATGTGACTAGTTAATTGTTAAGCTGTTTAATTGGGAGGCTGTGTCGTCCGGCTTAGATGTAGCGAGACACTCACCTTATTTAAGTGTATAATTGCTGCGCATTGTCACAATTGAGATAATTAGTCCTTCGTCAGGATGCACGAACGGACTATGTGTGATTGTAACTCTTTACTTCAGAGAATCGCCCGAGGACGGTCGAATGTCAGTCCGGCCGTGACGGCGCATCCGTTAATGTCATACATCAGGTTGAATTTTAGCTGTCAACCTAGCGAAGCGTCATGGTCGATGGTAGTGAAGACAGCCATCTTGACACATTTGGTTTTCAAGACAGCTTTTGTGCTCCACGCTTGTGACGAATCGCTTTTGAATTGCAAATATCATACGATCTTGTATTCTAATTAACACACTACTCTATTATTTATTACTGCCTCTTTATATATATTTCTCTTAATAAATATAGCCTATAATAAATGTACCTACATCATAATATAGGATTCTAATGATAAAAGATTTTTTAAAAAATCGGTCCCGTAGTTTCGGAGCCTATTCAATTCAAAGAAACAAACAAATCTTTCCTACTTAAACAATTGAATTTTTTTCAGGTTCATTTAGTTCAATTCAGAAATTAGTAACATAAGTTTAAAAAGCAGAAAAAAAAATTAAATTAAAAATTAAAAAAACCCCCGATACAAAAAGACCTCTAAAAAGAGTAAAAACAATATTCTTATGTACTTATTGAACTCGTTGCGTCGGGGGACCGTTTAATAATGGAAGAAATTAAAATGCAAGTAAGTTAACAAGGCAAAAAAGAAATTACAAAATCGAATCGTATAGTCTAAGTCCTCAATGATTAACTTCGTAATATATATACACACAAAATAAATACACTATCAACGTACGTACAACGGTATATATTCGAATTCAATTTACATATATATATATATATATATATATATATATATATGTAAATTGAATTCGATATATATATATATATATATATATATATATATAGAATTCGTCTCTCTAAAAAGAATACAAGGTCTAGGAAGATGTCTTAACTTTCTTAAGAACGAAAGAATTTCCTTTCATAAATATTTTTCTCTTCTCTCTCGTTTCAATGAACAATATATTTTCCAGATGTCACGCGACTGCTTAGTTTCAATATTGATTGCATAAAATAAAATATTGTTGCTAACAATAAAGTATACAGAGTTCATAATAAATTTATAATTTATTTTTATATAGGACGTCAGTCACTTAACATAATTTAAGATTATCTTTCCTATTTAGCAAAAGTTAACCTGATTTAGCATAAGTTCTCTGTAAGCTACGGTGGCCTAGCCAGTATCAGAACAATTCGTATCTATTTTTTGACATCACTTTATCTTTGTTTACTATACAAGATCATTGAGCCGTCACACATTAGGCGTCTGCGCTAACCACTCGACCAACGGGGCAGTTAAATAAATGAATGATTGAAATGTTTGTGCATATTTATTTTTTTAGCTTCAAAATAATAAAAACTTGTTTGAAATTATTTATTATCTATATTACTTAATTTCATTACTTTTTACATTTACAATTACATTACTTTCATTACTTATATTAATTATAGTTATTATAAGATTTACATTTGTCAGTATTGTCAAAAAAATTTAGTTATTCAAACAGAAAACTCTGTTTCTTCAATTTAACTTATTTATGAAAATATAAAAATCTAAAATAACCAAAAATCTAAAACAAACTCTAAACTTATATTTCAAAATTAAACTTATTTTGAGTATAACCTGTCTCACGTTATCTACTTTTATTAAAGACTTATTTAAATTGAGACTCTCATATCAGTCTTCTAAATCCGAAACACAGTTCTTACATTGGTAAATTAACAAATTACCATTTGCACATTTAGAATGAGCCCATAACTTACACATTATGTGTAATGTACTGAAGCCACTGTTCACCAGGTTTACTGGCTGAATAACATTAGTCTACCTACCCCAAACAAAATAAGTCAACCATCCCCTGACGTCATTTTGAATTTTATTTGCTAATCACGTGTAAACTCTGGCATATAAGAAATATTATGTTGTATATAAAAGAACTATTACATTTTAATTTGGCATAAGAACAACATTGTTTCAAACAGATTTATAGACACAATCACAAAAAAAGTACGAACGAAAAAAATTAATTCCGTAGACCAAAAACACAACATCTGATCTTACTCGCAAACGCCTCGCGACAGTCGCGGCTGACTTCGCACAAGTTTGCGGGTCCCGGGAAGGTATCAACGCTCATCATTAGTTGATGAAAAACACGGGATAGTGGCGAGTAATAATACAATTCTCTATCCGAGTTCCTTCGGACAATATCCACACGCAGGAAAGCTAAATCTGAGACATTAATTGCTTTCGATCCGATGTCCCATTTTTGTATGGTTCAAGTTGAAGCTTTTATTTATAGTAATATATAATATAGTAATATATAGTATAGTAATATATAGTATAGTAATATATAGTATAGTAATATAAAAATAACCAAGCGTATTTAGTTTTTTACCTAAAAACTTGAACTCATATCAAACCACTAGCCTAGAGATTAAGTGCAACGACATAAGTGGTTATGGAATTTTGATGAGTAACTGATATCACCACAGTAAGATTAATTCATTTTACATAATTCCAAAGTATTCGGTCCTACGGCATTTTGCGCTGGGAATTTGGGGATAGATGCAGAATCTATTGTTATAGTTGAAAAGATAAATTTAAAGTTTTAAAATTAAAGAGTATCTATGGAGTGTCTTCTAGAATATCTATAACCGTTCTTGTCTATAAATGTACCCATTGCATCTAGAGCCTAACGTATCAGAAGTGCAATGTATGCTTATTTCAAATAAAAAAACTTGTGGTTTTTTTAAATGGCTCTATAAATGGTTTTGTTTGGATAATAAATAATGACTTTTATTAAGAACATTACAGTCCTTATGTTTTTAATGAGGGGAATATATTGACTGATAATATAATAAGACTACAGAAGAAGACGTATCAGAAGTTGGTCATCTTTTCTTAATTTTAAGTTAATAGTAGAAAGTTTACGTTTAAGTTTAGTTTAGTTTAAAAGTTAATGAAGTCTATGTATAGATGAAATATAATAATTAAATAAATATTTAATAATATTTAAGACCCGCTGTTGCCTGTAACTTAAGGCAACGCACATAATGCTCTGAAATCCAAATGGGTAGGGTCCATTTAATTTGATATATTTCATTGTGTTTAACACCTTGATATTCGGTATATCGATGGACATTTGTTGACAGAACTGTTAATAGGCTGAATATCAAGCTCGCAACTGATAATTTGAATAGTAAATATATCCAAGAGTCCATTTAATTTGATATATTTCATTGTGTTTAACACCTTGATATTCAGTATATCGATGGACATTTATTGAGAGAACTGTTAATAGGCTGAATATCAAGCTCGCAACTGATAATTTGAATAGTAAATATATCCAAGAGTCCATTTAATTTTATATATTTCATTGTGTTTAACACCTTGATATTCAGTATATCGATGGACATTTATTGAGAGAACTGTTAATAGGCTGAATATCAAGCTCGCAACTGATAATTTGAATAGTAAATATATCCAAGAGTCCATTTAATTTGATATATTTCATTGTGCTTAACACCTTGATATTCAGTATATCGATGGACATTTGGTGACAGAACTGTTAATAGGCTGAAAATCAAGCTCGCAACTGCTAATTTGAATAGTAAATATATTTTTTGAGAGGAAATACAGTACAGTAGGAAACCAATTTTTGGTATATTCTTTATAAAAGTATATTTAACCGTTGTTAATTTGTAACCGATAACATCTGCTTTATCAGACATCGGTGTAACATAAGGGTCGAATAGGTAAAGAATTAATAATAGGTAAGCTACTTACAACATAATATTAAAGAATTTTCAGCTGCAGCCAGTCGCTTAATTTAATAACTAAATTTTTTTGACAATACTGACAAATGTAAATCTTATAATAACTATAATTAATATAAGTAATGAAAGTATAAGGAAGTAATGTAATTGTAAATGTAAAAAGTAATGAAATTAAGTAATATAGATAATAAATAATTTCAAACAAGTTTTTATTATTTTGAAGCTAAAAAAATAAATATGCACAAACATTTCATATTCATTTATTTAACTGCCCCGTTGGTCGAGTGGTTAGCGCAGACGCCTAATGTGTGACGGCTCAATGGTGATCTTGTATAGAAACAAAGATAAAGTGATGTCAAAAAATAGGAACGAATTGTTCTGATACTGGCTAGGCCACCGTAGCTTACAGAAAACTTAAACAGAAAATATAAAAATCTAAAATAACCAAAAATCTAAAACAAACTCTAAACTTATATTTCAAAATTAAACTTATTTTGAGTATAACCTGTCTCACGTTATCTACTTTTATTAAAGACTTATTTAAATTGAGACTCTCATATCAGTCTTCTAAATCCGAAACACAGTTCTTACATTGGTAAATTAACAAATTACCATTTGCACATTTAGAATGAGCCCATAACTTACACATTATGTGTAATATACTGAAGCCACTGTTCACCAGGTTTACTGGCTGAATAACATTAGTCTACCTACCCCAAACAAAATAAGTCAACCATCCCCTGACGTCATTTTGAATTTTATTTGCTAATCACGTGTAAACTCTGGCATTAACATATAAGAAATATTATGTTGTATATAAAAGAATTTTACATTTTAATTTGGCATAAGAACAACATTGTTTCAAACAGATTTATAGACACAATCACAAAAAAAGTACGAACGAAAAAAATTAATTCCGTAGACCAAAAACACAACATCTGATCTTACTCGCAAACGCCTCGCGACAGTCGCGGCTGACTTCGCACAAGTTTGCGGGTCCCGGGAAGGTATCAACGCTCATCATTAGTTGATGAAAAACACGGGATAGTGGCGAGTAATAATACAATTCTCTATCCGAGTTCCTTCGGACAATATCCACACGCAGGAAAGCTAAATCTGAGACATTAATTGCTTTCGATCCGATGTCCCATTTTTGTATGGTTCAAGTTGAAGCTTTTATTTATAGTAATATATAATATAGTAATATATAGTATAGTAATATATAGTATAGTAATATAAAAATAACCAAGCGTATTTAGTTTTTTACCTAAAAACTTGAACTCATATCAAACCACTAGCCTAGAGATTAAGTGCAACGACATAAGTGGTTATGGAATTTTGATGAGTAACTGATATCACCACAGTAAGATTAATTCATTTTACATAATTCCAAAGTATTCGGTCCTACGGCATTTTGCACTGGGAATTTGGGGATAGATGCAGAATCTATTGTTATAGTTGAAAAGATAAATTTAAAGTTTTAAAATTAAAGAGTATCTATGGAGTGTCTTCTAGAATATCTATAACCGTTCTTGTCTATAAATGTACCCATTGCATCTAGAGCCTAACGTATCAGAAGTGCAATGTATGCTTATTTCAAATAAAAAAACTTGTGGTTTTTTTAAATGGCTCTATAAATGGTTTTGTTTGGATAATAAATAATGACTTTTATTAAGAACATTACAGTCCTTATGTTTTTAATGAGGGGAATATATTGACTGATAATATAATAAGACTACAGAAGAAGACGTATCAGAAGTTGGTCATCTTTTCTTAATTTTAAGTTAATAGTAGAAAGTTTACGTTTAAGTTTAGTTTAGTTTAAAAGTTAATGAAGTCTATGTATAGATGAAATATAATAATTAAATAAATATTTAATAATATTTAAGACCCGCTGTTGCCTGTAACTTAAGGCAACGCACATAATGCTCTGAAATCCAAATGGGTAGGGTCCATTTAATTTGATATATTTCATTGTGTTTAACACCTTGATATTCGGTATATCGATGGACATTTGTTGACAGAACTGTTAATAGGCTGAATATCAAGCTCGCAACTGATAATTTGAATAGTAAATATATCCAAGAGTCCATTTAATTTGATATATTTCATTGTGTTTAACACCTTGATATTCAGTATATCGATGGACATTTATTGAGAGAACTGTTAATAGGCTGAATATCAAGCTCGCAACTGATAATTTGAATAGTAAATATATCCAAGAGTCCATTTAATTTTATATATTTCATTGTGTTTAACACCTTGATATTCAGTATATCGATGGACATTTATTGAGAGAACTGTTAATAGGCTGAATATCAAGCTCGCAACTGATAATTTGAATAGTAAATATATCCAAGAGTCCATTTAATTTGATATATTTCATTGTGCTTAACACCTTGATATTCAGTATATCGATGGACATTTGGTGACAGAACTGTTAATAGGCTGAAAATCAAGCTCGCAACTGCTAATTTGAATAGTAAATATATTTTTTGAGAGGAAATACAGTACAGTAGGAAACCAATTTTTGGTATATTCTTTATAAAAGTATATTTAACCGTTGTTAATTTGTAACCGATAACATCTGCTTTATCAGACATCGGTGTAACATAAGGGTCGAATAGGTAAAGAATTAATAATAGGTAAGCTACTTACAACATAATATTAAAGAATTTTCAGCTGCAGCCAGTCGCTTAATTTAATAACTAAATTTTTTTGACAATACTGACAAATGTAAATCTTATAATAACTATAATTAATATAAGTAATGAAAGTATAAGGAAGTAATGTAATTGTAAATGTAAAAAGTAATGAAATTAAGTAATATAGATAATAAATAATTTCAAACAAGTTTTTATTATTTTGAAGCTAAAAAAATAAATATGCACAAACATTTCATATTCATTTATTTAACTGCCCCGTTGGTCGAGTGGTTAGCGCAGACGCCTAATGTGTGACGGCTCAATGGTGATCTTGTATAGAAACAAAGATAAAGTGATGTCAAAAAATAGGAACGAATTGTTCTGATACTGGCTAGGCCACCGTAGCTTACAGAAAACTTATGCTAAATCAGGTTAACTTTTGCTAAATAGGAAAGATAATCTTAAATTATGTTAAGTGACTGACGTCCTATATAAAAATAAATTATAAATTTATTATGAACTCTGTATACTTTATTGTTAGCAACAATATTTTATTTTATGCAATCAATATTGAAACTAAGCAGTCGCGTGACATCTGGAAAATATATTGTTCATTGAAACGAGAGAGAAGAGAGAAGAAAATTTATTTTTATATAGGACGTCAGTCACTTAACATAATTTAAGATTATCTTTCCTATTTAGCAAAAGTTAACCTGATTTAGCATAAGTTCTCTGTAAGCTACGGTGGCCTAGCCAGTATCAGAACAATTCGTATCTATTTTTTGACATCACTTTATCTTTGTTTACTATACAAGATCATTGAGCCGTCACACATTAGGCGTCTGCGCTAACCACTCGACCAACGGGGCAGTTAAATAAATGAATATGAAATGTTTGTGCATATTTATTTTTTTAGCTTCAAAATAATAAAAACTTGTTTGAAATTATTTATTATCTATATTACTTAATTTCATTACTTTTTACATTTACAATTACATTACTCTCATTACTTATATTAATTATAGTTATTATAAGATTTACATTTGTCAGTATTGTCAAAAAAATTTAGTTATTCAAACAGAAAACTCTGTTTCTTCAATTTAACTTATTTATGAAAATATAAAAATCTAAAATAACCAAAAATCTAAAACAAACTCTAAACCTATATTTCAAAATTAAACTTATTTTGAGTATAACCTGTCTCACGTTATCTACTTTTATTAAAGACTTATTTAAATTGAGACTCTCATATCAGTCTTCTAAATCCGAAACACAGTTCTTACATTGGTAAATTAACAAATTACCATTTGCACATTTAGAATGAGCCCATAACTTACACATTATGTGTAATGTACTGAAGCCACTGTTCACCAGGTTTACTGGCTGAATAACATTAGTCTACCTACCCCAAACAAAATAAGTCAACCATCCCCTGACGTCATTTTGAATTTTATTTGCTAATCACGTGTAAACTCTGGCATTAACATATAAGAAATATTATGTTGTATATAAAAGAATTTTACATTTTAATTTGGCATAAGAACAACATTGTTTCAAACAGATTTATAGACACAATCACAAAAAAAGTACGAACGAAAAAAATTAATTCCGTAGACCAAAAACACAACATCTGATCTTACTCGCAAACGCCTCGCGACAGTCGCGGCTGACTTCGCACAAGTTTGCGGGTCCCGGGAAGGTATCAACGCTCATCATTAGTTGATGAAAAACACGGGATAGTGGCGAGTAATAATACAATTCTCTATCCGAGTTCCTTCGGACAATATCCACACGCAGGAAAGCTAAATCTGAGACATTAATTGCTTTCGATCCGATGTCCCATTTTTGTATGGTTCAAGTTGAAGCTTTTATTTATAGTAATATATAATATAGTAATATATAGTATAGTAATATATAGTATAGTAATATAAAAATAACCAAGCGTATTTAGTTTTTTACCTAAAAACTTGAACTCATATCAAACCACTAGCCTAGAGATTAAGTGCAACGACATAAGTGGTTATGGAATTTTGATGAGTAACTGATATCACCACAGTAAGATTAATTCATTTTACATAATTCCAAAGTATTCGGTCCTACGGCATTTTGCGCTGGGAATTTGGGGATAGATGCAGAATCTATTGTTATAGTTGAAAAGATAAATTTAAAGTTTTAAAATTAAAGAGTATCTATGGAGTGTCTTCTAGAATATCTATAACCGTTCTTGTCTATAAATGTACCCATTGCATCTAGAGCCTAACGTATCAGAAGTGCAATGTATGCTTATTTCAAATAAAAAAACTTGTGGTTTTTTTAAATGGCTCTATAAATGGTTTTGTTTGGATAATAAATAATGACTTTTATTAAGAACATTACAGTCATTATGTTTTTAATGAGGGGAATATATTGACTGATAATATAATAAGACTACAGAAGAAGACGTATCAGAAGTTGGTCATCTTTTCTTAATTTTAAGTTAATAGTAGAAAGTTTACGTTTAAGTTTAGTTTAGTTTAAAAGTTAATGAAGTCTATGTATAGATGAAATATAATAATTAAATAAATATTTAATAATATTTAAGACCCGCTGTTGCCTGTAACTTAAGGCAACGCACATAATGCTCTGAAATCCAAATGGGTAGGGTCCATTTAATTTGATATATTTCATTGTGTTTAACACCTTGATATTCGGTATATCGATGGACATTTGTTGACAGAACTGTTAATAGGCTGAATATCAAGCTCGCAACTGATAATTTGAATAGTAAATATATCCAAGAGTCCATTTAATTTGATATATTTCATTGTGTTTAACACCTTGATATTCAGTATATCGATGGACATTTATTGAGAGAACTGTTAATAGGCTGAATATCAAGCTCGCAACTGATAATTTGAATAGTAAATATATCCAAGAGTCCATTTAATTTTATATATTTCATTGTGTTTAACACCTTGATATTCAGTATATTGATGGACATTTATTGAGAGAACTGTTAATAGGCTGAATATCAAGCTCGCAACTGATAATTTGAATAGTAAATATATCCAAGAGTCCATTTAATTTGATATATTTCATTGTGCTTAACACCTTGATATTCAGTATATCGATGGACATTTGTTGACAGAACTGTTAATAGGCTGAAAATCAAGCTCGCAACTGCTAATTTGAATAGTAAATATATTTTTTGAGAGGAAATACAGTACAGTAGGAAACCAATTTTTGGTATATTCTTTATAAAAGTATATTTAACCGTTGTTAATTTGTAACCGATAACATCTGCTTTATCAGACATCGGTGTAACATAAGGGTCGAATAGGTAAAGAATTAATAATAGGTAAGCTACTTACAACATAATATTAAAGAATTTTCAGCTGCAGCCAGTCGCTTAATTTAATAACTAAATTTTTTTGACAATACTGACAAATGTAAATCTTATAATAACTATAATTAATATAAGTAATGAAAGTATAAGGAAGTAATGTAATTGTAAATGTAAAAAGTAATGAAATTAAGTAATATAGATAATAAATAATTTCAAACAAGTTTTTATTATTTTGAAGCTAAAAAAATAAATATGCACAAACATTTCATATTCATTTATTTAACTGCCCCGTTGGTCGAGTGGTTAGCGCAGACGCCTAATGTGTGACGGCTCAATGGTGATCTTGTATAGAAACAAAGATAAAGTGATGTCAAAAAATAGGAACGAATTGTTCTGATACTGGCTAGGCCACCGTAGCTTACAGAAAACTTATGCTAAATCAGGTTAACTTTTGCTAAATAGGAAAGATAATCTTAAATTATGTTAAGTGACTGACGTCCTATATAAAAATAAATTATAAATTTATTATGAACTCTGTATACTTTATTGTTAGCAACAATATTTTATTTTATGCAATCAATATTGAAACTAAGCAGTCGCGTGACATCTGGAAAATATATTGTTCATTGAAACGAGAGAGAAGAGAAAAATATTTATGAAAGGAAATTCTTTCGTTCTTAAGAAAGTTAAGACATCTTCCTAGACCTTGTATTCTTTTTAGAGAGACGAATTCTATATATATATATATATATAATTCAATGAACAATATATTTTCCAGATGTCACGCGGTGAGACAGGTTATACTCAAAATAAGTTTAATTTTGAAATATAAGTTTAGAGTTTGTTTTAGATTTTTGGTTGTTTTAGATTTTTATATTTTCATAAATAAGTTAAATTGAAGAAACAGAGTTTTCTGTTTGAATGGTTTATATAATTAGATACTCACAAATTTATATACTAATGTTAAATATTATTTTCAATTACATTGTCTGCAATGTAATTTTTGATTAGTGATTTATTACAATAATTTAAGTCACAAATAAGGTTGGAATAGAAAGTACAAAGAATTAATCTTACTTATTGTAATTTTCAAGTATTTTTTAATCTTTAAAATAAGAGAAATAACAAATTGTTACATTTATCAAAGTTCTTTGAGAATGGAGATTGGATATCAAATTTTAGTTTGTTTATTTTTAATAGTGTCTATCATTTAGTAAATTTTGGTGTTTTATTTAATACTAATCGTCTTTATTTACACTAATCACTGCATAGTTCAACTTACCCCATGCTTATAGTCAACTTACCCCAGTCATGGGGTAGCTTGACCAAGCGTCAGGGGTTTTCAAAATTCGCTAAATAAGTATTATAGTGATGAATATATAGGTCATTTTATATTATTTTAGGTACCTGAATAGTTTTACTATCTGTAACCATTGTTTTTTTTGTCATATTAAGTTAAATATCAGAGATATACGAGCTTAAGTAAAAAGTTAGTCAACCATCCCCGGTCTCCCTACTATACTATACTTCAGGTACAAGGATTAATTGTGATAGAAAATTGGATTATACATGTATTGTAATAGTTGCATTTATAAATCTATTAACTACCAACAGATAACTATTAATTGCTAAGATATATAATTTTAATATGAACGTGGTAAGACGGATAAATTGCCTTTACTGAGTTTTGTCATCGATTTCTTCTGCGTATAAGGACATAAATGTTGACCAATCTGAGTCAACGGGTAATCATAGAGCTTAAATTAGTGTCAATCTTTTGAAAAGGATTTTGAAATAATTGGGTATTTAAATTCTCTGTATATATGACTGATTTAGAATACTAGCCATAGTGGTTGCAAAATAGGAAATTATAAAAATTAATAATTTTAATTTTATATCAAAACATGTACAAACAAGCCACAAAATATATTATATTTTCCCTTAAATAATTCCTTTGTTCAGTAAATCCAAGTCCTGAAACAAACACAATAGGAAACGAGCTGACGTTTTCAGTGATTCAGTTATTTAAAAATCCCTTCGGTGATACAAATCTGCGAATTCAATTTGACCAATGTCCGGTCCAATGTCAGGGATAACGCAAACTGACATGGCAAAGAAGGTCTGTACTGAGATGACGTCTGATGGAAGATAGTAGAGAAATGTAACATGTTGTGCCCAGTTTAAATAACGGGAATAAAGGCAAGTAGATGATTTAGTATATATATAATTATTGAATATATTAATTATATTTATTGTTATATCTAAATAAGTACATTACCATAAATCTGTAGAACTACTACAGTATAAGGAGGATGAGTAGCGGAGCTCTTGAGGTAATTGCCTTATTTTGACTGATACTCTAAACTATAAACTACGTCATTATAATATCGCTTTATAGGATACGAATTTTAAATAATAGCAACACAGTTTTTTTATTATATAGAAGATACTACACAATATTTTAGCTACACTCGATGAAATAGATTTAGTTTAAATTTTAATATTAAAAAAAAAATTATATTAATTATAAAAAAAAGTTTTTAAAACGAATCGTCATATTATTTTATTCTATGTAAAATTAAAATGTACTTTATATGCCGAAGTTAATTATATAAATTAATTAAACACATTACAGAATAAGTAGGTACTAAAGCTTACTTTAATGGGTGAGTCTAATGAAGTGATCAAGAATCGAACTCAAACAGAACACAAATAGGTGTTAATTAAGATCTTTAGCTGTACTATATTTACCTAAATGTAATTATGTACCTACTTCTTTTAACAACTCATACCTTGCGAGTTTTGAAAATTTGTGAGAATTTGAGAACCTTCGAGAGAATTTGCGTTTACACTTGTTCGAATCTGGTAAATGAGGAGAAACAAGGTGATCAAATTGTTAAATGTATATATATATTATAACAATTAGTATTAAATACCCATTAATATCTGTTACTGGGTTTACTTTGTATAAAAGAGACGGATTTAATATAAAGAGTATGTAAGGTACATTATAAATAATGGAAAAAAATTAAAAATATGATCATTCTAAGAAATATTTCAAAATTGGATCGAGGTATAATGTTAAGCATCACGGTTCATTGAACGAGAAGCAATATTGAAATATAACGTGAAATTGATATTAAGTAGATTTAAAGATAACCTTAAATTTCAATTTATTTACATCAATTTCGATGATTTAATTAACACAATTAAATGTAGAACACTAAAACGATTTAAAGCGTGTAATAATTATAAAGACATTTTATAAAAAAAAACTATGCCTAAACAAGTGAAATTAGTTTGTACATAGATTCATTTAGTACAACATAAAAAAGTATATTAAAAAGCAAAAAAATAAAATAATTAAAATTTTAAAAACCTTCGATACAAAAATACGTCTAAAAAGGATAAAAATAATATTATTATGTACTTATTGAAGTCGTTGCGTCGGGGAATAAAGAAAAGAAAAAAAAATTAATAATCTAACACGCTTCAGAATATTTTCGAATTTTTACGCCAAATATGTAAAAAAGTATTTTAAGAAGTATTTAAGATCTTATTCTATTCTTTATTATACAAAATTTATAAAAAAAATATAAATATAATTTTATCTAGTTTTAAAAATAAAGACAATAATACCAAGTATACATAAAATGTTGTATAGACATTGACATATAGAAATTTGACATTGTATTCTTTTCTTTATTAACTGAAACCAAAAATTATTCTTCAACTTTCTTCTTATCATCCGGCCGTCAGATTCTCGTGGAAGTTTTCTTAATTTTAAGAGAAAGTTTAATAATTTTTTTTTCCGATTTTTATTACTGTAACTTTAAAGATTCTTAACCTTATAAAAATATATAGATTGTACATATATATAAGCCTCTGAATATACACATTTAATTTTATTTTACAAATATATAATACAATATACACCAAAGAGCACATTTAACAAAGTTACTAATAATTATTATCCAATCACTGAGAACACTCCAATTTAAATAATTGATTTTGGGACAGACAGGAAATAACACTGATATTACTATAGAGGTAATTAGTTTAAAAGCATTCTTAATATAGTTCATTATAATAATACGAAATAAAATAAAAATAAAAATATAAACTACTTTGCTTTAATGAATATCTCTAAACAATCCGACTAAAATGAGGTTGGCCCAAGTTTATTTTATGTAATTAAATCTTTATAATTAATTAAGTTTTTTAATAGCGTTTCCGCTTTGAAACTACATTTAAAACTCTCTAAGAGCTCCTCTTTAAATACCTAGGTATCTCCTAAGTGGCCTTGTAATTTCGCAAAAGCTAGGGTTTCAAAGTAAGTGAAGATTTCCACTTTTTCGGAAGTAACATACTTATTTTAATTTCTTAGATTTAAATTTACTTCGTCCCTTGGAGCATAAACTAGAAATATTAGAGGCTTTTAAGATATTAACAACAATAATTTAAAATAAAACAATAGATATCATAAAAAAACAACATCTGTAGCCGGCAGTCGCGAGAAAGCTTGCGAGTAAATTTATTCTGTCCCAAAAGAGTAAATTACAAGAAATATTGTCAACATCAACTGTTCTGTAAACTTTACCGATACCAGTGGTCACAGACTAGCTACGTTGTGCAATTTAAAATATGCGTTTTGTTATTTTTACAACATCAAATAGTTAATTTAATTGATCAATTGTTATTAAGAGTAAAATGACATTTTAAACAAATTTTCATACATATTGTATCGGGTGTACATCATACAGTTAACATTATTTTATAGTTCATCTTAGAGCAATAATTTATATACAAGTAACATAAAATAGTAATCTTCTATAATTTCACTACTCTGTACAAGGGAACAAATTTATATTCTCTTGGAAAGATTTGTACAAATCCATTTTAGAAGATAGGTCTGTTCTCCACCAAGTTGGTGGAATATGTAACCAGTTTACGCACAGCCAGACCCTACGTGAGAAAGTTTAACTTAGCCTTTGTTGAACGCCTTATGTGAAAATAGTGGAAAATGCTTTGAAACAATTCAGTCTGAGTCTAGCTTTATGTGTGATGTAGTAATTTTGTTTCTTAGTTAGTTAGAATTTATAAACAATTAATGTTCCATCTAATGTTAATGTACTCTTAATTTAGAAGCCTTGTATTTCAGAATATTTATCTCTAAACTATGATAATGTTTTAAGATTAGATGGTTACTTATACTTTTATATTTTTTTAATGTTCCTATCTGTTTATCTTGTCCTACCTGTTTATATTCTAGTGGATGAAGCTACTACATATTCCCCACTACTAATACTATTGCATAGCTCTAAAGAATTATGATAAGAAACGATTTTGATATCTTATATATATATTTGAAGTTACTAAGAAAACTCTAAATATAAATATCATATAGCCGAAGTAAATCAGTTATCCAACTCCTGACTTAGGACATGAGACATTCAACTAGTATCATTTCAAATATGCTAACTGTTGAGGAGGTCCCGCGGTGACGTTGCGGGAATTAATACGCAGTGGACTGTATATACTATAATTTCTTATTTCTCAAAAGACACTGTACAGAATGGTCTGTGGTACGATAAGATGTAAAATAAATGAAACGCGTGCGCGTGTATCGGTAGACGGACGACGGAAGACAGCTGACCCGTTGACTCGTTATCCGGGTTCGACGGCCGGGTTTTCGGTCTTGAGCATGACCGCATTCGGCATTAAACCATGGCGAGCTTTGCCACCGATGGCTACGTCAGCAAAAGGAATAAAATACTCCATTGCCTGGTGCACCACCTGGTGCACCACCAACTCGACGGATCCAAAGAAGAGAAGCAGACCTGCCGCCAAGGATAGGACGCAAAAAAGTGTCGCATCTCATCCCAATCTGCTGACTTATATTTCCATACTCGCCTAACACCATGAGGTTCGAAAACTGGTGGGGAATATGTAAACACAGATTTTACCAGACAGTGATCGGAGGTTCCCAAGGGGGAGGTGACCTCTACACGATACCTGTCCGGATCAGTTGTCAGGTGAAGGTCCAGGCAATGCTGTATGGCCTACCACATCTGGTACCCTTGTCGCTTGCTTCACCAGCTGAAAGAGTTCCAAGGACAACGCAAAGTTCCGCGCTTCTCTTCCAGCATGGTCGGTCTTCTGGTGCGGGAACAGCCAGTCCTGATGACAGGCATTAAAGTCCCCCAGAAAGACGAGCTGCGCCGAAGGGTACTGATACAGAGCCATATCTGAAACCTCACTGAGACACTCAAATAAACGAGTTGTCTCCTGGTCACCACTGTGCGAACGGTAGAAACAGGAATACAGAATTTTTTCGTTTCCTGTGTCCACTAAAACCCATAAAGAAGAAAAAGTGGGGTCTTCAAGGTGACGGAGACGCTGGATACAGAGGTCGTTCCGCGCGTTCACACAGACTCCAGCACATGAGCGAAAGTTGTGCTTTAACGTGTATCTGGGATAATCCAGGTGCACAGCGCTTAAAGGACATTGTATCTGCGTCTCCGTCAAAAAGAACAGGTGCGGTTGCTCTGTCTCCAGGTGGTGATGGACAGGTAAGATATTAGAGTGTAAACCCCTGATATTACTGAGGTGCTCTTTAAATGAGGAGGAGTGCAACCGCTGTACAAACTTTTTTCTGTTTTGGTTTTTCTTCATTTAAAAAAAAATAAATAAAGATGTTTTAATAGGTAGTCTCATGTTTTAATGAAGTTGACCCTTTAATTTTTGTACCACTTAAAGTTCTGGTCAGCTCGGAAATAGTTATCAATATATGATGTGCACTTCAATAATGAAGTGCACTTCAGGATTTAAAAACATATCTTTCTAGCGGCTTATTGATTAAATTATTCTTAAAATATTATAAGAATATTTTTATTGTTATTAATTACTCTGCTTGAACAAGGATTGTCGACATACATTATATTGTCGAAGATAGTTATTCGATTATAATGATCGAAAGTTAAAATGTATGCAAAATTAATTATTATTTACATTATGTCAACTACTGGCTTATTATGAGTTTGGTCAGAATAGTTAATTGTTAATCCTTTTTAAATCCATAGTTGAAAATTAAATAATCTCGACAACAGTGATTCATCATAAACCAGACTTATTAAAAAGTATTAAAATCGCCAAGTGTTTTGATGGATTGCGTCAAAATATTTTGATACATATTAATTCAATTTCATATTTTAGATGTATTTATAATAAAAAATATACATAACGTATCTCCAAAAGCAGTATAGAATCGAAATAGAATTCTATCTCTAGAAATAAATTATTGTGTGAGACTGTTCTATTTCTTAAAATATCAACCGTATTATTTTTAATTTATTTTTCGGGTCACAAAATACAAAAGAAATATACAACTATATACAATTTACACTAGGTAGGTCTTGTGATATGGATTGTCTAATATATCTTACTCTTTAAACATTAACTAATCAATTTATATAAAATTGCGTTTGAAACTGATGTTGAAAGGAAAAGACAAATTTACATGAACAATAAAAACTAAAAATACTTATTTACTCAAACTTTAAACAAATAATCATCTATTGCAAGTTGTGTATGTGATGAATGTTTTGTCAGTTTGCAGTGTATGTAGGTATTTGCTTGTATGAAAGATTAATCACATGTAGCTTAAATGCAGAAGTTCCTGTTTTTCATTGTAATTAAAACTCATAAGTCCATTTGTTATGTTATTTTTCACCTGATGCTAAATGTTCGAATTAATATAAAATAGTCTATTTAGTAAATTCTAGAATTTCGGCTTTTGGGAAACCATTTAATTATTTTCGTCCGAATCTAGACATTGATCATGAGACCTTATATAATAAATAATCTTTTTCGGTTTAATATAAATCTAACGTTAGATTCAACCGTTGTTTGGAATAACAATTTAATTTTTTTTTTTTTAGTTTTATCTAGTTGTAGTATGTAGGTCTTAGTTGTTCTGATCTCCGAGAAGTAACACAGTAATATAAGAGGGATTACACTAGGAATGTGTAAATAGTTGGTAGACAAACGTGGTAAACTTTCTATTACTTGATTTGGGAGGTTTTAATATGCTATTCACAACTTAAGTTATCATTATTTACAAAGCGAACATACCTATCATTCTCCGTTCGCTCCAGTCCAAGACAAGCAGAACTATTATGTAGTGAAAAAACAAGAATCTACCTAGAGTTGGAAGTTAGCGCTATCAGTAGTATAATTGTTATTGATGGAAAATGTAAGATACTTAGTTTCTCTGCCATTCAAAGTTACATTTATAAGCCAAACATCTGCATACACACTCTGAGCATTTGTATATGTAGATACTTTCTCAGAAATCACCATAGAAATTAAAGAAGTATCATCAACATAGTACGTTTTTCTTGAATTTTCTAAATAAAATTAGTAAGTCTATTACGTAAACTAGATATAGTGTTGGTCCTAATATGCTACCCTGAGGCACTCCTACTTACATACAACATTCCTCATTAATATATTCATAATTATTGACACTTCGATTGGTGATGTATTACTTAAAGAAATTCAATTGGACCATACAGACACTTTCTTTTTTTCACACACAATTTTAAAATATGAGTAAAATGTCTGTGTACTTTTTTCACCATTCAATTCAATGAAAAATTATATTTTCTTGATTGTGGTTGTTACGAGTATATGAAGAATAATACTAATGTTTTTCTGACAAACGAATAGACACTTCGTCCCAAAACTAATGTAATCACTATAAGCATGCATATATATGTTTGAAAATTGTTAACATTCGTACTGATAATATTTTTTTAGCAAATAACACTTAAAATGTGCCTATTTTGATAATGAATTCATAAAACAAAAAAACTCTAGGACTCTAGATATTAATTGCTCGAGATTGGTTTAAAGATTAATAAAGGTATAATCACTTAATTTAAATGTAAGCATAGTCCATTAATAATTATAGCTTACAGTGAAGATTGTCCTTTATTTATACTTATGTATAACTTTTTTAATAAGTATTACGATTCTAGTGTCGGAATCAGCTGATTTCCTGACACTAGCAAGTGAGCTATAATTTTAAATTCAAGTCTATAGTCGGGTTATTACAGAAGTTTTGATGGACAGCTAATTTTTATTGCTTCGGGGAGGAGAACTTTTAATGTGATTTTTAAAATATTGGCAATTTTTTTTTTTACACGAAAATCAACCTGACAATATAGTAACAATTTGAAAAATTCAAATGACTTGACACCACCCACATCTTCGCCTAGGTAAGACCTTAAAAATCTAGTCATAATAACATTGTTTTCTTTGGTTTCAGTTTTAGAGAAGCTGGGTAAGTTTGTCTTATTCTCTTATTGATTTTGAAATCATTTAATATATATTTGTGCTCTTAACTATCGACACAGATTTAATTTTAGAGAAAGTAAAATTAATTTCTTTTTTTACCGTAGTAAGAATAGTTATCCGGGTACAAGTATTCTATCTGAATTGACAAAATTGAAATAAAAGATAAAAATTGTAAATTAGCAAGTCTTTTTTGTGTTTTGTATATTGGATCGTGACCATTTTATATCCTAATAACACGACTGGCTGCAACAGAGTATAGACTACACTTCATGAGCGTGAAGTCTCTGGTAGTAGCTACTTTGCGATAAACTCAATTTCTCGTAAACAAAATTTCACAACACTTACTTTATTTGTGGTAGATCGTATCTATAAAGCGAGTTTATCACTATATATTAAACAAATAACTTCGTTGATTGAGTATTGCGTTGTTACTTTAGAAGCATCTATTGGACATTGAAATTATTTTCATAGTAAATTTACAGTGATAATTTATATTATTCATTAATAGATTTTTGGAAAATAAAGTTCCCACAAGAACATTTTTTTTTTGTTTGAACTTTTCTATGAATGATTAGTCTATTATTCTTTTTAGGCATATTTCAAATTTCTTTTTTTTTTTCTTACAGCGCGTTTAGAATCAAGTAAGGAAGAACCGGAAGTAAAGCCCAAACCGGAACCCAAAGGAGAAGAATAGAAGGGTTTATGAGCAGTTATATAAACTTTTTAACATATTTAATGAACTTGTAGCTATATTATAATTATGGTAAATATTAATAAATAAAGTAATTCCTTCTTCACTGTTTATTTAATTGCTGTTACCCGTGACCTCGTCTGCTTGGAATTTTTTATACACCTATTTGAATCACATATTCTTCACTATTTCAATGGTTTCAACTTTTTTACAGATTTTTTTTATAAAATAATTGTAGCCCTAGTTACTGCTTATAACATCAGCTAGCACCAGTGAAGGGCTATATAAAATCGGTAAAGCCGTTTCAGAGGTTAGCCAGACTAAAAAGAATGACAGACACAAATTTTAATAAAATTTTATATATTAATTTAATTTTATACTTTCGTATGCAATTAAAATATTTATATTTGAAAATATGGAATGTATGTAGATAAATTTCCAATTTGTATTTTAGGCGGTACATATATACTTTAAGGTCATATGAATAAAACACCCAAATCAATTTGTATTAATTTAATCAGACTCATTTCACAATGTAAACTGATAACACTCATTAATTTTACACGGCTATTGCCTCGTAAAAACACACCGACACACAGTGCCGTATAAATAACAAAAAACTGCGTACTTTATATACAAAAATCATACCACGGACCCATCTGTATGCAAAATGGAATATTTCGAGTCACAGCTTAAATGGATTGATATCTACGGAGACTGACTGCATATAGTATTGCACGGTAGTACCCAGTGGTACTTATTGTCTTTGCACATACACTAACACTTACAGCTCATCGTGTTCCTCCTGAAACAAATAAAAACAGTCAGAAAAGAATTTAAAAAAAATAATTGTCTATGATCAGTAAAAAAAAAAACTTATTTTGAAATTATCAATTTTCATAATTACTACATTTATATAGATTACTTACCACGGGAGCAGCTAATCCTTCATCATCGAGATCCTCGTCATCGTCATCCTCCGGTTTGTCCTTCTCCTTCTCCCTCTCAGCCTCATCATCCTGCTCGCTCTTCATCTTCTTCTCTCCTTCTTGAGTTTTCTTGACGGCCTCAGTCTTTTCCTTGGCCAATTCAATTTCATCAGTGAAAAGAACATTATCGAAGATAGTACCAGACTTGACCTGCCATAAGTCGAAACCGATAGAACAGAGTTCATCGCGTTTGTACAAGTTAGCATCAGGGGTGTATTCAGGGTTGTCGATCTCAGGGTGGACCCATGCGCCCTTGTATGCGGGGTTGGTGATCTGGAAATTAATTTAACTTTAACTAAATAATCCCAAAATTAAATTATTTGCTGGGTTGACAGCCATTCTGGCTGGATATTTTTTTTTTAAAGTACATTACCGATCACTGATTTTTTGTCGCTCATTTATCAATGAAAATGCTGCTTTCAAATAAAAAAATCGATGACAATCGGTTCAGTAGTTCAGGAGGAGAAACATCAGGAAGATCGCATTGACACAATGTTGTCTAGATACTATGTCAACAATAGTGCATAGACCGCGGCAGGTTCTGTTGTCACAATGTATTATGAAGCTACATTGTAACAAAATTAGCACATCCATGTTACGGTAAACACGGGTCAATGCACTTTACGACTCAATAGACCAGACTGCACATATTTGACTGAATCGCATTTAGTTATATTATTTTATTAATTACAATTTGTCCCTTCTTGACTAAAGTATATTTATCTGATAATACACACCTGTTTAGCAGACCAAGTTCCCTTGTAGTCAGGGTTGTCAATCATTGGTGGCTCCTACTCGCCATCCATTTCATCATCCCAGTCTTCGGGCTTAGCTGCATCAGGGTCAGGGATGTGTTTAGGTTTGTCCCAATCCTCGGGCTTGGTGTCATCGGGATCGGCGATAGTTGGACGTTCGTCCCAGTCTTCTGGCTTCTTGGCTTCAGGGTCCTAATTAAAAACATAACAATCAAATAAACAAAATAATCATGTTAAATATTTAATGACAACCCTAATTACATATACAATCATATCAAAAAATATATGTTGTCACAACTCTATTTTCTGATATACATACACATATACACACTAGTAGATAATTTACCAAGTGCAACTACCTTAATCATCTTAGGTGGCAGGTGGTCCCAGTGGTCTTCTAGGCTACCACCCTGGACCTCCTCATTGTCGATGAGCACCTGGTAGGTGTTATCGGGCTTCACGATCAAAGTGTAAACGTGTGTGTAGACATCATCCTTGCACCTGATGTCTTGCTTGATTAAGTGATTCTTGCCTTTGTAGCTGAAGATAACAATAAGTTCAGAATGCTGTTTTAAAACTTCCTGTTGTAAAATATATTATTAATAATTGGGAGGGTCTGTAAATATCTTATAAATTTATCCAATTAGAGATATGCCAAATAGAATCAATAAATTTTGATACATGATAACTGTTACGACTAAATTGATCAAAATGAAAAGTAATAAATGACCTACAATGGTTCAGATAAGATATATCAAGATTGTAAGCTTTTAAAAGTAATAATGTTCATAATTGTAGTTTGTACATGAATAAATGAAGTAATAATTACCACTGAAATTTGCAATATTGTATTGCAATTAGAAAATTGCAGGAAATTATAAAACAAGTATAGGTTTCAGTATTGAAAGTTTCGTGAAACTGAATTGTTAATATAAATATTGTTACAAAAATCAATTATAAGTCCTTTATTGAGTACCATATCAATAAATATTTTATCACATGGTTTTGTCAGCATATCTCATATTGATAAAACTTTCCTTAATTATATACAAATAGTTTATTTTAACTTTATCTAGAACAGTTTAATTTAAATGTTATCTATGAATGCTAATGTATATAAATGTGGAGAGTTACATCAATAGTCAAAAACCTTGAATGCATTTAGTATAACAAAACATGCAATTATTACATTCTATAAAGATAATTGTTTTCATGTTTCATGAAACACTTTATTGGTATAATTTCATTTAATATATGCAAATATAACAAATAATAAAGTTAATTTCTGAATAACAAATATATATATTGCTCATTATTAATAATTTATGCTGCGAAGTTATTATATCAGCTATTTACATTTAAATGTTGTTTTTATGTAAAAGAAAAAGGAGGAGTTTTTTCTATACATTTTGTCTTATAGACTCTAATATGTACTTTATTTTATTGAATAGATGTCTGTTGTTGTTTTGTAATGTTTAATAATAATGAGCAGATATGTTTGTTTCTTTCAATGATATCATGTAATTTAAAGATATAGAAAAGGCTTACCTTCTTAGTACCAGGACCGCAGATGTCTGGACCAAACATAATTTCGTAAGGACTCTCTCCATGCATGTCCTTCTGTTCTAGCCTACAGTCAAACACCTTCAAGTATCCACCCCCACAGTCAATATCCTCTTCGTGCTTGACCGAAAACTGAACCACAAGGGGCTTGCCTTCATTTGAGAAGGGCTCGAATTTACGGGAAAGAGCGTAGAACCTCGCATCTTCAGAGGTTTGAAGACCTGATAGAAGTTAATTAATTATTATTCTAGTTAGTTGATGAGGCAGTCATTATGATACAGTAATAATCTTATAGAGATATTGGTTAATTAAGTAGTTACCGAATTAATTGCACATTACATTATCATCATTTTATTAAATATGATAAAATTATGGTATCTAAATATTTAGGGTGTGTTTAACACGAATGGTTTCTAATTTAAAAAGTGAATGGGTATTACCTTTATCTTCCTCTGGGTCATTGAAGAACTTTCCAGCAGTCAGCTTGAACTTGCCGAATTCTTTTTCGGGATGTTCAGTGTACACCCAATTGGATTCCCATGAATCTAGAATAAAATATATATGTATTATTAGATTGTAGATCGTAATCCTTACCGGCGTCGAAAAATCAATACCACGCGTGGAACACCGGCATTTTAAACAAACTATTGTAATAAAACACACTTACTATCAAGGAATTTCTCTTCGAAATACACATCACAATTAACTAAACTTAATGCCAGCAAGCTGACGATAGATACAACAATTTTTTTCATTTTGATTTATAACCACCTTCTCTTGCATAAGACTAGCCACGAATAACTTCAAAATTTGGCGACTCAACTATTATTCAATTTTGACCGGTTTTTCGCGTTGGTTTTTCTATCTCTGTCACACCTAGCAACTAGAATGTTGCTAGAAGGAAACAGTAATACGAGAGTACCTATGTTACAAAATTATTGAAAGAGACGCAGATAATACGAATACATTAGTGAGAAAGAGAAAAATTCAAATTCAATTCAATTATTTATTAACAACTGTAAGAAAATATCTTGGTGGAATTCAATTGTGGACCTTGTTGAAATATTTTAAAAGATTTTTATAATATCATCCTTTATACAACAGTATCTCGGTGTTTAATGTAAACGTTTATTAAACCAAAAGCCGCTCCAGAAGTAACAGGTTTAGACAGGAAGGTACTTATCTTGGATACGCTCCAAAAACGATAGCAGTTTCTTTAATAGCCGGCTATCTTCTTCTTGGATTCTATTCTTTATTACGTATAATATATATGGTTTCTGATTAAATCTTTATTAAGATGTACGTACACGTTAAAGTAATTTTACTACAATATTTACGACCCTCCCGCGAGGATGGAAGTGCTCCTCAAGCACGCCGTCCTAATCAAATCGATATACGAACACACGATGTCAACATGATGACATCGCGTGGAAGGGTAAAACCTCGTTCTCTGACTGTCGCTACATTCAACGCGAACGGGCTACTTAAGCAGATAGATCTAGTGCGCGACCTCGTGGTCACGTACCAGATAGACGTCCTGTTAGTACAAGAGACCTTTCTGAAGCCGTGTAATCGTGATCCGCGCATCGCGAATTACCGTCTCGTTAGGAACGATAGGGCAACCGCGAAGGGGGGAACCATCATCTACTACAGAAGTTCTCTTCATTGCACTCCGCTCGATCCGCCCCAACTAGTTAACGTAAAAGCGTCATTATGTCCGGCCATCAGTCGATCGTACTAGCATCCGTCTTTCTTTCTCCCAATAAAGCCTTAGTTTAGAGGGACCTTAAGTCCTTACTCCAATTAGGTAACGCAACCATTCTGGCCGGCGACCTAAATTGCAAACATCCCCGCTGGAACTCTACTGTCGCAAACAGTAGAGGAAATCTCCTTGATAGGCTAAGCTACAAGGCTGGTCTCGACTTCGAGATCACCGCGCCTTTAAGTCCTACGCGATACTGCGACACAGACTTCCGACATGACAGACCCGACGTGCTCGACATAGTACTCTTGAAGGGCGTGACACTCCAGTTACGTTCTATCGAGACGCTATCCGAGCTTGACTCTGACCATCGACCGGTCCTATTTCAGCTAGGACTTCCCCCCCTTAGGGAACCCGCGACAAAAACAATTATTAACTGGACGAAGCTTCGAGAGCAACTCCATTGCCCCGTATCAGCGCATCTCGAGAAAATTCCTGACCAGCTTACATCGGTCGAGGACGCTGTCTCAGCCGCGACTAACCTCACAGAACATTTGGTAGACAGCATAGGAAAGTCCTCGAGGGAGGTCCGAGTGAACTTCGAGGGTTACCGAGCACTCCCTCCGGACATTAGACTTCTAATCACCCATAAAAACGCCGCGATTAGAGCCCATGACCGATACCCGACAAATGACAACCGACGGAGGCTGCGCCGTCTCCAGAGAGAGTCGAGACAAGCTCTCGACGACTTCCGAGAAAGCGGCTGGGATAGGACGCTTGCGACGGTCTCTCCAACACACCAGGCATTCTGGCGGTTGCGTTGAAGGCAGAGAGCGTTGAAGGCGGACACTGTCTCAGATATGCCTCCCTTGGTTGGACCTAACTCCGCCATCGCGTTTGACGACCTTGACAAAGCTGAGTGCTTAGCCGACAGTCTAGAGAGCCAGTGCCGTCTGTCTGCTCAATCGGTTGATCGCGATCATGTCGAAATAGTCGACAAATCGGTCAATATAATGTGTTCTCAGCCACCGGTCGGTCCGCCAATTAAGGAAACGAACCTAGACGAGGTGATATCCATAGTTAGGGCGCTTCACGCCAAGAAATCGCCAGGTCCCGATAGGATCACTAACAAAGTGATAAAGCTTCTTCCGCCTCCTTTAATTTACCTATTGGTTACCATTTTTAACGCTCTACTGGCCGGTTGCTCGTTTCCGACCCAGTGGAAAGAGGCCATAGTGATAGGGTTCCATAAGCCGGGCAAACCCCGGCATCTGCCTAGTAGTTACCGTCCCATTAGTCTTCTTAGTTCCTTAGGGAAAGTATATGAGAGAATCATCCTCTGTAGACTTAGATCGGAAGTCGAGAGACTCAAAATCATTCCAAATGAGCAGTTCGGCTGTAGAGCCAACCATTCATGTTCCCATCAGGTGCAACGCCTCACGGAGAAAATACTGATAGGGGCCACTGTGAGGGCCAAGAAGCATAGGACAGGAGCGCTCTTCCTCGATGTAGCTAAGGCGTTCGACAGGGTCTGGCACAATGGACTGGTGTACAAGTTATACCAGTTCAAGGTGTCGGACAGACTCGTACTCATCATACGGGACTACCTGACGAATCGCTCCTTTCGCTACAGAGTGGAAGGCGTCTTGTCAACCCCCCGCCCCATCAGGGCGGGTGTTCCCCAGGGTTCAGTTCTCTCGCCCATCCTCTATTCCATCTACGCTAGCGATATTCCTAGACCGCGATCTAAAGTGCACCTTGCCATGTACGCGGACAATACCGCGCTTTACACGTCCTCTAAGGATCACTGGGAGATATACCAACGTCTCCAATCCGCAGTGGACTCCCTCGAGAGTTGGCTGCGGAAATGGCGGATCGAGGTAAACCCTGAGAAGAGCGTTTCGGTGCTCTTCGAACGGGGCCCCCCAAGACTCCTCCCGCGAATCAAACTCTTTGATAAATCGATACCTTGGAAAGACGAAGAAAAATACCTAGGAGTAACGTTAGATAGAAAGTTAGTTTTCACTGCGCATATTAGGACCGTTCGTAGCAGAGCGGCCTACATATTAGGTCGTTTATATCCGCTGTTAGGCAAGCGGAGTAAAATGTCCCTTCGCAATAAGGTGACACTTTACAAAGCTTGCATACGTTCCGTCATGTCCTGTGCGAGTCCCGCTTTTGCGCACGCTAATCTGAAACCCCTTCAGGTGATTCAGAACAGGTTTACACGGATTGCAACCGGGGCGCCGTGGTTCGTACGCAACATCGATCTCCATAGAGATTTAGACCTTCCGACCATCGCTCAGTACTTCAAGGGGCTTTCCCAAAAGTACTTTGAACGTGCTGAGCGACACCCGAATCCACTGGTGGCTGACGCCGCAGAGTATAGACCACGTAAGACTACTTTAGTCAGAAAAAGAAGACCCAAGTCGGTACTCGTTGACCTCGACGACGCGTTCACAGTAGGTAATAACGTGTACGCGTAGGCATAAGTGACACCACACAACACACAGACACACACCGTCTGTACCGGTATAGACGAGGTCCCAACAGAGTAAGTGCTCCGTTGCTCCGGCGTTCTGCCGTCGGAGGACGCTAGGGTCCAAATTTCCTTAGCTTCCCTCCTGACTAACGACGCCCCGAGCCGAGGTCCGTGTCTCAATCTGAGACGCCCTCGGGACGTCGTTCCCCATGGGGGTCCATCTGGCCCCCCCTTGTTAAGGGTGGGTCTCCATACCCACCCGCTCCCCCGGTGACGCTGTAATAGCCAACAGGGCTAACAGTATAGACAAACAAAAAAAAAATACAATATAAGAGAGCTTCTTAAATTAACTGAGTTACAATTGTTATAAAGGCTCACTAATTAACCTTATTCTATGATGTATTACAATCTTACTTGTATTCCAACACTTGGCAACCCCAACGATTTTTCTGTAGCCTTAAGACTGAATCCATTCCACAGCCATTTGATGGTAACTGGTGGTACTGCTGGCGGCGGGCTGCAGTGAAAGCTCACCTGCTGTCGGACCTCTGCTGTCACTGACTAAGGCTGCTTCCCAAAGGTCCGCTGATTCCGTGTGCTGAAATAGCCGCCCAAACTGTCACTTTTGGCGAATGCAAAGGCTTTTGGTGTTTGAAACGTGGATTGTCTGAGGCCCAATAATGACTATTTTGTTTATTTACGTGCCCATTTAAGTGAAAATGGGCTTCGTCTGAAAAAATAATATTATTGAAGCTCCGGAACCGCTCAAACATTGTTTAGACGAAATCACGTCGTAAATTGTGATCATTCGGCTTCAAATCTTGCACTTGTTGAAGTTTATAGGGGTACAATTTTAAATAATTCTTCAAAATTCGACGCAAAGTCGTTCTTGATACAGAAAGCTCTGCTGATCGCTTGCGAGTTGATTGCCCAGGATTGCGTAGTACAGAAGCTCCGACTTCGTTTATGTTTTCCTCTGACCTTGTTGTCCTTTTGGGCCCCTTAGGTTTCTGATTGAGGGTCGAACCGATAGCCTCGAACTTTCTGACCCACGCCCTAATCAAACTTTCACTCGGACACTGTTTTAAGTCATGCAATCCATAGTGAGAGCGAAATAAACGTCGAACAATGACGCACGAATCGGCATTTTTGTAATAATTTTTAACACAGAACGCACGATGTTCACCCGTGAAGTGCTCCATCGCCACTAAATTTCCGAGAATCGAGCTACAGGTGCCCACCTCCCGTACTCCGCTCTCTTACCCCGTTCCAACGCAATAGCGATTTTAAATTCTCAGGCCTCCGTGGCCCACCTTGTATATAAATTACGTGTCACGTTGTTTGTCCGCGATGGACTCCTAAACTACTTAACCAATTTTAATCAAATTTGAACACCGTGTGCAGTTTGATCCAACTTGAAACATAGGATAACTTACATTTTAATTTTTAGTCGCAATATTATTTTATTGCAAATTATTTCTTTATAATTATCTGTGAATCCAAACAAGTTTAACAGATGGTGTTGTATCTATTGACTGGATTGAGTTAGTGTTCAACAGATGGCGTAATGTTAAAAGTACAAATGTTTCATATACAATTTAACATCATAACCAACACGCGATGCTGAGAATAAATTATGAGTTAATTTTTAGTGTTAATATATTCCGCCCCGTATTACTTAGACTGAAGTTTATATAAACTCATATTATAATGAACATAATACAGTCAAATTATACCTGCTGCTTCGTTAAATCTATTTATGTGAGACGGGTCAACCAAAAATATTGTGCACCGATTAGTGTAAAATTAAATATTAAATTATGAATAGTTTAAAATAACTAATATTATTTTCAAAAATTTAAAACTATCTGCCCTACATACCTTATTTATAAATTTGTAGTTTACTCATTTGTTACCATCTATACTAATATTATAAAGCTAAAGAGTTTGTTTGTTTGAACGCACTAATATCTGGGACTACTGACCCGAATTGAAAAATTATTTTTGTGTTAAATAGTCCGTTCATTGAGGAAGGCTATAGGGTATATATCATCTCGCTGTGACTAATAGAAGTTAAGCAGCAATTAAAAATGCTGCAAATTTAATATAATCTAATAGGTTCTGACTGACATAGTTATAACATACAGTCTAAACCGCAGGTCGTAGAGATAGTAAAATTGGAGGATACTTTTTTTTTCTACGTAGTTTTGTACTAAGAAAAGATTTTTAAATTCCACCCTTAAGGGTTTTAAATATCAATTTTGTATGGAACTCGGCGGCAACACTGAAAACCACGCGGACGAAGTCGCGAGCGACCCCTAGTCTTAAATTAAATACCTCAACTGTACGATCATTTTGATCAATAGTGTTCAAAGACCTCTTTCAAATCCCAATTCGGTGAATTTTTAGACCGGCTTTAACATTTTCGTCTTCTTTGGTAAATAATAATTAATTGTTGCAACCACCCTGTTGGTCAAGTTGTGGAGCGCAGACGCCTAACGTATAGGGGTACCCAAAAAGAGGGGTATTATAAGTTTGACCTATAGATTTGTGTATCTGTGTGTCTGTCTGTGGATACGTAGCGGCCAAATACGTAAACGGATTTGAATGCGGTTTTTTTAAATCGATAGCTTGGTTTGTCGAGATGGTTCTTAGCTATGTTTGATTGAAATAGAATATTGATAGTAAAAATTATTGATAGTAAAAACCTAAACAGGGGAAATTAGTGTATTCGGAGATTCATTTAGTACAACATAGAAAAAAGTTAAATTATTTAAAAAAACTGTAAAAAATATAAATAAACCCCGATACTAGATGACGTCTAAAAAGGATAATAATATAATTATGTACTTATTGAAGTCGTTACGTCGGGCGACCTTTGTACTTACGTTCATGAGTGTCTATTTTACAAAATTTACGGAGCTAATGAATGAGGTCTTTGACTAAACGATAATATCCAAATATTGTTATTTCGTTATTGGCCTTGATAAATTTACTTGCATTTTAAATTTTACCTTTACGTAGCGGGGGTTTTTTTAATTTTTATTTTATTTTTTCTAATACAGTGACTTCTTAAATAGTTTACTACAATGTAATAGGTATATCCAAAACCTTAGCAACCACAGCAACGCGTGGCCGGGTCTGCTAGTATATAATATAATCTTTACGGCTCCTTAATCCACTTAAGCCCTTAAATACTAAATCAATTACATAGTAAAGCCTTTCAATAGAAATCGTTTGGAAAGAGCCAATGATAGTTTTATCTTCAATGCCAAGATAAATAGTTACTTATCGCGTAAGAGCTTTTGCACCTTTCACTCACACATGCAAGAGCATCAATTATAGTCTTCACAAACCCTAAAAGTAACTTAGCCGCCCCAAAAGTAACTTACATTCATCAAATAGCACGAATTAACGAGCGGAAATAATGTTTCCTCCACTTAATGGTTCCGCGCCATAGGCGTTCTAAGATGGGGAGAAAAACACTCGTTAAAAATTACGACACTTAAAATTGGTGTATCTTATCCTGTGTAACGGTCGGTGATGCTTTTATAAGTATCGTTCGCGTTACGGAACTTTCATTACTTAAATATTAATACATTAATATATATAGGAAATACCGACAAGCTTCAGCAGTACATTCCTTGATCTCGTTACATTTTAATTTTATATAAATAATATTTTTGTAGGTGCTTTAATAAAAATCTTTAAGCTTCGCGAAACCCACATAAATTTTTAACATCCATGTTAATCATAGCCCGCATCAAGCAAGTTTTTTTATGAATTCTTGAACAGAACCGCGATCGATCGCTTGTATACAGTCTAGACAAAAAAACTTGCTCCACCGGTTTTCAACTAGTCGCATACACTTGTACAGACGGGTAGAGATACAATTTTAAAAAAAACCATAACATAGAAGAAATTGGCAAATATTAACACCCTAAACAACACTTGCTAACACTAAAAAAATCCTGAACATGTAATATAATATCCTTTGAATATTTTACACTTATGTTAAAATATAGAACTAAGTATCATATTAAAAAAAATATATAAAAAATTAAAAACATTATTAAATATATATATATATATATATATATATATATATATATATATATTACTATATATATATATATATGTATATATATATATATATATATATATATATATAGTAATATAGGGTCATTTCGCCTGTTTGCGTCCATCGCCAGTTTGCGTCCATTCGACGGCTATCCTTTTATAAAATACTCGAAAATAAGTTCATGAACTTTCTAACAACACCAAATGTAATTTCTGCCAATACCTCAATATATAGGAGATACACAGTCATAAACAAAATTTCCTTGAGCGCAATCCTTCCCTTTAAAAAAAAATTATTTATCTGAGCCACGGGACAAAAGACTGCGAATGTCTTAAATGTTAGTAAAAAAATACCTAGTGAGCAGCAACACCACTCACGGTTAGTTTTACATTGTTTTATGTGAAGTTAAGGATACATAGATGTTTCTAGGCCTTAATAATAAAGAAAGGAAAAACGTAATTATGAATTTACTTAAGTTTTTTAATTGTTGACAGTTAAAATAAGGTGGACGCAAACTAGTACATACAAATTTTAAAAATTCCACTTTGCGTCCGCAGTGGACGCGAATTTTATGACCTATTATTTAGGACAGACCAGATTGCGTCCACCTTTGTTTTCTTGTTATCTATTTATAAAAGTAATTAAAAATGTATAGCTTATTTAAATTTAATAAAATTGTATATACCTACGATCAATAATATCTTAATGTAATTATAATAAAAAAAATTAACGTAATTTATTAACGGCTCCTGATTGAACAAATTAGAAATTGTGAAATCACAGTGTATCAAGGTGCAACTCTGAAACTCATGACATGAATAAAAATGATTTTGCCTTCAATCATGAATAAAAATCAGTTTTTCTTAAGAAAAATTTTCCATTTTCATTATTTTCATTTTCTTTATTTTTTAGTCAGATAGGCATTCATTAGACGCAACTTTTGACACCACTTGCACCCCCCTGGTTTCATCCCCTGGGGAGATATTAGCAAAAAACGGGATTTTTTAGCACTTAAAAGTCTACCTAAGCGATACGAAATTTCAATATATTATTATTTAAAGCTAGGTACGGTCGTGCTAGGTAGTCACAAATTTGGTTTTTATTGTTCTTTTTGCTCATCCCCGTCTTATTGTAGTGTTAGTTTTTGATTATTTCGTTTTTAGGCTTATCTGACGCCATTTTGTTAAATTTTTCATATTAAATTCATTAAATTAATAGTTTTCACTTAATAACTTTTTAAGCTTTCTTCCCATAATATCCAAGTCTAGGGGAGATATCGAGCACTAAAAAAAGGCGCGTCTAACGACACCCTTAGCGTCGACACCGAAACATCCCCTCGATTATTATTAAGGGTTGAAATTTTTTATTAACTTGTAAAATTCATTTTTTGTTAGGAAAAATTTTTTATTTTTAGTTCAAGCAGTTTTATTTTATTGCTATAATTTAAAGGTAGTTTCAGGTCACATTTTACATATACGCGACAACCCCGAGGGATTCATCCCTTAGGAGATATTATACTTTTTCGGCAGTCAAAATCAGTTTTTCTTAAGAAAAATTTTCCATTTTCATTATTTTCATTTTCTTTATTTTTTAGTCAGATAGGCATTCATTAGACGCAACTTTTGACACCACTTGCACCCCCCTGGTTTCATCCCCTGGGGAGATATTAGCAAAAAACGGGATTTTTTAGCACTTAAAAGTCTACCTAAGCGATACGAAATTTGGGGGGCCGTCGCCGAGAACCTCCTCGTGTGCCTGTCTGTTTCCCTTGGGCTCCTGATTGAACAAATTAGAAATTGTGAAATCACAGTGTATCAAGGTGCAACTCTGAAACTCATGACATGAATAAAAATGATTTTGCCTATACACCTTTTTGGCAGTTACCTGTAGCTTAGTTCAATAGTGTCTTCAGATGAAGTTCTTATTTTACCACTAGAAGATATGGCAACTCATACTAGAACAAGTCTTGAGAAAACTAAGCAACAAATATCAAAACCCCCTCCGGCTGCTTTCATTCATTCAGCATCAACTGTATCACCATCTATTTCACCTATAGAAAAGCCTCCTAGTTTACAATCATCTTCATTATTTATTCAAGGCATTTCACATTCAGAAACCTTTGATCCATTTAAAACCCACCTGATGTTGGCTGAAATTTTTAGCATAGCAAGAAAATTTAATCAAAGAACTCCAGCGGCCATATCTTCGTCTGCATCGAGAAAGTATTATGAACATAAAGAGCAGATGGAGAAAAAAAAACAAAGCAGTAAGAAAAAGAAATTAAGAACGAATAGAGAAAAAAAACTACAAGGAACTGCTCCAAAACGTAGGAAAAAGACACTTCCTGTTAAAGTCACAATAGATACTGATACTCTGAAAAGAAAATTTACCAGCCGTGGATAGTACAAAGTGCGCTGAATGTAATGACATACTTATATCAGATGTAGATGAAGACGGCGAAGAAAACATTGGCTGTGACAAATATATAAGATGATATATTTGTTATTAAAAATATTTTAAAATTTAATTAGTTAAATATTTAGACATAAAACAATAAATTGTTAAAATCTAATCTTTCTGAATAATAATTAATAAAAATCTCCCCTACATTCTATATATAAGTTGGTGGACGCAAACTGGACATGAGTGGACGCAATTTAGATTTTATGGACGCAAACTGGGTAAATCGCCCAAATCTGATATTTATCACTTTTATATTTAAATCGTTATATCTTTCCACCAAAACTTTAAATGAATATAAAAAATACTATGTTATTAACACTGTACATAAGTTTTTATTCAAAACTAGTGCTAAATCATTTTTATTTTCTCTTTCAAAGTCAGCAACTCCACTAAATGGACGCAAACTGGGGCAATATAACCTAAAAATAAGTATGTAACTCGACTGTAAATTTATTTTTGTTCTGCCCGCAACAACTGTCCGAAAAGACACTTAAATAAGTTGGTTCATGGTTGCTATGACAATGCAATTTTATTTTGATAAATTTAAAGAAGCTGCTACCAATTTCATCTGCACCTCGGTAGCCTTTACCCTCTTGCCAAAAGTAGCATTGAGTAATAGTTTGATTTACAATAGGTTTACAAAAATAACATTAGTAATGTTATTGTTTTTTCGTCCTGTATTTTCTGCCTTCAACTTGCTTATCGTGAAATTCATGTTCTTTAATTTGCTGTTAGAGTAAAAAACTGAAACATCATTCCGAGGTAACTGCAAAACAAAACATTTTGTTCCCGGAGTTGATTTCGGCATTTGATACTTGTAAAATTGATGGACAGACTTCGTGAATCGTGAATATCTTACTTGGTTTGCAGTATTTAACAAAATGGGTAAGCTAGATAAGGATACACTTGTTCTGTAAAAAGATGAACTTAAACTGGATAATCAAGAACTTGAAGTACATGATGATGGTGAGAAGCAATGAGGAAGGACCTTTTTCTTACTTTTTTACGTTCTATATTGTGATATGGATCTTTAACTGAATTATCTGTTTCTACCTCCCCAGTTCGTTGTTATAAACATTATGTTATAAACAATACTGTTGCCAAAATAAAAAGGACTTTTAGCTTTTCCTTGTCATAGACAATGTCCAAACTCATTTCAATTTGTAAAATTTAATAACTTTTGACTTACCTTAATTAAATAAACTGTCATATGTCGACAAAGCTCACTATAATTTAATAAAATATTAGATTATTTAAAGTTTTGTCCACACATGTACCGACATAAATCGACAACCAACATTCTATACAATATCCATACAGACGAAAACCTTGCGCAAGCAGAGACGTGACATTGTATATGTTTGATAAGACAATACTTTTACTTATCGATATATTGTCACGAGCTCAATATAGGGATAAATAATCATCCTATTTAAATGACATTATTTGAGATAAGATTTTGATGCTTTCTGAAATGAATAGTGCAATAAAAGAGATTTTCATTTTTTTTGAGTTGTGACACTATTTGAGCGGAGGTGCGATATTATGCTATAATAAAGCTGATTATTTATAGTAAACTTAACATAATCTTTGAATCCACCGAGCTATTTTTAAATTTTGATGAAAACTTTATGATTATAAATGTACTTTTATATTTATAAGGTTTTATGAACCAAAATATTATGTATTAATTATGAGCACGTATAATATACCGAATTATTAAGTGATCATACATCGATATGTATTATCTTTTAATAATTATCATAATAATATTATATAATTATCTTTTTTGGTGTAAATATTTTAATTTCAAACTTGTCTACAATAGCGTGTATCGCTTGATGAGTTTTCATCTATCAAAAGTTCATCCGACAGTAAATCTAACAAATGAATATTGCAGTGGATTCAAGTCTTATCATGTTGTGCTGATAATTAACATTAAACATAAAAAAAATCTCATTAAATACGTCAAGTGTTTATTTATGATTTTGAAATAAGCTAAAATATATGTTGATTTATTATACAACCAAATTTTGTGGGTAAGGCCGTTGTAATAAATAAAAAAGGGCCCGCAGATGGCTAAAAGGGATCGTTATTGTGAAATGAGGCGCGACTAACAGAATATTTTAATGTAAATGTCTTGACTAACAACCGTAAGCAAAAAATCAAATTAAAAATATGTTTATACCTGGGAAGTAGATAAGAAGCTTTTGTACATAAATGGTTCAGGTATAAAAAGTATTTCAGTTTAGACTCCTCCAAAGATCTTACGATATTTAATTTGCATTCAATGTTCGCATTCTATGCAGCAATCATAGAGATAGACGACATATGTATATCTCATAAGGTAAAAACTTTTAAATCCTTAGCTGTTAATAAATTCATATTATTACACATTATTAATTTATTTAAAAATATTTATAAAAAGGATATTTAACAATAAACAAAAAATATATAACAAAACTACTACTACTATAAATACTTAGAAGCAAACTCAATAAATATGCCCTGGCTCCGAATCCTGCCCTTTCTATTCCAAGCATAGCATTCACAGCTGTATTTGCCTCCAAAATATACATTTAAGTCATTCCTAGTCACATTAAGTTCAACTTCAACCACTCTAACACCATCTTGAGGGTCGACATGTTCCAATTGCACTTGTCTTTTCTATTCGTTTCTCATTACATTTGAAGTAGACTTGAAGAGCGTTGGCAGCTCTGCATAACAAAGTAGCCGGTTTGTTTCTAAGTACGAAAGAATTATTTGGTTCCATAAGGAATATTGGGAGCCCGTCAATTGTCTCGTCGTCCTCTGGTAAGGGAATGTAATCGTCCTCTTCCTGAACCGGTTTAAATTCGGATAAGTAAGGGTCGAAGTTGAGTAAGCCTTCTACATACCATGTACTCTGGCCTTGTTTCCTTTTCCGTTGTCTGTTCTAGAGCTAAAAAGTGACTTATAAATATAAATATTGACAAATTTCCTTTGTAGTTAGTTTCAGATGATTTTTTGCTATTAACTACCAGTCCCCTGCTTTATCATAATTCATTAAAACTTTTATGTTTTAAACAATTTGTTACAGGGTGTGAATTTCCAAATTTCTTTGCAACCTCATTATTTAGGCTGCTATTTTGTAATCTTTATATAATATTTAATTCTTCTCCAATATTGCCCACTTTCCTCTTTTGTAGAGACTTAGTAAAACGGTATATACCTAAACCAAAACTTATGAAATGAAATTGTCACTACACTTTCAATAAGTATCATATGAAAATCAAATGGCAAAAAACACAGGAGAGGTTCGGGAAAGAGGGGAGACTAATAATATACAAATCAAGATTTCTTCTTATTGATAAAATTGTTCGTATTGATTTATTTTCCTGGAAAAAATAGACGATTGGTCGTTCTAGCCGATAAATATTATCTATCTTTTTCGTCGAGATAAGCGATGTGTCACTGTATCTAATGTCGTTATAGACTCTATGTTTACTTATTAGTTTAATGAGACCTTGCCATTCGGTTGTTATAACCGGTCTGTCGTTATAAACAATGATATATATATATATATATATATATATATATATATATATATATATATATATATATATATATATATATATATATACATTAATTCTTACCTCTCTACATTAATCCTAATAACATGTGTTCTAGGACTTTTTACAAATCTTAATAAACAAAAAAATCGAAACGAAATAGAATTTCAGATATAAATTCCCTAGATTTATTGATTCCAGTCCCGTAATTTTCTTTAAAAAAGTTAACACTGCACATCTAATTTAATTTTAAACGTTGGTGTTTGTTTAAAAAAACCACCTGATACATTTATAACACGTCTTTATTTATAAATATCAGAGTTAAAACACAACATTGACAATCAGAATGCTACAAATAAAATACATTGACAGTAATAAAATGCCTATATAATAACATTCAGTCTTCAGCAAAATAAAAAAAAACACCTTATGATTTTTAAAATTATATCACATCAATACTTTTCGAATATGTAATTGAAAAAGCACATTATTCTAAACCTTACCTAGTAACTGTTAATGTTAATTAATTTAATTATATTCATTAAATAACATGTACCACATATAAATATTGGCTACAAAAACATTTATTATTATGCGTTTTATTAACACAGAGATAGAAACACTTTTCAAGTATAATAAATACAATTTAAACAAAATTATTGTATTCAAAGAATTTTGTTCGCGACCATCCGATGTATGTAATCATATATATCTGACAAATGTATATAATTAATAACTTTTAACAATAGAACCCGCTTAAACTAAATTTAATAAAATAAAAAAAACATATTAAATTTAAACTATTAACAATAAAATTAACACTTTAATGTTATTTAAAACTGTCCCTCAACTGTATCATTTCGTATTGGTGGTTTGATCTAATGGAGTACCCGTCGCAGGGGCGCGTCAGATCCAGCGGCCCCGCCAAGCGCCGGTTTCTGTTCCACACGTTTTACACGTTTGATCTTCCTAGTACATTTTTAAGTTATAATATTAAAATCAACTTGATATATATATCATATTTATTATCATTATATATAAGTATACATACCCTAGCAGCAGTGTACCCCGGCCGCACGCTCCTGTACGCGCCATACGTACAGTATGGCTGCATTTCCCGCCAGCACGGCCATCGTGATCCCGATTCCCAGTAACAATTTTCATTCACCGTCGAGCAGTCGACCGGGACACATGTCCCCTTTACCTGCTTCGCCTACTTGCGCCACCTACCTGGGCCGTCACGCTGACCGCCCAGATACCTGCGCCGACCACCTGCACCGACCGTTCGAACACCTGCGCCAGATTAAGATAACGGCCCCCATTGTGTGCAAGCCAGTTTTGTGATTGTGTTTGTGTGTGAGTCATCGCCGCAAGCACACCTGCGGGCCGGCAAGCCTGCATAGGGGTCCAACAAGTCCGACGTCGCCCTAGTTAGGGTACGAAACGGAATTCAAAGACTTCGTCGTAATAGCCTGCGTCGTGTAAGTACACAGTCGTTAGGGTATTAGGCACACCTCTGTCACCTACTGACAGAGATTCGATAGGGTTCACGTTAGGCACTCGCCTCCCTGCTCACGCAGGGAGGACGACTCATATCTCCGGGCTCCACCATGGACCCCAAATCCGCGGCGGAACCCGAAGATCTGTCCAAGTCGCAGTTTTTTGGCTGGGTCCACGGAATTGCGCCTGAATTATGCCTGCGCTACTCTATCTTGTTAGGCACCGAGTCTCAGCCCTCGAAATCGCGCGCCGCGATCATGAACGAGAGCACCTCCGACATGGAGGTTGAGGCCGCCACTCCGACGGAGCAGACGGCCTTGGATTCCGAGTCGGGGAGTTCGTCCCCTTCCTCGGACGCTGACGAGGACGACGGTTTCACGACCGTGCAGACCAAATCGGCCAAGAGGAAGGCGACGAAAGCGCTCTCCTCGAACGTCCCGCGAAAACGGACCTTAAAGCCCGCTAGTAGCGAACTCGCGTCGCCCGACAGTTCTTCGGGCCCGGGCCCGACTCGCGAACGCGCGCCGATCGCGCCCGAAGCGCCCGCGTCCGCGCCTTCAGCGCCCACGGAGGCGCCTTCAGCGCCACGGAAGTCCCCCGCGCCGCCGCCGCTTTACATAAGGGACAAGTCAAAGTGGGACACTCTGTCCGCACTTATGACGGAGCACAAGCTCCATTTCACGTCCGCCCGAAATACCGCCGACGGTATCCGCGTACAAACCGCGTCTTCGTCGGACCACCGCGGTCTGACTCGTCTCCTCCGCGAACGTGGTTACGGATACCACACCTACGCGCTAGAGGATGAACGCCGCTTAACGGTGGTCATCCGAGGGCTCCCCGTGGAGCTCACTACTGAACGGATTTTCGAGGACCTTAAATCCCAATCCTTCCCTGTCATCTCGGTGCACCGCATGTACCGAGCGACCACTAGGGTCCCGTTCGATCTCGTACTCGTTCATCTCGAGCTTTCCCCGGAAGGAAAGCAAATTTTTAACGTTAAGGCAGTCTGCCAACTCTCCGGCCTTAGGGTCGAACCTCCACGCGGTCGCGGTTTCCCTGGTCAGTGTCATCGCTGCCAGCTCTATGGGCATTCCCAACGTTTTTGTCACGCGCGTCCAAGGTGCGTCAAGGGTCTGGACGACCACGCGACAGCTGACTGTCCGCGTAAGGGACCGGTCCCTGAGGATCCTCCCAGCTGCGTCCTGTGCGGACAGAAGGGCCACCCCGCGAATTATCACGGGTGCCCCAAAGCGCCGCGCAGGACACAGCCGGCAAGGCATCCTCCTCGGTTCATCCAGCCTCCATGGGCTCCTCTAGCCCCTAGGAGGCCCGCGGCCCCTCAGGCATCCCAGGCCCCTCAGGCACCCGCGAACGCGGTCGCGAACGCTTGGGTAAAGCCTCCGAGGATTATCCCACAGCCCGTCCCCCAGTCGATGCCGTCGCCGCCGGTTCGTAACTCCACCGACGGAGTTGCGAGTTCGCTCGCGTGCGTCACGAGCCTCTTCGGTGTAATAGACATCGAAGAGCTTCTAGTCTTTTCGAACGAAATAAGGGATTCCGCGCGGAACCCTCCCGCGAGGATGGAAGTGCTCCTCAAGCACGCCGTCCTAATCAAATCGATATACGAACACACGATGTCAACATGATGACATCGCGTGGAAGGGTAAAACCTCGTTCTCTGACTGTCGCTACATTCAACGCGAACGGGCTACTTAAGCAGATAGATCTAGTGCGCGACCTCGTGGTCACGTACCAGATAGACGTCCTGTTAGTACAAGAGACCTTTCTGAAGCCGTGTAATCGTGATCCGCGCATCGCGAATTACCGTCTCGTTAGGAACGATAGGGCAACCGCGAAGGGGGGAACCATCATCTACTACAGAAGTTCTCTTCATTGCACTCCGCTCGATCCGCCCCAACTAGTTAACGTAAAAGCGTCATTATGTCCGGCCATCAGTCGATCGTACTAGCATCCGTCTTTCTTTCTCCCAATAAAGCCTTAGTTGAGAGGGACCTTAAGTCCTTACTCCAATTAGGTAACGCAACCATTCTGGCCGGCGACCTAAATTGCAAACATCCCCGCTGGAACTCTACTGTCGCAAATAGTAGAGGAAATCTCCTTGATAGGCTAAGTTACAAGGCTGGTCTCGACTTCGAGATCACCGCGCCTTTGAGTCCCACGCGATACTGCGACACAGACTTCCGACATGACAGACCCGACGTGCTCGACATAGTACTCTTGAAGGGCGTGACACTCCAGTTACGTTCTATCGAGACTCTATCCGAGCTAGACTCTGGCCATCGACCGGTCCTATTTCAGCTAGGACTTCCCCCCCTTAGGGAACCCGCGACAAAAACAATTATTAACTGGACGAAGCTTCGAGAGCAACTCCATTTCCCCAATCAGCGCACCTTGACAAAATTCCTGACCAGCTTACATCGGTCGAGGACGCTGTTTCAGCCGCGACTAACTTCACAGAACATTTGGTAGACAGCATAGGAAAGTCCTCGAGGGAGGTCCGAGTGAACTTCGAGGGTTACCGAGCACTCCCTCCGGACATTAGACTTCTCATCACCCGTAAAAACGCCGCGATTAGAGCCCACGACAGATACCCGACAGATGACAACCGACGGAGGCTGCGCCGTCTCCAGAGGTTGTCGAGACAAGCTCTCGACGACTTCAGAGATAGTGGCTGGGATAGGACGCTTGCGGCGCTCTCTCCAACGCACCAGGCGTTCTGGCGGTTGCAGAGAGCGTTGAAGGCGGACACTGTCTCGGATATGCCTCCCTTGGTTGGACCTAACTCCGCCATCGCGTTTGACGACCTTGACAAAGCTGAGTGCTTAGACAACAGTCTAGAGAGCCAGTGCCGTTTGTCTGCTCAATCGGTTGATCGCGATCATGTCGAAATAGTCGACAAATCGGTCAATATAATGTGTTCTCAGCCACCGGTCGGTCCGCCAATCAAGGAAACGAACCTAGACGAGGTGACGTCCATAGTTAGGGCGCTTCATGCCAAGAAATCGCCAGGATCACTAACAAAGTGATAAAGCTTCTTCCGCCTCCTTTAATTTACCTATTGGTTACCATTTTTAACGCTCTACTGACCGGTTGCTCGTTTCCGGCCCAGTGGAAAGAGGCCATAGTGATAGGGTTCCATAAGCCGGGCAAACAACGGCATCTGCCTAATAGTTACCGTCCCATTAGTCTTCTTAGTTCCTTAGGGAAAGTATATGAGAGAATCATCCTCTGTAGACTTAGATCGGAAGTCGAGAGACTCAAAATCATCCCAAATGAGCAGTTCGGCTGTAGAGCCAACCATTCATGTTCCCATCAGGTGCAACGCCTCACGGAGCACATACTGATAGGGGCCACTGTGAGGGCCAAGAAGCATAGGACAGGAGCGCTCTTGCTCGATGTAGCTAAGGCGTTCGACAGGGTCTGGCACAATGGACTGGTGTACAAGTTATACCAGTTCAAGGTGTTGGACAGACTCGTACTCATCATACGGGACTACCTGACGAATCGCTCCTTTCGCTACAGAATGGAAGGCGTCTTGTCAACCCCCCGCCCCATCAGGGCGGGTGTTCCCCAGGGTTCAGTTCTCTCGCCCATCCTCTACTCCATCTACGCTAGCGATATTCCTAGGCCGCGATCTAAAGTGCACCTTGCCATGTACGCGGACGATACCGCGCTTTACACGTCCTCTAAGGATCACTGGGAGATATACCAACGTCTCCAATCCGCAGTCGACTCCCTCGAGAGCTGGCTGCGGAAATGGCGGATCGAGGTAAACCCTGAGAAGAGCGTTTCGGTGCTCTTCGAACGGGGCCCCCCAAGGATCCTCCCGCGAATTAAACTCTTTGATAAGCCGATACCTTGGAAAGACGAGGAAAAATACCTAGGAGTAACGTTAGACAGAAAGTTAGTTTTCACTGCGCATATTAGGACCGTTCGTAGCAGAGCGGCCTACATATTAGGTCGTTTATATCCGCTGTTAGGCAAGCGGAGTAAAATGGCCCTTCGCAATAAGATGACACTTTACAAAGCTTGCATACGTTCCGTCATGTCCTATGCGAGTCCCGCTTTTGCGCACGCTAATCTGAAACCCCTTCAGGTGATTCAGAATAGGTTTACACGGATTGCAACCGGGGCGCCGTGGTTCGCACGCAACATCGATCTCCATAGAGACTTAGACCTTCCGACCATCGCTCAGTACTTCAAGGGGCTTTCCCAAAAGTACTTTGAACGTGCTGAGCGACACCCGAACCCACTGGTGGCTGACGCCGCAGAGTATAGACCACGTAAGACTACTTTAGTCAGAAAAAGAAGACCCAAGTCGGTACTCGTTGACCCCGACGACGCGTTCACAGTAGGTAATAACGTGTATCGTAGGCATAAGTGACACCACACAACATACAGACACACACCGTCTATACCGGTATAGACGAAGTCCCAACTAAGTAAGTGCTCCGTTGCTCCGGCGTTCTGCCGTCGGAGGACGCTAGTGTCCAAATTTCCTTAGCTTCCCTCCTGACTAACGACGCCCCGAGCCGAGGTCCGTGTCTCAATCTGAGACGCCCTCGGGACGTTGTTCCTCATGGGGGCCCCTCTGGCCCCCCCTTTTAAGGGCGGGTCTCCTGACCCACCCGCTCCCCCGGTGACGCTGGAATAGCCAACAGGGCTAACAGCATAGACAGAATAAAAAAAAAAAAAAATAAAAAAAAAAAAAAAATAAAGATCCCGATTCCCACGTACAGAGTCGTATTATAATTGTGTAAACCTATATTATTGGTATAATGAAGGTAAATAGTTTGAGAAACCCGGGTTTGAATGTTTTAAAAAAATCAAAAATAAAACTAATAAAGAATTTTATACATAAAGTGTACACGCTTGAACTACCACGCAATAAAAAAGAAAATTTCACTAGTATAGTTAACATTTTCTAATGAACATTAAAGGCATTACCCCTTAAAATTGAATAATGTAAAAATTTATAAACTTTACCAATGAGTATAACAATCATGTAAGAGTATTGACGACACATGGTATGGTGTTGGAAACTGTCGAGTTTGTATTGAAAAACAGTGGCGATATTGTTGAACAATATTAACACTACTAAAATTATTGGGAAAGTCTGTACTTCCTTCCAGTGCAGTGTCCAGCTTCATTAACACAATTTAAGAATAATTTATTTTTAGTTTCTTATCACAATATTTTTTATAATTTTATTTTTTTTTATCTTTTTTTTTATGAAGACTCTTTGTTTCTATTTCATTTTACTTATTCTATTAACCTTCCACTTTACATCACCTTGGCTGCCGATGTTCAACAATTTTCTACAGTGACAGCCCGAATATGAAGAAAACCGTGAAAAAAAAGAAGAAAAGATAAAGGAGAGAGAAGGAAGAACAAAAAAACTGGAGATTCTTGATTTGGACTTCCATTTTTTCTGCCCGCAATCAAAACAATAAATAAAATACGTAATTTGCACATACATAAGATAGTACATTATTCCAATTTGTTTAATTTCGGACTATCATCTTTTAAAATCATTTACGATTCTACGAGGCGAGACTCATGTAAATGGCAACCACATAATTACCAGCGTTAAGAACATTTTTTTTTGACCACAAAAGCTGAGTGGTATCCTTTTTTGGGCAACTTCAATACTAATGCAATATTGATTTTGTTAAAAAGACCATAAGTTACATTTTAGTATTATTTGTATGTTTTTTTGTGTATTTTTTGGCGTTATGTATATATGCATGTTGCTAAAATAAAGTATTTTTGATTTTTATGAATTTCGGAAGAGAACCGAGATCGATCGCTTTTATACCAGTCAGAAACTTCCAAATACGTATTAACACCCTAAGCGACATTTAATGCAAGCATATGTAAACCAACCATCATAAGAAAATCTCATTTTCATAGTTATGTTAAAATACAAAGCTAAATATCGTACTACCACTATTGTCACAAAATTAAAGAAAATAATGAAATACATATGACATTATATATAAAGAAATGTGAAATATTTTTCTTTTTATTATTTATTTTATATTTTATCAATTGTAGGATCCTAAAATATTTTGTATTAACGCCTTATCTGTCCCTCATCTTTTTACTAAGGAATTAGTTGTTAATGTATGTCATTATATACATTTTGCAATTAAAACCATAACTCCATAACAATAACGTTTATAAGGTTGTGGGAACATAATAATAAGGCCCCATGTAACCAAAACTACATATATATATTAATTATTTTTCGAAAATCTTATGATTAATGATTATTTGGATATTAGTAGGACCGACCAAAAGATTTTGTGTTAATTATTTAGGGGTGAAAGAAAATCATAGATAATAAAACTTATTTGATGGTGTATCGCAGGATGAGCTTTCATATGTCGAAAAGTTCATTGAACAGTAAATCTAAGAAATTAATATTGTAGTGGGTTAAAATCAAATTGTGGAGTGCTAATAATTATAAACGTGTAACATAACAATACCTCATTAAATAGGTCAGATTGAGTTAGGTTAAATTTATGATTTTGAAATAAGCTAACTAATTAATATCTTAATGACTAACAACTGTAAGCAAAAAAATCTAATTTAATTGTTTAAACTCCAAAAATCTCATGTCATTCTCTTTTAACTCAGTGTTTGCAATATTATAAAGGTTGCTGCACCATGATTGCATAGCGATAGGAAAAAATGTAAGCCTGATAAAGTAAAGATTACCTTTTAATAAATTCATATCATTAAACCATATTAGATTATCTAAATCCATTTTTAATCAATATTTGGTTACATAAATAAAAACCGTAAATTTTAATTTTACGGATTTATCTCGCGTATTATTAAATTTAAAATTCACGTTTCAAGTTTTAAACTGGTATAAAAATGTAAATTTAAAATTTAACTATACGCGAGTTAAATTCCTAAAAATAGTTTTGAAAAAAAAAATGTGTATTATGTGTATATTAAATATGTGTTTGTGTAGTACTCGTAAAAATCTTAGAAAATACTTTGTAAAATTTTAATTATTATTGAGATGTTTAAAAATAAACAACAAAAAGGAATACTTACAAGCAAACTGAATAAATATGATCTCGCTCCGAATACTGCCCTTTTTATTCCAAGCATGGCACACACAGCTGTAATTTCTATGAAAATACTTATCCAAGTCATTCCTAGTCACATTAAGGTTAAGTTTCAGTCACTTTAATACCATCCTCAGGGTCCACATACTCCGATTGCCTTATCATTTCTATCTAAATAGAATAGCATTGGCAGCTGTACAGAACAAAGTAGCCGGTTTTTTTCTAGTTACGAATGAATTAATTGGTTCTATAAGGAATATTGAGAGCTCGTTTTCTATCTCGTCTTTCTCTGGTAGAAGAATATACTCGTTATCTTCCTGAACTGGTTCAAAGTCAGATAAGTTTGGGTCGAAGTTAGATAATTCGTCTTTTTTTTTTTTGTTTTCGCGGGGAAAATGCTTTACGCACCGTACCCCTCGCCGGGGAAGCGAGGGGCGTGTGTGGGACTCCCGAAAACGGGGTACCCACTAAAAACCCCGCGGCGCCCCTTCCTCGCCTTATTGGCGGAGTCGTGGGTACGGCTAGCCCTTCAACCACGACCCCGCCGGCAGTTAGATAATTCGTCTAGTTGTTCGTACTCAAGCTCTATTTCCTTTTTCATTGTCTGTTCTGGAGCACAAAAAATGACTTACAGTAAGTATTGAAAGGTTAATATTTATTAAGTTAGATTATTTATTGCTATTAACTACTACTCTCCTGCTTTATCATAATTCATTAAACGTTTTATGTTCTGATATAGAATTGTGGTAGAGATTTTTAAACTTATTATTAACTATCTGATTAGATTCATAGTAACCAACAAAAAAATATCAAGCACAGTAACTGACAAAAAAAATCCTAATAATTAAATAAGTAATTTAGAATGAAGTATTTAGTAAGTGTAAAATATTTTTTACGCGCTAAGATATCGCGATATTAGGCAAATTGATAAGTAGGTAAGTAAGTATTTAAGCTAAGTAAAACTAAAAGTTTTAATAAATAATAAAAACTATAAGTGAACTGGTTAATTAACTTATATTTATATTTTTCAAAGTCTTACAAATTGATTTCATAGTATTTTTCCCAATTGTTTGTTAATTATTTGATAGTTGATGACAATAATAAAATTATATGTAGATTGCAAAATATAACTTTACCATAATTTACGTTTCCCAGAAGATTTAGTATCACTATCATCCGGAGGAGCATATTTATATCACGCATCACTAAAATCACTATATAACTTTAAACTACTACTACACTATATAACTCACGTAAATTTCACTATATACCTAACTTTAATGAGGACGATCCGTCCACTGTTCGCGACGGATGATAACGTACTAAAATTATACTCCTAGATTCTATGGTGTGATTTTCGATACTGACTACCCATCCCATTCCACCTCTTCCCACCCCATGGATGCACTCTACCTAGTGTAATTAAAAAGGTTTCGGTATTCAATTAAAGCTCACCGTTTCACCTTGTTTACTTGACGTATAAGATTATTGAACTTTTTAAAATTATTTTATTAAGATAATGTGAGAATTAGGTTACTGAGCCAATGTTTTGTCCAATGAATTTTTTGGTTGTTTATTTGTTTGATTCAATGTTTATTCATTACATTGGACGAACAGACATTCTTTTGTTTGACATTCTGTTTACATCGTTATACTTACTACCTAGATATCAGGAGATAATAACACATTTATTTGGCACCGTTCTTATTTTTTATATACATTATCGGAAAATAAAACAGAATCTAAATTTGTCAAATATTCTACATATGCATTTCATTTTTCAGAAATCATTTGTTATTATTTATTGTAATTGTCCTATATATTTTCATGAGTTTAGAATCTATACATAAAAATATAAAACATTTTAATTCATTTATAAAGTGATAATATTCTATACTAATAAATGAAGTGGGGAATCAAAGACTATCAAGAATTATTTATAATAATGCGTTTGCGAGATATCATTAGCCGACGGTACATCAAAAGTAATCCATTTTATAAGTAGGTATGTATTTTTTGTTAATTTTAAAAATAAATACTGCAAAAAAGTAAAAATAAATATTCTGGGTAGTATTAAAGGATTTATAGTTATAGACCTATGGCTTTCAACTTAAAAATGTCGTTAAGTTAACTTATATTGTATTTACGTTTTGTGAAGTAGTAGTTAGGAGATCAATTCTTCACGATAATCACGCAACTAATACTTTTTAAATACACTAAAACCCATATATGTCTGAGTAATTATGTATATATATTTAGGAGTAATTATGGCTGAAAATTTACGATTTCAAAAACACGTCATTAACACTGTTCGTAACTGTTTTTTTTTTATTAATTTTAATTCTATCCACAGACACGTCACTCGTATGTAATGTTAAATATTTTAACGACATATTTGTTATTCTCAGAATGTATTGTTTGTTGATTCAAAGTCAACTTATTTTAATCACCTAATATTGTCATGATAACTTATGGATTGTTTATTCTCCTAACGAGTTGTTTTGAAGTTTAGTCGTGTAAACATTAGTTATCTCATTTTCTAGAATTATATATAAGCTCTCCTCCAAACCTTGTAAATCAGTCCTCATAGAATCCTCCTCTAATCTTCATCGAGTCTTGTCTTGAGACTGTTGTCACTCTAATATAGTCTATACGTAAATAGTGTATAACAAATGTTACTTGAATATATTTCAATAAGAAACAAAAGAGAACTTTTCCTTTTATTGAAGACCCCTTCATCGACGCGACGACCCCGAACATTACATTTTGGTGTCAGAAGTGGGACAGTATCCTGATATACGGGGAACATCGTCACAATTGGAGTAAGAAGCTTTCAAGTGTTTAACTTGCCATACGACAAGCAGCACTGTACTGCTACTCTAACTAGAAGAAGAGGCTCGTCAAGCAACATCCATTGTACCTTCACTACAAGACCGAGAGAACAAGCACCAAGCAGTCTAACCGCAGAGCAGCTACTACGGTTCTTCAATAACTTCGAGTTACTACCGTCAGTCGCATCGAGAGCAGCGTATCAAGATTGCAAGGAGCTAAACAAGACAGCAGCTACGGTTCGTAGGTAACTTCCAGTTACTACCGTCAAGGCGCAGCAGCAATCAAGATCAACAGGAGCCAGACTCCGCAATATATAACGTAAGTTATATTGTGTAACATTTTTAAAAATGGCCACGTCAAGTATAAACGAATCGCCTATTTTCAATTCAAATAGTAATTTAAATAGTAATGTAGATAATGCGTATATAGAAATAACGCTTGCTGAGAGAATGCTTAACGAATATAATGGTAATAAGGCAAATTTACATGTTTTTATCGATAATTGCAATAACGCGTACGATCTTTTAAACCCTAACTACAAAAGAGCATTTGTTTCGGTGATATTATCTAAAATAAAAGGAAATATTAGGTCGACTTTATTAAATAGGTCATTTGGTTCATGGGAAGATTTAAGGCTTCACCTTTTAGAAAACTATTCCGAAAAACGCACATTTGCCCAATGGCAACTTGAATTAAACTCATGTAGACAAACACATAACGAACCTGTGTTAGAATATACAGGTCGAATTGAAAATTGTTATATTAAATTAATTAAATCGTTAGACCAAAAACTCACTAGAGAAGCACGTAATGCGAATATAGATTTATTAAAAAATCAAGCATTGAATATTTTTATTAGTGGACTTAATCCACAATTACACATTTTATTAAAGTCACAAAAACCAGCCATCTTCGAGGAGGCAGTATCCATAGCTGTGTCAGAAGAACAAGAAATCAAATCTAGACAAGAAACTTTAAGACATTTTAATAACTTTGACCATAGAACAAAAAAATGTTCACAGTGTCACAAAATGGGACATTTAGCCTACCAATGCAGGAATAACTCTTTAGTTAGATCAGTCCAACCCGAAAGGATACCGACATGCTTCAATTGCAATAAAAAAGGTCACCTTGCTAGGGATTGCTGGAACAAACAAAGTCCAGGTAATCAGAATAATAACTATAGGCATACCAATCAGTTTAATAGAAATCAAAATAATGCGTTCCGTCAAAATCAAAAAAGTCAAAATCAATCGCGTAATAATCAGGAGCATTTAAACTCCAACAGTCCAAAGACAATGGCCGGTCCAAGGACAGTGCAAAACATTCAGGCCGAGTAATGCAAATAGATACGGGAATATCTGCATATGTTACTTTAGAGATAGAAGAATTAAAAACGGGTAAAGGAATTTTTTTAATAGATACGGGTGCTGAAGTAACGTTAATAAAACCTAAAGGAATAAAAAGTGATACTTTATATTACGAAGATAAAAAATTGAAATTAAAAGGAATAGATAAAGATGCTATTCCTACCGAAACGTTAGGCTATACGCTTCTTACAATTCAGATAGGATATAAAAGAGTTGTTCATACCGTTTCATTGGTCCCTGATAACTTTCCTATCGAATACGATGGTGTTATAGGTAGCGATTTTCTACGTAAAGTTAGAGCAGTAATCGACTATAAGAATAGTAATATAGAGTTAATGGGATATAATTTTAATATTGATTATATAGAGAAAAAGTATATTACAGAACATGATGAAATTAATGATGCTGATGAATGTAACATAGAGAATGTGAAATCCAATAATAGAGTAAATAACGATAATCCAAAAAATGAAACGTCGGAAAATAAGGAACATACGAAAAATGAAAAAAAAAGTGATAATTATGTAGTATATGTAGAACCAAGATGTGAAAAGATTATTGAAGTGAATATTGATAAAACAGATTTAAAAGAAGGTTTTATCTCAGAGAGTATCAATCTATCTAAAGGTGTGTATTTATGTCCAAGCTTAGTAAGAATTCGAGAAAATAAAATATTAACAGCTTGTATAAATACTACAGACAAAACAATAAAGTTGGAGAATGTAAACATAAAAATAGATCCATTAGAATTTGGAAATAAAAACAGTATAATTAAAGTAAATAAGATTAATGAAAATAATATATCATTCGAGAAAAGTCGTTTAGGGAAACTAGAACAAACATTAAGATTACAACATTTGAATAACGAAGAAAAGATGTCCTTAGTAGACTTATGTAAGGAATATAATCACATATTTCATTTAGAGGGTGATACGCTTACATATAGTAACGCCGCAATGCACGAAATTCCAACGGAAAATAATATTCCAATAAACACAAAATCTTATCGATACCCAGAAGCTTTAAAAGAAGAAGTAAACCAACAAATAGAAAAACTTTTAAAAATGAGATCATAAAACCATCTAACAGCCCCTGGAATTCACCAGTATGGGTTGTACCCAAAAAAATGGATGCATCCGGTAAAAAGAAATGGAGATTGGTTATCGATTATAGAAAGTTAAATGAAATTAGTATAGGAGACACGTATCCCTTGCCACAGATAAACGACATCTTAGACCAATTAGGACACAGTAAATATTTTACAACACTAGATTTAGCCTCTGGCTTTCATCAAATAAAAGTAGACCCTAAAGATCAGCAGAAGACAGCATTTAGCGTTCCTCTGGGACACTATGAATTCAGTCGAATGCCTTTTGGTTTAAAAAATGCACCTGCAACTTTCCAAAGGCTGATGAATAATGTATTGACAGGGTTACAAGGTATAAAGTGTTTTGTTTATTTAGATGATATTGTTGTTTATGGGAATTCATTACAAGACCACAATAATAAACTAAAGGAAGTATTTGATAAACTATCAGAAAATAAACTAAAATTACAACCAGATAAGTGCGAATTTTTAAAAACAGAAGTGATGTATTTAGGTCATTTGATTACTCAAGATGGAGTTCAGCCAGACCCAAAAAAGATAGAAGCAGTCAGAACTTACCCAATACCGAAAAATCCAAAAGATATCAAAGGGTTCTTAGGACTAGCCGGTTATTACAGAAGATTTATAGATGATTTTAGTAAACTATCACAACCTTTAACTAAATTATTAAAAAAAGATGTATCTTTTAATTGGACTAGCTTACAACAAACTTCTTTTGAAACTCTTAAGTCTAAATTATGTGAACAACCGATATTGCAATATCCTGATTTTAGTCAAACATTTAACTTAACTACAGATGCAAGTAATTACGCAATTGGCAGTGTCTTATCACAAGGTCAAATACCAAACGACCTACCAATCGCTTACGCTAGTAGAATATTAAATAAAGCGGAAATAAACTACTCAACTACTGAGAAAGAACTATTAGCAATAGTATGGTCAGTAAAACATTTTAGACCATATCTTTATGGCCGTAAGTTTCGCATCATTACAGATCACAAACCGTTAACTTGGTTAATGAACGTCAAAGACCCAGGATCCAGATTAGTGAGATGGAGACTTTTATTAGAAGAATACGAATACGAAATAATTTATAAACAAGGTAAATTGAACCAAAACGCAGACGCATTAAGTAGAATTAAACCTGAGGAACCAAATACTAATATTAATGCCATAACAAGAAGTTCAGAAAATTATACTTCATTTTTACAAGAAATACAAAGAAAACCAATTTTGTCAAATAACTTAAACGAAAGCAGTGAATCTATACCTAAAAATTCGGACAAATCAATATTTTTATCCTGTGATTTAGATGTTCTAAACGAAAAACATCTTTCTAAATATGAGTCACTAATTATGCAATTAAAAACGCGTAACCTAAATCAGTACGACGTAGTTAAATTATCTGATTCTGACGAAAACAATTTATTTTTTGTTCTTATTAAAACTAATTCTTGGGACAAAGTTACGTACGAAGATCTATTTATATCTTTAAAAAATTTAAAATATGAACTGTGTAAAAATAAAATAGTAGAAATAAACTTTAGTGGATTCGCCAACTTTCAATTAAAATGGCATAAAATAAGAACAATGTTAAGATACATATTTAAAAATACGGACATTAAAATTAATATTTTTCATGACTCCGTCATGACTCCAAAGAAGGAGGATATACCGCGAATTTTAGAAGAAAATCATTCTAATCCAATTTCTGGTCATATAGGTTTTCATAAAACATATAAAAAAATAAAGTCCAAATACTACTGGGAATCTTTAAAGAAAGATATAAAAGATTTTATAAAAACTTGTAAATCATGTCAAGAAAACAAAATTAATAGAAAATGTTCAAAACAACCGATGGAAATAACTTCAACATCAACAGAAGCATTTGAGAAGGTCTCTTTAGACATAGTTGGACCTTTACCAATTACGGAAAACGGAAATAAATACATCTTAACTCTTCAAGATGACTTAACAAAGTTTTCTCAAGCTTATCCATTACAACAGCATGATGCTGAAACCATTGCAGACTGTTTTGTTAGAAACTTTATATGCAAATTTGGTATACCTGATATACTATTAACGGATAAAGGCGCAGATTTTACATCAAACCTAATTAAAGAAATTTCTAAGTAGCTGAAAATGAAAAAAATTAACACTACCGCTTATCATCCACAAACTAATGGTGCACTCGAAAGGAGCCACTCAACATTAGCGGATTATTTAAAACATTATGTTAACGAAGATCAATCTAATTGGGACAAATGGATAGATTTTGCAATGTTTTCTTATAATACCAGTACTCACACATCTACACAATTTAGTCCATTTGAACTAATTTTTGGAAATAAGGCAAAACTACCAACAGGAATTGTTAAAGAACCTGATTTTAAATATTATTATAATAATTATTTAGACGATCTTACTTTGAAGCTTAGGAAATCTAGACAAATTGCAAGAGAAAAATTAATAAATTCAAAGCAAATAAATTACACTATGATAAGAAAACGAAAAATACCAAATACGAAATAAGAGATTTAGTTTATCTATCTAATGAACAAGTAAAAAACGGGAAATCAAAAAAATTAGCACCTTATTGGATAGGACCCTATAAAATACTAGAAATTAATCCACCCGTTAACGTCACTATTAAAACTAATAAAAATAAAAAGATGAGAGTCCATACTAATAGACTGAAACACGCTTTTGTCTCAGAATGATCCACCACATTACTATACTAATCGGCATCATCATAGGAATAAAAACAAATAGTAAAGATATGTACAAAATAAGTAGAATAGATAAAGGAGGTATACTTTTTATATTCGTTAAGTCCTTCAATCAGCGAAGCGAATGTATTACTACACTATTATCATTGACTAGTCTTGTTTCATATTATATGAATAATAAACTTGTATTTATAATTAAAACTCCTCTAATAACTCAGTCAAGTTATGAATTATACAATATATTACCTGTACCAATTAGAAATAACGATAACACGTTTATATTCATTTTACCTAAAGAAAAATACTTTATTATGTCTAGTAGTAAGTTACATTATGCATATTTGCAAAACCTAGATCATTGTAAAAAGTTATCTCATAATTTTATCTGTAAATTAAATACACCACTGTATTCTGTCCACGGTAATCCAACATGTGAGACAGAACTTATGTTTGGTAACGTTATCGTACCACAACAGTGCGATACTGTGATAACGCATATAACACAAGAACAATGGTACAAGATGTATGATGTTAATAAATGGTTATATGTAATACCACGAAAAGTAGTAGCCACATTAAGTTGTAGAAATAAAGAACCATTTGATTTTGATTTAGTTGATACTGGAATAATATCCATCACGGATAGTTGTAAACTATATACTGTAGATATAATGTTACAAACAGATATTAAGGGTTTATCTAGTGAACGTAATTCATATCTGCCAACAATAGACATAATCAATGATGATTGTAGCAAGAAATTAAAAGACATAAATGTAACTAAGCTTGATTTCATTCCTTTGAAAAGTTACGATAAATTAGATTTACAAAGTTTAAACTTAGCAAGTCATAAAATTGATAAAATAAATGAAGTAATAAACGAGTTAGAAAACGAAACGTTTTATTCTAAAATCACAAACAATGCTTATTTTGTTTATATTTTTATGTCTATTTTAAAAATCTTTGCTTGTTATGTAATATATAGAATAGGAAAATATATATATAATAGGAAATTCTTTTGTACCCGTCCAGGACGACTTTTAGCTCTAGAAGATACTAGAAACTGTTGTTCTAGGATAACTAATTGTATTACTTTATAAGTCAATAATTCAAATAAAGATATAGAACTTGAAGAAATTCCATCAACAAGTTCTCAATCTGAAGTAATAACAACTCCTTTGCGCAGAAGCAATAGGATTGCTCAATTAAAAATTAAATAAAAAATTTTGTTTGAATGTATTAAGTAATTATTATTAATAATATAATTGTGTCAATCAAATGTATTTTTAAGGATATGTGAAAAATTATTATATATTAATATTAGTTAAGTAAGAAATTATATTTTGAAAAACTATGTTTAGTACATTTTACACCTAAGAATATTTTATGTAACCGAATATTTTAGACAATGGTATTGTCTATCTTAATGGGGGAGGAATGTAATGTTAAATATTTTAACGACATATTTGTTATTCTCAGAATGTATTGTTTGTTGATTCAAAGTCAACTTATTTTAATCACCTAATATTGTCATGATAACTTATGGATTGTTTATTCTCCTAACGAGTTGTTTTGAAGTTTAGTCGTGTAAACATTAGTTATCTCATTTTCTAGAATTATATATAAGCTCTCCTCCAAACCTTGTAAATCAGTCCTCATAGAATCCTCCTCTAATCTTCATCGAGTCTTGTCTTGAGACTGTTGTCACTCTAATATAGTCTATACGTGAATAGTGTATAACAAATGTTACTTGAATATATTTCAATAAGAAACAAAAGAGAACTTTTCCTTTTATTGAAGACCCCTTCATCGACGCGACGACCCCGAACATTACACGTGCACTTTTTCGCATTTTGTCTGTATTTGATAGATTAATGGTTTTTATTTTGAGATAACATACTCAAAAAGGAGTCCATTACTACAGGTATCTTAAAAACTATATTAGTAAAGTACCTAAGTCGTGAGGAGGAAGAAAGGCTAGGGGAAAAAAAAAGAGCCACCCCCAGATGCCGGTTCCCAAAAAAGTGGTCAGGAAGGGAAGAGAGTCGTCGAAGTCGAGAAAGGGGAGTTCGGGTCCTCCGAAGCTGCCGTCTCCTCGGTCTCCTGCAGTTTTGATTAAACTGCAGCCCGAGGCGGCAGTGGCGAGCGGGTGTCACCCACCTACGTACCTAGAGTTGCCCAAGAACGCTCCGGAGCAAACCGAAGCACTGGCGGCGAAGCTTCGCCCAATGCTCGACGGGGTGGCTGATGTCGTCCGGCCTGTTCGGCGTGTAGCCGTGAGGCTAAAAGGTCTGGAAGACTCAGCCAGGATAATATAATCTCCAGGGATAATATAATCTTATTGTGAGTAGTCTTTTAATAAAATGTATATTTCCTGATATGAATTTGCATTATTGACCTTTGAATATAACGTTTGCTGCCATCTACAACTTTTAAGTTTGGAAACTGCATATTATCACAAAGCGGTTTTAGTTCTTCTATCAGTCGCTAGATGGCAATGAATTCAAGTAATGACTGCAAAGCTTTCCACGTTGTTCTAATAAAATGCCAAGAGTAAAGATATATTTAAAATAAATATACGAGATATGTCTGTTTGAAATTTTCTTGTTTGAAAATCTTTAGATGAAATAACATAGTATCGCCATCTGCCAGAAAGTTATCTACTTAATCTATGTACTGTACAACAATATAGGGTTACCATAGGTGGTATATCAAACTTAATTTGGTCATAGAGGGCACTTACCTGAAAAGAAATGTAAGATAAAAATAATGTAGAGGACTCTGTCAGAAAACAACTTTAAATATGTCTATTATTTTTCCTTCTTCGTGTTTGTAAAAACATACTAGAATGCACTACCAATTTTAAACAAAAAAACAAAATATAAGTTTATTACTATATACCCTTAAAGAAACAAAATTTGTTCCATTAATTTGATTAATAAAAGATATATTGTGTAGGCGTAAAATTTTATTGTAAAAATTATACCACAAAAAGGAAATTGCTAATCTCATATCGATTTTCCTCTTATTACATCAAATTTAATGAAGAGCATAGATTCATACTCTACAAGCTTTAAGACTACAAACTCTATTCTTTAACTTAACACATTTTTTGCGTAAATAAAATCAAGCAAATGTGTCGTAAGAATATGAGCTGATCCATAGGAGAGCAGATCTATTCATGCATTGCAAGAACTTCTGCATAAGTTTATCTGCCAATGGTCTCATTTTGAACATTTTATCGTTTGATGTTGCTACTGCGTCGTTAATTACAAGATGTTTTTTTAAGTTACGAAACCCATGCATTGACATGGCTTTACTGACCAATTCTACGTCATCGTTCATCTAAATACCAGTAATATATTGGTTGTCGATGTAGCTTGTGGTAGTCAGATAATCCTGCTCGGGCCTCTTTCCATCGTTTGATCACGTTGGAAAGTTGGCCTGGGCGTTGAGGGTGGGAGGGCGCAGGCCCTCTTTGCCGGGGTCGGCTGCGGAATTACTCCTGGTACTTCTCTGATAGCAGAGTGGACTGTGGAGTGGTTCCGCGGCTGTGTGGGGGAGTCCGCGATTAGGGTCTGGACCTCTTTCCACCAAGCACTTTAGAGAGGGTGCTTGGTGGGGAGACGGTCCGAGACGTTGCCTGGATTAATCGTTGCCGAGCGCGACGCCACGGTTGCGCTTGGTGATGGTTGGTCTGGGCGTGGTGGGTTCCCGACTTATGCCTTTTTCTTGCTGGTCTCGGCTGATCACCGTGGCCGGCGGTAAAGGCCTGTCGGGTTCGACGTTGGGCCCCCTACGTGAGCGGACTCACGTTCGACTCCAGTGTGTTGCAGTGAGGCTGTCTGCGCATCACTGGGTCTTATGGGAGTGTGCTCTTCCAGGGGGTCTGACCGGTGGTCTCCTCTCGGGGAGATAACCGGCGGCGGAGCTGGACACGGTCAATGGTCGAGTCGGTCTGTCCAACTGGCTCGATTCTGAGACTGAGTCCAGCTAGAAGGGGGTCTCGGCCCCCTTCAGAGGCAGCAGGCTTGGGTGGGGGGAAGGGGATCCCTCCACGATCTATCAAGCCTGCGAAAAAGGGATGGGTGCTCCTCGTTGCGGGGTGCCCTCTCCGTGGATCACGTCGGGGCATCGCGGTGAGTGCGAAAGCGATCCCGTGGTGTCCCATTATGACAGCGGCGGCAACCGTCAGGTTTAGTGAGTAGGAGTCTCACATAACCACCTCCATCATCCCCTTGATGGAGGTGTGTATCCATGAGGATTCCTGACGTTAAAAATAAAAAAAAAAAAAAAAAAAAAAAAAAAAAAGTCAGATAATCCTAAAAAACTTTATCAAATCAGTGGAATCTAGATGGAACTCGTGTCTATTGTTTTGGTTAGCGTACAGTTTGCTATTGGATATGATCACATCCATAACATCATTACCCATTATCTTTTCATATATTTGTATAAGGTTGAGGTACTTCAGTTCTTCATCAATAGCACTTTTCTTATCAGAGACAGAAGTCAGAAGAAGTATCAACAGAAGTTGATCTCTAAAAATTCAAAGAATAGGAAGAGGTATATTTGTGCCAGATGGGGTACCAATTGGAAGAAAACTGGATGGTATTTTTTGATGCAAATGGTTCATCATCACTGTCCTTTTCCTCGCTAACATTGTCCTCTCGATTCCTGATTGTCACAATAGTACCAGGTACGTCTTGAGGTATGGGACACACGCCATATCCTCGTTGGCACCCTCCTCTTCATCAGCCAATGTACTTGGATTAAGTGGTATTATAGCGAAATCACATTTGTCATCTTCGCTATCCTGTAACACAGCTTCGAGAGTTTCCTGAAGTTGACGGTAACTAGTTTGAGCTGTATTCCTCATTGCAAAGTCTGAAAATAAAACCATTTAATTAAGTTACGTATGTTGCCTGTGTGTTCGGCTAAGTACAATTATATTTTTAAAATTCTTGTTTTATTTTAGTAATATATAATTTATTTAACAGTTTTTAATATCCTTCTTTTACATCTAATGTGTCGGGAGAAACGCAGACGTAGGTTGCACCTAGTAAAAGTATATAGCAATGACGCACTAATACGTGCATGCGCATTGACTATGTTAAGTGGGCTGTGGGAGTAATAATTCCTGAGTCAGTAGTGGACTTTTTGGCGGGAAGTCCGCCAAAAATCTCCAAATCCAATCCAAATCCGCCAAATATCTGCCGCCTCCGCTCCGGTTCCTGAAAAGCATTTATTCATTTCGAAAAATATGAAAGCTATCGTTGGCGTCCACCGCATCAACGCATATAAGCTCTGCGTGCTATTTAAAAAGCCAACCTCGGCCAACAATTTCCTGAATATGGACGAGTTTTTATTAAACATAAATTGAAGGCATTTATACCTGCCTATCTGACCGAAAGGACAGGCGTAATTAGATTTGTATCCGAAGATCTATCCAACGAAGAGATCTATAAAAACAATGTTTGCGATGCAGAAGTGGTCTCAATCAAGAGGCTCATCACAAGAATTGACGGGGAACTCACCCCCTTAGGCACCGTAGCTGTCACATTTGCCACAGTTAATTTGTCACAATACATATACCTCCAAATATTTAGATACCCCGTTCATGTCTATATTCCACCAGTTCTGCAGTGTTTTAAGTGTTTAAAGTTGTGTTAAACACAGATGTGCTCTTCGTGCGCAGGTCCGCATTTTTATAAAGAACGTGACAAAGAAGAAATAACATGCATTAGCTGCTCCGGCCATCACTTGGCCATTTCAAAAGAATGTCCAGTCAAGCAGCAGAAGATACAGGAAAAAAAGTAAGTTCATGCAAAATTCATATGCTACTGTTGTGAGTACTCCTAGTACCCCACCGGTAATGACAAACCAAGCGTATCCTATTTTAAAAAAACAAAATGATGATGTAAATAAAATGTATGACGTAAAACAAATAGCCAATAACGAAATTATTCTAAATGCCATAGTAAAATCTCTTGTTGGGAAACAAAACGAAAGACCCACTAACAACTAAGAAAATAAAAGAAATATTTTTATCAAATTTAATTTAATGGATAAATATCTAAACATATTACAATATAACATACAAAGCTTACTGAGTAAAAAGAGTCTTTTACAAAATCTATAGATAAAGAAAAATATAGATATTTGTTTACTCAATGAAACTTGGTTAAAGTCAACTCTACAATTCCACACTTCCCATCATATCATTTTATCTATAAAAATTCCGAAAACTCTCATAACGGAATAGCCATGTTTATGAAACATCATTTAAATTATAGGATAATTACAACACGTTTTCATGAATCAATACAAAATGTATATATTTCAATAGATACGCAATCTGGTTCGGTCTCAATACTGAATGTATATAGTCCTCCTAGATACCAATTTAACTCAACAAAACTTAAATTCTTAATCAGAAATATGCATATCTAAACCATGCATAATTATGGGTGATTTTAATGCTCACAACATAGCTTTAGGATGTCACAGTGATAACAACAGAGGCAGATGCTTGTACAACATTATTGATGAGTTTGACTTGTGTATTGTAAATGATGGTTCACCAACAACAGTTCCATATCCCAATAGACAAGCTTCAGCTATAGACATCACTCTTGTTAGTCCTTCAATACCTCATTTATGTAACTGGCATGTACTTGATGACCCTATGGGTAGCTACCATCTCCCAATGTTGCTCAAGATCAACATTCAGCCATCACTCTATGACACGTCACCTCCTTAAAACAAAGAAAAGTACATTTATAGTAAAGCAGATTGGCACAAATATTACATTCTATCAGAAACATGTTTTTCCCAAATTGATTTAATAAGCAGTGATCCATTGGTTTGCTACAAAAGTTTTATAGATGCACTTAATGATCTACGCAATCAGACTATTCCTAAACGTAAACTATGTAACAGAAATTTACTTAGAAACCCGGTGCCCTGGTGGAACACTAAATGTAGTGATGCTGTCACTATATCAAAAAGTGCATTAAAACATTATTTTTCTCTACCTACAATAGAAAATTGGATTATTTACAAAAAAATGGATGCAATAAAACAGAGAACACTAAGGGAAAAAAGTAAAAAATCTTGGGAAAATTTATGCAGTAGTTTTAATAGATTAACACCTGTTTCACAAATATGGTCCTATATTAAAAAATTCAAAAGGATAGGTACTAATAGAAATAAAAAATTCAATGATGAGTGGGTTCCACAATTTTTAGATAATTTAGCTGATTCAACTGAAGTCAACATAAATAGACTGCTTTATTTGTTTGAAAATGTGTCAGAACATGCCAGTAATTTGTCTCTGAACAATTTTTTCACACTACCGAAACTGATTATTTCATTAAAAAGTCGGAAAAAAACTACCCCTGGTTTGGATGATATACCCTACATATTAATAAAGCAGTTACATTCAAATGCACAGACAACACTTCTTAAGATATACAATAAACTATAGGCTGAATTGATTACTCCCCATGATTGGAAAACTCAATGAGTGATACCAATTTTAAAGCCCAAAAAACCAGCAAAAAATGCATGTTCATACAGACCTATATCTTTATCATCATGTTTAGGGAAACTTTTCGCAAATATGCTAAAATTTAGATTAGATTATTTTGTTGAATCACATAACTTAATACCTACCTTCCATGCAGTTTAGTTTCCGAAAAGGCAAAAGTTGTTCTGAAAGCTTTATATCATTTCTGTCAGATATAAAAGAAGTGAAACTGAGTCACTCCAATGCAATGTGTGTATTTTTAGATGTAAAAGGTGCATTTGATAATGTAAATATAGAAGAACTCATCCAAGTAACTCGTGATATTGGCTTACCAATTCACATTCTGAACAATACAACTGTCTATGTAAGATACAATGATAAGTTACACGGTCCAAGGTTTGTAAATAAGGGCACAATGCAGGGGGCAATTTTATCACCGCTGTTATACAACTTGTACACATCTGAGATACTAAAATATGTAGATACTTTAGATGTGAATATTTTACAGTTTTCAGATTACTTGCTATTATACAGTACAAACCAAAATATAGATATAGATCAGTTGTATAACTATTACCATAAAAAGCTCAGGTTAGAAATAAGCCCTAATAAACGTTCAGTATTAGTTACTAGTAGAAATGACTCACATGAAAATGTAAAAATTATTTACAACAAATCTACAATTCCAGTAGTCAAACAGCAAAAATTTTTAGGTGTTATTATTGATGAAAAATTGAAATTCAATGACCACATCAAATACATATCTAGTAAAGCACTAAACCGCATAAACATATTGAGACATTTAGCTGGTATATTCTGGGGCATTCTGGGAGCAGATCCCAAAATAATGAGTAGGAGTATGTTATACAAAAGCATTGTAAGAAGCCATTTCGATTATAGCACTTTAGCTTATATAAATGCAAATAGCACCCTTTTACAAAAATTTGATGTTATTCAAAATATGGGTCTCCGAATTATCTGCGGAGCTATGCATTCAACTCCTATTAATTCATTAGAAATTGAGACATGCTTACCTCCTTTGACTTTGCATAGACTGATGTTGGCAGAGAAATTCTTCCTAAAAATTCTTACAATTGATGAAAATTCTCTGCTTAACAAAATAATAGTGCTTCCAAGTCTATTCCAATTCACTTCATCTTCTCATCTCTTTACTCCCTCACTCCAATGAGTGTCTGTCTGTCAATACAGAACTTTACCTGAAGGCTGAAATCCCAACATTATTATTTCATGTACAAAAGAATATTAGACATGTAGTTAACCATTCAATTTGGCCTGTATACATGAACTCTTACACTAGTCTCACAAATAAATTTATAATTCATGTAAATAATGTACATTATAACTTTGATTTTCTTGAATTCATAGAAAGCAAAACAGGCTATTACTGTACACAGATGGATCTAAAAACATTGATTCTGTTAGTTAGAGAGCAGCTTACTATGATCCTCAACTTGTCAAACCAAATGTATAAAATTAAATAATCATTGTAGTATCTTTACAGCAGAAAGTTGCAATTCTCAGTGACTTACTTACTTGTAATTAGTCTTGTAAATAATGTACATAATGTCACTTACAACTAGTAATTACTTACAACTAGTAATTAGTCTTGTAAATAATGTACATAATGTCCTAATAGTCACTGACTCAAAGAGTGTGTTAACTGCATTGGAAAATGTAAATATGTCTTTCAAATTTAATCATTTAGTTTATGACAATGTATGACACCAAATCATCTGAAGAGTGAAGAGAATAAACGTTTTTAATACCAGCCAATGCCGTCATTGTGGATATAAGGTTGCTGATTTGGACCATATTATATTGAAGTGTCCGAGTTTTAACGACCAGCGGATCATTTTGTTGCGAGAACTATGAAAGTTATTTACAACAATAATTAATCACAGAGTACTATAAAGTAAACTAAAGACGAGGCACTCATGTTGCCAACACCTGAATTTTTTTCCCCCTAAATGTAATCTCGAAAACCCCTAAACTACAAATTTAACAAATAAAATTTATGGATTCTTTACTATGATTTTAATTTTACATATAACCTTAACTTATTACCTTCTATTTGAAATTAACATGATGTTTTTGAAAATTAAATTTTAATTTAATGTTACTAGTCAAATGTCAATAAACAAAATACGGGTCACTGGTCAGCAGTTACAACCTTGTTTGAAAATTATGCCGATAATACGGTTTTTTTTCAATTATTTATTGAAATTTAAAAACCCCTAAACATTTTGCCCCCCTAAAAAAACCCCGGAACGCTTAATTTCCTCCTAAATTTAGGGGGAAAACCCCCTAAGTTGGCTACACCGCGAGGCAGCATGGTTGTGAACGTTAGCCTGTCCGACAGGACAAAATAAAAAAAAATAAAAAAATTAATTAGTCTGTGACTTTTTTTTTGTTTAGATATTGAATGTTGTCTTTAGTCTTAAGCTAACTTTATAGTCCCCAAAATGTTATTGAAAATATAAACATTTTATTAATAATTACTACTTTAAATTACATTTATTAATCATTATTAAGTATAGTATATTCCTAAATATTATTTGAAAGTAGCTGTCATATTGTTTCAGAAGTTTAGTAGCAGCCAACGTTGTTTTATTGTTATATTTATTACTATAACAATTTGTTATCAATTTATTACACTAGTGTGAGAAATGTCTTCCTTTAGATATGTAGTGCATTGTTCCTTAATTAAACAATATTGGTCTTCTTCCGATTAATATCAATTTTACCCACATTTCGTGCAACGCGGCGTGTGTATAGCCACATTGTTTGCTTATTATGCATACCTATAACATATTTTATTATAAAATTCAATGTCGTGATCTTTAGAGGCTTCTTTCGGAAGCACTTCCGAATTCAGTATCTTATCAGCCTTCGGTGAGTGATTGAGTTATTTGTGATCTTATTAACGCATTTGAAGCGTTGTTTCTTTAATTCATTGAGTGTTTAATTGCAGGGCTAATATATTAATATGGAATAATTATAATTCCTATTGCCGGCACTTTCCGGCCTCCGGGCAGTTTCAAAGTTTGTTGGAATAATATTTCGTAAGTAATTTGAATCTTTACTCTATATTAGAAGATGTTTTATAGGTATTGAGACTTTATTTAATGTTATTACGTGGTAATATTTCAGTATTTGTCCTGATTCGACCCTCGGAGTTGACATAGGCTAATAATATTGATTGGAGGGGTAGACGTGAATCTTCGGAGCATCGTCCTGTTTGACCTGTATCAGTATCTTGCTTCCTGACTAGCTAAGTTTAAGAAGCTCGTCTTTATTGTATTCCCGATAAAAGGGTGAGGTACATAATTAATTTATACCATAAATCAACACTTCCATTTTTAAAAGTTTTATAAAGAACAAGTGTTTGACTGTGATTTTCCAGTACTGACAAGCAGAAGGATCATGCATATGTCTTCGCTTATAAGTTGTCAGTGGCGCCTAGGATTTCTATTTTAGTAATTTTTATATATAATTTAAAATTAAGGTGTTATCTCCAGTAACCCACCGCTGAGTCTAGCTGGCATTATTTTGGGCATTTTCCTTATTTTGTGTAACTATTAATTATAAGGGACAATATTTTTTGTATTATAAATCAATAAAAATATTCAAAACAAGAAGCTACCATTTTTTTTATAAGTAACAAAGTACAGACCAAGATCTTTAACGAGACCATCAAATAAAATATGAAATAATTACACCGTTATATAATACCGAGGGGAGGTTTCACCTCTCGATCCTTGCAAATATGCTAGGGCTGCTAATAACAATATCCTGTAATTTAGCAGGGTTTATATTCAGACCGTACAGCAGTGTATTAAATACATTATAAATTAATACGTATACCTACAATATGTAATCATGTAAGTTTAATAACTAAGTTAGATCTTATCAAAATGATTATAGTTCTCGGCTGTTTGTACCGGTAAAAGTAATTTGATAGTTATGTTGTCTTGTTTTTTTATTATCTTTATTTTATTTGTTTTTTTCTTTAGTTATTCATATTTTTTCTTGTTTTTTTATTTTATTAATATCGTTAGGTACCTACATATAACCATTTATAATTTAAAAACACATGAAAATTGTTCTATTAAAGTGTGTAGGTATTCATGTAGCGGGTGTCTTACCTAGGGTTGCCACCTTTTTTTTGAAGAAAAATAGTATTTTTCTTTGTAACCAAAAAAAATAAAGTACTTTTGGGAAATTCAGGAAAAAAAAATAGTACACATCTATTTTCAATCATTATTTATTTTTCCATGAGTATTTATCATTACTTTTCGCTTTGGCCATCAAGTTCCTATTATTTTTAAAATAATTATAGGCATCTGAACAATTTAGGTCTATATTAAAATAAATTAACAGTTCATTTTTTATTAAATTAATAGATGCTCTATTCCTTTCTTCTCTCCATTTCACATTTTTCACGGAAAAAAATCTTTCTGTAAAAGCAGAAGTTGCAGGAATGGAGAGAAGAAAAGAAATTATTTTAAATATATTTGTTAAATTTTCATCTGAACTTTTGAAAAGCATTTGCCATTTTTCAGCAGTATTTTTAGATTGAAACACTTGTTCATTGCTTAATTTTGAAATAATATCATTTACCATAATTATTTCTGAATACAGATTATTGACATTAACATTTAACTTATTAACTAAATTTAAGGAATCTAATATGTTCTTGAATTGTTTAAATTCAATTTTCATTTTCAAATTTAGAACTTGACACTGATTAAGCCAATTAGTTGAGTTAAAATCAAACCATTTATTTAAATATGTTAAACTTTTCTCAATAAATAACAATAGGTTACTGTGAATCATATTTGAAAGCTCAGGAGATTTTTCTTCGATTTTATGAATTTTTCTATTTGTATCATATCCAAAGAAGTGATCTGCTTTGCGCTGCTCCAATTCTTTTTTAAAATTGTTCATAATTGTGTAGACATCTAAGATTGTTATATTATTGCCTTCTAAAAGCTTCACAGTTTTGTTAAATACATGCAAAATGTGACTGGCAAAATGAAAATAAATTTCAATTATAATTTGACCTTCTCTTTCATTTAACAAAAGAATATTTTGCAAGATTGACGGACAATTATCTTCTAAACTAACAAAATAGTCTCTGATAGGTAACCAATTAAGCAATACATTATCAACACAAGGTAATAGAGATAGCCATCTTGTACCTACATGCCTTTTTAATTCATGCCATTCCCCATTCACACTTGCTACAATTTTTTTTAATGCTTCCCGCCTTACCGCTGAACATGAAAAGTGACTATAAATTTTTAAAATTATATTTTCTATATCCTGTGTTAAAAAATTCATTCCATATTTAACTGTGTTATGCACAATGTGTGCATGGCAGTTACCTTTAATAATACCAGGAACAACTGTTTGCATGTTAGTGAATAAGGAATGGTGGATGCCAAAATTAGCATTACAATTATCTGCACTTAATGCTGATATATTTTCTAAAGCTATTTTTTGTTCAGTTAAGGAATTTCTAATTGCTTTAAACATTCTATCAGCTGATTCGTCAGGATTTTCATAAAAGTCTACTAGTTTATTCTGAATACCATGATCAATAGTAAAATACTGAATAACTAATGGGAAAAGTTTGATATTTTTTCTGTTTGAAGCATCACTTTGTATACAGTAAAAAACATCTTTCTTTAAATCATCTAAAACAGTCTGTATGGCTTGTGGGCCCAACACTTCCATTACAAGAGCTTCCATTTTAGTATGTGCTAAGCGAACATTAAGAGCAGTTTTAGAGTCTACATATATAATCTTATCTAGTTTAACACCACAATCCATGCTATTGTAAGACATGTTATGTTTGACTGTGTGAAATGTTAGCGCTAGTTCTGCAGAAATTACAGCATCATTAGAATTATTTGAAGATGTAGAAGATGATGAAGGAGAATCAAAGGATGTTCCCAGAAACTGTTGTAAAGTAGAAGCAGTCTTTTTCATTTCACTTTTATTTTTGTGCTGTTTAGTTTCACTATGTTGTTTCACCTGAAAACAAGCAACAAACAATATGCTCCAAAAATTACCATAACCATACCATTACCAAACAATAAAATAGGTGCCCACTGCCCAGAGAGAAAAATACCCAATAACACAACCAAACCTATCAATCACATCACAACACAACCCAACCCATAAGAAACGTTGAAACCAATTAAAAATACTTACTTGTCCAATCCCACTTCCGGCTATCGAAAAAGAAATCCCACATATAATACACTTCGCTCCATATTTATTATTAATATCTTCTTTGCACCATTGGTAGTTGGACTCCCACTTGCTCTTATACTTTGAAGTCTTTTTTCTTTTCTTTCTTTCTTCTTGGGAGGCGTGCAAGAACCATCATCACTTTCCATGTTTTTGTTGTAATTTTAATCCGTTATCAAATAGTAAAAAATAACCTCAATGTTCGTTCGGCGGGTAGCAAATTCAACTTTTTCTTTCTTGGCTTCTGCGGAGGGCGGGTAGCAAAGAACGAACGAACAGTGACGTTGACGTTGACATTTGACAAAAGAGTTGGTAAGTGTTACCAACTAACTTTATTCGCTGTACATGAATGAGTTTCGTTCAAAAATTCCCTATACAGCGCTGAAGGTGCGTTCCTTCACAGTTAATTTAAAAAAAACGCGACAATTGAATTAGCGATAAAAATATAGTATTTTTCGTACTATATTGTTTTTCTATAATATATAGTACTATTGACAAAAATATAGTACGATACTATATAATATAGTACGGGTGGCAACCCTAGTCTTACCTTGCCGTAACACAGTTGCGACTGGCAGAGGAGACGATATGATATTTGCTTTGGTAACTTACTTGCATTTTTATTTTTTCCTCTATATAGCGGTCCCCCTATTATTTTAAATATATTTAATGAAATAAACTTATTTTTTGAATTGAGTGTATTGTATAATAATTACCTACTTATTGATTGCTACTCGCATGTCTGCAAGGAAACCGGTTCAATCAATTTGTATTTAAAATATGATTAAAGTTTTCAAATTTACACATAAATAGTGGATAAGATTAATTTTAATCAATCAATTTATGTAATTAATTTATATTATAAATTTATTTGATCAATTTTATGAACACCCCCTTACGATTGCAAAATGGTTCATCAGCACAAATAATTTCCGAACAATTAGAACGAAATTGTTACTCGAATCATAATTGGCTCAGTAATTGGTCTATTTTGGTAGCCAAAAATGTCGATGTTAATTATGCGACGTTTGGTCATCTAAAAAATCAAATCAAATTACGGGAAATATTCTGGAATCAATTATTCTAAAAATGATTGATTTAAAGAAGTGATTTTGTCGCCAAGTAGGTATTCCAATCATGCCCTTATAAACACATGTGTTATTTGATATAAACACAAATCAATTTAATTTTTAATATTCAATGCATAGTATATTATATATATATATATATATATATATATATATATATATATATATATATATATATATATATATATATAAATATATATATATATATATATAGATACATAGTAATATTTATGTACAATAATTTAAATGGTATCGAATTCGAAATCGAATTTGAATAAGACAAGTACATCGGAATGTACTGCTCTTATTCAAATTTTGGAAATAGTATACAACAGTAGCGCCACCTACGTAATTAATTATGGAATGTTATTTAGTATTTATTGTCAAATGTTTTAAGAATTAGTAGCATAGGATATTTTACCATACTGTTGATCTTTTATTAATTATTAGAACTTATTATAAGATATAAATAATAGCATCTGTAAGTTGTTATGAAATCGTAAATTACCCTCACCTAAATATTATAAAACGAGTTGTAAGGGCTGCTCTCGCCCATTCTCTTACAAATGGTTACAAGTCTTACAAGTGCAGGTACCTACTGTGTATTACTGAAACAAGTACTTTTTTTTTTTTTTTTTTTTCGTTATAAAAATGCGTTACGCATCATTCCTGCGGCCAGGAAGGTGGTGACCGAGGGGGTATGTGGGACTACCCGGCAGCATAGAAGACGCTGCCATTTTTAAGGCTACCCACTAAAAAACCAACGGTTGACCTCATCGCCTTAGCCCCGGTGGAACCCCCTGCGAGGGGCCCCGATCAACTGAAACAAGTCCTAACAATATATATATTTTATACTATGTATTGAATAGTTTACCACAACATAATAACATTAATCATAGCAACAGTGACTCGTGGCCGGGCCTGTAATGGCAAATGGCAATCGTAATTTCGTATTTTGAAAATAAAATACGAAACGAAGAAGAAATTGTCACTTTTGACAAAATCTCGTGGGTAATGTAAAGCGCATTTAAACGTTATAAAAAGAGTTGCCGTTGAGTTTCGTAAGTACATTTTTTACATTACAGCCATTGATTTCATTCGTTTTTTGAATTTTATCAAATACTAGCTGTTGCCCGCGGTTTCGCACGCCTTAAATTCGTTGTAAAACATTCCCCTTTCTCTTTTTTTTTGTATTGGCTTCTATCTGACTTGTTTTAAGTAATAAATTAAAAATCACGAAATCTGCAGACATCGCTCACGGTCAAAAATCTATGTACCTAAAGTTTTTAATAAGGATACAATATTAGATATTGTATTTTTTTATACCTCTCTTGTTTTTACTTAAACGTCCATTTAAATACTTTTTAAACAAAGTAGCTATATACATTAACAAAATTTTCAAAAATGAACATTCACAAAAGCCATTTTTGAGACGGTTTGCACGCTTCCATACCAGAGTGCGCCGGCCGACCGTACCGCCGGAAAGCAATGACTCTATATTTTAAATCTGTAATATCTTTGAAAATATTCATTTAAATTACATGCTGTAAAGAGCTATATTGTTCCATATTAAATGTAAAATTTGTTTAAGGTACTTAATTAGATAAGGAATAATGCTATGCTTGTGTTATATTATTGTAGTATTGCTACATATAAGATTGTTATTATATAGTAATTTAGTATGTAGGTAATATAAATATGTAATTATTTATTTAACTAGATAATAACATTAACAATAAATATTGTTGTTACAATTAGATTTACGCATTTAGAATAATTTAGAACTATATATCATTGTTATTACTGCTATGTTATAAAAGTAGTAAAAGATATTGATTTGACGAACTATCGGAAGTAGCCTTAAGATATTAAATATATTGTATTTACATATCTTATTAGGTAAGCCATAAATGTGTGAAAGATATAAGATTGTAATAATAAATATGCTTAGGCATTTAAAATGGTTATGTACTATTATATTGTTATTATAATATATTTAATGATGTTTGCAGTTGTGAATATGACTTATCTCCAGAACCTGACGTTGGCGCTTCTGTCGATGTTGTTATGTTATAAATATGGCTGTAAGCCTCTATTTTAGGTAATCTGTATTGGACAACTGGCAAGATAAGTGATTCTTATACTTACATTGTTTATAATATGTACTTACATTGTTTATAATAATACTTTTATGGGTATTTCATCTTATTGAGTTATTGGTAAATGTGTCTAAATAATTACACAATAATAACTATATTACTGTATTTATTATATTCATGTACCGAGAGTCATTTTGTTATATTAAATGATATATTTGTTTAGTTCTTTCTTTTCTTTAAACTTATCCAGATAATGCATTGAAAAATATTATCATATTAATAGTGTGCTGTGTGAAGTAGTTCGATTAAATACCTACTTTATACTATATTAATTCAGTGGTTTTTAATTGTAGAATCTTATATTATCTAACACTTGCTTTAAATCGCTTCGTAAATAAATCATTATTTTTCCTAAAAAGTAAATGATAAAAATTGTTTATTGTGGGTTATCCCTAAGAGATAAACATATACCATCGCGGACTTTCTTGTAGAACTTTTTAAGGAATACAATACTTTGTAAATTATTTTGATCTATCTCGTAGACTTCAGCCAGCGTTTGCATTGTAAACGCAAAACAATGTGTTTGTTTACGAGTTCGCATAAGACATCTTGAAATTATCAGTGGTTATACATATACCTAAACCTTTCTCTTGAATTATTTTATCTATTAAAAAAAAAACTGCATCATAATCCGTTGTGTAGTTTTAAAGATCTAAGCATACATACATACAGACATAGGGACAGACGCGGGAAGCGACTTTGCTTTACACTATGTAATGATGTAAGCATGTATATTATTCAACCTACTTAGAATTATGACGGGACTGGCAACAATTGAGGTACCTTTAATAGAGAAAGCTAATGAATGGCAACAGTGAGTGTATCGGTTAAAAAACACTTTTAATATTGATATAATACCCGTCATTGAGTTTTTTCTTTAAATTTACTCAACCGACAGACATTCGAGATTTTAGTAGTATTTTTACATCGAACAACAAAAAGTTGACGAACTTTACATACGATAACAATTTAATTCATTCCTTATTTCCCTATTTTCTACTTTCCTTACTCATCATTAATTTTGATGTAGGTTTTAATCGCTTTAAAACTGCATGGTAGCGGCTCAAATCTGGGTGATGTTGCGCTAGAGTCTAGACTCTAGACAGTCATTTCTCATCTGTAGAATAACACTCCACTTGTATTATTAAAATATATATCATTCATAAATCCAACCAGAAAGACAAACATTAAAAATCAAATATTTTTTGTTTTATTTACAACCAAGTGTGTCTTTTTCCAAATAAATACAAAAAAAAATGTTTTAATATTTATTTTGAAATATAAGTATACTTTATTTATGCGTATTTAATAAAAGTTTTAATGTTTTGAGTTTTTAAATAAGAACAATAATACGTACGTTTAAATAGTACAGTAATACGTATCATATCGATAACAAACAAGTTGCCAATATGTTTTAGGTTGAAACTTAAATAAAATCCGTTGACCTATACCTACCCAATATTGGCCTTCTTATTGGCCTTTTCTTTGTGAGGCCAAAATTCAGTCCGGGTTAAAAGATTGAATAACTCTTTTAAATCATAATACATACTATAAATATGAAACATTGTTTCAACTTTTCACAGGACCTATTTGTAACTGACGATTAAGTGTTCATATTTCCAATAGCTATTTGTAAACGTTATTAGTAAAATCTATGTAGGTAGGTACCTACCTACCCTAGCAAGGCAAACTGTCAAATTTTTCATTGGCCTTATAGGAACCACCGGTTTTCACTAACACTACCGATATTACCGAAATCGAAACAAAATATTATTATTACTATTATATACATTTCTTCTTAGCTCCATAACAATTCCTTAATTTAATATTTACAGTAAAAAATAGATAATAACAGAATTTTTAGTTCAAAAAGATGTTACCTCTACAAGTGAACTCTATAAAGCGAGGGTCAGCATTTACAAAATATAGACGCCAGCGACTCGCCGCCGGGTCTTTGGCCTGTGCCCTAGACTCTAGAGTTTGACGGCCCTTAGTGTGAGTGGAAGGAATTTGTCATCACTTGACCATAACTATATATTTATTTATAGTTAGGCTTTAAAGAAGCATGGCCTTCCGTGGTCTATCTACCTTATTTAAAGCAGGAACAAAATCGATTAGCTATAGTGATGTATGAAATAGGCAGAGATAAATAGATACCTACATTAAATTGTTCTACTTACCAACCTAATTTATAGTTCGTTCAATTCACGAAGACGCGCCCCACTATTCCTCCTAACCGTATATAGTATATGTGTGATATGTTTTGTCAATGTAGAGAGTTATCAGTATTCACTAATTACCTATGAGTGCACACGCACACTACAATTAATAGAGTAATCAGGAGAGAGCGTCATGGTCACAGTGAAAGATGCTCTTCTTTATTTTTATATTTTTTACCCGACTGAAAGGAAAGGGCTATGTATTTTTTTTATTTTTAGGTGTGGATTTTTCAAGTGATTATTAGTTATTATACGATAATATTAGCATTTTTTCTTATTTTTTATTTTTCTCTTACCTAAAATTAAAAAGTAAACATTAAATAGTTTTTTTACTTTTAAAGATGTCTTAGTAAAATTTGTTATTTTAAAAATTAAATAACTTTACTTATTTCATGTGTTTTTAGTAACTACGAACTTCTAAACACTAATTTGCACATAAAGTAGAGCATATTTCGTGACGAGTCTGGATTTTCGTAAAAATTGGTGGGGCGCGTCTTCGGGAATTTAACTATCTATAGAATTATTTTTCTTTGATTAAACTATCCAAAATTGGGTATTTTGTACCTAAAGGTAGCATTTTTCAGTCATTCCGCCCTTAGCTACTCGTCTATAGCATTCTCTATCTATGGTTTTCAATGAAGCGGTGGATGTGATTTTTTTTTTTTTAATCTTTATTTTTTTGCAAGGGCTTTTACACTGAGATGTATATGTCAGCCCTATTGTACCTTATATAACAATTAACAAAAAACTTAAAACTAAACAACAGATAATATTATAAAGAAGTACAAATACATTAATCAATTATTATAAAGTAATCTAAATAAATTATACGCTTCTTCGGAGTTTGGATGAGCCAAAATATTATGAAATACATTCAAATTTGTTCTGTTTAAACCCAAGGATATAATAAATGCTTGCGAAGCCGGTTCGTGCTGAGCACACTCAACCAAAAAGTGGTATACATCATCTACCACAACGCACGTATCGCAATAGGGTGAATCCCTTTTTCGCATGAGATTACCAAACTTATTCCTAGGGACATGTCCCGATCTAAGTATGTGTGCTAGTACAACATATTTTCTGCTCAACCTAGTCATACAACACCAAGGTACATGAGGAGGCTCACATTGAAGTACCCTGTACCATATTCCCTTTTCTAAAGACAACTGATTAAAATATTTTTTCCACTCTTTAAGACATATACGTTTGTATTTAGGTAAAATCTCAGAAAAGTTTGACTTCACGGGTGTTGTTTTACCGTTTGTTCGACCATGCTTTGCTAAAATGTCAGCCTTCTCATTACCTATTAGGTAATCCTACGTGTGAAGGCACCCATTGTAATATCAAATCAACGTCGTTATTGTTGAGTGTATTAATCGAATTTAGCACATCATATGCTACCGAAACACCTCTGAAACCAGAGGCGCATCGAGCTATATGTTGTAGTGCGCTTCTACTATCGGTACTTAAAAGTACTTTTTTATTTTTAGTGGATATAATGTAATCAAGGGCCTTTGATATTGCAATGAGTTCCAAAGTCATAATACAAAACATCACCCTCTATTTTTAAACAATCATTATCAAACATATTATAATCAACTTTAGAGACAACGTGAAATCCTATACCACATCCTTCCGCGTTTTTTGATCCATCTGTGTAAATCACAAACCATCCTGCATATTTTTCATTAATTTCTTTTATTATATTGTTTTTTAAAACGTTAATATTTGTGTATTTTTTTGTTCCAGTAACACTTTCCAAATTAAATTTTTATTTATCGTATACATGAATATCAGTGTATCAAGTAGGCAAAGTAAACATTTCAAGAGGTAGCGAAGACGCTACTTGTTCTTCTTTGACATAATTATATACTGTTACAAGCAGGGTTTTTTTTTTATTTTCCCAATATCTATTATTGTTGCAAATATCGTTAAGGTCGCGTATTAACTTAATAGTGGTATTTCCTTTCACTGACAGGGATTTTAAGCAATATTTGAAAGGTAAATATTTTCTTCTTAATTGCAATGGTGGGACACAGATCTCACACTCCATGACATGAATAGGAGTAGTTTTAATAAAACCTCCTAATGTTCTTAACGCGCGATTTTGTAACAGATCTAATTTAAGTAGATTAGTTTTGGCACTGTTATCATACATAAAGCAACAATAATCTATACGACTTCTGATAAGTGATAAATAAATTTGTCGTAAATGTTTTGTATGAACCCCCCAGGTAATCGAGTGGCTCGGGCCAGCTTTGCTCGTTTCCACCTAAATTGGAATAATGACGCTTGGGGAAAAGTTCTTTTTAGTGATGAGTCCAGATTTTGTCTCAAACCAGATGATGGAAGGACCAAAGTATGGCGACGACCCGGAGAAAGATACGCTCAGTGTAACATTATTGGGAGAGAGCCGTATGGTGGAGGGTCAGTAATGGTATGGGGCGGTATTTGCTTAGGAGCACGCATGGAGCTACACATCGTAGAAAACGGCTCCCTGACTGCGGCAAGATACGTAACCGACATTTTAGAGCAGATTGTGATGCCTTTTGCCCCTTTCATTGGAGACAATTTTCTTCTAATGCATGACAACGCTCGACCTCACATTGCGGCATTAGTTTCGGAATATCTTAATGAGGTCGGAATGTCTTGGTGGTAGACCATAACATCGGGTCGCCGGCAAAGTTACCACCCATCGGGCAAAGTCGTGCCGCAAAGCGACATAGTCGTGTTCCGGCACGTTGCTCGATGAAGCCGTTTATGGGAAATGGGTCTGAACAGCTGCGGTACGTTGGCGAACCGGTTGACGTCGAGTTGGTGTTTGTTTTGTCGGGTGTCTAGTCGAGGAGGGTAGCGGGATCCGAAGCGACGGCTTTCCGCTGGCCGCCCGCAGATAGTTGGGGGCCCAATTAGTGGGTTAGCCACCCACGAAAGGCTGCCCCGCCAGCTGCGAAAAATCCCAGGGTGGCTCCATCGTGCTGGTTGGCGACCAGGCGAGGAGGCCCGATGGCGATCCCTGGGGGGGTTCGGGCGTCCCCGCAGTCTCCAGGCTAGCCTCCCAGTGGCAAGACATCACCAATTTCGAAGTCGGGTTTGATACGTACCGCCTCGTTCAACTGCCATTTCCCATCCCTATTCACTTTTATTTATTTTTTATTATGAAAAAGTTAAAAAAAGAGAACAAGTTGACACAGCGGTTGCACTCCTCCTCATACAAAGTGCACCTCACTAATATAAGGGGTTTGCACTCAAATCTTTTACCTGTCCACCACCACCTGGAGACAGAGCAGCCGCACTTGCTCTTTTTGACGGAGACGCAGATACAATGTCCTTTGAGCGCTACATACTTGGATTATCCCGGTTACTCGTTAGAGCACAACTTTCGCTCACGGGCCGGAGTCAGTGTGTATGCGCGGAACGACCTCTGTATTCAGCGTCTCCGTCACCTTGAAGACCCCACTTTTTCTTCCCTATGGGTTTTAGTGGACACAGGAAACGAAAAAATCCTGTTGTATTCCTGTTGTATTCCTGTGTCTACCGTTCGCACAGCGGTGACCAGGAGACAACTCGTTTATTTTAGTATCTCAGTGAGGCTGCAGATATGGCTCTGTATCAGTACCCTTCGGCGCAGCTCGTCTTTCTGGGGGACTTTAATGCCTGTCATCAGGACTGGCTGTTCCCGTACCAGAAGACCGACCATGCTGGAAGAGAAGCGCGGAAATTTGCGTTGTCCTTGGACCTCTTTCAGCTGGTGAAGCAAGCGACAAGGGTACCAGATGTGGTAGGCCATACAGCCAATTGCCTGGACCTTCTGCTGACAACTGATCCGGACAGGTATCGTGTAGAAGTCACCTCCCCCTTGGGAACCTCCGATCACTGTCTGGTGAAATCTGTATTTACATATTCCCCACCAGCTTTCGAACCTCATGGTGTTAGGCGAGTATGGAAATACAAGTCAGCAGATTGGGATGAGATGCGGCACTTTCTTGCGTCTTATCCTTGGCGGCAGGTCTGCTTCTCTTCTTTGGATCCGTCGAGTTGCGCGGATGCTATAACCGATGTGGTGCATCAGGCAATGGAGTATTTTATTCCTTTTGCTGACGTACCCATCGGCGGCAAAGCTCGCCCATGGTTTAATGCCGAATGTGGTCATGCTCAAGACCGAAAACATTCGGCATATCTCATTTGGGCTGATGCTCGAACCCGCAAAACTCCGGATGTAAGTTTGAAGAAGAGAGCCTTTAACCAAGCTGCCAAGTCCTACAAAAAGGCATTGCGGAAGGCTCGTCTCGATCGAATCGCTAAGAATGGCGAAAAGCTCTCTGTCAGACCAACTGGCAGTAGAGCTTTCTGGTCTCTTGCGAAAGCGATCGAGTCGAATTTCTGCCAACCCTCACTGCCTGCTCTGCTGAAGCCGGATGGATCCCTGGCCCACACAGCAACAGAGAAAGCGAATGTACTTGCTTCTCTGTTTGCTGATAATTCGCATCTAGACACTGGCAATGCTTCTCCAGCACATCTTCCTCACTGCGGTATTTCGATGCCTGAAATCTGCATCACTAACAAAGAGGTATGGAGAACATTGTGTCGTTTAGATGTGAATAAAGCCAGTGGTCCTGATGGTATACCAGCCATTCTACTCAAGACATGCGCAGCTGAGTTGTCTCCTGTACTGACACGTCTGTATCGCCTCTCTTTCATGACTGGAATAGTGCCGAAATCCTGGAAGCTTGCTAATGTGCAACCCGTGCCCAAAAAAGGCAGCCGTGCCGACCCTGTCAATTACAGACCGATTTCAATCACCTCCATACTCTGCAAGATTATGGAGCGTGTATTGAACTCGCGCCTACTAGCATACCTAGAAGGTAACGATCTCCTCAGTGACCGACAGTACGGGTTTCGCCGTAATAGGTCTACTGGGGACCTCCTAGTGTATGCTACTCACATTTTAGGCGAGGCCATCGAGAAGAACGGAGAAGCGGTCGCCGTCTCTCTGGACGTCTCGAGGGCATTTGACAGGGTCTGGCATGCGAGCCTTATATGCAAGCTTTCAGCGTACGGTATATCTCCTGGTCTGATCGGCTGGGTAACGGACTTTCTGAGCCACAGATCTCTCCGAGTAGTTGTCGACGGGTGTTCCTCGGAACCCTTGACAATAAATGCCGGAGTGCCTCAGGGGTCCGTTCTTTCTGCAACTCTGTTTCTGCTGCACATTAATGATCTGTTGAAGCCCGGTATCTATGGGTATGCAGACGACAGCACAGTTGTAGAAAGATATCTGCCGAGTACTCGGGCAAGTCGAGATCAAGTACAGTCTGAAAGAGAAGCCATGGTGCAACGTTTGAATGACAAACTTCAGGCAGTCTCCGCATGGAGCAATGCCAATCTTGTCAAGTTCAACGCCACCAAAACGCAGACGTGTCTATTCACCGCCAAAAGGAGCCCTTTCACCTTGGCTCCTACTTTCCAGAATGTATCCTTGGAATACAGTGACCGGCTTCAGTTGTTAGGCTTAGAGATTTCCTCGAACCTCAACTTTGGTCGGTTCATTGAGTCCAGAGCAAGAGCAACAGCAGCAAAGCTTGCCGATCTTGCGAAGGTTCGGCAGTACTTTACACCGGGACAGTTTCTTGTTTTATACAAAGCACAGATCCGGTCGTGTGTGGAGTACTGTGGACACATATTTGCTGGTGCCGCAAAGTCTCATCTTGCGGTTCTGGACTCAATTGAGAGGCGAGCAAAGAGGCTTATAGGCGATCCCGAATTGGTCGAAGCCGACCTCCAAAGCCTTGAACACAGGCGTAAAATTGCTAGCCTCTCAGTATTCTATAGGATACATTTTGGTGAGTGTGCGCAGGAATTACACGAGTTAATTCCCCCGTCCCCCTTCCATCACCGGACGTCCCGACGCACGGCAGGTATCCATCCTTTTGTTGTGGACATTCCACCTGTCCGAACGAAGCGCTTTGCTTCCTCATTTTTAGTGCGTACAGCGAAGGACTGGAACAATTTGCCTGCGTCGGTATTTCCGGCCAAATATAATGTGGGTGTCTTCAAGAGAAGAGTGAATAGGTTGCTAGGGCAATGCGACTTACCATCTAAGACTACATTCCACTTACCATCAGGTGGAATGTAGTCAAGCATTGCCCTAGATCATATAAAAAAAAAAAAAAAAAAAAAAGGTCGGAATCCAGGTTTTGGGGTGGCCGGCACGCTCGCCAGACCTAAATCCAATAGAACACGTTTGGTACAAACTGGGAAGACAAATCACCCGCTAGCAGGGTGGCCGCCGTCCACGACACTGTACGGTACCCTCGTATCGCTCTCACCGCTATAATCCTCTGGGACCTCCTTAGAAGGATTTTGTTTTTAGCGGTGAGAGCATCCGCCCATACCGGAGCACCGTACAGTGCCATGCTTCGGATGATGCCCGAGTAAAGGCGTCTGCAGGGCGAACCCGGACCCCCCACATTGGGCAGCAGTCTGCCGAGAGCGGCAGCGGCGGCCACCAGCTTCAGGGCGAGTTGGACAAAGTGTGCCCCGAAGCTCCATCGTCCGTCCAGTGCGAGGCCCAGATACTTCATCTGGGCCCCGATTAAAACCTCTTCACCCAAGAGGGTGATGCGCGCGCCCCTGGGCGGTCCCCTGCGTGGGCCGTGGAATAGGAGGGCCTCCGTTTTCGACGCGGAGACCCTCAAGCCCAGCGACGCAATTCTTTTGACCACCAAGTTTGTTACGGTGGTGGCCAATTGCGCCGCCTCCGCGTACGAGCTGCCCCGGGCGTAGACGAGAGAGTCGTCTGCGTAGCAGACGACCCCCGCCCCAGGGGGAACCGGCTCCCGCAGGAGCCAGTCATACCCGATGTTCCACAGGATCGGACCCAGAACCGACCCCTGTGGAACATCGCACCTCATGCGCCGCTCGTGCAGTCGCCCGTCACCGTCCTCCCACACTACTGCCCGGCCCTGAAGGTACGCCTTCAGCAGCCTTCTGAGATACGGAGGAACCCTATGATATCGGAGTGCCTCCACGACTGTCTCAAAGGGAAGGCTGTTGAAGGCGTTTGCTATGTCTAGCGACACCCCCAGGACAACCTCCCCATCCCTCACGGCTCCTTTTGTGATTCCCTTCAGGGCGGTCAGAGCGTCGATTGTCGACCGCCCCGACCGGAAACCGTATTGGGCCTCCGAAAGCGGTGGCCCCACCTCCTCCAGGTGTTGGACGAGACGGGCAGCGAGGATTTTTTCCAGTAATTTGCCCGTCTCATCCAGCAGTATAATGGGTCTGTACGCCGAAGGGGATTCGGGATCTCCCCCCTTAGGCAAAAGGCACAGACGACCCACTTTCCATGGCTTCGGAAACTCTCCGCCGGCTATGCACGCGTCGAAGAGTTCCCGAAGCCTGCCCACGTGCTGGGACGCCATCGGGACCCGGTGCCGTCTTCCTACCGCGAAGACGTTCCAGGGCTATCTTCATCTCCCCCTCCGTGACTGGAGGTGATACTTCCTCATTCAGCAGCTGGAGAGGGGGCGCCATTATGGGAGGTGAGTGGCCTGGCTGGTCGGGGAATAACTCTCCGACCACCCTCTCCACCAGATCTGGCGCGAGGGTCTCCGTGAGCGGGGCGCCCCTGGTGCGCAGCTTATTTCGCGCTGCGCGATAGGGACGCCCCCAAGGATCTCCGTCCAGCCTAGCCAGGATTTCTTCCCTGGCCGCAGATTTCGCCTGACTAATGGCGAGCTGTAGGGCCTTCTTTGCGGTCTTATATAGGCCTCGCAGATCTTCCTTCAAGCCCGGATCGCTCCCGTTGCGTCTACGGCAACGGGAGTCGAGGAACACCTCAAACTCCGCCAGGGGACGGTTGGGGGAGAAATACACGCCGACAACGGTGTAGTCCCCCCAGACGGCAACGACGTAGCCCGCTCCCCTCTCCACGGTTTTTTTTTTTTTTTTTTTTTAATGCAGCTTCTTTTAGCTGCCGCAATATCTCCGCATGGGTGGACGGAGTCTATGTCAAGGCTAAATAAGTTATTCAGTTTGTTTTATTTTATTCGTGTTTAAGTCTAGATCTTAATTATAATATTTATGTGTGTATTTTATTCTAAGTTGCTATTTACATTATTTAAATTGTATTGGTATTTATACAGTTGTGACTTGTTGGGATGACAGGTAAGGAAAGTTCTATTCTTATATCATTTATCTACATATTTTGATGCTTAATGTTTATTTTTCAGGGTCGTCTTTACATCGGCGTCGGCGTCAGTACAGGTAAGTGGTTTGTACTTATTTCTTTTTACAATTTATTATTATAACACTATTTCTATTTACAATTGAATCGGTATTTTAGTATATTTTAGCTAATACAGTAGTTTTCTTAATCTTAATCTAATTGACCTTTCTAGGTCTTATATTACTTAACAGATCCTGGACTGGAGTGGTAAGTAAATTTTTTTTTTTTCATATTTATATATATATGTCGCAGATCACGATAATTTAACGATAATTAGTAACTCAATTGATATCATTTTAATAGTGGGGTGTGAACGCTGTGACGTAACGAGTCACGTGATCGAAATCGTTTGGAGGGGCACCGGAGACATTTTAAATATCCAAGAGCATCGAGACGAGAGGATTATTAGTAAGTGTGAGCCTTAGAGTCCGGACCCCCCAAACGGGACCGGTGGTTCACGAAACTCTGATAATTGTATACCTACTAAGTAATTTGTGAGAATTGATTACCTACATTTAATACAAGAATTGTCATATTGTGTGTGTGGTTTAATTGCCTGAGACCTACGCCTCGGATCCTGTACTAGAAGACTCCATCAAGAACGAACGAGCCACGAATATACCTCGATATCTCCGACATCAGAAGTGGGATAAGGGATTCACTCGGGCATCAAAACCACCTACCCGCGAGATAAATTTATTGAAGCTACAAATCACGTCAAGCAAGAAATGAAGTGATTTTATTATTTGAAACGCACACTACAAGATAATAACAATGAAGTTCCAGAATCAATACAATCAATCAATAGTTGATAATCAATGGCTGTAAATCAATCAATCAATCAAAATAAATTTATGTTATCTCGAAACTTCAAAAATTGAAATCTACCCACATATCAAAAAATGTAGTGAAGTTTTGATGAAAGAAGAAATCGCTGCTGATGAACAAAGAAAAGAACTGAGAAATTATGGCGGTAATGGCGCAGCGCGGATGGCGATGATGGCGCGGCTCGGATGGCGATGATGGCGCGGCGCGGCTGGCGGTGACGGTGCGGCGCGGCTGGCGATGACGGCGCGGCGCGGCTGGTGGTGACGGCGTGGCGTGGCTGGCGGTGACAGCACGGCGCTGGCGGTTACGGCGCGGCGCGGCTGGCGGTGACGGCACTGCGCTGTTGGCGGTTATGGCGCGATATGGATGGCGCTGATAGCGCTGATGGCGCTGATGGTGCTGATGGTGGTAACGGCGGTCGTGGCGATGGGAGCTATGGCAGCGGTACTGGTAAAGTACGGTGCGAGCAACGCGTTGAGGTCTGAGCAATTTATCCACCATCGGATACGTCACAGCATTAAGGTGAATTCGTTTCGATTTGCTTCCAATTTTTGGGCTAAATACTCGCTAGTTAAAGAAAATTAAGCGATTAAATATAGTGGTAAGCTCTTTATTATTGTTATTGAGATAACTAACATTGAGATTAGCGATCAACCCTCACGATCTTGTTTTTTTAATTTTTACTGATAATTATTTCACTTTAACTTTACGTCGTTTTGTTACGTATGATAAGAAGCGAAATTATTTTATCCCGGATTTTCGTAAACGTGAATGTTTGTTTTAAACTCGGAAAACAATGTTTTAAACTTTTGTTTTAAATAACTTTGTTTTAAATTCGGAAAACAATAGTAACGCGATAGCTCTAAAGATTCAACCGATTAAGACCAGTCAAGACTTTAAAAAAAAATGTAATTCGATTTTCGGAATATTTTATTTCTTGTCTACCTACATGTGTAGGAATCACGGGCGAACTTACAATTATTAATTAATCGTATATTATGAATGCGTATTATTGCTGATCAAGGCCCGTAAATGCTGTAAAATAAAGCGGTTAGTTAATTTAGCAAAAGTAATAACTTATTATTTACGTCTTGTAAATGTTTTCCGCAACAGAGACTAGCAATATTCGATCGGGGAAAGATGCCATAGATAAAGTTCAACCCGCGACAAATTGTATAATGACCAGGGTTGCAAAAGTTTCTTCTTTAGAGTTTTTGATAGGTAAAGTTAAAAAACCTTTGTTTTTGATATATAGCGATGCCAGAGGGTTAATTACCACTTGAAGTAGAGCTTGTAGTAAAAGCGATTTAGTAAAAGTGATAGTAGTGAATCTTAGTTCTATTATGAGTCCGTGGGACTCGGAATTAAAATCAATGCCATGAAACAAACGGGAGATTTGTTGGTAGGGCTTAGTGAAAAGCCATATGTGACGAATAAGATTCATGCTTTTGTGTTTTATTATGTTTTTAAAATACATTTTTGGTTTAAAATGTAATGAAAAGTGGCGCTTTATTTATTTTAGTGGTCATTTATTTTGATACAGAATTCGGATTGTGATGATCAACTTTATTATAGTGGTTGTTTAGATTCAAGTCAGGCTGTTAAGAATATTGATAGGCGCTTTTTAATTCTATTTTCACCATTTATTATTACAAACGTAACCGTATATGAGAAATATAAACAGACTAAGTTAGTTCCAAAATATAGAGGAACTTTTCAAGGAATATCGTTATACTTTAAGATAATTAAATTCTAACCGTACCACAGGTTAAATTAAGTAGAAACCACGGGATCTAGGAGAGACTTGACGCCAATGATGGTTGTCTATCTCTATCTTGACTTGACGCCTATGCGGGTTGTCTATCTTGACTTGACGCCAATGATGGTTGTCTATCTTGACTTGACACCAATGCGGGTTGTCTATCTTGACTTGACGCCAGTGCAGGTTGTCTATCTTGACGCCAATGATGGTTGTCTATCTTGACGCCAATGATGGTTGTCTATCTTGACGCCAATGCGGGTTGTCTATCTTGACGCCAATGCGGGTTGTCTATCTTGACGCCAATGCGGGTTGTCTATCTTGACGCCAATGCGGGTTGTCTATCTTGACGCCAATGATGGTTGTCTATCTTGACGCCAATGATGGTTGTCTATCTTGACGCCAATGCGGTCTATCTTGACGCCAATGCGGGTTGTCTATCTTGACGCCAATGCGGGTTGTCTATCTTGACGCCAATGCGGGTTGTCTATCTTGACGCCAATGCGGGTTGTCTATCTTGACGCCAATGCGGGTTGTCTATCTTGACTAGACACCCTAGGATGTCTATATTGACTCTGAAGTTTTGAATGTTGATCTTGACTCTTGTTTGGGATGTCTATCTTGACTCCAATACGGGATGTCTATCTTGACTCTAATACGGGATGTCTATCTTGACTCTAATTATTTGAATCCAATGGAATGACTTTGATTGAGTTATGTTCTATGTAACGGCTTTAGTTACCATAACTATCGATTTTAGAAAGATTCATGATTTTTTATGTGGTCAGAAAGGCCGAGCGAAGCAACATCTACAGTTGTATATTGTTTGGATTTCAGATACATATGCACACGAGGGCGTGTGACTTGTCAGTATGGCCGTGTCGCAGATCACGATAATTTAACGATAATTAGTAACTCAATTGATATCATTGTAATAGTGGGGTGTGAACGCCGTGACGTAACGAGTCACGTGATCGGAATCGTTTGGAGGGGCACCGGAGACATTTTAAATATCCAAGAGCATCGAGACGAGAGGATTATTAGTAAGTGTGAGCCTTAGAGTCCGGACCCCCCAAACGGGACCGGTGGTTCACGAAACTCTGATAATTGTATACCTACTAAGTAATTTGTGAGAATTGATTACCTACATTTAATACAAGAATTGTCATATTGTGTGTGTGGTTTAATTGCCTGAGACCTACGCCTCGGATCCTGTACTAGAAGACTCCATCAAGAACGAACGAGCCACTAATATTGCCTCCTATCTCCGACATATATATATATATATATATATATATATATATATATATATATATATATATATATATATATATATATATATATATATTTTTTATTATTATATATCTCTACAGCCCTGTGCCATTCTGGGGCCGCATTGGCACAATGCGACCTACATCCAGATGTCTTTCGTCGTTTTCCCGCTGTTGTCCCTCCTCAGGTTGTGATGTGATTGGGTCGGCATTGCATCAATGCCTTCCACAATCATTGATTATGCTGGTTGGCCCAAAACGGGCCATGTGCTACCACATGGGGTCTGGGCCATTGTTGTGGTCTCATTTTTGTGGGTTATTTAGGCGTGTGTTGATTTCCGTCTCCAGTTTTCATCTGGTTTTACAGGATGGCGGTTTGGCGGTTGTGTTTTTGTTTTGTCCAGTGTCTTGTTTGTTTCCTGGTCCAGTATGATCAGTCGAGTCAGTGTCGTATAGTGTTTTCCAGTCCTAGCCTTTCTTTTCCCCAGTCACTGTCCCCCCCACGTGTCTGCTGAATTCCATGAACTTGTCCATCATTCCAGGGTCATCCATGATTGCTGGTAAGTTAACTCTTGTTATGGACATGCTTGTTTCCGCCTCTGTTTCTAGTCTTTTCCTCGTAAATCTTGGGCATTCAGTAAGCAGATGGATTATGTCCTCGCTGGTTTGGTCGTCACATCTGCATGTCGGGTTATCTGTCAGCTTAAATTTGTGTAGATAGGCCGCAAACCCCCCATGTCCAGTTAGGATTTGGGCTGTCAAAGAGTCGATGTCGAGTCTTGCCATTATTTTTACAGCACGTCTGACATCGGGCATGAATGCTTTTGTGGTTTCTGCTGTGTCTCCATTCGTGTAGCGATTTTGCCATATCGTGATGGTTTCCTCTCGTTTTGAGCGCTTTGCGAAGGAGATCGGAAAGTCCACGTAGATGGCTCTTCTCTTTATATTGACGGCCGCCTCCTTTGCTAGCTCGTCTGCTCGCTCGTTGCCTAGTGTTCCCTCGTGAGCTTTAATCCAGTACAGTTTTAATGTCTGCCCTCGGTTGGTGATTCTGTGTATGTTCTGCACTGTTTTCAGCGCCAAAGGGTGTACCAGGGGCTCCGAGTTTAGGGCGTCAAGTGACGACCTGGAGTCGGTCAGGATATTGACTGACGTCCACTTTTTCTTCATTATGACTTCGGTTGCCTCTTTTATTGCCAGGAGTTCAGCCTGGAACACAGTACAGTGTTCCGCCAGTCTGAATTTCCTGAAGTCCACCTCTCTTCCTTCGTCCCAGATTGTGAGGGCGGCGCCGACCTTCCCCGTGATTTTGCTACCATCAGTAAAAATCAATTTCCCTGTTATGCCCAATTCGCTGATTATTTCTGGGGTGAGCGCGTCCAGGCACGTGTATTTTAACTTTTTGCGTGTTGCCGGATGGTCTAGTTCGGCGTGCTTCACTCGGGGTTCCAGGCTGTAATCTTCTGTCAGATTTCTTAACGGGCGTCCTCTCCGGGTCTCGTATATACGGGCGTGCTCCTTGATTTGCAGGTCCAGGAAGGAGTCTCGCCAGAATCATGGCCGCGTGTTCAGATGTAGTTTTGTGCGTCCGGCCGATCTTCTGAGCGAAGCCCCTCTGCACCGCCGACAGTTGCTTTTGAATGTAGAGCTTCTCCAGCTCGACCGTCCATACCTCCGCTCCGTAGGATAAGATTGGTACGATTACCGCTGTATAGATTTTCCTGATAATTTCCGAGTTCAGGCCCCAGGTCACCTTTGCCGCACGGGATAGTTGGCCGTCGATGGATAGGGCCTTGCAGGTAACCTGCGACACATGCTTTGCGAAGGTGAGTTTGGAGTCGATGGTGATACCCAGAATTTTGATTTCTGTGCTGCCATCGACTTTGTCTTGAGCGGCGCAAACCGCAGCTTATTTGCACGGCCCCATCTCCGTACCAATCGGAGCGCCTTGTTTGCTTCGTCCTGTATCTTAATCATCTCGGTACCCGAGAACACCAAGACCACATCATCTGCGAACGCCTGACAATGCACCCCTGTTTCCTCGAGCTCGTCCAGGAGCGGATCCAGAAGAATATTCCAAAAAAATGGTCCTGCCACTGACCCCTGGACGCATCCTTTTGTTGTCTCCCGTACTGCCTGTTTGCCCAGGTAGTTCACCCGTACCGTCCTATTGCTCAGGTAGTCCTCTACCATCCTCCACAGATTCAGGGGGCATCCCAGCCTGGCCAGCTGGATCTTTATGGCCGGCCACCACGCGCCGTCGAAAGCGCCCTCTATGTCCAAGGATATTACAACTACTACTTCTTTTTTGTTCCGTTTTTCCCGTATATAATTCACTAGGTCATAGAGGGCATCTTCCGTACTGCGCTGTGGTGTGAAGCCGTATTGTCTCGGATTTAGTCTGTGGAGGAGGTGCCATTGGAGTCGTTTTACAACGATCTTCTCGAGTATCTTCCCCGTTATGGATAACAGCCCAATTGGCCTATATGCCTTCGCCTCGTTGTAATTGTTTCGGCCAGGTTTCCGGAGGATGATTACTTCGGCTGTCTTCCAAGGTTCTGGGAATTTGGATAGGTCCAAGCATTTATTCATAATTCCCAACAGAGTCTCCGGGGCGCGTCTGATCGCGGCTAGGCAGATGTCCGCCGTCAGACCATCCGCTCCTGGGGCCTTTTTTATGCTGAACGATTCAGCTGCTGTAATTAGCTCGTCTATTGTTATAGGCGGGTCGTCTTGATTTTAAGGCATGGCGTTCTTTGCCTCTTGCCTCACCGCAGTGTGCTGGTCTTCATCGTCCTCAAGCGTGTCGCCCGGGAAGAAGATGTCGGCCATGTGCTCTAACGATTCACTGTCGCTCAGGGTGCGGCCGTCTTTTATCATCGGCTCGTCTTCGCTTCGTTTATGGGTGGCTCGAATCACTCGGTATATCGAGTCCCACATCGTCTCCTGTTGCTGTCTGCTGCAGAATTCCACCCAGCTATTTGTTTGGGCGGCTTTTGCTGATACGTATGCGCTCTTGCTGTTCAGGTATACCTCAATAACATACTCGCGTCTTGTTTGTGCTGCGCATCGGATCCTATGCTTTTTGGTTATCATCTCCTTCCTCATATTGGCCAGTTTATCGGTCCACCATGGGATGGGAGGCTTGGTGTAGGTTCGAACCTTTGGAATGGCGGAGTCACTAGCTTTTTGCAGAGCTATGATGTATCTTGCCACTGCGTCTTCCAGTTTGTCGCCTGTATCAATCTCCTGTATTTCCCTTTGTGACAGCTGTGCCCCCCTTAGGTTGTTGTCTATCTCTTGTTCGAACATGGTCCAATTTGCTTTTTTACAATTGTAAACCCGTGTTGTTCTCTTGCGTATTTCCAGCTTTACCTTCGCTTTGACCACGTAGGTGATGGCGTTGTGATCTGAGTTTACCAAGCCCGTATTCACTTTCCAGTTTTCGACCTTTCCGTACAGGTCGTCGGTACAAGCTGTTATGTCGACGATACTCGTACATGGCCTCCCGTTGCGTATAGTCTCAAATGTGGGCTGGTTTCCCGTGTTGAGCAGGTTTAAATTATTGGCGTGGATGAAGTCGCTGAGTTCCTTCCCTCTATGGTTTTCGCGAACGCTGCCCCACCACGAGCTCCACGCGTTCACGTCCCCTCCTATTATCGTGTGTCTACTTCCTACCTTGTTGAGTATACGCAGTACGTGGTCCAAGTATTCTTCCATCCGCTGGTCCTCTTCGAAGTAAACGGAGATAAGATTTAGCGTTTTACGTTCGGTTTTGATGCTAACGAACGCTACGTTTTCGGTGACTAGGGTTTGGTCCTGGATCAGTATTATTCCGGGGTTGTGCACAATGATCGCAGCTTTCACCGGTTTTTGACCCGTCCTGTTTGCCTGAATCACTCTGACTCCAGTGTGTGCGGATACGACCCCCGCTGCTCCCACGTAGGGCTCCTGCACCATGCTTACGTCCGTTCTTCTGGTTTGGGCTGTCATGGTTAGTTCTGCGGTGGCCAGCTTGCTTCTTTGTAAATTCGCCTGTATAATGCTAAGATTTCCTTGGGTGCCCTTAGCAATACGAAATACTAGATCTCGCCATGGCGTCCCATCTTTTCCTCACGTAGCACTCCTCGTCGAAGGCGGAGTGATCCGTTTTCTCCACTTTGGCTGACTGGCAATTTACGCACATGGGCCGCTCGCCGTTTGCCCACACCGGGCAGTCCGGTCTGAGGTGGCTACCGCCGCAGTGGCTGCAGGACTCGGTGTTCGCCTTGCAGTATTTGCGCCCGTGGCCGTAGCCCAGGCACTTGGTGCACTGGACCAACGGAGATTGGTCTGCGGCGGTGCACCTCTGTAGGTCGATGTGCACTTTGTCGACTCTAGTTATTGCGTTCCATACTTGGGGTGATACCTGAAGAACGGCATGACACTCGTGTGGGTTTCTGGTCTTCCTTCTATACTTGACCACCGCCCGGTACTCCTCCTGCGGTATTGATCCCACGAGGTGCTCGTTTTGTTTCTTGATAGATTCAAGTATCTCCTTATCTGTGTTGTAGCTTAGGACGTTGCGGATTATTAGAAGAGGATCCTTATTCAGTGCATCTTCTATATTAAGTTTCCCGCTTCCTTCTAGTTTACTTTTTAGCTTATTAACCGTCTCTTTGGAGGAGCAGCTAATGATGACCTTCTGGTTTCTTGCTTTGCGGATCCGCTCCACCGCGACCCCGCTCATTCGGGTGTCTGCGGCTCCGCGCACGCATTTCAGGACGTCATCACTGGTGTCCTTAGCCTCTTTTGACGATACGATGATCGTGTAGTTCGGGCTTTGTTTGTCCCTAGGTTCAGCTCGTTTCGCCGCAGCCGCTTCAGCATACGTTCTTCCCATGCTGGTCTCCTCAACGATGCTGGCCCGTTTTCTCCCTGTTTCCTGGAGCTGTTTATTGAGAGCTGTTGCTTGCTGGATGTTGTGTTGTTGATTGCTCTTGGTGAGCAGGTCGAGTACATCAAACGAGATGATTTGGCGCACTGACCTGACTTCCTTGAGCAATTCCTTTATGTCTGGCTTGATTTCAGCTGCCTCTTTCTCCCTTGCCAGGTCGGTTAACGTCTAAGTGTGCTCCTGTTCCCGTTTGGCGAGTTGGTTTGCCGCAGTTGTTCTACTTCGTTCAAGCTGCGTAAGCAGCGTCTGTCGGGATTCACTGAGTCGAAGCACTATTTCGAACATAGCCCCCAGATTCTCTAAGACTTTCTCCTTTATGCTCGTTTTGATGTTTCCCGACTGCTCCATTTGTTCCTTGGCCTCCTGGAACAGTCGGTTTGCAGTGTGGGGGAGGGTTGAGAGAATCTGGGAGGTCTGTTCTCCGGCGGAGTCCCGGCTAGATTGGCTTGGAGCCGCATTGGAGGTATCGCTATCGCTTACGTGTGTCTGGGCGATATCCTGGATCCTTTTTGTGTAGACTTTCTTCCGTACCACGGGCTCGGCACGTGCTTCGCCCGCTGCGGGCCGTGGTCCTTTGGAGGTCACACTGGATTGAGACATCCTAGCGTGTAGTTGAGATTTAATGTTCTGCTTGGGTTGTCTACCTTGACGGCTTAGTAGTGGGTAAGTTTGCAAATGATTTTATTTCACTGTTCTTATTAATTGTATTTTCTTTTCTTTCAGGTGGCGTGTGCGGTTGGTGGCGTGTGCAGTTAGTGTCGTCAGCAGGTAAGTACTCCTCTATTGGTGTAGTAGTAAGAATTTTATTCTAATTATTTTTCCCCTCCAGGTACGGGGTGAAGATCAGGAGATGCGGCGATGAAGATGGGAGCGAGCGGTCCCAGGCAACAAGAAGAAAGAAAAAGAAGAGTCCGGGTCCCGCTGCAACGTCTACTTCCGGAGGTGTAAGGATTTTAATTTTTTAAGTTTTAAGGTAAGTTGTTAAAATTTTATCGATATTGTTTCGTTTAAGATGTATTCTTAGTATACAGAACTGATCGAGAGAAAACGGTCCTTTTATTGAGTGGATAATATTTTTCTGTGCAAATTTTTCCCCTTTTATCCTACCTTCCTATAAGGGAGGGTGGGCGTTCAATTTCAAAACGGTTTTTGTCGTTTTTCTCCGGACCGGAGGCACTCACGGGGACGCCGGAGGTGTCTTTAGACGCGTCTCGCCGTGATCTATCCGATGCGATGGGTACCTACAGCAAAAAAAAAAATCCTATTTAATGACCTTTACGAACGAAAAAGATTTTTGACAATCAAAAACGGCAATAATTCCCGAAGGGTTGTTCCCTTCGGGGTTGTCGTTTAGACAAAAAAGTTAGATACTATCGACCTTCAAACGACCTCATATAAGAAAAACGACTGAATTTAAAATTGAAGATTTTTCACTAACAACGAACGAAATCTCACAATCACAGAACCCCTAAAATCTTCCAGGGGGATGATCCTGGGGGGGCGTCGCGTATACCGAAAAGTTGCACCTAAATTAACCACAAAAGACTGTATTTAAAGAGAAACGATCGAATGAAAATTGTAAAATTTTTCTTAAGAACGAACGTTTTTTAACTGTTATTTTCAAATTTTAGATACGAATATCTTCCCGCGGGAGCTCCGGGCGAAGACGTCCTTCAGGCGAACAATTTAGGCCGAAGCCAGCTACAATTGAATTTATTAAAAGAAAATTGATCAAAAGCTAAATGTGGAAATTTTCCTAACAACGACCGTTTTAACTGATTTTATTCAAATTTTGATGTCTATTATCTTCCACGATTTGATCTCGGCGAAGATATATATATAATATATAGATGATTAGACGGCTGTTCTATCGAAGGAACACCGTATTTCAAAACGGTTTTTGTCGTTTTTCTCCGGACCGGAGGCACTCACGGGGACGCCGGAGGTGTCTTTAGACGCGTCTCGCCGTGATCTATCCGATGCGATGGGTACCTACGGCAAAAAAATTCCTATTTAATGACCTTTACGAACGAAAAAGATTTTTGACAATCAAAAACGGCAATAATTCCCGAAGGGTTGTTCCCTTCGGGGTTGTCGTTTAGACAAAAAAGTTAGATACTATCGACCTTCAAACGACCTCATATAAGAAAAACGACTGAATTTAAAATTGAAGATTTTTCACTAACAACGAACGAAATCTCACAATCACAGAACCCCTAAAATCTTCCAGGGGGATGATCCTGGGGGGGCGTCGCGTATACCGAAAAGTTGCACCTAAATTAACCACAAAAGACTGTATTTAAAGAGAAACGATCGAATGAAAATTGTAAACTTTTTCCTAAGAACGAACGTTTTTAACTGTTATTTTCAAATTTTAGATACGAATATCTTCCCGCTTGAGCTCCGGGCGAAGACGTCCTTCAGGCGAACAATTTAGGCCGAAGCCAGCTACAATCGAATTTATTAAAAGAAAATTGATCAAAAGCTAAATGTGGAAATTTTCCTAACAACGACCGTTTTAACTGATTTTATTCAAATTTTGATGTCTATTATCTTCCACGATTTGATCTCGGCGAAGATATATATATAATATATAGATGATTAGACGGCTGTTCTATCGAAGGAACACCGTATTTCAAAACGGTTTTTGTCGTTTTTCTCCGGACCGGAGGCACTCACGGGGACGCCGGAGGTGTCTTTAGACGCGTCTCGCCGTGATCTATCCGATGCGATGGGTACCTACGGCAAAAAAAAAATCCTATTTAATGACCTTTACGAACGAAAAAGATTTTTGACAATCAAAAACGACAACCCCGAAGGGTTGTTCCCTTCGGGGTTGTCGTTTAGACAAAAAAGTTAGATACTATCGACCTTCAAACGACCTCATATAAGAAAAACGACTGAATTTAAAATTGAAGATTTTTCACTAACAACGAACGAAATCTCACAATCACAGAACCCCTAAAATCTTCCAGGGGGATGATCCTGGGGGGGCGTCGCGTATACCGAAAAGTTGCACCTAAATTAACCACAAAAGACTGTATTTAAAGAGAAACGATCGAATGAAAATTGTAAAATTTTTCCTAAGAACGAACGTTTTTTAACTGTTATTTTCAAATTTTAGATACGAATATCTTCCCGCGGGAGCTCCGGGCGAAGACGTCCTTCAGGCGAACAATTTAGGCCGAAGCCAGCTACAATCGAATTTATTAAAAGAAAATTGATCAAAAACTAAATGTGGAAATTTTCCTAACAACGACCGTTTTAACTGATTTTATTCAAATTTTGATGTCTATTATCTTCCACGATTTGATCTCGGCGAAGATATATATATAATATATAGATGATTAGACGGCTGTTCTATCGAAGGAACACCGTATTTCAAAACGGTTTTTGTCGTTTTTCTCCGGACCGGAGGCACTCACGGGGACGCCGGAGGTGTCTTTAGACGCGTCTCGCCGTGATCTATCCGATGCGATGGGTACCTACGGCAAAAAAAAATCCTATTTAATGACCTTTACGAACGAAAAAGATTTTTGACAATCAAAAACGACAACCCCGAAGGGTTGTTCCCTTCGGGGTTGTCGTTTAGACAAAAAAGTTAGATACTATCGACCTTCAAACGACCTCATATAAGAAAAACGACTGAATTTAAAATTGAAGATTTTTCACTAACAACGAACGAAATCTCACAATCACAGAACCCCTAAAATCTTCCAGGGGGATGATCCTGGGGGGGCGTCGCGTATTCCGAAAAGTTGCACCTAAATTAACCACAAAAGACTGTATTTAAAGAGAAACGATCGAATGAAAATTGTAAACTTTTTCCTAAGAACGAACGTTTTTTAACTGTTATTTTCAAATTTTAGATACGAATATCTTCCCGCTTGAGCTCCGGGCGAAGACGTCCTTCAGGCGAACAATTTAGGCCGAAGCCAGCTACAATCGAATTTATTAAAAGAAAATTGATCAAAAGCTAAATGTGGAAATTTTCCTAACAACGACCGTTTTAACTGATTTTATTCAAATTTTGATGTCTATTATCTTCCACGATTTGATCTCGGCGAAGATATATATATAATATATAGATGATTAGACGGCTGTTCTATCGAAGGAACACCGTATTTCAAAACGGTTTTTGTCGTTTTTCTCCGGACCGGAGGCACTCACGGGGACGCCGGAGGTGTCTTTAGACGCGTCTCGCCGTGATCTATCCGATGCGATGGGTACCTACGGCAAAAAAAATCCTATTTAATGACCTTTACGAACGAAAAAGATTTTTGACAATCAAAAACGACAACCCCGAAGGGTTGTTCCCTTCGGGGTTGTCGTTTAGACAAAAAAGTTAGATACTATCGACCTTCAAACGACCTCATATAAGAAAAACGACTGAATTTAAAATTGAAGATTTTTCACTAACAACGAACGAAATCTCACAATCACAGAACCCCTAAAATCTTCCAGGGGGATGATCCTGGGGGGGCGTCGCGTATACCGAAAAGTTGCACCTAAATTAACCACAAAAGACTGTATTTAAAGAGAAACGATCGAATGAAAATTGTAAACTTTTTCCTAAGAACGAACGTTTTTTAACTGTTATTTTCAAATTTTAGATACGAATATCTTCCCGCTTGAGCTCCGGGCGAAGACGTCCTTCAGGCGAACAATTTAGGCCGAAGCCAGCTACAATCGAATTTATTAAAAGAAAATTGATCAAAAGCTAAATGTGGAAATTTTCCTAACAACGACCGTTTTAACTGATTTTATTCAAATTTTGATGTCTATTATCTTCCACGATTTGATCTCGGCGAAGATATATATATAATATATAGATGATTAGACGGCTGTTCTATCGAAGGAACACCGTATTTCAAAACGGTTTTTGTCGTTTTTCTCCGGACCGGAGGCACTCACGGGGACGCCGGAGGTGTCTTTAGACGCGTCTCGCCGTGATCTATCCGATGCGATGGGTACCTACGGCAAAAAAATCCTATTTAATGACCTTTACGAACGAAAAAGATTTTTGACAATCAAAAACGGCAATAATTCCCGAAAAGTTGTTCCCTTCGGGGTTGTCGTTTAGACAAAAAAGTTAGATACTATCGACCTTCAAACGACCTCATATAAGAAAAACGACTGAATTTAAAATTGAAGATTTTTCACTAACAACGAACGAAATCTCACAATCACAGAACCCCTAAAATCTTCCAGGGGGATGATCCTGGGGGGGCGTCGCGTACACCGAAAAGTTGCACCTAAATTAACCACAAAAGACTGTATTTAAAGAGAAACGATCGAATGAAAATTGTAAACTTTTTCCTAAGAACGAACGTTTTTTAACTGTTATTTTCAAATTTTAGATACGAATATCTTCCCGCTTGAGCTCCGGGCGAAGACGTCCTTCAGGCGAACAATTTAGGCCGAAGCCAGCTACAATCGAATTTATTAAAAGAAAATTGATCAAAAGCTAAATGTGGAAATTTTCCTAACAACGACCGTTTTAACTGATTTTATTCAAATTTTGATGTCTATTATCTTCCACGATTTGATCTCGGCGAAGATATATATATAATATATAGATGATTAGACGGCTGTTCTATCGAAGGAACACCGTATTTCAAAACGGTTTTTGTCGTTTTTCTCCGGACCGGAGGCACTCACGGGGACGCCGGAGGTGTCTTTAGACGCGTCTCGCCGTGATCTATCCGATGCGATGGGTACCTACGGCAAAAAAAATCCTATTTAATGACCTTTACGAACGAAAAAGATTTTTGACAATCAAAAACGGCAATAATTTCCGAAGGGTTGTTCCCTTCGGGGTTGTCGTTTAGACAAAAAAGTTAGATACTATCGACCTTCAAACGACCTCATATAAGAAAAACGACTGAATTTAAAATTGAAGATTTTTCACTAACAACGAACGAAATCTCACAATCACAGAACCCCTAAAATCTTCCAGGGGGATGATCCTGGGGGGGCGTCGCGTATACCGAAAAGTTGCACCTAAATTAACCACAAAAGACTGTATTTAAAGAGAAACGATCGAATGAAAATTGTAAAATTTTTCCTAAGAACGAACGTTTTTTAACTGTTATTTTCAAATTTTAGATACGAATATCTTCCCGCGGGAGCTCCGGGCGAAGACGTCCTTCAGGCGAACAATTTAGGCCGAAGCCAGCTACAATCGAATTTATTAAAAGAAAATTGATCAAAAGCTAAATGTGGAAATTTTCCTAACAACGACCGTTTTAACTGATTTTATTCAAATTTTGATGTCTATTATCTTCCACGATTTGATCTCGGCGAAGATATATATATAATATATAGATGATTAGACGGCTGTTCTATCGAAGGAACACCGTATTTCAAAACGGTTTTTGTCGTTTTTCTCCGGACCGGAGGCACTCACGGGGACGCCGGAGGTGTCTTTAGACGCGTCTCGCCGTGATCTATCCGATGCGATGGGTACCTACGGCAAAAAAATCCTATTTAATGACCTTTACGAACGAAAAAGATTTTTGACAATCAAAAACGGCAATAATTCCCGAAGGGTTGTTCCCTTCGGGGTTGTCGTTTAGACAAAAAAGTTAGATACTATCGACCTTCAAACGACCTCATATAAGAAAAACGACTGAATTTAAAATTGAAGATTTTTCACTAACAACGAACGAAATCTCACAATCACAGAACCCCTAAAATCTTCCAGGGGGATGATCCTGGGGGGGCGTCGCGTATACCGAAAAGTTGCACCTAAATTAACCACAAAAGACTGTATTTAAAGAGAAACGATCGAATGAAAATTGTAAAATTTTTCCTAAGAACGAACGTTTTTTAACTGTTATTTTCAAATTTTAGATACGAATATCTTCCCGCGGGAGCTCCGGGCGAAGACGTCCTTCAGGCGAACAATTTAGGCCGAAGCCAGCTACAATCGAATTTATTAAAAGAAAATTGATCAAAAGCTAAATGTGGAAATTTTCCTAACAACGACCGTTTTAACTGATTTTATTCAAATTTTGATGTCTATTATCTTCCACGATTTGATCTCGGCGAAGATATATATATAATATATAGATGATTAGACGGCTGTTCTATCGAAGGAACACCGTATTTCAAAACGGTTTTTGTCGTTTTTCTCCGGACCGGAGGCACTCACGGGGACGCCGGAGGTGTCTTTAGACGCGTCTCGCCGTGATCTATCCGATGCGATGGGTACCTACGGCAAAAAAAAATCCTATTTAATGACCTTTACGAACGAAAAAGATTTTTGACAATCAAAAACGGCAATAATTTCCGAAGGGTTGTTCCCTTCGGGGTTGTCGTTTAGACAAAAAAGTTAGATACTATCGACCTTCAAACGACCTCATATAAGAAAAACGACTGAATTTAAAATTGAAGATTTTTCACTAACAACGAACGAAATCTCACAATCACAGAACCCCTAAAATCTTCCAGGGGGATGATCCTGGGGGGGCGTCGCGTATACCGAAAAGTTGCACCTAAATTAACCACAAAAGACTGTATTTAAAGAGAAACGATCGAATGAAAATTGTAAACTTTTTCCTAAGAACGAACGTTTTTTAACTGTTATTTTCAAATTTTAGATACGAATATCTTCCCGCGGGAGCTCCGGGCGAAGACGTCCTTCAGGCGAACAATTTAGGCCGAAGCCAGCTACAATCGAATTTATTAAAAGAAAATTGGTCAAAAGCTAAATGTGGAAATTTTCCTAACAACGACCGTTTTAACTGATTTTATTCAAATTTTGATGTCTATTATCTTCCACGATTTGATCTCGGCGAAGATATATATATAATATATAGATGATTAGACGGCTGTTCTATCGAAGGAACACCGTATTTCAAAACGGTTTTTGTCGTTTTTCTCCGGACCGGAGGCACTCACGGGGACGCCGGAGGTGTCTTTAGACGCGTCTCGCCGTGATCTATCCGATGCGATGGGTACCTACGGCAAAAAAATCCTATTTAATGACCTTTACGAACGAAAAAGATTTTTGACAATCAAAAACGGCAATAATTCCCGAAAAGTTGTTCCCTTCGGGGTTGTCGTTTAGACAAAAAAGTTAGATACTATCGACCTTCAAACGACCTCATATAAGAAAAACGACTGAATTTAAAATTGAAGATTTTTCACTAACAACGAACGAAATCTCACAATCACAGAACCCCTAAAATCTTCCAGGGGATGATCCTGGGGGGGCGTCGCGTATACCGAAAAGTTGCACCTAAATTAACCACAAAAGACTGTATTTAAAGAGAAACGATCGAATGAAAATTGTAAAATTTTTCCTAAGAACGAACGTTTTTTAACTGTTATTTTCAAATTTTAGATACGAATATCTTCCCGCGGGAGCTCCGGGCGAAGACGTCCTTCAGGCGAACAATTTAGGCCGAAGCCAGCTACAATCGAATTTATTAAAAGAAAATTGATCAAAAGCTAAATGTGGAAATTTTCCTAACAACGACCGTTTTAACTGATTTTATTCAAATTTTGATGTCTATTATCTTCCACGATTTGAGCTCGGCGAAGATATATATATAATATATAGATGATTAGACGGCTGTTCTATCGAAGGAACACCGTATTTCAAAACGGTTTTTGTCGTTTTTCTCCGGACCGGAGGCACTCACGGGGACGCCGGAGGTGTCTTTAGACGCGTCTCGCCGTGATCTATCCGATGCGATGGGTACCTACGGCAAAAAAAAATCCTATTTAATGACCTTTACGAACGAAAAAGATTTTTGACAATCAAAAACGACAACCCCGAAGGGTTGTTCCCTTCGGGGTTGTCGTTTAGACAAAAAAGTTAGATACTATCGACCTTCAAACGACCTCATATAAGAAAAACGACTGAATTTAAAATTGAAGATTTTTCACTAACAACGAACGAAATCTCACAATCACAGAACCCCTAAAATCTTCCAGGGGGATGATCCTGGGGGGGCGTCGCGTATACCGAAAAGTTGCACCTAAATTAACCACAAAAGACTGTATTTAAAGAGAAACGATCGAATGAAAATTGTAAAATTTTTCCTAAGAACGAACGTTTTTTAACTGTTATTTTCAAATTTTAGATACGAATATCTTCCCGCGGGAGCTCCGGGCGAAGACGTCCTTCAGGCGAACAATTTAGGCCGAAGCCAGCTACAATCGAATTTATTAAAAGAAAATTGATCAAAAGCTAAATGTGGAAATTTTCCTAACAACGACCGTTTTAACTGATTTTATTCAAATTTTGATGTCTATTATCTTCCACGATTTGATCTCGGCGAAGATATATATATAATATATAGATGATTAGACGGCTGTTCTATCGAAGGAACACCGTATTTCAAAACGGTTTTTGTCGTTTTTCTCCGGACCGGAGGCACTCACGGGGACGCCGGAGGTGTCTTTAGACGCGTCTCGCCGTGATCTATCCGATGCGATGGGTACCTACGGCAAAAAAAAATCCTATTTAATGACCTTTACGAACGAAAAAGATTTTTGACAATCAAAAACGACAACCCCGAAGGGTTGTTCCCTTCGGGGTTGTCGTTTAGACAAAAAAGTTAGATACTATCGACCTTCAAACGACCTCATATAAGAAAAACGACTGAATTTAAAATTGAAGATTTTTCACTAACAACGAACGAAATCTCACAATCACAGAACCCCTAAAATCTTCCAGGGGGATGATCCTGGGGGGGCGTCGCGTATACCGAAAAGTTGCACCTAAATTAACCACAAAAGACTGTATTTAAAGAGAAACGATCGAATGAAAATTGTAAACTTTTTCCTAAGAACGAACGTTTTTTAACTGTTATTTTCAAATTTTAGATACGAATATCTTCCCGCGGGAGCTCCGGGCGAAGACGTCCTTCAGGCGAACAATTTAGGCCGAAGCCAGCTACAATCGAATTTATTAAAAGAAAATTGGTCAAAAGCTAAATGTGGAAATTTTCCTAACAACGACCGTTTTAACTGATTTTATTCAAATTTTGATGTCTATTATCTTCCACGATTTGATCTCGGCGAAGATATATATATAATATATAGATGATTAGACGGCTGTTCTATCGAAGGAACACCGTATTTCAAAACGGTTTTTGTCGTTTTTCTCCGGACCGGAGGCACTCACGGGGACGCCGGAGGTGTCTTTAGACGCGTCTCGCCGTGATCTATCCGATGCGATGGGTACCTACGGCAAAAAAATCCTATTTAATGACCTTTACGAACGAAAAAGATTTTTGACAATCAAAAACGGCAATAATTCCCGAAGGGTTGTTCCCTTCGGGGTTGTCGTTTAGACAAAAAAGTTAGATACTATCGACCTTCAAACGACCTCATATAAGAAAAACGACTGAATTTAAAATTGAAGATTTTTCACTAACAACGAACGAAATCTCACAATCACAGAACCCCTAAAATCTTCCAGGGGGATGATCCTGGGGGGGCGTCGCGTATACCGAAAAGTTGCACCTAAATTAACCACAAAAGACTGTATTTAAAGAGAAACGATCGAATGAAAATTGTAAACTTTTTCCTAAGAACGAACGTTTTTTAACTGTTATTTTCAAATTTTAGATACGAATATCTTCCCGCTTGAGCTCCGGGCGAAGACGTCCTTCAGGCGAACAATTTAGGCCGAAGCCAGCTACAATCGAATTTATTAAAAGAAAATTGATCAAAAGCTAAATGTGGAAATTTTCCTAACAACGACCGTTTTAACTGATTTTATTCAAATTTTGATGTCTATTATCTTCCACGATTTGATCTCGGCGAAGATATATATATAATATATAGATGATTAGACGGCTGTTCTATCGAAGGAACACCGTATTTCAAAACGGTTTTTGTCGTTTTTCTCCGGACCGGAGGCACTCACGGGGACGCCGGAGGTGTCTTTAGACGCGTCTCGCCGTGATCTATCCGATGCGATGGGTACCTACGGCAAAAAAAATCCTATTTAATGACCTTTACGAACGAAAAAGATTTTTGACAATCAAAAACGGCAATAATTTCCGAAGGGTTGTTCCCTTCGGGGTTGTCGTTTAGACAAAAAAGTTAGATACTATCGACCTTCAAACGACCTCATATAAGAAAAACGACTGAATTTAAAATTGAAGATTTTTCACTAACAACGAACGAAATCTCACAATCACAGAACCCCTAAAATCTTCCAGGGGGATGATCCTGGGGGGGCGTCGCGTACACCGAAAAGTTGCACCTAAATTAACCACAAAAGACTGTATTTAAAGAGAAACGATCGAATGAAAATTGTAAACTTTTTCCTAAGAACGAACGTTTTTTAACTGTTATTTTCAAATTTTAGATACGAATATCTTCCCGCTTGAGCTCCGGGCGAAGACGTCCTTCAGGCGAACAATTTAGGCCGAAGCCAGCTACAATCGAATTTATTAAAAGAAAATTGATCAAAAGCTAAATGTGGAAATTTTCCTAACAACGACCGTTTTAACTGATTTTATTCAAATTTTGATGTCTATTATCTTCCACGATTTGATCTCGGCGAAGATATATATATAATATATAGATGATTAGACGGCTGTTCTATCGAAGGAACACCGTATTTCAAAACGGTTTTTGTCGTTTTTCTCCGGACCGGAGGCACTCACGGGGACGCCGGAGGTGTCTTTAGACGCGTCTCGCCGTGATCTATCCGATGCGATGGGTACCTACGGCAAAAAAAATCCTATTTAATGACCTTTACGAACGAAAAAGATTTTTGACAATCAAAAACGGCAATAATTTCCGAAGGGTTGTTCCCTTCGGGGTTGTCGTTTAGACAAAAAAGTTAGATACTATCGACCTTCAAACGACCTCATATAAGAAAAACGACTGAATTTAAAATTGAAGATTTTTCACTAACAACGAACGAAATCTCACAATCACAGAACCCCTAAAATCTTCCAGGGGGATGATCCTGGGGGGGCGTCGCGTACACCGAAAAGTTGCACCTAAATTAACCACAAAAGACTGTATTTAAAGAGAAACGATCGAATGAAAATTGTAAACTTTTTCCTAAGAACGAACGTTTTTTAACTGTTATTTTCAAATTTTAGATACGAATATCTTCCCGCGGGAGCTCCGGGCGAAGACGTCCTTCAGGCGAACAATTTAGGCCGAAGCCAGCTACAATCGAATTTATTAAAAGAAAATTGGTCAAAAGCTAAATGTGGAAATTTTCCTAACAACGACCGTTTTAACTGATTTTATTCAAATTTTGATGTCTATTATCTTCCACGATTTGATCTCGGCGAAGATATATATATAATATATAGATGATTAGACGGCTGTTCTATCGAAGGAACACCGTATTTCAAAACGGTTTTTGTCGTTTTTCTCCGGACCGGAGGCACTCACGGGGACGCCGGAGGTGTCTTTAGACGCGTCTCGCCGTGATCTATCCGATGCGATGGGTACCTACGGCAAAAAAATCCTATTTAATGACCTTTACGAACGAAAAAGATTTTTGACAATCAAAAACGGCAATAATTCCCGAAGGGTTGTTCCCTTCGGGGTTGTCGTTTAGACAAAAAAGTTAGATACTATCGACCTTCAAACGACCTCATATAAGAAAAACGACTGAATTTAAAATTGAAGATTTTTCACTAACAACGAACGAAATCTCACAATCACAGAACCCCTAAAATCTTCCAGGGGGATGATCCTGGGGGGGCGTCGCGTATACCGAAAAGTTGCACCTAAATTAACCACAAAAGACTGTATTTAAAGAGAAACGATCGAATGAAAATTGTAAACTTTTTCCTAAGAACGAACGGTTTTTAACTGTTATTTTCAAATTTTAGATACGAATATCTTTCCGCTTGAGCTCCGGGCGAAGACGTCCTTCAGGCGAACAATTTAGGCCGAAGCCAGCTACAATCGAATTTATTAAAAGAAAATTGATCAAAAGCTAAATGTGGAAATTTTCCTAACAACGACCGTTTTAACTGATTTTATTCAAATTTTGATGTCTATTATCTTCCACGATTTGATCTCGGCGAAGATATATATATAATATATAGATGATTAGACGGCTGTTCTATCGAAGGAACACCGTATTTCAAAACGGTTTTTGTCGTTTTTCTCCGGACCGGAGGCACTCACGGGGACGCCGGAGGTGTCTTTAGACGCGTCTCGCCGTGATCTATCCGATGCGATGGGTACCTACGGCAAAAAAATCCTATTTAATGACCTTTACGAACGAAAAAGATTTTTGACAATCAAAAACGGCAATAATTCCCGAAAAGTTGTTCCCTTCGGGGTTGTCGTTTAGACAAAAAAGTTAGATACTATCGACCTTCAAACGACCTCATATAAGAAAAACGACTGAATTTAAAATTGAAGATTTTTCACTAACAACGAACGAAATCTCACAATCACAGAACCCCTAAAATCTTCCAGGGGGATGATCCTGGGGGGGCGTCGCGTACACCGAAAAGTTGCACCTAAATTAACCACAAAAGACTGTATTTAAAGAGAAACGATCGAATGAAAATTGTAAACTTTTTCCTAAGAACGAACGTTTTTTAACTGTTATTTTCAAATTTTAGATACGAATATCTTCCCGCTTGAGCTCCGGGCGAAGACGTCCTTCAGGCGAACAATTTAGGCCGAAGCCAGCTACAATCGAATTTATTAAAAGAAAATTGATCAAAAGCTAAATGTGGAAATTTTCCTAACAACGACCGTTTTAACTGATTTTATTCAAATTTTGATGTCTATTATCTTCCACGATTTGATCTCGGCGAAGATATATATATAATATATAGATGATTAGACGGCTGTTCTATCGAAGGAACACCGTATTTCAAAACGGTTTTTGTCGTTTTTCTCCGGACCGGAGGCACTCACGGGGACGCCGGAGGTGTCTTTAGACGCGTCTCGCCGTGATCTATCCGATGCGATGGGTACCTACGGCAAAAAAAATCCTATTTAATGACCTTTACGAACGAAAAAGATTTTTGACAATCAAAAACGGCAATAATTTCCGAAGGGTTGTTCCCTTCGGGGTTGTCGTTTAGACAAAAAAGTTAGATACTATCGACCTTCAAACGACCTCATATAAGAAAAACGACTGAATTTAAAATTGAAGATTTTTCACTAACAACGAACGAAATCTCACAATCACAGAACCCCTAAAATCTTCCAGGGGGATGATCCTGGGGGGGCGTCGCGTACACCGAAAAGTTGCACCTAAATTAACCACAAAAGACTGTATTTAAAGAGAAACGATCGAATGAAAATTGTAAACTTTTTCCTAAGAACGAACGTTTTTTAACTGTTATTTTCAAATTTTAGATACGAATATCTTCCCGCTTGAGCTCCGGGCGAAGACGTCCTTCAGGCGAACAATTTAGGCCGAAGCCAGCTACAATCGAATTTATTAAAAGAAAATTGATCAAAAGCTAAATGTGGAAATTTTCCTAACAACGACCGTTTTAACTGATTTTATTCAAATTTTGATGTCTATTATCTTCCATGATTTGATCTCGGCGAAGATATATATATAATATATAGATGATTAGACGGCTGTTCTATCGAAGGAACACCGTATTTCAAAACGGTTTTTGTCGTTTTTCTCCGGACCGGAGGCACTCACGGGGACGCCGGAGGTGTCTTTAGACACGTCTCGCCGTGATCTATCCGATGCGATGGGTACCTACGGCAAAAAAATCCTATTTAATGACCTTTACGAACGAAAAAGATTTTTGACAATCAAAAACGGCAATAATTCCCGAAGGGTTGTTCCCTTCGGGGTTGTCGTTTAGACAAAAAAGTTAGATACTATCGACCTTCAAACGACCTCATATAAGAAAAACGACTGAATTTAAAATTGAAGATTTTTCACTAACAACGAACGAAATCTCACAATCACAGAACCCCTAAAATCTTCCAGGGGGATGATCCTGGGGGGGCGTCGCGTACACCGAAAAGTTGCACCTAAATTAACCACAAAAGACTGTATTTAAAGAGAAACGATCGAATGAAAATTGTAAACTTTTTCCTAAGAACGAACGTTTTTTAACTGTTATTTTCAAATTTTAGATACGAATATCTTCCCGCTTGAGCTCCGGGCGAAGACGTCCTTCAGGCGAACAATTTAGGCCGAAGCCAGCTACAATCGAATTTATTAAAAGAAAATTGATCAAAAGCTAAATGTGGAAATTTTCCTAACAACGACCGTTTTAACTGATTTTATTCAAATTTTGATGTCTATTATCTTCCATGATTTGATCTCGGCGAAGATATATATATAATATATAGATGATTAGACGGCTGTTCTATCGAAGGAACACCGTATTTCAAAACGGTTTTTGTCGTTTTTCTCCGGACCGGAGGCACTCACGGGGACGCCGGAGGTGTCTTTAGACACGTCTCGCCGTGATCTATCCGATGCGATGGGTACCTACGGCAAAAAAATCCTATTTAATGACCTTTACGAACGAAAAAGATTTTTGACAATCAAAAACGGCAATAATTCCCGAAGGGTTGTTCCCTTCGGGGTTGTCGTTTAGACAAAAAAGTTAGATACTATCGACCTTCAAACGACCTCATATAAGAAAAACGACTGAATTTAAAATTGAAGATTTTTCACTAACAACGAACGAAATCTCACAATCACAGAACCCCTAAAATCTTCCAGGGGGATGATCCTGGGGGGGCGTCGCGTATACCGAAAAGTTGCACCTAAATTAACCACAAAAGACTGTATTTAAAGAGAAACGATCGAATGAAAATTGTAAAATTTTTCCTAAGAACGAACGTTTTTTAACTGTTATTTTCAAATTTTAGATACGAATATCTTCCCGCGGGAGCTCCGGGCGAAGACGTCCTTCAGGCGAACAATTTAGGCCGAAGCCAGCTACAATCGAATTTATTAAAAGAAAATTGATCAAAAGCTAAATGTGGAAATTTTCCTAACAACGACCGTTTTAACTGATTTTATTCAAATTTTGATGTCTATTATCTTCCACGATTTGATCTCGGCGAAGATATATATATAATATATAGATGATTAGACGGCTGTTCTATCGAAGGAACACCGTATTTCAAAACGGTTTTTGTCGTTTTTCTCCGGACCGGAGGCACTCACGGGGACGCCGGAGGTGTCTTTAGACGCGTCTCGCCGTGATCTATCCGATGCGATGGGTACCTACGGCAAAAAAATTCCTATTTAATGACCTTTACGAACGAAAAAGATTTTTGACAATCAAAAACGGCAATAATTCCCGAAGGGTTGTTCCCTTCGGGGTTGTCGTTTAGACAAAAAAGTTAGATACTATCGACCTTCAAACGACCTCATATAAGAAAAACGACTGAATTTAAAATTGAAGATTTTTCACTAACAACGAACGAAATCTCACAATCACAGAACCCCTAAAATCTTCCAGGGGGATGATCCTGGGGGGGCGTCGCGTACACCGAAAAGTTGCACCTAAATTAACCACAAAAGACTGTATTTAAAGAGAAACGATCGAATGAAAATTGTAAACTTTTTCCTAAGAACGAACGTTTTTTAACTGTTATTTTCAAATTTTAGATACGAATATCTTCCCGCTTGAGCTCCGGGCGAAGACGTCCTTCAGGCGAACAATTTAGGCCGAAGCCAGCTACAATCGAATTTATTAAAAGAAAATTGATCAAAAGCTAAATGTGGAAATTTTCCTAACAACGACCGTTTTAACTGATTTTATTCAAATTTTGATGTCTATTATCTTCCATGATTTGATCTCGGCGAAGATATATATATAATATATAGATGATTAGACGGCTGTTCTATCGAAGGAACACCGTATTTCAAAACGGTTTTTGTCGTTTTTCTCCGGACCGGAGGCACTCACGGGGACGCCGGAGGTGTCTTTAGACGCGTCTCGCCGTGATCTATCCGATGCGATGGGTACCTACGGCAAAAAAATCCTATTTAATGACCTTTACGAACGAAAAAGATTTTTGACAATCAAAAACGGCAATAATTCCCGAAGGGTTGTTCCCTTCGGGGTTGTCGTTTAGACAAAAAAGTTAGATACTATCGACCTTCAAACGACCTCATATAAGAAAAACGACTGAATTTAAAATTGAAGATTTTTCACTAACAACGAACGAAATCTCACAATCACAGAACCCCTAAAATCTTCCAGGGGGATGATCCTGGGGGGGCGTCGCGTATACCGAAAAGTTGCACCTAAATTAACCACAAAAGACTGTATTTAAAGAGAAACGATCGAATGAAAATTGTAAAATTTTTCCTAAGAACGAACGTTTTTTAACTGTTATTTTCAAATTTTAGATACGAATATCTTCCCGCGGGAGCTCCGGGCGAAGACGTCCTTCAGGCGAACAATTTAGGCCGAAGCCAGCTACAATCGAATTTATTAAAAGAAAATTGATCAAAAGCTAAATGTGGAAATTTTCCTAACAACGACCGTTTTAACTGATTTTATTCAAATTTTGATGTCTATTATCTTCCACGATTTGATCTCGGCGAAGATATATATATAATATATAGATGATTAGACGGCTGTTCTATCGAAGGAACACCGTATTTCAAAACGGTTTTTGTCGTTTTTCTCCGGACCGGAGGCACTCACGGGGACGCCGGAGGTGTCTTTAGACGCGTCTCGCCGTGATCTATCCGATGCGATGGGTACCTACGGCAAAAAAAAAAATCCTATTTAATGACCTTTACGAACGAAAAAGATTTTTGACAATCAAAAACGGCAATAATTTCCGAAGGGTTGTTCCCTTCGGGGTTGTCGTTTAGACAAAAAAGTTAGATACTATCGACCTTCAAACGACCTCATATAAGAAAAACGACTGAATTTAAAATTGAAGATTTTTCACTAACAACGAACGAAATCTCACAATCACAGAACCCCTAAAATCTTCCAGGGGGATGATCCTGGGGGGGCGTCGCGTATACCGAAAAGTTGCACCTAAATTAACCACAAAAGACTGTATTTAAAGAGAAACGATCGAATGAAAATTGTAAACTTTTTCCTAAGAACGAACGTTTTTTAACTGTTATTTTCAAATTTTAGATACGAATATCTTCCCGCGGGAGCTCCGGGCGAAGACGTCCTTCAGGCGAACAATTTAGGCCGAAGCCAGCTACAATCGAATTTATTAAAAGAAAATTGGTCAAAAGCTAAATGTGGAAATTTTCCTAACAACGACCGTTTTAACTGATTTTATTCAAATTTTGATGTCTATTATCTTCCACGATTTGATCTCGGCGAAGATATATATATAATATATAGATGATTAGACGGCTGTTCTATCGAAGGAACACCGTATTTCAAAACGGTTTTTGTCGTTTTTCTCCGGACCGGAGGCACTCACGGGGACGCCGGAGGTGTCTTTAGACGCGTCTCGCCGTGATCTATCCGATGCGATGGGTACCTACGGCAAAAAAATCCTATTTAATGACCTTTACGAACGAAAAAGATTTTTGACAATCAAAAACGGCAATAATTCCCGAAAAGTTGTTCCCTTCGGGGTTGTCGTTTAGACAAAAAAGTTAGATACTATCGACCTTCAAACGACCTCATATAAGAAAAACGACTGAATTTAAAATTGAAGATTTTTCACTAACAACGAACGAAATCTCACAATCACAGAACCCCTAAAATCTTCCAGGGGATGATCCTGGGGGGGCGTCGCGTATACCGAAAAGTTGCACCTAAATTAACCACAAAAGACTGTATTTAAAGAGAAACGATCGAATGAAAATTGTAAAATTTTTCCTAAGAACGAACGTTTTTTAACTGTTATTTTCAAATTTTAGATACGAATATCTTCCCGCGGGAGCTCCGGGCGAAGACGTCCTTCAGGCGAACAATTTAGGCCGAAGCCAGCTACAATCGAATTTATTAAAAGAAAATTGATCAAAAGCTAAATGTGGAAATTTTCCTAACAACGACCGTTTTAACTGATTTTATTCAAATTTTGATGTCTATTATCTTCCACGATTTGAGCTCGGCGAAGATATATATATAATATATAGATGATTAGACGGCTGTTCTATCGAAGGAACACCGTATTTCAAAACGGTTTTTGTCGTTTTTCTCCGGACCGGAGGCACTCACGGGGACGCCGGAGGTGTCTTTAGACGCGTCTCGCCGTGATCTATCCGATGCGATGGGTACCTACGGCAAAAAAAAATCCTATTTAATGACCTTTACGAACGAAAAAGATTTTTGACAATCAAAAACGGCAATAATTTCCGAAGGGTTGTTCCCTTCGGGGTTGTCGTTTAGACAAAAAAGTTAGATACTATCGACCTTCAAACGACCTCATATAAGAAAAACGACTGAATTTAAAATTGAAGATTTTTCACTAACAACGAACGAAATCTCACAATCACAGAACCCCTAAAATCTTCCAGGGGGATGATCCTGGGGGGGCGTCGCGTATACCGAAAAGTTGCACCTAAATTAACCACAAAAGACTGTATTTAAAGAGAAACGATCGAATGAAATTTGTAAAATTTTTCCTAAGAACGAACGTTTTTTAACTGTTATTTTCAAATTTTAGATACGAATATCTTCCCGCGGGAGCTCCGGGCGAAGACGTCCTTCAGGCGAACAATTTAGGCCGAAGCCAGCTACAATCGAATTTATTAAAAGAAAATTGATCAAAAGCTAAATGTGGAAATTTTCCTAACAACGACCGTTTTAACTGATTTTATTCAAATTTTGATGTCTATTATCTTCCACGATTTGATCTCGGCGAAGATATATATATAATATATAGATGATTAGACGGCTGTTCTATCGAAGGAACACCGTATTTCAAAACGGTTTTTGTCGTTTTTCTCCGGACCGGAGGCACTCACGGGGACGCCGGAGGTGTCTTTAGACGCGTCTCGCCGTGATCTATCCGATGCGATGGGTACCTACGGCAAAAAAAAATCCTATTTAATGACCTTTGCGAACGAAAAAGATTTTTGACAATCAAAAACGACAACCCCGAAGGGTTGTTCCCTTCGGGGTTGTCGTTTAGACAAAAAAGTTAGATACTATCGACCTTCAAACGACCTCATATAAGAAAAACGACTGAATTTAAAATTGAAGATTTTTCACTAACAACGAACGAAATCTCACAATCACAGAACCCCTAAAATCTTCCAGGGGGATGATCCTGGGGGGGCGTCGCGTACACCGAAAAGTTGCACCTAAATTAACCACAAAAGACTGTATTTAAAGAGAAACGATCGAATGAAAATTGTAAACTTTTTCCTAAGAACGAACGTTTTTTAACTGTTATTTTCAAATTTTAGATACGAATATCTTCCCGCGGGAGCTCCGGGCGAAGACGTCCTTCAGGCGAACAATTTAGGCCGAAGCCAGCTACAATCGAATTTATTAAAAGAAAATTGGTCAAAAGCTAAATGTGGAAATTTTCCTAACAACGACCGTTTTAACTGATTTTATTCAAATTTTGATGTCTATTATCTTCCACGATTTGATCTCGGCGAAGATATATATATAATATATAGATGATTAGACGGCTGTTCTATCGAAGGAACACCGTATTTCAAAACGGTTTTTGTCGTTTTTCTCCGGACCGGAGGCACTCACGGGGACGCCGGAGGTGTCTTTAGACGCGTCTCGCCGTGATCTATCCGATGCGATGGGTACCTACGGCAAAAAAATCCTATTTAATGACCTTTACGAACGAAAAAGATTTTTGACAATCAAAAACGGCAATAATTCCCGAAAAGTTGTTCCCTTCGGGGTTGTCGTTTAGACAAAAAAGTTAGATACTATCGACCTTCAAACGACCTCATATAAGAAAAACGACTGAATTTAAAATTGAAGATTTTTCACTAACAACGAACGAAATCTCACAATCACAGAACCCCTAAAATCTTCCAGGGGATGATCCTGGGGGGGCGTCGCGTATACCGAAAAGTTGCACCTAAATTAACCACAAAAGACTGTATTTAAAGAGAAACGATCGAATGAAAATTGTAAAATTTTTCCTAAGAACGAACGTTTTTTAACTGTTATTTTCAAATTTTAGATACGAATATCTTCCCGCGGGAGCTCCGGGCGAAGACGTCCTTCAGGCGAACAATTTAGGCCGAAGCCAGCTACAATCGAATTTATTAAAAGAAAATTGATCAAAAGCTAAATGTGGAAATTTTCCTAACAACGACCGTTTTAACTGATTTTATTCAAATTTTGATGTCTATTATCTTCCACGATTTGAGCTCGGCGAAGATATATATATAATATATAGATGATTAGACGGCTGTTCTATCGAAGGAACACCGTATTTCAAAACGGTTTTTGTCGTTTTTCTCCGGACCGGAGGCACTCACGGGGACGCCGGAGGTGTCTTTAGACGCGTCTCGCCGTGATCTATCCGATGCGATGGGTACCTACGGCAAAAAAAATCCTATTTAATGACCTTTACGAACGAAAAAGATTTTTGACAATCAAAAACGACAACCCCGAAGGGTTGTTCCCTTCGGGGTTGTCGTTTAGACAAAAAAGTTAGATACTATCGACCTTCAAACGACCTCATATAAGAAAAACGACTGAATTTAAAATTGAAGATTTTTCACTAACAACGAACGAAATCTCACAATCACAGAACCCCTAAAATCTTCCAGGGGGATGATCCTGGGGGGGCGTCGCGTACACCGAAAAGTTGCACCTAAATTAACCACAAAAGACTGTATTTAAAGAGAAACGATCGAATGAAAATTGTAAACTTTTTCCTAAGAACGAACGTTTTTTAACTGTTATTTTCAAATTTTAGATACGAATATCTTCCCGCTTGAGCTCCGGGCGAAGACGTCCTTCAGGCGAACAATTTAGGCCGAAGCCAGCTACAATCGAATTTATTAAAAGAAAATTGATCAAAAGCTAAATGTGGAAATTTTCCTAACAACGACCGTTTTAACTGATTTTATTCAAATTTTGATGTCTATTATCTTCCATGATTTGATCTCGGCGAAGATATATATATAATATATAGATGATTAGACGGCTGTTCTATCGAAGGAACACCGTATTTCAAAACGGTTTTTGTCGTTTTTCTCCGGACCGGAGGCACTCACGGGGACGCCGGAGGTGTCTTTAGACGCGTCTCGCCGTGATCTATCCGATGCGATGGGTACCTACGGCAAAAAAATCCTATTTAATGACCTTTACGAACGAAAAAGATTTTTGACAATCAAAAACGGCAATAATTCCCGAAGGGTTGTTCCCTTCGGGGTTGTCGTTTAGACAAAAAAGTTAGATACTATCGACCTTCAAACGACCTCATATAAGAAAAACGACTGAATTTAAAATTGAAGATTTTTCACTAACAACGAACGAAATCTCACAATCACAGAACCCCTAAAATCTTCCAGGGGGATGATCCTGGGGGGGCGTCGCGTATACCGAAAAGTTGCACCTAAATTAACCACAAAAGACTGTATTTAAAGAGAAACGATCGAATGAAAATTGTAAAATTTTTCCTAAGAACGAACGTTTTTTAACTGTTATTTTCAAATTTTAGATACGAATATCTTCCCGCGGGAGCTCCGGGCGAAGACGTCCTTCAGGCGAACAATTTAGGCCGAAGCCAGCTACAATCGAATTTATTAAAAGAAAATTGATCAAAAGCTAAATGTGGAAATTTTCCTAACAACGACCGTTTTAACTGATTTTATTCAAATTTTGATGTCTATTATCTTCCACGATTTGATCTCGGCGAAGATATATATATAATATATAGATGATTAGACGGCTGTTCTATCGAAGGAACACCGTATTTCAAAACGGTTTTTGTCGTTTTTCTCCGGACCGGAGGCACTCACGGGGACGCCGGAGGTGTCTTTAGACGCGTCTCGCCGTGATCTATCCGATGCGATGGGTACCTACGGCAAAAAAAATCCTATTTAATGACCTTTACGAACGAAAAAGATTTTTGACAATCAAAAACGGCAATAATTTCCGAAGGGTTGTTCCCTTCGGGGTTGTCGTTTAGACAAAAAAGTTAGATACTATCGACCTTCAAACGACCTCATATAAGAAAAACGACTGAATTTAAAATTGAAGATTTTTCACTAACAACGAACGAAATCTCACAATCACAGAACCCCTAAAATCTTCCAGGGGGATGATCCTGGGGGGGCGTCGCGTATACCGAAAAGTTGCACCTAAATTAACCACAAAAGACTGTATTTAAAGAGAAACGATCGAATGAAAATTGTAAACTTTTTCCTAAGAACGAACGTTTTTTAACTGTTATTTTCAAATTTTAGATACGAATATCTTCCCGCGGGAGCTCCGGGCGAAGACGTCCTTCAGGCGAACAATTTAGGCCGAAGCCAGCTACAATCGAATTTATTAAAAGAAAATTGGTCAAAAGCTAAATGTGGAAATTTTCCTAACAACGACCGTTTTAACTGATTTTATTCAAATTTTGATGTCTATTATCTTCCACGATTTGATCTCGGCGAAGATATATATATAATATATAGATGATTAGACGGCTGTTCTATCGAAGGAACACCGTATTTCAAAACGGTTTTTGTCGTTTTTCTCCGGACCGGAGGCACTCACGGGGACGCCGGAGGTGTCTTTAGACGCGTCTCGCCGTGATCTATCCGATGCGATGGGTACCTACGGCAAAAAAATCCTATTTAATGACCTTTACGAACGAAAAAGATTTTTGACAATCAAAAACGGCAATAATTCCCGAAAAGTTGTTCCCTTCGGGGTTGTCGTTTAGACAAAAAAGTTAGATACTATCGACCTTCAAACGACCTCATATAAGAAAAACGACTGAATTTAAAATTGAAGATTTTTCACTAACAACGAACGAAATCTCACAATCACAGAACCCCTAAAATCTTCCAGGGGATGATCCTGGGGGGGCGTCGCGTATACCGAAAAGTTGCACCTAAATTAACCACAAAAGACTGTATTTAAAGAGAAACGATCGAATGAAAATTGTAAAATTTTTCCTAAGAACGAACGTTTTTTAACTGTTATTTTCAAATTTTAGATACGAATATCTTCCCGCGGGAGCTCCGGGCGAAGACGTCCTTCAGGCGAACAATTTAGGCCGAAGCCAGCTACAATCGAATTTATTAAAAGAAAATTGATCAAAAGCTAAATGTGGAAATTTTCCTAACAACGACCGTTTTAACTGATTTTATTCAAATTTTGATGTCTATTATCTTCCACGATTTGATCTCGGCGAAGATATATATATAATATATAGATGATTAGACGGCTGTTCTATCGAAGGAACACCGTATTTCAAAACGGTTTTTGTCGTTTTTCTCCGGACCGGAGGCACTCACGGGGACGCCGGAGGTGTCTTTAGACGCGTCTCGCCGTGATCTATCCGATGCGATGGGTACCTACGGCAAAAAAAAATCCTATTTAATGACCTTTACGAACGAAAAAGATTTTTGACAATCAAAAACGGCAATAATTTCCGAAGGGTTGTTCCCTTCGGGGTTGTCGTTTAGACAAAAAAGTTAGATACTATCGACCTTCAAACGACCTCATATAAGAAAAACGACTGAATTTAAAATTGAAGATTTTTCACTAACAACGAACGAAATCTCACAATCACAGAACCCCTAAAATCTTCCAGGGGGATGATCCTGGGGGGGCGTCGCGTATACCGAAAAGTTGCACCTAAATTAACCACAAAAGACTGTATTTAAAGAGAAACGATCGAATGAAAATTGTAAACTTTTTCCTAAGAACGAACGTTTTTTAACTGTTATTTTCAAATTTTAGATACGAATATCTTCCCGCGGGAGCTCCGGGCGAAGACGTCCTTCAGGCGAACAATTTAGGCCGAAGCCAGCTACAATCGAATTTATTAAAAGAAAATTGGTCAAAAGCTAAATGTGGAAATTTTCCTAACAACGACCGTTTTAACTGATTTTATTCAAATTTTGATGTCTATTATCTTCCACGATTTGATCTCGGCGAAGATATATATATAATATATAGATGATTAGACGGCTGTTCTATCGAAGGAACACCGTATTTCAAAACGGTTTTTGTCGTTTTTCTCCGGACCGGAGGCACTCACGGGGACGCCGGAGGTGTCTTTAGACGCGTCTCGCCGTGATCTATCCGATGCGATGGGTACCTACGGCAAAAAAATCCTATTTAATGACCTTTACGAACGAAAAAGATTTTTGACAATCAAAAACGGCAATAATTCCCGAAAAGTTGTTCCCTTCGGGGTTGTCGTTTAGACAAAAAAGTTAGATACTATCGACCTTCAAACGACCTCATATAAGAAAAACGACTGAATTTAAAATTGAAGATTTTTCACTAACAACGAACGAAATCTCACAATCACAGAACCCCTAAAATCTTCCAGGGGATGATCCTGGGGGGGCGTCGCGTATACCGAAAAGTTGCACCTAAATTAACCACAAAAGACTGTATTTAAAGAGAAACGATCGAATGAAAATTGTAAAATTTTTCCTAAGAACGAACGTTTTTTAACTGTTATTTTCAAATTTTAGATACGAATATCTTCCCGCGGGAGCTCCGGGCGAAGACGTCCTTCAGGCGAACAATTTAGGCCGAAGCCAGCTACAATCGAATTTATTAAAAGAAAATTGATCAAAAGCTAAATGTGGAAATTTTCCTAACAACGACCGTTTTAACTGATTTTATTCAAATTTTGATGTCTATTATCTTCCACGATTTGATCTCGGCGAAGATATATATATAATATATAGATGATTAGACGGCTGTTCTATCGAAGGAACACCGTATTTCAAAACGGTTTTTGTCGTTTTTCTCCGGACCGGAGGCACTCACGGGGACGCCGGAGGTGTCTTTAGACGCGTCTCGCCGTGATCTATCCGATGCGATGGGTACCTACGGCAAAAAAAAATCCTATTTAATGACCTTTACGAACGAAAAAGATTTTTGACAATCAAAAACGGCAATAATTTCCGAAGGGTTGTTCCCTTCGGGGTTGTCGTTTAGACAAAAAAGTTAGATACTATCGACCTTCAAACGACCTCATATAAGAAAAACGACTGAATTTAAAATTGAAGATTTTTCACTAACAACGAACGAAATCTCACAATCACAGAACCCCTAAAATCTTCCAGGGGGATGATCCTGGGGGGGCGTCGCGTACACCGAAAAGTTGCACCTAAATTAACCACAAAAGACTGTATTTAAAGAGAAACGATCGAATGAAAATTGTAAACTTTTTCCTAAGAACGAACGTTTTTTAACTGTTATTTTCAAATTTTAGATACGAATATCTTCCCGCGGGAGCTCCGGGCGAAGACGTCCTTCAGGCGAACAATTTAGGCCGAAGCCAGCTACAATCGAATTTATTAAAAGAAAATTGGTCAAAAGCTAAATGTGGAAATTTTCCTAACAACGACCGTTTTAACTGATTTTATTCAAATTTTGATGTCTATTATCTTCCACGATTTGATCTCGGCGAAGATATATATATAATATATAGATGATTAGACGGCTGTTCTATCGAAGGAACACCGTATTTCAAAACGGTTTTTGTCGTTTTTCTCCGGACCGGAGGCACTCACGGGGACGCCGGAGGTGTCTTTAGACGCGTCTCGCCGTGATCTATCCGATGCGATGGGTACCTACGGCAAAAAAATCCTATTTAATGACCTTTACGAACGAAAAAGATTTTTGACAATCAAAAACGGCAATAATTCCCGAAAAGTTGTTCCCTTCGGGGTTGTCGTTTAGACAAAAAAGTTAGATACTATCGACCTTCAAACGACCTCATATAAGAAAAACGACTGAATTTAAAATTGAAGATTTTTCACTAACAACGAACGAAATCTCACAATCACAGAACCCCTAAAATCTTCCAGGGGATGATCCTGGGGGGGCGTCGCGTATACCGAAAAGTTGCACCTAAATTAACCACAAAAGACTGTATTTAAAGAGAAACGATCGAATGAAAATTGTAAAATTTTTCCTAAGAACGAACGTTTTTTAACTGTTATTTTCAAATTTTAGATACGAATATCTTCCCGCGGGAGCTCCGGGCGAAGACGTCCTTCAGGCGAACAATTTAGGCCGAAGCCAGCTACAATCGAATTTATTAAAAGAAAATTGATCAAAAGCTAAATGTGGAAATTTTCCTAACAACGACCGTTTTAACTGATTTTATTCAAATTTTGATGTCTATTATCTTCCACGATTTGAGCTCGGCGAAGATATATATATAATATATAGATGATTAGACGGCTGTTCTATCGAAGGAACACCGTATTTCAAAACGGTTTTTGTCGTTTTTCTCCGGACCGGAGGCACTCACGGGGACGCCGGAGGTGTCTTTAGACGCGTCTCGCCGTGATCTATCCGATGCGATGGGTACCTACGGCAAAAACAAATCCTATTTAATGACCTTTACGAACGAAAAAGATTTTTGACAATCAAAAACGACAACCCCGAAGGGTTGTTCCCTTCGGGGTTGTCGTTTAGACAAAAAAGTTAGATACTATCGACCTTCAAACGACCTCATATAAGAAAAACGACTGAATTTAAAATTGAAGATTTTTCACTAACAACGAACGAAATCTCACAATCACAGAACCCCTAAAATCTTCCAGGGGGATGATCCTGGGGGGGCGTCGCGTATACCGAAAAGTTGCACCTAAATTAACCACAAAAGACTGTATTTAAAGAGAAACGATCGAATGAAAATTGTAAAATTTTTCCTAAGAACGAACGTTTTTTAACTGTTATTTTCAAATTTTAGATACGAATATCTTCCCGCGGGAGCTCCGGGCGAAGACGTCCTTCAGGCGAACAATTTAGGCCGAAGCCAGCTACAATCGAATTTATTAAAAGAAAATTGATCAAAAGCTAAATGTGGAAATTTTCCTAACAACGACCGTTTTAACTGATTTTATTCAAATTTTGATGTCTATTATCTTCCACGATTTGATCTCGGCGAAGATATATATATAATATATAGATGATTAGACGGCTGTTCTATTGAAGGAACACCGTATTTCAAAACGGTTTTTGTCGTTTTTCTCCGGACCGGAGGCACTCACGGGGACGCCGGAGGTGTCTTTAGACGCGTCTCGCCGTGATCTATCCGATGCGATGGGTACCTACGGCAAAAAAAAATCCTATTTAATGACCTTTACGAACGAAAAAGATTTTTGACAATCAAAAACGACAACCCCGAAGGGTTGTTCCCTTCGGGGTTGTCGTTTAGACAAAAAAGTTAGATACTATCGACCTTCAAACGACCTCATATAAGAAAAACGACTGAATTTAAAATTGAAGATTTTTCACTAACAACGAACGAAATCTCACAATCACAGAACCCCTAAAATCTTCCAGGGGGATGATCCTGGGGGGGCGTCGCGTATTCCGAAAAGTTGCACCTAAATTAACCACAAAAGACTGTATTTAAAGAGAAACGATCGAATGAAAATTGTAAACTTTTTCCTAAGAACGAACGTTTTTTAACTGTTATTTTCAAATTTTAGATACGAATATCTTCCCGCTTGAGCTCCGGGCGAAGACGTCCTTCAGGCGAACAATTTAGGCCGAAGCCAGCTACAATCGAATTTATTAAAAGAAAATTGATCAAAAGCTAAATGTGGAAATTTTCCTAACAACGACCGTTTTAACTGATTTTATTCAAATTTTGATGTCTATTATCTTCCACGATTTGATCTCGGCGAAGATATATATATAATATATAGATGATTAGACGGCTGTTCTATCGAAGGAACACCGTATTTCAAAACGGTTTTTGTCGTTTTTCTCCGGACCGGAGGCACTCACGGGGACGCCGGAGGTGTCTTTAGACGCGTCTCGCCGTGATCTATCCGATGCGATGGGTACCTACGGCAAAAAAAATCCTATTTAATGACCTTTACGAACGAAAAAGATTTTTGACAATCAAAAACGACAACCCCGAAGGGTTGTTCCCTTCGGGGTTGTCGTTTAGACAAAAAAGTTAGATACTATCGACCTTCAAACGACCTCATATAAGAAAAACGACTGAATTTAAAATTGAAGATTTTTCACTAACAACGAACGAAATCTCACAATCACAGAACCCCTAAAATCTTCCAGGGGGATGATCCTGGGGGGGCGTCGCGTATACCGAAAAGTTGCACCTAAATTAACCACAAAAGACTGTATTTAAAGAGAAACGATCGAATGAAAATTGTAAACTTTTTCCTAAGAACGAACGTTTTTTAACTGTTATTTTCAAATTTTAGATACGAATATCTTCCCGCTTGAGCTCCGGGCGAAGACGTCCTTCAGGCGAACAATTTAGGCCGAAGCCAGCTACAATCGAATTTATTAAAAGAAAATTGATCAAAAGCTAAATGTGGAAATTTTCCTAACAACGACCGTTTTAACTGATTTTATTCAAATTTTGATGTCTATTATCTTCCATGATTTGATCTCGGCGAAGATATATATATATAATATATAGATGATTAGATGGCTGTTCTATCGAAGGAACACCGTATTTCAAAACGGTTTTTGTCGTTTTTCTCCGGACCGGAGGCACTCACGGGGACGCCGGAGGTGTCTTTAGACGCGTCTCGCCGTGATCTATCCGATGCGATGGGTACCTACGGCAAAAAAATCCTATTTAATGACCTTTACGAACGAAAAAGATTTTTGACAATCAAAAACGGCAATAATTCCCGAAAAGTTGTTCCCTTCGGGGTTGTCGTTTAGACAAAAAAGTTAGATACTATCGACCTTCAAACGACCTCATATAAGAAAAACGACTGAATTTAAAATTGAAGATTTTTCACTAACAACGAACGAAATCTCACAATCACAGAACCCCTAAAATCTTCCAGGGGGATGATCCTGGGGGGGCGTCGCGTACACCGAAAAGTTGCACCTAAATTAACCACAAAAGACTGTATTTAAAGAGAAACGATCGAATGAAAATTGTAAACTTTTTCCTAAGAACGAACGTTTTTTAACTGTTATTTTCAAATTTTAGATACGAATATCTTCCCGCTTGAGCTCCGGGCGAAGACGTCCTTCAGGCGAACAATTTAGGCCGAAGCCAGCTACAATCGAATTTATTAAAAGAAAATTGATCAAAAGCTAAATGTGGAAATTTTCCTAACAACGACCGTTTTAACTGATTTTATTCAAATTTTGATGTCTATTATCTTCCACGATTTGATCTCGGCGAAGATATATATATAATATATAGATGATTAGACGGCTGTTCTATCGAAGGAACACCGTATTTCAAAACGGTTTTTGTCGTTTTTCTCCGGACCGGAGGCACTCACGGGGACGCCGGAGGTGTCTTTAGACGCGTCTCGCCGTGATCTATCCGATGCGATGGGTACCTACGGCAAAAAAAATCCTATTTAATGACCTTTACGAACGAAAAAGATTTTTGACAATCAAAAACGGCAATAATTTCCGAAGGGTTGTTCCCTTCGGGGTTGTCGTTTAGACAAAAAAGTTAGATACTATCGACCTTCAAACGACCTCATATAAGAAAAACGACTGAATTTAAAATTGAAGATTTTTCACTAACAACGAACGAAATCTCACAATCACAGAACCCCTAAAATCTTCCAGGGGGATGATCCTGGGGGGGCGTCGCGTACACCGAAAAGTTGCACCTAAATTAACCACAAAAGACTGTATTTAAAGAGAAACGATCGAATGAAAATTGTAAACTTTTTCCTAAGAACGAACGTTTTTTAACTGTTATTTTCAAATTTTAGATACGAATATCTTCCCGCTTGAGCTCCGGGCGAAGACGTCCTTCAGGCGAACAATTTAAGCCGAAGCCAGCTACAATCGAATTTATTAAAAGAAAATTGATCAAAAGCTAAATGTGGAAATTTTCCTAACAACGACCGTTTTAACTGATTTTATTCAAATTTTGATGTCTATTATCTTCCACGATTTGATCTCGGCGAAGATATATATATAATATATAGATGATTAGACGGCTGTTCTATCGAAGGAACACCGTATTTCAAAACGGTTTTTGTCGTTTTTCTCCGGACCGGAGGCACTCACGGGGACGCCGGAGGTGTCTTTAGACGCGTCTCGCCGTGATCTATCCGATGCGATGGGTACCTACGGCAAAAAAAATCCTATTTAATGACCTTTACGAACGAAAAAGATTTTTGACAATCAAAAACGGCAATAATTCCCGAAAAGTTGTTCCCTTCGGGGTTGTCGTTTAGACAAAAAAGTTAGATACTATCGACCTTCAAACGACCTCATATAAGAAAAACGACTGAATTTAAAATTGAAGATTTTTCACTAACAACGAACGAAATCTCACAATCACAGAACCCCTAAAATCTTCCAGGGGGATGATCCTGGGGGGGCGTCGCGTACACCGAAAAGTTGCACCTAAATTAACCACAAAAGACTGTATTTAAAGAGAAACGATCGAATGAAAATTGTAAACTTTTTCCTAAGAACGAACGTTTTTTAACTGTTATTTTCAAATTTTAGATACGAATATCTTCCCGCTTGAGCTCCGGGCGAAGACGTCCTTCAGGCGAACAATTTAGGCCGAAGCCAGCTACAATCGAATTTATTAAAAGAAAATTGATCAAAAGCTAAATGTGGAAATTTTCCTAACAACGACCGTTTTAACTGATTTTATTCAAATTTTGATGTCTATTATCTTCCACGATTTGATCTCGGCGAAGATATATATATAATATATAGATGATTAGACGGCTGTTCTATCGAAGGAACACCGTATTTCAAAACGGTTTTTGTCGTTTTTCTCCGGACCGGAGGCACTCACGGAGACGCCGGAGGTGTCTTTAGACGCGTCTCGCCGTGATCTATCCGATGCGATGGGTACCTACGGCAAAAAAAAATCCTATTTAATGACCTTTACGAACGAAAAAGATTTTTGACAATCAAAAACGGCAATAATTTCCGAAGGGTTGTTCCCTTCGGGGTTGTCGTTTAGACAAAAAAGTTAGATACTATCGACCTTCAAACGACCTCATATAAGAAAAACGACTGAATTTAAAATTGAAGATTTTTCACTAACAACGAACGAAATCTCACAATCACAGAACCCCTAAAATCTTCCAGGGGGATGATCCTGGGGGGGCGTCGCGTATACCGAAAAGTTGCACCTAAATTAACCACAAAAGACTGTATTTAAAGAGAAACGATCGAATGAAAATTGTAAACTTTTTCCTAAGAACGAACGTTTTTTAACTGTTATTTTCAAATTTTAGATACGAATATCTTCCCGCGGGAGCTCCGGGCGAAGACGTCCTTCAGGCGAACAATTTAGGCCGAAGCCAGCTACAATCGAATTTATTAAAAGAAAATTGGTCAAAAGCTAAATGTGGAAATTTTCCTAACAACGACCGTTTTAACTGATTTTATTCAAATTTTGATGTCTATTATCTTCCACGATTTGATCTCGGCGAAGATATATATATAATATATAGATGATTAGACGGCTGTTCTATCGAAGGAACACCGTATTTCAAAACGGTTTTTGTCGTTTTTCTCCGGACCGGAGGCACTCACGGGGACGCCGGAGGTGTCTTTAGACGCGTCTCGCCGTGATCTATCCGATGCGATGGGTACCTACGGCAAAAAAATCCTATTTAATGACCTTTACGAACGAAAAAGATTTTTGACAATCAAAAACGGCAATAATTCCCGAAAAGTTGTTCCCTTCGGGGTTGTCGTTTAGACAAAAAAGTTAGATACTATCGACCTTCAAACGACCTCATATAAGAAAAACGACTGAATTTAAAATTGAAGATTTTTCACTAACAACGAACGAAATCTCACAATCACAGAACCCCTAAAATCTTCCAGGGGATGATCCTGGGGGGGCGTCGCGTATACCGAAAAGTTGCACCTAAATTAACCACAAAAGACTGTATTTAAAGAGAAACGATCGAATGAAAATTGTAAAATTTTTCCTAAGAACGAACGTTTTTTAACTGTTATTTTCAAATTTTAGATACGAATATCTTCCCGCGGGAGCTCCGGGCGAAGACGTCCTTCAGGCGAACAATTTAGGCCGAAGCCAGCTACAATCGAATTTATTAAAAGAAAATTGATCAAAAGCTAAATGTGGAAATTTTCCTAACAACGACCGTTTTAACTGATTTTATTCAAATTTTGATGTCTATTATCTTCCACGATTTGAGCTCGGCGAAGATATATATATAATATATAGATGATTAGACGGCTGTTCTATCGAAGGAACACCGTATTTCAAAACGGTTTTTGTCGTTTTTCTCCGGACCGGAGGCACTCACGGGGACGCCGGAGTTGTCTTTAGACGCGTCTCGCCGTGATCTATCCGATGCGATGGGTACCTACGGCAAAAAAATTCCTATTTAATGACCTTTACAAACGAAAAAGATTTTTGACAATCAAAAACGGCAATAATTCCCGAAAAGTTGTTCCCTTCGGGGTTGTCGTTTAGACAAAAAAGTTAGATACTATCGACCTTCAAACGACCTCATATAAGAAAAACGACTGAATTTAAAATTGAAGATTTTTCACTAACAACGAACGAAATCTCACAATCACAGAACCCCTAAAATCTTCCAGGGGGATGATCCTGGGGGAGCGTCGCGTACACCGAAAAGTTGCACCTAAATTAACCACAAAAGACTGTATTTAAAGAGAAACGATCGAATGAAAATTGTAAACTTTTTCCTAAGAACGAACGTTTTTTAACTGTTATTTTCAAATTTTAGATACGAATATCTTCCCGCTTGAGCTCCGGGCGAAGACGTCCTTCAGGCGAACAATTTAGGCCGAAGCCAGCTACAATCGAATTTATTAAAAGAAAATTGATCAAAAGCTAAATGTGGAAATTTTCCTAACAACGACCGTTTTAACTGATTTTATTCAAATTTTGATGTCTATTATCTTCCACGATTTGATCTCGGCGAAGATATATATATAATATATAGATGATTAGACGGCTGTTCTATCGAAGGAACACCGTATTTCAAAACGGTTTTTGTCGTTTTTCTCCGGACCGGAGGCACTCACGGGGACGCCGGAGGTGTCTTTAGACGCGTCTCGCCGTGATCTATCCGATGCGATGGGTACCTACGGCAAAAAAATCCTATTTAATGACCTTTACGAACGAAAAAGATTTTTGACAATCAAAAACGGCAATAATTCCCGAAAAGTTGTTCCCTTCGGGGTTGTCGTTTAGACAAAAAAGTTAGATACTATCGACCTTCAAACGACCTCATATAAGAAAAACGACTGAATTTAAAATTGAAGATTTTTCACTAACAACGAACGAAATCTCACAATCACAGAACCCCTAAAATCTTCCAGGGGGATGATCCTGGGGGGGCGTCGCGTACACCGAAAAGTTGCACCTAAATTAACCACAAAAGACTGTATTTAAAGAGAAACGATCGAATGAAAATTGTAAACTTTTTCCTAAGAACGAACGTTTTTTAACTGTTATTTTCAAATTTTAGATACGAATATCTTCCCGCTTGAGCTCCGGGCGAAGACGTCCTTCAGGCGAACAATTTAGGCCGAAGCCAGCTACAATCGAATTTATTAAAAGAAAATTGATCAAAAGCTAAATGTGGAAATTTTCCTAACAACGACCGTTTTAACTGATTTTATTCAAATTTTGATGTCTATTATCTTCCACGATTTGATCTCGGCGAAGATATATATATAATATATAGATGATTAGACGGCTGTTCTATCGAAGGAACACCGTATTTCAAAACGGTTTTTGTCGTTTTTCTCCGGACCGGAGGCACTCACGGGGACGCCGGAGGTGTCTTTAGACGCGTCTCGCCGTGATCTATCCGATGCGATGGGTACCTACGGCAAAAAAAATCCTATTTAATGACCTTTACGAACGAAAAAGATTTTTGACAATCAAAAACGGCAATAATTTCCGAAGGGTTGTTCCCTTCGGGGTTGTCGTTTAGACAAAAAAGTTAGATACTATCGACCTTCAAACGACCTCATATAAGAAAAACGACTGAATTTAAAATTGAAGATTTTTCACTAACAACGAACGAAATCTCACAATCACAGAACCCCTAAAATCTTCCAGGGGGATGATCCTGGGGGGGCGTCGCGTATACCGAAAAGTTGCACCTAAATTAACCACAAAAGACTGTATTTAAAGAGAAACGATCGAATGAAAATTGTAAACTTTTTCCTAAGAACGAACGTTTTTTAACTGTTATTTTCAAATTTTAGATACGAATATCTTCCCGCGGGAGCTCCGGGCGAAGACGTCCTTCAGGCGAACAATTTAGGCCGAAGCCAGCTACAATCGAATTTATTAAAAGAAAATTGGTCAAAAGCTAAATGTGAAAATTTTCCTAACAACGACCGTTTTAACTGATTTTATTCAAATTTTGATGTCTATTATCTTCCACGATTTGATCTCGGCGAAGATATATATATAATATATAGATGATTAGACGGCTGTTCTATCGAAGGAACACCGTATTTCAAAACGGTTTTTGTCGTTTTTCTCCGGACCGGAGGCACTCACGGGGACGCCGGAGGTGTCTTTAGACGCGTCTCGCCGTGATCTATCCGATGCGATGGGTACCTACGGCAAAAAAATCCTATTTAATGACCTTTACGAACGAAAAAGATTTTTGACAATCAAAAACGGCAATAATTCCCGAAAAGTTGTTCCCTTCGGGGTTGTCGTTTAGACAAAAAAGTTAGATACTATCGACCTTCAAACGACCTCATATAAGAAAAACGACTGAATTTAAAATTGAAGATTTTTCACTAACAACGAACGAAATCTCACAATCACAGAACCCCTAAAATCTTCCAGGGGATGATCCTGGGGGGGCGTCGCGTATACCGAAAAGTTGCACCTAAATTAACCACAAAAGACTGTATTTAAAGAGAAACGATCGAATGAAAATTGTAAAATTTTTCCTAAGAACGAACGTTTTTTAACTGTTATTTTCAAATTTTAGATACGAATATCTTCCCGCGGGAGCTCCGGGCGAAGACGTCCTTCAGGCGAACAATTTAGGCCGAAGCCAGCTACAATCGAATTTATTAAAAGAAAATTGATCAAAAGCTAAATGTGGAAATTTTCCTAACAACGACCGTTTTAACTGATTTTATTCAAATTTTGATGTCTATTATCTTCCACGATTTGAGCTCGGCGAAGATATATATATAATATATAGATGATTAGACGGCTGTTCTATCGAAGGAACACCGTATTTCAAAACGGTTTTTGTCGTTTTTCTCCGGACCGGAGGCACTCACGGGGACGCCGGAGTTGTCTTTAGACGCGTCTCGCCGTGATCTATCCGATGCGATGGGTACCTACGGCAAAAAAATTCCTATTTAATGACCTTTACGAACGAAAAAGATTTTTGACAATCAAAAACGGCAATAATTCCCGAAAAGTTGTTCCCTTCGGGGTTGTCGTTTAGACAAAAAAGTTAGATACTATCGACCTTCAAACGACCTCATATAAGAAAAACGACTGAATTTAAAATTGAAGATTTTTCACTAACAACGAACGAAATCTCACAATCACAGAACCCCTAAAATCTTCCAGGGGGATGATCCTGGGGGAGCGTCGCGTACACCGAAAAGTTGCACCTAAATTAACCACAAAAGACTGTATTTAAAGAGAAACGATCGAATGAAAATTGTAAACTTTTTCCTAAGAACGAACGTTTTTTAACTGTTATTTTCAAATTTTAGATACGAATATCTTCCCGCTTGAGCTCCGGGCGAAGACGTCCTTCAGGCGAACAATTTAGGCCGAAGCCAGCTACAATCGAATTTATTAAAAGAAAATTGATCAAAAGCTAAATGTGGAAATTTTCCTAACAACGACCGTTTTAACTGATTTTATTCAAATTTTGATGTCTATTATCTTCCACGATTTGATCTCGGCGAAGATATATATATAATATATAGATGATTAGACGGCTGTTCTATCGAAGGAACACCGTATTTCAAAACGGTTTTTGTCGTTTTTCTCCGGACCGGAGGCACTCACGGGGACGCCGGAGGTGTCTTTAGACGCGTCTCGCCGTGATCTATCCGATGCGATGGGTACCTACGGCAAAAAAATCCTATTTAATGACCTTTACGAACGAAAAAGATTTTTGACAATCAAAAACGACAACCCCGAAGGGTTGTTCCCTTCGGGGTTGTCGTTTAGAGAAAAAAGTTAGATACTATCGACCTTCAAACGACCTCACATAAGAAAAACGACTGAATTTAAAATTGAAGATTTTTCACTAACAACGAACGAAATCTCACAATCACAGAACCCCTAAAATCTTCCAGGGGATGATCCTGGGGGGGCGTCGCGTATACCGAAAAGTTGCACCTAAATTAACCACAAAAGACTGTATTTAAAGAGAAACGATCGAATGAAAATTGTAAAATTTTTCCTAAGAACGAACGTTTTTTAACTGTTATTTTCAAATTTTAGATACGAATATCTTCCCGCGGGAGCTCCGGGCGAAGACGTCCTTCAGGCGAACAATTTAGGCCGAAGCCAGCTACAATCGAATTTATTAAAAGAAAATTGATCAAAAGCTAAATGTGGAAATTTTCCTAACAACGACCGTTTTAACTGATTTTATTCAAATTTTGATGTCTATTATCTTCCACGATTTGAGCTCGGCCAAGATATATATATAATATATAGATGATTAGACGGCTGTTCTATCGAAGGAACACCGTATTTCAAAACGGTTTTTGTCGTTTTTCTCCGGACCGGAGGCACTCACGGGGACGCCGGAGGTGTCTTTAGACGCGTCTCGCCGTGATCTATCCGATGCGATGGGTACCTACGGCAAAAAAATTCCTATTTAATGACCTTTACGAACGAAAAAGATTTTTTACAATCAAAAACGGCAATAATTCCCGAAGGGTTGTTCCCTTCGGGGTTGTCGTTTAGACAAAAAAGTTAGATACTATCGACCTTCAAACGACCTCATATAAGAAAAACGACTGAATTTAAAATTGAAGATTTTTCACTAACAACGAACGAAATCTCACAATCACAGAACCCCTAAAATCTTCCAGGGGGATGATCCTGGGGGGGCGTCGCGTATACCGAAAAGTTGCACCTAAATTAACCACAAAAGACTGTATTTAAAGAGAAACGATCGAATGAAAATTGTAAAATTTTTCCTAAGAACGAACGTTTTTTAACTGTTATTTTCAAATTTTAGATACGAATATCTTCCCGCGGGAGCTCCGGGCGAAGACGTCCTTCAGGCGAACAATTTAGGCCGAAGCCAGCTACAATCGAATTTATTAAAAGAAAATTGATCAAAAGCTAAATGTGGAAATTTTCCTAACAACGACCGTTTTAACTGATTTTATTCAAATTTTGATGTCTATTATCTTCCACGATTTGAGCTCGGCGAAGATATATATATAATATATAGATGATTAGACGGCTGTTCTATCGAAGGAACACCGTATTTCAAAACGGTTTTTGTCGTTTTTCTCCGGACCGGAGGCACTCACGGGGACGCCGGAGGTGTCTTTAGACGCGTCTCGCCGTGATCTATCCGATGCTATGGGTACCTACGGCAAAAAAAATCCTATTTAATGACCTTTACGAACGAAAAAGATTTTTGACAATCAAAAACGGCAATAATTCCCGAAGGGTTGTTCCCTTCGGGGTTGTCGTTTAGACAAAAAAGTTAGATACTATCGACCTTCAAACGACCTCATATAAGAAAAACGACTGAATTTAAAATTGAAGATTTTTCACTAACAACGAACGAAATCTCACAATCACAGAACCCCTAAAATCTTCCAGGGGGATGATCCTGGGGGGGCGTCGCGTATACCGAAAAGTTGCACCTAAATTAACCACAAAAGACTGTATTTAAAGAGAAACGATCGAATGAAAATTGTAAACTTTTTCCTAAGAACGAACGTTTTTTAACTGTTATTTTCAAATTTTAGATACGAATATCTTCCCGCTTGAGCTCCGGGCGAAGACGTCCTTCAGGCGAACAATTTAGGCCGAAGCCAGCTACAATCGAATTTATTAAAAGAAAATTGATCAAAAGCTAAATGTGGAAATTTTCCTAACAACGACCGTTTTAACTGATTTTATTCAAATTTTGATGTCTATTATCTTCCACGATTTGAGCTCGGCGAAGATATATATATAATATATAGATGATTAGACGGCTGTTCTATCGAAGGAACACCGTATTTCAAAACGGTTTTTGTCGTTTTTCTCCGGACCGGAGGCACTCACGGGGACGCCGGAGGTGTCTTTAGACGCGTCTCGCCGTGATCTATCCGATGCGATGGGTACCTACGGCAAAAAAATTCCTATTTAATGACCTTTACGAACGAAAAAGATTTTTGACAATCAAAAACGGCAATAATTCCCGAAGGGTTGTTCCCTTCGGGGTTGTCGTTTAGACAAAAAAGTTAGATACTATCGACCTTCAAACGACCTCATATAAGAAAAACGACTGAATTTAAAATTGAAGATTTTTCACTAACAACGAACGAAATCTCACAATCACAGAACCCCTAAAATCTTCCAGGGGGATGATCCTGGGGGGGCGTCGCGTATACCGAAAAGTTGCACCTAAATTAACCACAAAAGACTGTATTTAAAGAGAAACGATCGAATGAAAATTGTAAAATTTTTCCTAAGAACGAACGTTTTTTAACTGTTATTTTCAAATTTTAGATACGAATATCTTCCCGCGGGAGCTCCGGGCGAAGACGTCCTTCAGGCGAACAATTTAGGCCGAAGCCAGCTACAATCGAATTTATTAAAAGAAAATTGATCAAAAGCTAAATGTGGAAATTTTCCTAACAACGACCGTTTTAACTGATTTTATTCAAATTTTGATGTCTATTATCTTCCACGATTTGAGCTCGGCGAAGATATATATATAATATATAGATGATTAGACGGCTGTTCTATCGAAGGAACACCGTATTTCAAAACGGTTTTTGTCGTTTTTCTCCGGACCGGAGGCACTCACGGGGACGCCGGAGGTGTCTTTAGACGCGTCTCGCCGTGATCTATCCGATGCTATGGGTACCTACGGCAAAAAAAATCCTATTTAATGACCTTTACGAACGAAAAAGATTTTTGACAATCAAAAACGGCAATAATTCCCGAAGGGTTGTTCCCTTCGGGGTTGTCGTTTAGACAAAAAAGTTAGATACTATCGACCTTCAAACGACCTCATATAAGAAAAACGACTGAATTTAAAATTGAAGATTTTTCACTAACAACGAACGAAATCTCACAATCACAGAACCCCTAAAATCTTCCAGGGGGATGATCCTGGGGGGGCGTCGCGTATACCGAAAAGTTGCACCTAAATTAACCACAAAAGACTGTATTTAAAGAGAAACGATCGAATGAAAATTGTAAACTTTTTCCTAAGAACGAACGTTTTTTAACTGTTATTTTCAAATTTTAGATACGAATATCTTCCCGCTTGAGCTCCGGGCGAAGACGTCCTTCAGGCGAACAATTTAGGCCGAAGCCAGCTACAATCGAATTTATTAAAAGAAAATTGATCAAAAGCTAAATGTGGAAATTTTCCTAACAACGACCGTTTTAACTGATTTTATTCAAATTTTGATGTCTATTATCTTCCACGATTTGATCTCGGCGAAGATATATATATAATATATAGATGATTAGACGGCTGTTCTATCGAAGGAACACCGTATTTCAAAACGGTTTTTGTCGTTTTTCTCCGGACCGGAGGCACTCACGGGGACGCCGGAGGTGTCTTTAGACGCGTCTCGCCGTGATCTATCCGATGCGATGGGTACCTACGGCAAAAAAATCCTATTTAATGACCTTTACGAACGAAAAAGATTTTTGACAATCAAAAACGGCAATAATTCCCGAAAAGTTGTTCCCTTCGGGGTTGTCGTTTAGACAAAAAAGTTAGATACTATCGACCTTCAAACGACCTCATATAAGAAAAACGACTGAATTTAAAATTGAAGATTTTTCACTAACAACGAACGAAATCTCACAATCACAAAACCCCTAAAATCTTCCAGGGGATGATCCTGGGGGGGCGTCGCGTATACCGAAAAGTTGCACCTAAATTAACCACAAAAGACTGTATTTAAAGAGAAACGATCGAATGAAAATTGTAAAATTTTTCCTAAGAACGAACGTTTTTTAACTGTTATTTTCAAATTTTAGATACGAATATCTTCCCGCGGGAGCTCCGGGCGAAGACGTCCTTCAGGCGAACAATTTAGGCCGAAGCCAGCTACAATCGAATTTATTAAAAGAAAATTGATCAAAAGCTAAATGTGGAAATTTTCCTAACAACGACCGTTTTAACTGATTTTATTCAAATTTTGATGTCTATTATCTTCCACGATTTGAGCTCGGCGAAGATATATATATAATATATAGATGATTAGACGGCTGTTCTATCGAAGGAACACCGTATTTCAAAACGGTTTTTGTCGTTTTTCTCCGGACCGGAGGCACTCACGGGGACGCCGGAGGTGTCTTTAGACGCGTCTCGCCGTGATCTATCCGATGCTATGGGTACCTACGGCAAAAAAATTCCTATTTAATGACCTTTACGAACGAAAAAGATTTTTGACAATCAAAAACGGCAATAATTCCCGAAGGGTTGTTCCCTTCGGGGTTGTCGTTTAGACAAAAAAGTTAGATACTATCGACCTTCAAACGACCTCATATAATAAAAACGACTGAATTTAAAATTGAAGATTTTTCACTAACAACGAACGAAATCTCACAATCACAGAACCCCTAAAATCTTCCAGGGGGATGATCCTGGGGGGGCGTCGCGTATACCGAAAAGTTGCACCTAAATTAACCACAAAAGACTGTATTTAAAGAGAAACGATCGAATGAAAATTGTAAAATTTTTCCTAAGAACGAACGTTTTTTAACTGTTATTTTCAAATTTTAGATACGAATATCTTCCCGCGGGAGCTCCGGGCGAAGACGTCCTTCAGGCCAACAATTTAGGCCGAAGCCAGCTACAATCGAATTTATTAAAAGAAAATTGATCAAAAGCTAAATGTGGAAATTTTCCTAACAACGACCGTTTTAACTGATTTTATTCAAATTTTGATGTCTATTATCTTCCACGATTTGATCTCGGCGATGATATATATATAATATATAGATGATTAGACGGCTGTTCTATCGAAGGAACACCGTATTTCAAAACGGTTTTTGTCGTTTTTCTCCGAACCGGAGGCACTCACGGGGACGCCGGAGGTGTCTTTAGACGCGTCTCGCCGTGATCTATCCGATGCGATGGGTACCTACGGCAAAAAAAATCCTATTTAATGACCTTTACGAACGAAAAAGATTTTTGACAATCAAAAACGACAACCCCGAAGGGTTGTTCCCTTCGGGGTTGTCGTTTAGACAAAAAAGTTAGATACTATCGACCTTCAAACGACCTCATATAAGAAAAACGACTGAATTTAAAATTGAAGATTTTTCACTAACAACGAACGAAATCTCACAATCACAGAACCCCTAAAATCTTCCAGGGGGATGATCCTGGGGGGGCGTCGCGTATACCGAAAAGTTGCACCTAAATTAACCACAAAAGACTGTATTTAAAGAGAAACGATCGAATGAAAATTGTAAACTTTTTCCTAAGAACGAACGTTTTTTAACTGTTATTTTCAAATTTTAGATACGAATATCTTCCCGCTTGAGCTCCGGGCGAAGACGTCCTTCAGGCGAACAATTTAGGCCGAAGCCAGCTACAATCGAATTTATTAAAAGAAAATTGATCAAAAGCTAAATGTGGAAATTTTCCTAACAACGACCGTTTTAACTGATTTTATTCAAATTTTGATGTCTATTATCTTCCACGATTTGATCTCGGCGAAGATATATATATAATATATAGATGATTAGACGGCTGTTCTATCGAAGGAACACCGTATTTCAAAACGGTTTTTGTCGTTTTTCTCCGGACCGGAGGCACTCACGGGGACGCCGGAGGTGTCTTTAGACGCGTCTCACCGTGATCTATCCGATGCGATGGGTACCTACGGCAAAAAAATCCTATTTAATGACCTTTACGAACGAAAAAGATTTTTGACAATCAAAAACGGCAATAATTCCCGAAAAGTTGTTCCCTTCGGGGTTGTCGTTTAGACAAAAAAGTTAGATACTATCGACCTTCAAACGACCTCATATAAGAAAAACGACTGAATTTAAAATTGAAGATTTTTCACTAACAACGAACGAAATCTCACAATCACAGAACCCCTAAAATCTTCCAGGGGATGATCCTGGGGGGGCGTCGCGTATACCGAAAAGTTGCACCTAAATTAACCACAAAAGACTGTATTTAAAGAGAAACGATCGAATGAAAATTGTAAAATTTTTCCTAAGAACGAACGTTTTTTAACTGTTATTTTCAAATTTTAGATACGAATATCTTCCCGCGGGAGCTCCGGGCGAAGACGTCCTTCAGGCGAACAATTTAGGCCGAAGCCAGCTACAATCGAATTTATTAAAAGAAAATTGATCAAAAGCTAAATGTGGAAATTTTCCTAACAACGACCGTTTTAACTGATTTTATTCAAATTTTGATGTCTATTATCTTCCACGATTTGAGCTCGGCGAAGATATATATATATAATATATAGATGATTAGACGGCTGTTCTATCGAAGGAACACCGTATTTCAAAACGGTTTTTGTCGTTTTTCTCCGGACCGGAGGCACTCACGGGGACGCCGGAGGTGTCTTTAGACGCGTCTCGCCGTGATCTATCCGATGCTATGGGTACCTACGGCAAAAAAATTCCTATTTAATGACCTTTACGAACGAAAAAGATTTTTGACAATCAAAAACGGCAATAATTCCCGAAGGGTTGTTCCCTTCGGGGTTGTCGTTTAGACAAAAAAGTTAGATACTATCGACCTTCAAACGACCTCATATAATAAAAACGACTGAATTTAAAATTGAAGATTTTTCACTAACAACGAACGAAATCTCACAATCACAGAACCCCTAAAATCTTCCAGGGGGATGATCCTGGGGGGGCGTCGCGTATACCGAAAAGTTGCACCTAAATTAACCACAAAAGACTGTATTTAAAGAGAAACGATCGAATGAAAATTGTAAAATTTTTCCTAAGAACGAACGTTTTTTAACTGTTATTTTCAAATTTTAGATACGAATATCTTCCCGCGGGAGCTCCGGGCGAAGACGTCCTTCAGGCCAACAATTTAGGCCGAAGCCAGCTACAATCGAATTTATTAAAAGAAAATTGATCAAAAGCTAAATGTGGAAATTTTCCTAACAACGACCGTTTTAACTGATTTTATTCAAATTTTGATGTCTATTATCTTCCACGATTTGATCTCGGCGATGATATATATATAATATATAGATGATTAGACGGCTGTTCTATCGAAGGAACACCGTATTTCAAAACGGTTTTTGTCGTTTTTCTCCGAACCGGAGGCACTCACGGGGACGCCGGAGGTGTCTTTAGACGCGTCTCGCCGTGATCTATCCGATGCGATGGGTACCTACGGCAAAAAAAATCCTATTTAATGACCTTTACGAACGAAAAAGATTTTTGACAATCAAAAACGACAACCCCGAAGGGTTGTTCCCTTCGGGGTTGTCGTTTAGACAAAAAAGTTAGATACTATCGACCTTCAAACGACCTCATATAAGAAAAACGACTGAATTTAAAATTGAAGATTTTTCACTAACAACGAACGAAATCTCACAATCACAGAACCCCTAAAATCTTCCAGGGGGATGATCCTGGGGGGGCGTCGCGTATACCGAAAAGTTGCACCTAAATTAACCACAAAAGACTGTATTTAAAGAGAAACGATCGAATGAAAATTGTAAACTTTTTCCTAAGAACGAACGTTTTTTAACTGTTATTTTCAAATTTTAGATACGAATATCTTCCCGCTTGAGCTCCGGGCGAAGACGTCCTTCAGGCGAACAATTTAGGCCGAAGCCAGCTACAATCGAATTTATTAAAAGAAAATTGATCAAAAGCTAAATGTGGAAATTTTCCTAACAACGACCGTTTTAACTGATTTTATTCAAATTTTGATGTCTATTATCTTCCACGATTTGATCTCGGCGAAGATATATATATAATATATAGATGATTAGACGGCTGTTCTATCGAAGGAACACCGTATTTCAAAACGGTTTTTGTCGTTTTTCTCCGGACCGGAGGCACTCACGGGGACGCCGGAGGTGTCTTTAGACGCGTCTCACCGTGATCTATCCGATGCGATGGGTACCTACGGCAAAAAAATCCTATTTAATGACCTTTACGAACGAAAAAGATTTTTGACAATCAAAAACGGCAATAATTCCCGAAAAGTTGTTCCCTTCGGGGTTGTCGTTTAGACAAAAAAGTTAGATACTATCGACCTTCAAACGACCTCATATAAGAAAAACGACTGAATTTAAAATTGAAGATTTTTCACTAACAACGAACGAAATCTCACAATCACAGAACCCCTAAAATCTTCCAGGGGATGATCCTGGGGGGGCGTCGCGTATACCGAAAAGTTGCACCTAAATTAACCACAAAAGACTGTATTTAAAGAGAAACGATCGAATGAAAATTGTAAAATTTTTCCTAAGAACGAACGTTTTTTAACTGTTATTTTCAAATTTTAGATACGAATATCTTCCCGCGGGAGCTCCGGGCGAAGACGTCCTTCAGGCGAACAATTTAGGCCGAAGCCAGCTACAATCGAATTTATTAAAAGAAAATTGATCAAAAGCTAAATGTGGAAATTTTCCTAACAACGACCGTTTTAACTGATTTTAGTCAAATTTTGATGTCTATTATCTTCCACGATTTGAGCTCGGCGAAGATATATATATAATATATAGATGATTAGACGGCTGTTCTATCGAAGGAACACCGTATTTCAAAACGGTTTTTGTCGTTTTTCTCCGGACCGGAGGCACTCACGGGGACGCCGGAGGTGTCTTTAGACGCGTCTCGCCGTGATCTATCCGATGCTATGGGTACCTACGGCAAAAAAATTCCTATTTAATGACCTTTACGAACGAAAAAGATTTTTGACAATCAAAAACGGCAATAATTCCCGAAGGGTTGTTCCCTTCGGGGTTGTCGTTTAGACAAAAAAGTTAGATACTATCGACCTTCAAACGACCTCATATAATAAAAACGACTGAATTTAAAATTGAAGATTTTTCACTAACAACGAACGAAATCTCACAATCACAGAACCCCTAAAATCTTCCAGGGGGATGATCCTGGGGGGGCGTCGCGTATACCGAAAAGTTGCACCTAAATTAACCACAAAAGACTGTATTTAAAGAGAAACGATCGAATGAAAATTGTAAAATTTTTCCTAAGAACGAACGTTTTTTAACTGTTATTTTCAAATTTTAGATACGAATATCTTCCCGCGGGAGCTCCGGGCGAAGACGTCCTTCAGGCCAACAATTTAGGCCGAAGCCAGCTACAATCGAATTTATTAAAAGAAAATTGATCAAAAGCTAAATGTGGAAATTTTCCTAACAACGACCGTTTTAACTGATTTTATTCAAATTTTGATGTCTATTATCTTCCACGATTTGATCTCGGCGATGATATATATATAATATATAGATGATTAGACGGCTGTTCTATCGAAGGAACACCGTATTTCAAAACGGTTTTTGTCGTTTTTCTCCGAACCGGAGGCACTCACGGGGACGCCGGAGGTGTCTTTAGACGCGTCTCGCCGTGATCTATCCGATGCGATGGGTACCTACAACAAAAAAAAAATCCTATTTAATGACCTTAACGAACGAAAAAGATTTTTGACAATCAAAAACGGCAATAATTCCCGAAGGGTTGTTCCCTTCGGGGTTGTCGTTTAGACAAAAAAGTTAGATACTATCGACCTTCAAACGACCTCATATAAGAAAAACGACTGAATTTAAAATTGAAGATTTTTCACTAACAACGAACGAAATTTCACAATCACAGAACCCCTAAAATCTTCCAGGGGGATGATCCTGGGGGGGCGTCGCGTATACCGAAAAGTTGCACCTAAATTAACCACAAAAGACTGTATTTAAAGAGAAACGATCGAATGAAAATTGTAAAATTTTTCCTAAGAACGAACGTTTTTTAACTGTTATTTTCAAATTTTAGATACGAATATCATCCCGCGGGAGCTCCGGGCGAAGACGTCCTTCAGGCGAACAATTTAGGCCGAAGCCAGCTACAATCGAATTTATTAAAAGAAAATTGATCAAAAGCTAAATGTGGAAATTTTCCTAACAACGACCGTTTTAACTGATTTTATTCAAATTTTGATGTCTATTATCTTCCACGATTTGATCTCGGCGAAGATATATATATAATATATAGATGATTAGACGGCTGTTCTATCGAAGGAACACCGTATTTCAAAACGGTTTTTGTCGTTTTTCTCCGGACCGGAGGCACTCACGGGGACGCCGGAGGTGTCTTTAGACGCGTCTCGCCGTGATCTATCCGATGCGATGGGTACCTACAACAAAAAAAAATCCTATTTAATGACCTTAACGAACGAAAAAGATTTTTGACAATCAAAAACGGCAATAATTCCCGAAGGGTTGTTCCCTTCGGGGTTGTCGTTTAGACAAAAAAGTTAGATACTATCGACCTTCAAACGACCTCATATAAGAAAAACGACTGAATTTAAAATTGAAGATTTTTCACTAACAACGAACGAAATCTCACAATCACAGAACCCCTAAAATCTTCCAGGGGGATGATCCTGGGGGGGCGTCGCGTATACCGAAAAGTTGCACCTAAATTAACCACAAAAGACTGTATTTAAAGAGAAACGATCGAATGAAAATTGTAAAATTTTTCCTAAGAGCGAACGTTTTTTAACTGTTATTTTCAAATTTTAGATACGAATATCTTCCCGCGGGAGCTCCGGGCGAAGACGTCCTTCAGGCGAACAATTTAGGCCGAAGCCAGCTACAATCGAATTTATTAAAAGAAAATTGATCAAAAGCTAAATGTGGAAATTTTCCTAACAACGACCGTTTTAACTGATTTTATTCAAATTTTGATGTCTATTATCTTCCACGATTTGATCTCGGCGAAGATATATATATAATATATAGATGATTAGACGGCTGTTCTATCGAAGGAACACCGTATTTCAAAACGGTTTTTGTCGTTTTTCTCCGGACCGGAGGCACTCACGGGGACGCCGGAGGTGTCTTTAGACGCGTCTCGCCGTGATCTATCCGATGCGATGGGTACCTACAACAAAAAAAAATCCTATTTAATGACCTTAACGAACGAAAAAGATTTTTGACAATCAAAAACGGCAATAATTCCCGAAGGGTTGTTCCCTTCGGGGTTGTCGTTTAGACAAAAAAGTTAGATACTATCGACCTTCAAACGACCTCATATAAGAAAAACGACTGAATTTAAAATTGAAGATTTTTCACTAACAACGAACGAAATCTCACAATCACAGAACCCCTAAAATCTTCCAGGGGGATGATCCTGGGGGGGCGTCGCGTATACCGAAAAGTTGCACCTAAATTAACCACAAAAGACTGTATTTAAAGAGAAACGATCGAATGAAAATTGTAAAATTTTTCCTAAGAGCGAACGTTTTTTAACTGTTATTTTCAAATTTTAGATACGAATATCTTCCCGCGGGAGCTCCGGGCGAAGACGTCCTTCAGGCGAACAATTTAGGCCGAAGCCAGCTACAATCGAATTTATTAAAAGAAAATTGATCAAAAGCTAAATGTGGAAATTTTCCTAACAACGACCGTTTTAACTGATTTTATTCAAATTTTGATGTCTATTATCTTCCACGATTTGATCTCGGCGAAGATATATATATAATATATAGATGATTAGACGGCTGTTCTATCGAAGGAACACCGTATTTCAAAACGGTTTTTGTCGTTTTTCTCCGGACCGGAGGCACTCACGGGGACGCCGGAGGTGTCTTTAGACGCGTCTCGCCGTGATCTATCCGATGCGATGGGTACCTACAACAAAAAAAAAATCCTATTTAATGACCTTTACGAACGAAAAAGATTTTTGACAATCAAAAACGGCAATAATTCCCGAAGGGTTGTTCCCTTCGGGGTTGTCGTTTAGACAAAAAAGTTAGATACTATCGACCTTCAAACGGCCTCATATAAGAAAAACGACTGAATTTAAAATTGAAGATTTTTCACTAACAACGAACGAAATCTCACAATCACAGAACCCCTAAAATCTTCCAGGGGGATGATCCTGGGGGGGCGTCGCGTATACCGAAAAGTTGCACCTAAATTAACCACAAAAGACTGTATTTAAAGAGAAACGATCGAATGAAAATTGTAAAATTTTTCCTAAGAACGAACGTTTTTTAACTGTTATTTTCAAATTTTAGATACGAATATCTTCCCGCGGGAGCTCCGGGCGAAGACGTCCTTCAGGCGAACAATTTAGGCCGAAGCCAGCTACAATCGAATTTATTAAAAGAAAATTGATCAAAAGCTAAATGTGGAAATTTTCCTAACAACGACCGTTTTAACTGATTTTATTCAAATTTTGATGTCTATTATCTTCCACGATTTGATCTCGGCGATGATATATATATAATATATAGATGATTAGACGGCTGTTCTATCGAAGGAACACCGTATTTCAAAACGGTTTTTGTCGTTTTTCTCCGAACCGGAGGCACTCACGGGGACGCCGGAGGTGTCTTTAGACGCGTCTCGCCGTGATCTATCCGATGCGATGGGTACCTACGGCAAAAAAAATCCTATTTAATGACCTTTACGAACGAAAAAGATTTTTGACAATCAAAAACGACAACCCCGAAGGGTTGTTCCCTTCGGGGTTGTCGTTTAGACAAAAAAGTTAGATACTATCGACCTTCAAACGACCTCATATAAGAAAAACGACTGAATTTAAAATTGAAGATTTTTCACTAACAACGAACGAAATCTCACAATCACAGAACCCCTAAAATCTTCCAGGGGGATGATCCTGGGGGGGCGTCGCGTATACCGAAAAGTTGCACCTAAATTAACCACAAAAGACTGTATTTAAAGAGAAACGATCGAATGAAAATTGTAAAATTTTTCCTAAGAACGAACGTTTTTTAACTGTTATTTTCAAATTTTAGATACGAATATCTTCCCGCGGGAGCTCCGGGCGAAGACGTCCTTCAGGCCAACAATTTAGGCCGAAGCCAGCTACAATCGAATTTATTAAAAGAAAATTGATCAAAAGCTAAATGTGGAAATTTTCCTAACAACGACCGTTTTAACTGATTTTATTCAAATTTTGATGTCTATTATCTTCCACGATTTGATCTCGGCGAAGATATATATATAATATATAGATGATTAGACGGCTGTTCTATCGAAGGAACACCGTATTTCAAAACGGTTTTTGTCGTTTTTCTCCGGACCGGAGGCACTCACGGGGACGCCGGAGGTGTCTTTAGACGCGTCTCGCCGTGATCTATCCGATGCGATGGGTACCTACAACAAAAAAAAAATCCTATTTAATGACCTTTACGAACGAAAAAGATTTTTGACAATCAAAAACGGCAATAATTCCCGAAGGGTTGTTCCCTTCGGGGTTGTCGTTTAGACAAAAAAGTTAGATACTATCGACCTTCAAACGACCTCATATAAGAAAAACGACTGAATTTAAAATTGAAGATTTTTCACTAACAACGAACGAAATCTCACAATCACAGAACCCCTAAAATCTTCCAGGGGGATGATCCTGGGGGGGCGTCGCGTATACCGAAAAGTTGCACCTAAATTAACCACAAAAGACTGTATTTAAAGAGAAACGATCGAATGAAAATTGTAAAATTTTTCCTAAGAACCAACGTTTTTTAACTGTTATTTTCAAATTTTAGATACGAATATCTTCCCGCGGGAGCTCCGGGCGAAGACGTCCTTCAGGCGAACAATTTAGGCCGAAGCCAGCTACAATCGAATTTATTAAAAGAAAATTGATCAAAAGCTAAATGTGGAAATTTTCCTAACAACGACCGTTTTAACTGATTTTATTCAAATTTTGATGTCTATTATCTTCCACGATTTGATCTCGGCGAAGATATATATATAATATATAGATGATTAGACGGCTGTTCTATCGAAGGAACACCGTATTTCAAAACGGTTTTTGTCGTTTTTCTCCGGACCGGAGGCACTCACGGGGACGCCGGAGGTGTCTTTAGACGCGTCTCGCCGTGATCTATCCGATGCGATGGGTACCTACAACAAAAAAAATCCTATTTAATGACCTTTACGAACGAAAAAGATTTTTGACAATCAAAAACGGCAATAATTCCCGAAGGGTTGTTCCCTTCGGGGTTGTCGTTTAGACAAAAAAGTTAGATACTATCGACCTTCAAACGACCTCATATAAGAAAAACGACTGAATTTAAAATTGAAGATTTTTCACTAACAACGAACGAAATCTCACAATCACAGAACCCCTAAAATCTTCCAGGGGGATGATCCTGGGGGGGCGTCGCGTACACCGAAAAGTTGCACCTAAATTAACCACAAAAGACTGTATTTAAAGAGAAACGATCGAATGAAAATTGTAAAATTTTTCCTAAGAACGAACGTTTTTTAACTGTTATTTTCAAATTTTAGATACGAATATCTTCCCGCGGGAGCTCCGGGCGAAGACGTCCTTCAGGCGAACAATTTAGGCCGAAGCCAGCTACAATCGAATTTATTAAAAGAAAATTGATCAAAAGCTAAATGTGGAAATTTTCCTAACAACGACCGTTTTAACTGATTTTATTCAAATTTTGATGTCTATTATCTTCCACGATTTGAGCTCGGCGAAGATATATATATAATATATAGATGATTAGACGGCTGTTCTATCGAAGGAACACCGTATTTCAAAACGGTTTTTGTCGTTTTTCTCCGGACCGGAGGCACTCACGGGGACGCCGGAGGTGTCTTTAGACGCGTCTCGCCGTGATCTATCCGATGCTATGGGTACCTACGGCAAAAAAATCCTATTTAATGACCTTTACGAACGAAAAAGATTTTTGACAATCAAAAACGACAACCCCGAAGGGTTGTTCCCTTCGGGGTTGTCGTTTAGACAAAAAAGTTAGATACTATCGACCTTCAAACGACCTCATATAAGAAAAACGACTGAATTTAAAATTGAAGATTTTTCACTAACAACGAACGAAATCTCACAATCACAGAACCCCTAAAATCTTCCAGGGGGATGATCCTGGGGGGGCGTCGCGTACACCGAAAAGTTGCACCTAAATTAACCACAAAAGACTGTATTTAAAGAGAAACGATCGAATAAAAATTGTAAACTTTTTCCTAAGAACGAACGTTTTTTAACTGTTATTTTCAAATTTTAGATACGAATATCTTCCCGCTTGAGCTCCGGGCGAAGACGTCCTTCAGGCGAACAATTTAGGCCGAAGCCAGCTACAATCGAATTTATTAAAAGAAAATTGATCAAAAGCTAAATGTGGAAATTTTCCTAACAACGACCGTTTTAACTGATTTTATTCAAATTTTGATGTCTATTATCTTCCACGATTTGAGCTCGGCGAAGATATATATATATAATATATAGATGATTAGACGGCTGTTCTATCGAAGGAACACCGTATTTCAAAACGGTTTTTGTCGTTTTTCTCCGGACCGGAGGCACTCACGGGGACGCCGGAGGTGTCTTTAGACGCGTCTCGCCGTGATCTATCCGATGCGATGGGTACCTACGACAAAAAAAATCCTATTTAATGACCTTTACGAAAGAAAAAGATTTTTGACAATCAAAAACGGCAATAATTCCCGAAGGGTTGTTCCCTTCGGGGTTGTCGTTTAGACAAAAAAGTTAGATACTATCGACCTTCAAACGACCTCATATAAGAAAAACGACTGAATTTAAAATTGAAGATTTTTCACTAACAACGAACGAAATCTCACAATCACAGAACCCCTAAAATCTTCCAGGGGGATGATCCTGGGGGGGCGTCGCGTATACCGAAAAGTTGCACCTAAATTAACCACAAAAGACTGTATTTAAAGAGAAACGATCGAATGAAAATTGTAAAATTTTTCCTAAGAACGAACGTTTTTTAACTGTTATTTTCAAATTTTAGATACGAATATCTTCCCGCGGGAGCTCCGGGCGAAGACGTCCTTCAGGCGAACAATTTAGGCCGAAGCCAGCTACAATCGAATTTATTAAAAGAAAATTGATCAAAAGCTAAATGTGGAAATTTTCCTAACAACGACCGTTTTAACTGATTTTATTCAAATTTTGATGTCTATTATCTTCCACGATTTGATCTCGGCGAAGATATATATATAATATATAGATGATTAGACGGCTGTTCTATCGAAGGAACACCGTATTTCAAAACGGTTTTTGTCGTTTTTCTCCGGACCGGAGGCACTCACGGGGACGCCGGAGGTGTCTTTAGACGCGTCTCGCCGTGATCTATCCGATGCGATGGGTACCTACGGCAAAAAAAATCCTATTTAATGACCTTTACGAACGAAAAAGATTTTTGACAATCAAAAACGGATTAATTCCCGAAGGGTTGTTCCCTTCGGGGTTGTCGTTTAGACAAAAAAGTTAGATACTATCGACCTTCAAACGACCTCATATAAGAAAAACGACTGAATTTAAAATTGAAGATTTTTCACTAACAACGAACGAAATCTCACAATCACAGAACCCCTAAAATCTTCCAGGGGGATGATCCTGGGGGGGCGTCGCGTACACCGAAAAGTTGCACCTAAATTAACCACAAAAGACTGTATTTAAAGAGAAACGATCGAATGAAAATTGTAAAATTTTTCCTAAGAACGAACGTTTTTTAACTGTTATTTTCAAATTTTAGATACGAATATCTTCCCGCGGGAGCTCCGGGCGAAGACGTCCTTCAGGCGAACAATTTAGGCCGAAGCCAGCTACAATCGAATTTATTAAAAGAAAATTGATCAAAAGCTAAATGTGGAAATTTTCCTAACAACGACCGTTTTAACTGATTTTATTCAAATTTTGATGTCTATTATCTTCCACGATTTGAGCTCGGCGAAGATATATATATAATATATAGATGATTAGACGGCTGTTCTATCGAAGGAACACCGTATTTCAAAACGGTTTTTGTCGTTTTTCTCCGGACCGGAGGCACTCACGGGGACGCCGGAGGTGTCTTTAGACGCGTCTCGCCGTGATCTATCCGATGCGATGGGTACCTACAACAAAAAAAATCCTATTTAATGACCTTTACGAACGAAAAAGATTTTTGACAATCAAAAACGGCAATAATTCCCGAAGGGTTGTTCCCTTCGGGGTTGTCGTTTAGACAAAAAAGTTAGATACTATCGACCTTCAAACGACCTCATATAAGAAAAACGACTGAATTTAAAATTGAAGATTTTTCACTAACAACGAACGAAATCTCACAATCACAGAACCCCTAAAATCTTCCAGGGGGATGATCCTGGGGGGGCGTCGCGTATACCGAAAAGTTGCACCTAAATTAACCAGAAAAGACTGTATTTAAAGAGAAACGATCGAATGAAGATATATATATAATATATAGATGATTAGACGGCTGTTCTATCGAAGGAACACCGTATTTCAAAACGGTTTTTGTCGTTTTTCTCCGGACCGGAGGCACTCACGGGGACGCCGGAGGTGTCTTTAGACGCGTCTCGCCGTGATCTATCCGATGCGATGGGTACCTACAACAAAAAAAAAATCCTATTTAATGACCTTTACGAACGAAAAAGATTTTTGACAATCAAAAACGGCAATAATTCCCGAAGGGTTGTTCCCTTCGGGGTTGTCGTTTAGACAAAAAAGTTAGATACTATCGACCTTCAAACGGCCTCATATAAGAAAAACGACTGAATTTAAAATTGAAGATTTTTCACTAACAACGAACGAAATCTCACAATCACAGAACCCCTAAAATCTTCCAGGGGGATGATCCTGGGGGGGCGTCGCGTATACCGAAAAGTTGCACCTAAATTAACCACAAAAGACTGTATTTAAAGAGAAACGATCGAATGAAAATTGTAAAATTTTTCCTAAGAACGAACGTTTTTTAACTGTTATTTTCAAATTTTAGATACGAATATCTTCCCGCGGGAGCTCCGGGCGAAGACGTCCTTCAGGCGAACAATTTAGGCCGAAGCCAGCTACAATCGAATTTATTAAAAGAAAATTGATCAAAAGCTAAATGTGGAAATTTTCCTAACAACGACCGTTTTAACTGATTTTATTCAAATTTTGATGTCTATTATCTTCCACGATTTGATCTCGGCGATGATATATATATAATATATAGATGATTAGACGGCTGTTCTATCGAAGGAACACCGTATTTCAAAACGGTTTTTGTCGTTTTTCTCCGAACCGGAGGCACTCACGGGAACGCCGGAGGTGTCTTTAGACGCGTCTCGCCGTGATCTATCCGATGCGATGGGTACCTACGGCAAAAAAAATCCTATTTAATGACCTTTACGAACGAAAAAGATTTTTGACAATCAAAAACGACAACCCCGAAGGGTTGTTCCCTTCGGGGTTGTCGTTTAGACAAAAAAGTTAGATACTATCGACCTTCAAACGACCTCATATAAGAAAAACGACTGAATTTAAAATTGAAGATTTTTCACTAACAACGAACGAAATCTCACAATCACAGAACCCCTAAAATCTTCCAGGGGGATGATCCTGGGGGGGCGTCGCGTATACCGAAAAGTTGCACCTAAATTAACCACAAAAGACTGTATTTAAAGAGAAACGATCGAATGAAAATTGTAAAATTTTTCCTAAGAACGAACGTTTTTTAACTGTTATTTTCAAATTTTAGATACGAATATCTTCCCGCGGGAGCTCCGGGCGAAGACGTCCTTCAGGCGAACAATTTAGGCCGAAGCCAGCTACAATCGAATTTATTAAAAGAAAATTGATCAAAAGCTAAATGTGGAAATTTTCCTAACAACGACCGTTTTAACTGATTTTATTCAAGTTTTGATGTCTATTATCTTCCACGATTTGATCTCGGCGAAGATATATATATAATATATAGATGATTAGACGGCTGTTCTATCGAAGGAACACCGTATTTCAAAACGGTTTTTGTCGTTTTTCTCCGGACCGGAGGCACTCACGGGGACGCCGGAGGTGTCTTTAGACGCGTCTCGCCGTGATCTATCCGATGCGATGGGTACCTACAACAAAAAAAAAATCCTATTTAATGACCTTAACGAACGAAAAAGATTTTTGACAATCAAAAACGGCAATAATTCCCGAAGGGTTGTTCCCTTCGGGGTTGTCGTTTAGACAAAAAAGTTAGATACTATCGACCTTCAAACGACCTCATATAAGAAAAACGACTGAATTTAAAATTGAAGATTTTTCACTAACAACGAACGAAATTTCACAATCACAGAACCCCTAAAATCTTCCAGGGGGATGATCCTGGGGGGGCGTCGCGTATACCGAAAAGTTGCACCTAAATTAACCACAAAAGACTGTATTTAAAGAGAAACGATCGAATGAAAATTGTAAAATTTTTCCTAAGAACGAACGTTTTTTAACTGTTATTTTCAAATTTTAGATACGAATATCATCCCGCGGGAGCTCCGGGCGAAGACGTCCTTCAGGCGAACAATTTAGGCCGAAGCCAGCTACAATCGAATTTATTAAAAGAAAATTGATCAAAAGCTAAATGTGGAAATTTTCCTAACAACGACCGTTTTAACTGATTTTATTCAAATTTTGATGTCTATTATCTTCCACGATTTGAGCTCGGCGAAGATATATATATAATATATAGATGATTAGACGGCTGTTCTATCGAAGGAACACCGTATTTCAAAACGGTTTTTGTCGTTTTTCTCCGGACCGGAGGCACTCACGGGGACGCCGGAGGTGTCTTTAGACGCGTCTCGCCGTGATCTATCCGATGCGATGGGTACCTACAACAAAAAAAAATCCTATTTAATGACCTTAACGAACGAAAAAGATTTTTGACAATCAAAAACGGCAATAATTCCCGAAGGGTTGTTCCCTTCGGGGTTGTCGTTTAGACAAAAAAGTTAGATACTATCGACCTTCAAACGACCTCATATAAGAAAAACGACTGAATTTAAAATTGAAGATTTTTCACTAACAACGAACGAAATCTCACAATCACAGAACCCCTAAAATCTTCCAGGGGGATGATCCTGGGGGGGCGTCGCGTATACCGAAAAGTTGCACCTAAATTAACCACAAAAGACTGTATTTAAAGAGAAACGATCGAATGAAAATTGTAAAATTTTTCCTAAGAGCGAACGTTTTTTAACTGTTATTTTCAAATTTTAGATACGAATATCTTCCCGCGGGAGCTCCGGGCGAAGACGTCCTTCAGGCGAACAATTTAGGCCGAAGCCAGCTACAATCGAATTTATTAAAAGAAAATTGATCAAAAGCTAAATGTGGAAATTTTCCTAACAACGACCGTTTTAACTGATTTTATTCAAATTTTGATGTCTATTATCTTCCACGATTTGATCTCGGCGAAGATATATATATAATATATAGATGATTAGACGGCTGTTCTATCGAAGGAACACCGTATTTCAAAACGGTTTTTGTCGTTTTTCTCCGGACCGGAGGCACTCACGGGGACGCCGGAGGTGTCTTTAGACGCGTCTCGCCGTGATCTATCCGATGCGATGGGTACCTACAACAAAAAAAAAATCCTATTTAATGACCTTTACGAACGAAAAAGATTTTTGACAATCAAAAACGGCAATAATTCCCGAAGGGTTGTTCCCTTCGGGGTTGTCGTTTAGACAAAAAAGTTAGATACTATCGACCTTCAAACGACCTCATATAAGAAAAACGACTGAATTTAAAATTGAAGATTTTTCACTAACAACGAACGAAATCTCACAATCACAGAACCCCTAAAATCTTCCAGGGGGATGATCCTGGGGGGGCGTCGCGTATACCGAAAAGTTGCACCTAAATTAACCACAAAAGACTGTATTTAAAGAGAAACGATCGAATGAAAATTGTAAAATTTTTCCTAAGAACGAACGTTTTTTAACTGTTATTTTCAAATTTTAGATACGAATATCTTCCCGCGGGAGCTCCGGGCGAAGACGTCCTTCAGGCGAACAATTTAGGCCGAAGCCAGCTACAATCGAATTTATTAAAAGAAAATTGATCAAAAGCTAAATGTGGAAATTTTCCTAACAACGACCGTTTTAACTGATTTTATTCAAATTTTGATGTCTATTATCTTCCACGATTTGATCTCGGCGAAGATATATATATAATATATAGATGATTAGACGGCTGTTCTATCGAAGGAACACCGTATTTCAAAACGGTTTTTGTCGTTTTTCTCCGGACCGGAGGCACTCACGGGGACGCCGGAGGTGTCTTTAGACGCGTCTCGCCGTGATCTATCCGATGCTATGGGTACCTACGGCAAAAAAATCCTATTTAATGACCTTTACGAACGAAAAAGATTTTTGACAATCAAAAACGACAACCCCGAAGGGTTGTTCCCTTCGGGGTTGTCGTTTAGACAAAAAAGTTAGATACTATCGACCTTCAAACGACCTCATATAAGAAAAACGACTGAATTTAAAATTGAAGATTTTTCACTAACAACGAACGAAATCTCACAATCACAGAACCCCTAAAATCTTCCAGGGGGATGATCCTGGGGGGGCGTCGCGTACACCGAAAAGTTGCACCTAAATTAACCACAAAAGACTGTATTTAAAGAGAAACGATCGAATAAAAATTGTAAACTTTTTCCTAAGAACGAACGTTTTTTAACTGTTATTTTCAAATTTTAGATACGAATATCTTCCCGCTTGAGCTCCGGGCGAAGACGTCCTTCAGGCGAACAATTTAGGCCGAAGCCAGCTACAATCGAATTTATTAAAAGAAAATTGATCAAAAGCTAAATGTGGAAATTTTCCTAACAACGACCGTTTTAACTGATTTTATTCAAATTTTGATGTCTATTATCTTCCACGATTTGAGCTCGGCGAAGATATATATATATAATATATAGATGATTAGACGGCTGTTCTATCGAAGGAACACCGTATTTCAAAACGGTTTTTGTCGTTTTTCTCCGGACCGGAGGCACTCACGGGGACGCCGGAGGTGTCTTTAGACGCGTCTCGCCGTGATCTATCCGATGCGATGGGTACCTACGGCAAAAAAAATCCTATTTAATGACCTTTACGAAAGAAAAAGATTTTTGACAATCAAAAACGGCAATAATTCCCGAAGGGTTGTTCCCTTCGGGGTTGTCGTTTAGACAAAAAAGTTAGATACTATCGACCTTCAAACGACCTCATATAAGAAAAACGACTGAATTTAAAATTGAAGATTTTTCACTAACAACGAACGAAATCTCACAATCACAGAACCCCTAAAATCTTCCAGGGGGATGATCCTGGGGGGGCGTCGCGTATACCGAAAAGTTGCACCTAAATTAACCACAAAAGACTGTATTTAAAGAGAAACGATCGAATGAAAATTGTAAAATTTTTCCTAAGAACGAACGTTTTTTAACTGTTATTTTCAAATTTTAGATACGAATATCTTCCCGCGGGAGCTCCGGGCGAAGACGTCCTTCAGGCGAACAATTTAGGCCGAAGCCAGCTACAATCGAATTTATTAAAAGAAAATTGATCAAAAGCTAAATGTGGAAATTTTCCTAACAACGACCGTTTTAACTGATTTTATTCAAGTTTTGATGTCTATTATCTTCCACGATTTGATCTCGGCGAAGATATATATATAATATATAGATGATTAGACGGCTGTTCTATCGAAGGAACACCGTATTTCAAAACGGTTTTTGTCGTTTTTCTCCGGACCGGAGGCACTCACGGGGACGCCGGAGGTGTCTTTAGACGCGTCTCGCCGTGATCTATCCGATGCGATGGGTACCTACAACAAAAAAAAAATCCTATTTAATGACCTTTACGAACGAAAAAGATTTTTGACAATCAAAAACGGCAATAATTCCCGAAGGGTTGTTCCCTTCGGGGTTGTCGTTTAGACAAAAAAGTTAGATACTATCGACCTTCAAACGACCTCATATAAGAAAAACGACTGAATTTAAAATTGAAGATTTTTCACTAACAACGAACGAAATCTCACAATCACAGAACCCCTAAAATCTTCCAGGGGGATGATCCTGGGGGGGCGTCGCGTATACCGAAAAGTTGCACCTAAATTAACCACAAAAGACTGTATTTAAAGAGAAACGATCGAATGAAAATTGTAAAATTTTTCCTAAGAACGAACGTTTTTTAACTGTTATTTTCAAATTTTAGATACGAATATCTTCCCGCGGGAGCTCCGGGCGAAGACGTCCTTCAGGCGAACAATTTAGGCCGAAGCCAGCTACAATCGAATTTATTAAAAGAAAATTGATCAAAAGCTAAATGTGGAAATTTTCCTAACAACGACCGTTTTAACTGATTTTATTCAAATTTTGATGTCTATTATCTTCCACGATTTGATCTCGGCGAAGATATATATATAATATATAGATGATTAGACGGCTGTTCTATCGAAGGAACACCGTATTTCAAAACGGTTTTTGTCGTTTTTCTCCGGACCGGAGGCACTCACGGGGACGCCGGAGGTGTCTTTAGACGCGTCTCGCCGTGATCTATCCGATGCGATGGGTACCTACAACAAAAAAAAAATCCTATTTAATGACCTTAACGAACGAAAAAGATTTTTGACAATCAAAAACGGCAATAATTCCCGAAGGGTTGTTCCCTTCGGGGTTGTCGTTTAGACAAAAAAGTTAGATACTATCGACCTTCAAACGACCTCATATAAGAAAAACGACTGAATTTAAAATTGAAGATTTTTCACTAACAACGAACGAAATCTCACAATCACAGAACCCCTAAAATCTTCCAGGGGGATGATCCTGGGGGGGCGTCGCGTATACCGAAAAGTTGCACCTAAATTAACCAGAAAAGACTGTATTTAAAGAGAAACGATCGAATGAAGATATATATATAATATATAGATGATTAGACGGCTGTTCTATCGAAGGAACACCGTATTTCAAAACGGTTTTTGTCGTTTTTCTCCGGACCGGAGGCACTCACGGGGACGCCGGAGGTGTCTTTAGACGCGTCTCGCCGTGATCTATCCGATGCGATGGGTACCTACAACAAAAAAAAAATCCTATTTAATGACCTTTACGAACGAAAAAGATTTTTGACAATCAAAAACGGCAATAATTCCCGAAGGGTTGTTCCCTTCGGGGTTGTCGTTTAGACAAAAAAGTTAGATACTATCGACCTTCAAACGGCCTCATATAAGAAAAACGACTGAATTTAAAATTGAAGATTTTTCACTAACAACGAACGAAATCTCACAATCACAGAACCCCTAAAATCTTCCAGGGGGATGATCCTGGGGGGGCGTCGCGTATACCGAAAAGTTGCACCTAAATTAACCACAAAAGACTGTATTTAAAGAGAAACGATCGAATGAAAATTGTAAAATTTTTCCTAAGAACGAACGTTTTTTAACTGTTATTTTCAAATTTTAGATACGAATATCTTCCCGCGGGAGCTCCGGGCGAAGACGTCCTTCAGGCGAACAATTTAGGCCGAAGCCAGCTACAATCGAATTTATTAAAAGAAAATTGATCAAAAGCTAAATGTGGAAATTTTCCTAACAACGACCGTTTTAACTGATTTTATTCAAATTTTGATGTCTATTATCTTCCACGATTTGATCTCGGCGATGATATATATATAATATATAGATGATTAGACGGCTGTTCTATCGAAGGAACACCGTATTTCAAAACGGTTTTTGTCGTTTTTCTCCGAACCGGAGGCACTCACGGGGACGCCGGAGGTGTCTTTAGACGCGTCTCGCCGTGATCTATCCGATGCGATGGGTACCTACGGCAAAAAAAATCCTATTTAATGACCTTTACGAACGAAAAAGATTTTTGACAATCAAAAACGACAACCCCGAAGGGTTGTTCCCTTCGGGGTTGTCGTTTAGACAAAAAAGTTAGATACTATCGACCTTCAAACGACCTCATATAAGAAAAACGACTGAATTTAAAATTGAAGATTTTTCACTAACAACGAACGAAATCTCACAATCACAGAACCCCTAAAATCTTCCAGGGGGATGATCCTGGGGGGGCGTCGCGTATACCGAAAAGTTGCACCTAAATTAACCACAAAAGACTGTATTTAAAGAGAAACGATCGAATGAAAATTGTAAAATTTTTCCTAAGAACGAACGTTTTTTAACTGTTATTTTCAAATTTTAGATACGAATATCTTCCCGCGGGAGCTCCGGGCGAAGACGTCCTTCAGGCGAACAATTTAGGCCGAAGCCAGCTACAATCGAATTTATTAAAAGAAAATTGATCAAAAGCTAAATGTGGAAATTTTCCTAACAACGACCGTTTTAACTGATTTTATTCAAGTTTTGATGTCTATTATCTTCCACGATTTGATCTCGGCGAAGATATATATATAATATATAGATGATTAGACGGCTGTTCTATCGAAGGAACACCGTATTTCAAAACGGTTTTTGTCGTTTTTCTCCGGACCGGAGGCACTCACGGGGACGCCGGAGGTGTCTTTAGACGCGTCTCGCCGTGATCTATCCGATGCGATGGGTACCTACAACAAAAAAAAAATCCTATTTAATGACCTTAACGAACGAAAAAGATTTTTGACAATCAAAAACGGCAATAATTCCCGAAGGGTTGTTCCCTTCGGGGTTGTCGTTTAGACAAAAAAGTTAGATACTATCGACCTTCAAACGACCTCATATAAGAAAAACGACTGAATTTAAAATTGAAGATTTTTCACTAACAACGAACGAAATCTCACAATCACAGAACCCCTAAAATCTTCCAGGGGGATGATCCTGGGGGGGCGTCGCGTATACCGAAAAGTTGCACCTAAATTAACCAGAAAAGACTGTATTTAAAGAGAAACGATCGAATGAAGATATATATATAATATATAGATGATTAGACGGCTGTTCTATCGAAGGAACACCGTATTTCAAAACGGTTTTTGTCGTTTTTCTCCGGACCGGAGGCACTCACGGGGACGCCGGAGGTGTCTTTAGACGCGTCTCGCCGTGATCTATCCGATGCGATGGGTACCTACAACAAAAAAAAAATCCTATTTAATGACCTTTACGAACGAAAAAGATTTTTGACAATCAAAAACGACAACCCCGAAGGGTTGTTCCCTTCGGGGTTGTCGTTTAGACAAAAAAGTTAGATACTATCGACCTTCAAACGACCTCATATAAGAAAAACGACTGAATTTAAAATTGAAGATTTTTCACTAACAACGAACGAAATCTCACAATCACAGAACCCCTAAAATCTTCCAGGGGGATGATCCTGGGGGGGCGTCGCGTATACCGAAAAGTTGCACCTAAATTAACCACAAAAGACTGTATTTAAAGAGAAACGATCGAATGAAAATTGTAAAATTTTTCCTAAGAACGAACGTTTTTTAACTGTTATTTTCAAATTTTAGATACGAATATCTTCCCGCGGGAGCTCCGGGCGAAGACGTCCTTCAGGCGAACAATTTAGGCCGAAGCCAGCTACAATCGAATTTATTAAAAGAAAATTGATCAAAAGCTAAATGTGGAAATTTTCCTAACAACGACCGTTTTAACTGATTTTATTCAAGTTTTGATGTCTATTATCTTCCACGATTTGATCTCGGCGAAGATATATATATAATATATAGATGATTAGACGGCTGTTCTATCGAAGGAACACCGTATTTCAAAACGGTTTTTGTCGTTTTTCTCCGGACCGGAGGCACTCACGGGGACGCCGGAGGTGTCTTTAGACGCGTCTCGCCGTGATCTATCCGATGCGATGGGTACCTACAACAAAAAAAAAATCCTATTTAATGACCTTAACGAACGAAAAAGATTTTTGACAATCAAAAACGGCAATAATTCCCGAAGGGTTGTTCCCTTCGGGGTTGTCGTTTAGACAAAAAAGTTAGATACTATCGACCTTCAAACGACCTCATATAAGAAAAACGACTGAATTTAAAATTGAAGATTTTTCACTAACAACGAACGAAATTTCACAATCACAGAACCCCTAAAATCTTCCAGGGGGATGATCCTGGGGGGGCGTCGCGTATACCGAAAAGTTGCACCTAAATTAACCACAAAAGACTGTATTTAAAGAGAAACGATCGAATGAAAATTGTAAAATTTTTCCTAAGAACGAACGTTTTTTAACTGTTATTTTCAAATTTTAGATACGAATATCATCCCGCGGGAGCTCCGGGCGAAGACGTCCTTCAGGCGAACAATTTAGGCCGAAGCCAGCTACAATCGAATTTATTAAAAGAAAATTGATCAAAAGCTAAATGTGGAAATTTTCCTAACAACGACCGTTTTAACTGATTTTATTCAAATTTTGATGTCTATTATCTTCCACGATTTGATCTCGGCGAAGATATATATATAATATATAGATGATTAGACGGCTGTTCTATCGAAGGAACACCGTATTTCAAAACGGTTTTTGTCGTTTTTCTCCGGACCGGAGGCACTCACGGGGACGCCGGAGGTGTCTTTAGACGCGTCTCGCCGTGATCTATCCGATGCGATGGGTACCTACAACAAAAAAAAATCCTATTTAATGACCTTAACGAACGAAAAAGATTTTTGACAATCAAAAACGGCAATAATTCCCGAAGGGTTGTTCCCTTCGGGGTTGTCGTTTAGACAAAAAAGTTAGATACTATCGACCTTCAAACGACCTCATATAAGAAAAACGACTGAATTTAAAATTGAAGATTTTTCACTAACAACGAACGAAATCTCACAATCACAGAACCCCTAAAATCTTCCAGGGGGATGATCCTGGGGGGGCGTCGCGTATACCGAAAAGTTGCACCTAAATTAACCACAAAAGACTGTATTTAAAGAGAAACGATCGAATGAAAATTGTAAAATTTTTCCTAAGAGCGAACGTTTTTTAACTGTTATTTTCAAATTTTAGATACGAATATCTTCCCGCGGGAGCTCCGGGCGAAGACGTCCTTCAGGCGAACAATTTAGGCCGAAGCCAGCTACAATCGAATTTATTAAAAGAAAATTGATCAAAAGCTAAATGTGGAAATTTTCCTAACAACGACCGTTTTAACTGATTTTATTCAAATTTTGATGTCTATTATCTTCCACGATTTGATCTCGGCGAAGATATATATATAATATATAGATGATTAGACGGCTGTTCTATCGAAGGAACACCGTATTTCAAAACGGTTTTTGTCGTTTTTCTCCGGACCGGAGGCACTCACGGGGACGCCGGAGGTGTCTTTAGACGCGTCTCGCCGTGATCTATCCGATGCGATGGGTACCTACAACAAAAAAAAAATCCTATTTAATGACCTTTACGAACGAAAAAGATTTTTGACAATCAAAAACGGCAATAATTCCCGAAGGGTTGTTCCCTTCGGGGTTGTCGTTTAGACAAAAAAGTTAGATACTATCGACCTTCAAACGACCTCATATAAGAAAAACGACTGAATTTAAAATTGAAGATTTTTCACTAACAACGAACGAAATCTCACAATCACAGAACCCCTAAAATCTTCCAGGGGGATGATCCTGGGGGGGCGTCGCGTATACCGAAAAGTTGCACCTAAATTAACCACAAAAGACTGTATTTAAAGAGAAACGATCGAATGAAAATTGTAAAATTTTTCCTAAGAACGAACGTTTTTTAACTGTTATTTTCAAATTTTAGATACGAATATCTTCCCGCGGGAGCTCCGGGCGAAGACGTCCTTCAGGCGAACAATTTAGGCCGAAGCCAGCTACAATCGAATTTATTAAAAGAAAATTGATCAAAAGCTAAATGTGGAAATTTTCCTAACAACGACCGTTTTAACTGATTTTATTCAAATTTTGATGTCTATTATCTTCCACGATTTGATCTCGGCGAAGATATATATATAATATATAGATGATTAGACGGCTGTTCTATCGAAGGAACACCGTATTTCAAAACGGTTTTTGTCGTTTTTCTCCGGACCGGAGGCACTCACGGGGACGCCGGAGGTGTCTTTAGACGCGTCTCGCCGTGATCTATCCGATGCGATGGGTACCTACAACAAAAAAAAATTCCTATTTAATGACCTTAACGAACGAAAAAGATTTTTGACAATCAAAAACGGCAATAATTCCCGAAGGGTTGTTCCCTTCGGGGTTGTCGTTTAGACAAAAAAGTTAGATACTATCGACCTTCAAACGACCTCATATAAGAAAAACGACTGAATTTAAAATTGAAGATTTTTCACTAACAACGAACGAAATCTCACAATCACAGAACCCCTAAAATCTTCCAGGGGGATGATCCTGGGGGGGCGTCGCGTATACCGAAAAGTTGCACCTAAATTAACCACAAAAGACTGTATTTAAAGAGAAACGATCGAATGAAAATTGTAAAATTTTTCCTAAGAACGAACGTTTTTTAACTGTTATTTTCAAATTTTAGATACGAATATCTTCCTGCGGGAGCTCCGGGCGAAGACGTCCTTCAGGCGAACAATTTAGGCCGAAGCCAGCTACAATCGAATTTATTAAAAGAAAATTGATCAAAAGCTAAATGTGGAAATTTTCCTAACAACGACCGTTTTAACTGATTTTATTCAAGTTTTGATGTCTATTATCTTCCACGATTTGATCTCGGCGAAGATATATATATAATATATAGATGATTAGACGGCTGTTCTATCGAAGGAACACCGTATTTCAAAACGGTTTTTGTCGTTTTTCTCCGGACCGGAGGCACTCACGGGGACGCCGGAGGTGTCTTTAGACGCGTCTCGCCGTGATCTATCCGATGCGATGGGTACCTACAACAAAAAAAAAATCCTATTTAATGACCTTTACGAACGAAAAAGATTTTTGACAATCAAAAACGGCAATAATTCCCGAAGGGTTGTTCCCTTCGGGGTTGTCGTTTAGACAAAAAAGTTAGATACTATCGACCTTCAAACGACCTCATATAAGAAAAACGACTGAATTTAAAATTGAAGATTTTTCACTAACAACGAACGAAATCTCACAATCACAGAACCCCTAAAATCTTCCAGGGGGATGATCCTGGGGGGGCGTCGCGTATACCGAAAAGTTGCACCTAAATTAACCACAAAAGACTGTATTTAAAGAGAAACGATCGAATGAAAATTGTAAAATTTTTCCTAAGAACGAACGTTTTTTAACTGTTATTTTCAAATTTTAGATACGAATATCTTCCCGCGGGAGCTCCGGGCGAAGACGTCCTTCAGGCGAACAATTTAGGCCGAAGCCAGCTACAATCGAATTTATTAAAAGAAAATTGATCAAAAGCTAAATGTGGAAATTTTCCTAACAACGACCGTTTTAACTGATTTTATTCAAATTTTGATGTCTATTATCTTCCACGATTTGATCTCGGCGAAGATATATATATAATATATAGATGATTAGACGGCTGTTCTATCGAAGGAACACCGTATTTCAAAACGGTTTTTGTCGTTTTTCTCCGGACCGGAGGCACTCACGGGGACGCCGGAGGTGTCTTTAGACGCGTCTCGCCGTGATCTATCCGATGCGATGGGTACCTACAACAAAAAAAAATTCCTATTTAATGACCTTAACGAACGAAAAAGATTTTTGACAATCAAAAACGGCAATAATTCCCGAAGGGTTGTTCCCTTCGGGGTTGTCGTTTAGACAAAAAAGTTAGATACTATCGACCTTCAAACGACCTCATATAAGAAAAACGACTGAATTTAAAATTGAAGATTTTTCACTAACAACGAACGAAATCTCACAATCACAGAACCCCTAAAATCTTCCAGGGGGATGATCCTGGGGGGGCGTCGCGTATACCGAAAAGTTGCACCTAAATTAACCACAAAAGACTGTATTTAAAGAGAAACGATCGAATGAAAATTGTAAAATTTTTCCTAAGAACGAACGTTTTTTAACTGTTATTTTCAAATTTTAGATACGAATATCTTCCCGCGGGAGCTCCGGGCGAAGACGTCCTTCAGGCGAACAATTTAGGCCGAAGCCAGCTACAATCGAATTTATTAAAAGAAAATTGATCAAAAGCTAAATGTGGAAATTTTCCTAACAACGACCGTTTTAACTGATTTTATTCAAATTTTGATGTCTATTATCTTCCACGATTTGATCTCGGCGAAGATATATATATAATATATAGATGATTAGACGGCTGTTCTATCGAAGGAACACCGTATTTCAAAACGGTTTTTGTCGTTTTTCTCCGGACCGGAGGCACTCACGGGGACGCCGGAGGTGTCTTTAGACGCGTCTCGCCGTGATCTATCCGATGCGATGGGTACCTACAACAAAAAAAAATCCTATTTAATGACCTTAACGAACGAAAAAGATTTTTGACAATCAAAAACGGCAATAATTCCCGAAGGGTTGTTCCCTTCGGGGTTGTCGTTTTGACAAAAAAGTTAGATACTATCGACCTTCAAACGACCTCATATAAGAAAAACGACTGAATTTAAAATTGAAGATTTTTCACTAACAACGAACGAAATCTCACAATCACAGAACCCCTAAAATCTTCCAGGGGGATGATCCTGGGGGGGCGTCGCGTATACCGAAAAGTTGCACCTAAATTAACCACAAAAGACTGTATTTAAAGAGAAACGATCGAATGAAAATTGTAAAATTTTTCCTAAGAACGAACGTTTTTTAACTGTTATTTTCAAATTTTAGATACGAATATCTTCCCGCGGGAGCTCCGGGCGAAGACGCCCTTCAGGCGAACAATTTAGGCCGAAGCCAGCTACAATCGAATTTATTAAAAGAAAATTGATCAAAAGCTAAATGTGGAAATTTTCCTAACAACGACCGTTTTAACTGATTTTATTCAAATTTTGATGTCTATTATCTTCCACGATTTGATCTCGGCGAAGATATATATATAATATATAGATGATTAGACGGCTGTTCTATCGAAGGAACACCGTATTTCAAAACGGTTTTTGTCGTTTTTCTCCGGACCGGAGGCACTCACGGGGACGCCGGAGGTGTCTTTAGACGCGTCTCGCCGTGATCTATCCGATGCGATGGGTACCTACAACAAAAAAAAATCCTATTTAATGACCTTAACGAACGAAAAAGATTTTTGACAATCAAAAACGGCAATAATTCCCGAAGGGTTGTTCCCTTCGGGGTTGTCGTTTAGACAAAAAAGTTAGATACTATCGACCTTCAAACGACCTCATATAAGAAAAACGACTGAATTTAAAATTGAAGATTTTTCACTAACAACGAACGAAATCTCACAATCACAGAACCCCTAAAATCTTCCAGGGGGATGATCCTGGGGGGGCGTCGCGTATACCGAAAAGTTGCACCTAAATTAACCACAAAAGACTGTATTTAAAGAGAAACGATCGAATGAAAATTGTAAAATTTTTCCTAAGAACGAACGTTTTTTAACTGTTATTTTCAAATTTTAGATACGAATATCTTCCCGCGGGAGCTCCGGGCGAAGACGTCCTTCAGGCGAACAATTTAGGCCGAAGCCAGCTACAATCGAATTTATTAAAAGAAAATTGATCAAAAGCTAAATGTGGAAATTTTCCTAACAACGACCGTTTTAACTGATTTTATTCAAATTTTGATGTCTATTATCTTCCACGATTTGATCTCGGCGAAGATATATATATAATATATAGATGATTAGACGGCTGTTCTATCGAAGGAACACCGTATTTCAAAACGGTTTTTGTCGTTTTTCTCCGGACCGGAGGCACTCACGGGGACGCCGGAGGTGTCTTTAGACGTGTCTCGCCGTGATCTATCCGATGCGATGGGTACCTACAACAAAAAAAATCCTATTTAATGACCTTTACGAACGAAAAAGATTTTTGACAATCAAAAACGGCAATAATTCCCGAAGGGTTGTTCCCTTCGGGGTTGTCGTTTAGACAAAAAAGTTAGATACTATCGACCTTCAAACGACCTCATATAAGAAAAACGACTGAATTTAAAATTGAAGATTTTTCACTAACAACGAACGAAATCTCACAATCACAGAACCCCTAAAATCTTCCAGGGGGATGATCCTGGGGGGGCGTCGCGTATACCGAAAAGTTGCACCTAAATTAACCACAAAAGACTGTATTTAAAGAGAAACGATCGAATGAAAATTGTAAAATTTTTCCTAAGAACGAACGTTTTTTAACTGTTATTTTCAAATTTTAGATACGAATATCTTCCCGCGGGAGCTCCGGGCGAAGACGTCCTTCAGGCGAACAATTTAGGCCGAAGCCAGCTACAATCGAATTTATTAAAAGAAAATTGATCAAAAGCTAAATGTGGAAATTTTCCTAACAACGACCGTTTTAACTGATTTTATTCAAATTTTGATGTCTATTATCTTCCACGATTTGATCTCGGCGAAGATATATATATAATATATAGATGATTAGACGGCTGTTCTATCGAAGGAACACCGTATTTCAAAACGGTTTTTGTCGTTTTTCTCCGGAACGGAGGCACTCACGGGGACGCCGGAGGTGTCTTTAGACGCGTCTCGCCGTGATCTATCCGATGCGATGGGTACCTACGGCAAAAAAAATCCTATTTAATGACCTTTACGAACGAAAAAGATTTTTGACAATCAAAAACGGCAATAATTCCCGAAGGGTTGTTCCCTTCGGGGTTGTCGTTTAGACAAAAAAGTTAGATACTATCGACCTTCAAACGACCTCATATAAGAAAAACGACTGAATTTAAAATTGAAGATTTTTCACTAACAACGAACGAAATCTCACAATCACAGAACCCCTAAAATCTTCCAGGGGGATGATCCTGGGGGGGCGTCGCGTATACCGAAAAGTTGCACCTAAATTAACCACAAAAGACTGTATTTAAAGAGAAACGATCGAATGAAAATTGTAAAATTTTTCCTAAGAACGAACGTTTTTTAACTGTTATTTTCAAATTTTAGATACGAATATCTTCCCGCGGGAGCTCCGGGCGAAGACGTCCTTCAGGCGAACAATTTAGGCCGAAGCCAGCTACAATCGAATTTATTAAAAGAAAATTGATCAAAAGCTAAATGTGGAAATTTTCCTAACAACGACCGTTTTAACTGATTTTATTCAAATTTTGATGTCTATTATCTTCCACGATTTATCTCGGCGAAGATATATATATAATATATAGATGATTAGACGGCTGTTCTATCGAAGGAACACCGTATTTCAAAACGGTTTTTGTCGTTTTTCTCCGGACCGGAGGCACTCACGGGGACGCCGGAGGTGTCTTTAGACGCGTCTCGCCGTGATCTATCCGATGCGATGGGTACCTACAACAAAAAAAAAATCCTATTTAATGACCTTAACGAACGAAAAAGATTTTTGACAATCAAAAACGGCAATAATTCCCGAAGGGTTGTTCCCTTCGGGGTTGTCGTTTAGACAAAAAAGTTAGATACTATCGACCTTCAAACGACCTCATATAAGAAAAACGACTGAATTTAAAATTGAAGATTTTTCACTAACAACGAACGAAATCTCACAATCACAGAACCCCTAAAATCTTCCAGGGGGATGATCCTGGGGGGGCGTCGCGTATACCGAAAAGTTGCACCTAAATTAACCACAAAAGACTGTATTTAAAGAGAAACGATCGAATGAAAATTGTAAAATTTTTCCTAAGAACGAACGTTTTTTAACTGTTATTTTCAAATTTTAGATACGAATATCTTCCCGCGGGAGCTCCGGGCGAAGACGTCCTTCAGGCGAACAATTTAGGCCGAAGCCAGCTACAATCGAATTTATTAAAAGAAAATTGATCAAAAGCTAAATGTGGAAATTTTCCTAACAACGACCGTTTTAACTGATTTTATTCAAATTTTGATGTCTATTATCTTCCACGATTTATCTCGGCGAAGATATATATATAATATATAGATGATTAGACGGCTGTTCTATCGAAGGAACACCGTATTTCAAAACGGTTTTTGTCGTTTTTCTCCGGACCGGAGGCACTCACGGGGACGCCGGAGGTGTCTTTAGACGCGTCTCGCCGTGATCTATCCGATGCGATGGGTACCTACAACAAAAAAAAATCCTATTTAATGACCTTAACGAACGAAAAAGATTTTTGACAATCAAAAACGGCAATAATTCCCGAAGGGTTGTTCCCTTCGGGGTTGTCGTTTAGACAAAAAAGTTAGATACTATCGACCTTCAAACGACCTCATATAAGAAAAACGACTGAATTTAAAATTGAAGATTTTTCACTAACAACGAACGAAATCTCACAATCACAGAACCCCTAAAATCTTCCAGGGGGATGATCCTGGGGGGGCGTCGCGTATACCGAAAAGTTGCACCTAAATTAACCACAAAAGACTGTATTTAAAGAGAAACGATCGAATGAAAATTGTAAAATTTTTCCTAAGAACGAACGTTTTTTAACTGTTATTTTCAAATTTTAGATACGAATATCTTCCCGCGGGAGCTCCGGGCGAAGACGTCCTTCAGGCGAACAATTTAGGCCGAAGCCAGCTACAATCGAATTTATTAAAAGAAAATTGATCAAAAGCTAAATGTGGAAATTTTCATAACAACGACCGTTTTAACTGATTTTATTCAAATTTTGATGTCTATTATCTTCCACGATTTGATCTCGGCGAAGATATATATATAATATATAGATGATTAGACGGCTGTTCTATCGAAGGAACACCGTATTTCAAAACGGTTTTTGTCGTTTTTCTCCGGACCGGAGGCACTCACGGGGACGCCGGAGGTGTCTTTAGACGCGTCTCGCCGTGATCTATCCGATGCGATGGGTACCTACAACAAAAAAAAAATCCTATTTAATGACCTTAACGAACGAAAAAGATTTTTGACAATCAAAAACGGCAATAATTCCCGAAGGGTTGTTCCCTTCGGGGTTGTCGTTTAGACAAAAAAGTTAGATACTATCGACCTTCAAACGACCTCATATAAGAAAAACGACTGAATTTAAAATTGAAGATTTTTCACTAACAACGAACGAAATCTCACAATCACAGAACCCCTAAAATCTTCCAGGGGGATGATCCTGGGGGGGCGTCGCGTATACCGAAAAGTTGCACCTAAATTAACCACAAAAGACTGTATTTAAAGAGAAACGATCGAATGAAAATTGTAAAATTTTTCCTAAGAACGAACGTTTTTTAACTGTTATTTTCAAATTTTAGATACGAATATCTTCCCGCGGGAGCTCCGGGCGAAGACGTCCTTCAGGCGAACAATTTAGGCCGAAGCCAGCTACAATCGAATTTAATAAAAGAAAATTGATCAAAAGCTAAATGTGGAAATTTTCCTAACAACGACCGTTTTAACTGATTTTATTCAAATTTTGATGTCTATTATCTTCCACGATTTGATCTCGGCGAAGATATATATATAATATATAGATGATTAGACGGCTGTTCTATCGAAGGAACACCGTATTTCAAAACGGTTTTTGTCGTTTTTCTCCGGACCGGAGGCACTCACGGGGACGCCGGAGGTGTCTTTAGACGCGTCTCGCCGTGATCTATCCGATGCGATGGGTACCTACGGCAAAAAAATTCCTATTTAATGACCTTTACGAACGAAAAAGATTTTTGACAATCAAAAACGGCAATAATTCCCGAAGGGTTGTTCCCTTCGGGGTTGTCGTTTAGACAAAAAAGTTAGATACTATCGACCTTCAAACGACCTCATATAAGAAAAACGACTGAATTTAAAATTGAAGATTTTTCACTAACAACGAACGAAATCTCACAATCACAGAACCCCTAAAATCTTCCAGGGGGATGATCCTGGGGGGGCGTCGCGTATACCGAAAAGTTGCACCTAAATTAACCACAAAAGACTGTATTTAAAGAGAAACGATCGAATGAAAATTGTAAAATTTTTCCTAAGAACCAACGTTTTTTAACTGTTATTTTCAAATTTTAGATACGAATATCTTCCCGCGGGAGCTCCGGGCGAAGACGTCCTTCAGGCGAACAATTTAGGCCGAAGCCAGCTACAATCGAATTTATTAAAAGAAAATTGATCAAAAGCTAAATGTGGAAATTTTCCTAACAACGACCGTTTTAACTGATTTTATTCAAATTTTGATGTCTATTATCTTCCACGATTTGATCTCGGCGAAGATATATATATAATATATAGATGATTAGACGGCTGTTCTATCGAAGGAACACCGTATTTCAAAACGGTTTTTGTCGTTTTTCTCCGGACCGGAGGCACTCACGGGGACGCCGGAGGTGTCTTTAGACGCGTCTCGCCGTGATCTATCCGATGCGATGGGTACCTACGGCAAAAAAAATCCTATTTAATGACCTTTACGAACGAAAAAGATTTTTGACAATCAAAAACGGCAATAATTCCCGAAGGGTTGTTCCCTTCGGGGTTGTCGTTTAGACAAAAAAGTTAGATACTATCGACCTTCAAACGACCTCATATAAGAAAAACGACTGAATTTAAAATTGAAGATTTTTCACTAACAACGAACGAAATCTCACAATCACAGAACCCCTAAAATCTTCCAGGGGGATGATCCTGGGGGGGCGTCGCGTATACCGAAAAGTTGCACCTAAATTAACCACAAAAGACTGTATTTAAAGAGAAACGATCGAATGAAAATTGTAAAATTTTTCCTAAGAACGAACGTTTTTTAACTGTTATTTTCAAATTTTAGATACGAATATCTTCCCGCGGGAGCTCCGGGCGAAGACGTCCTTCAGGCGAACAATTTAGGCCGAAGCCAGCTACAATCGAATTTATTAAAAGAAAATTGATCAAAAGCTAAATGTGGAAATTTTCCTAACAACGACCGTTTTAACTGATTTTATTCAAATTTTGATGTCTATTATCTTCCACGATTTGATCTCGGCGAAGATATATATATAATATATAGATGATTAGACGGCTGTTCTATCGAAGGAACACCGTATTTCAAAACGGTTTTTGTCGTTTTTCTCCGGACCGGAGGCACTCACGGGGACGCCGGAGGTGTCTTTAGACGTGTCTCGCCGTGATCTATCCGATGCGATGGGTACCTACAACAAAAAAAATCCTATTTAATGACCTTTACGAACGAAAAAGATTTTTGACAATCAAAAACGGCAATAATTCCCGAAGGGTTGTTCCCTTCGGGGTTGTCGTTTAGACAAAAAAGTTAGATACTATCGACCTTCAAACGACCTCATATAAGAAAAACGACTGAATTTAAAATTGAAGATTTTTCACTAACAACGAACGAAATCTCACAATCACAGAACCCCTAAAATCTTCCAGGGGGATGATCCTGGGGGGGCGTCGCGTATACCGAAAAGTTGCACCTAAATTAACCACAAAAGACTGTATTTAAAGAGAAACGATCGAATGAAAATTGTAAAATTTTTCCTAAGAACGAACGTTTTTTAACTGTTATTTTCAAATTTTAGATACGAATATCTTCCCGCGGGAGCTCCGGGCGAAGACGTCCTTCAGGCGAACAATTTAGGCCGAAGCCAGCTACAATCGAATTTATTAAAAGAAAATTGATCAAAAGCTAAATGTGGAAATTTTCCTAACAACGACCGTTTTAACTGATTTTATTCAAATTTTGATGTCTATTATCTTCCACGATTTGATCTCGGCGAAGATATATATATAATATATAGATGATTAGACGGCTGTTCTATCGAAGGAACACCGTATTTCAAAACGGTTTTTGTCGTTTTTCTCCGGAACGGAGGCACTCACGGGGACGCCGGAGGTGTCTTTAGACGCGTCTCGCCGTGATCTATCCGATGCGATGGGTACCTACGGCAAAAAAAATCCTATTTAATGACCTTTACGAACGAAAAAGATTTTTGACAATCAAAAACGGCAATAATTCCCGAAGGGTTGTTCCCTTCGGGGTTGTCGTTTAGACAAAAAAGTTAGATACTATCGACCTTCAAACGACCTCATATAAGAAAAACGACTGAATTTAAAATTGAAGATTTTTCACTAACAACGAACGAAATCTCACAATCACAGAACCCCTAAAATCTTCCAGGGGGATGATCCTGGGGGGGCGTCGCGTATACCGAAAAGTTGCACCTAAATTAACCACAAAAGACTGTATTTAAAGAGAAACGATCGAATGAAAATTGTAAAATTTTTCCTAAGAACGAACGTTTTTTAACTGTTATTTTCAAATTTTAGATACGAATATCTTCCCGCGGGAGCTCCGGGCGAAGACGTCCTTCAGGCGAACAATTTAGGCCGAAGCCAGCTACAATCGAATTTATTAAAAGAAAATTGATCAAAAGCTAAATGTGGAAATTTTCCTAACAACGACCGTTTTAACTGATTTTATTCAAATTTTGATGTCTATTATCTTCCACGATTTATCTCGGCGAAGATATATATATAATATATAGATGATTAGACGGCTGTTCTATCGAAGGAACACCGTATTTCAAAACGGTTTTTGTCGTTTTTCTCCGGACCGGAGGCACTCACGGGGACGCCGGAGGTGTCTTTAGACGCGTCTCGCCGTGATCTATCCGATGCGATGGGTACCTACAACAAAAAAAAAATCCTATTTAATGACCTTAACGAACGAAAAAGATTTTTGACAATCAAAAACGGCAATAATTCCCGAAGGGTTGTTCCCTTCGGGGTTGTCGTTTAGACAAAAAAGTTAGATACTATCGACCTTCAAACGACCTCATATAAGAAAAACGACTGAATTTAAAATTGAAGATTTTTCACTAACAACGAACGAAATCTCACAATCACAGAACCCCTAAAATCTTCCAGGGGGATGATCCTGGGGGGGCGTCGCGTATACCGAAAAGTTGCACCTAAATTAACCACAAAAGACTGTATTTAAAGAGAAACGATCGAATGAAAATTGTAAAATTTTTCCTAAGAACGAACGTTTTTTAACTGTTATTTTCAAATTTTAGATACGAATATCTTCCCGCGGGAGCTCCGGGCGAAGACGTCCTTCAGGCGAACAATTTAGGCCGAAGCCAGCTACAATCGAATTTATTAAAAGAAAATTGATCAAAAGCTAAATGTGGAAATTTTCCTAACAACGACCGTTTTAACTGATTTTATTCAAATTTTGATGTCTATTATCTTCCACGATTTATCTCGGCGAAGATATATATATAATATATAGATGATTAGACGGCTGTTCTATCGAAGGAACACCGTATTTCAAAACGGTTTTTGTCGTTTTTCTCCGGACCGGAGGCACTCACGGGGACGCCGGAGGTGTCTTTAGACGCGTCTCGCCGTGATCTATCCGATGCGATGGGTACCTACAACAAAAAAAAATCCTATTTAATGACCTTAACGAACGAAAAAGATTTTTGACAATCAAAAACGGCAATAATTCCCGAAGGGTTGTTCCCTTCGGGGTTGTCGTTTAGACAAAAAAGTTAGATACTATCGACCTTCAAACGACCTCATATAAGAAAAACGACTGAATTTAAAATTGAAGATTTTTCACTAACAACGAACGAAATCTCACAATCACAGAACCCCTAAAATCTTCCAGGGGGATGATCCTGGGGGGGCGTCGCGTATACCGAAAAGTTGCACCTAAATTAACCACAAAAGACTGTATTTAAAGAGAAACGATCGAATGAAAATTGTAAAATTTTTCCTAAGAACGAACGTTTTTTAACTGTTATTTTCAAATTTTAGATACGAATATCTTCCCGCGGGAGCTCCGGGCGAAGACGTCCTTCAGGCGGACAATTTAGGCCGAAGCCAGCTACAATCGAATTTATTAAAAGAAAATTGATCAAAAGCTAAATGTGGAAATTTTCATAACAACGACCGTTTTAACTGATTTTATTCAAATTTTGATGTCTATTATCTTCCACGATTTGATCTCGGCGAAGATATATATATAATATATAGATGATTAGACGGCTGTTCTATCGAAGGAACACCGTATTTCAAAACGGTTTTTGTCGTTTTTCTCCGGACCGGAGGCACTCACGGGGACGCCGGAGGTGTCTTTAGACGCGTCTCGCCGTGATCTATCCGATGCGATGGGTACCTACAACAAAAAAAAAATCCTATTTAATGACCTTAACGAACGAAAAAGATTTTTGACAATCAAAAACGGCAATAATTCCCGAAGGGTTGTTCCCTTCGGGGTTGTCGTTTAGACAAAAAAGTTAGATACTATCGACCTTCAAACGACCTCATATAAGAAAAACGACTGAATTTAAAATTGAAGATTTTTCACTAACAACGAACGAAATCTCACAATCACAGAACCCCTAAAATCTTCCAGGGGGATGATCCTGGGGGGGCGTCGCGTATACCGAAAAGTTGCACCTAAATTAACCACAAAAGACTGTATTTAAAGAGAAACGATCGAATGAAAATTGTAAAATTTTTCCTAAGAACGAACGTTTTTTAACTGTTATTTTCAAATTTTAGATACGAATATCTTCCCGCGGGAGCTCCGGGCGAAGACGTCCTTCAGGCGAACAATTTAGGCCGAAGCCAGCTACAATCGAATTTATTAAAAGAAAATTGATCAAAAGCTAAATGTGGAAATTTTCATAACAACGACCGTTTTAACTGATTTTATTCAAATTTTGATGTCTATTATCTTCCACGATTTGATCTCGGCGAAGATATATATATAATATATAGATGATTAGACGGCTGTTCTATCGAAGGAACACCGTATTTCAAAACGGTTTTTGTCGTTTTTCTCCGGAACGGAGGCACTCACGGGGACGCCGGAGGTGTCTTTAGACGCGTCTCGCCGTGATCTATCCGATGCGATGGGTACCTACGGCAAAAAAAATCCTATTTAATGACCTTTACGAACGAAAAAGATTTTTGACAATCAAAAACGGCAATAATTCCCGAAGGGTTGTTCCCTTCGGGGTTGTCGTTTAGACAAAAAAGTTAGATACTATCGACCTTCAAACGACCTCATATAAGAAAAACGACTGAATTTAAAATTGAAGATTTTTCACTAACAACGAACGAAATCTCACAATCACAGAACCCCTAAAATCTTCCAGGGGGATGATCCTGGGGGGGCGTCGCGTATACCGAAAAGTTGCACCTAAATTAACCACAAAAGACTGTATTTAAAGAGAAACGATCGAATGAAAATTGTAAAATTTTTCCTAAGAACGAACGTTTTTTAACTGTTATTTTCAAATTTTAGATACGAATATCTTCCCGCGGGAGCTCCGGGCGAAGACGTCCTTCAGGCGAACAATTTAGGCCGAAGCCAGCTACAATCGAATTTATTAAAAGAAAATTGATCAAAAGCTAAATGTGGAAATTTTCCTAACAACGACCGTTTTAACTGATTTTATTCAAATTTTGATGTCTATTATCTTCCACGATTTATCTCGGCGAAGATATATATATAATATATAGATGATTAGACGGCTGTTCTATCGAAGGAACACCGTATTTCAAAACGGTTTTTGTCGTTTTTCTCCGGACCGGAGGCACTCACGGGGACGCCGGAGGTGTCTTTAGACGCGTCTCGCCGTGATCTATCCGATGCGATGGGTACCTACAACAAAAAAAAAATCCTATTTAATGACCTTAACGAACGAAAAAGATTTTTGACAATCAAAAACGGCAATAATTCCCGAAGGGTTGTTCCCTTCGGGGTTGTCGTTTAGACAAAAAAGTTAGATACTATCGACCTTCAAACGACCTCATATAAGAAAAACGACTGAATTTAAAATTGAAGATTTTTCACTAACAACGAACGAAATCTCACAATCACAGAACCCCTAAAATCTTCCAGGGGGATGATCCTGGGGGGGCGTCGCGTATACCGAAAAGTTGCACCTAAATTAACCACAAAAGACTGTATTTAAAGAGAAACGATCGAATGAAAATTGTAAAATTTTTCCTAAGAACGAACGTTTTTTAACTGTTATTTTCAAATTTTAGATACGAATATCTTCCCGCGGGAGCTCCGGGCGAAGACGTCCTTCAGGCGAACAATTTAGGCCGAAGCCAGCTACAATCGAATTTAATAAAAGAAAATTGATCAAAAGCTAAATGTGGAAATTTTCCTAACAACGACCGTTTTAACTGATTTTATTCAAATTTTGATGTCTATTATCTTCCACGATTTGATCTCGGCGAAGATATATATATAATATATAGATGATTAGACGGCTGTTCTATCGAAGGAACACCGTATTTCAAAACGGTTTTTGTCGTTTTTCTCCGGACCGGAGGCACTCACGGGGACGCCGGAGGTGTCTTTAGACGCGTCTCGCCGTGATCTATCCGATGCGATGGGTACCTACGGCAAAAAAATTCCTATTTAATGACCTTTACGAACGAAAAAGATTTTTGACAATCAAAAACGGCAATAATTCCCGAAGGGTTGTTCCCTTCGGGGTTGTCGTTTAGACAAAAAAGTTAGATACTATCGACCTTCAAACGACCTCATATAAGAAAAACGACTGAATTTAAAATTGAAGATTTTTCACTAACAACGAACGAAATCTCACAATCACAGAACCCCTAAAATCTTCCAGGGGGATGATCCTGGGGGGGCGTCGCGTATACCGAAAAGTTGCACCTAAATTAACCACAAAAGACTGTATTTAAAGAGAAACGATCGAATGAAAATTGTAAAATTTTTCCTAAGAACCAACGTTTTTTAACTGTTATTTTCAAATTTTAGATACGAATATCTTCCCGCGGGAGCTCCGGGCAAAGACGTCCTTCAGGCGAACAATTTAGGCCGAAGCCAGCTACAATCGAATTTATTAAAAGAAAATTGATCAAAAGCTAAATGTGGAAATTTTCCTAACAACGACCGTTTTAACTGATTTTATTCAAATTTTGATGTCTATTATCTTCCACGATTTGATCTCGGCGAAGATATATATATAATATATAGATGATTAGACGGCTGTTCTATCGAAGGAACACCGTATTTCAAAACGGTTTTTGTCGTTTTTCTCCGGACCGGAGGCACTCACGGGGACGCCGGAGGTGTCTTTAGACGCGTCTCGCCGTGATCTATCCGATGCGATGGGTACCTACAACAAAAAAAAAATCCTATTTAATGACCTTAACGAACGAAAAAGATTTTTGACAATCAAAAACGGCAATAATTCCCGAAGGGTTGTTCCCTTCGGGGTTGTCGTTTAGACAAAAAAGTTAGATACTATCGACCTTCAAACGACCTCATATAAGAAAAACGACTGAATTTAAAATTGAAGATTTTTCACTAACAACGAACGAAATCTCACAATCACAGAACCCCTAAAATCTTCCAGGGGGATGATCCTGGGGGGGCGTCGCGTATACCGAAAAGTTGCACCTAAATTAACCACAAAAGACTGTATTTAAAGAGAAACGATCGAATGAAAATTGTAAAATTTTTCCTAAGAACGAACGTTTTTTAACTGTTATTTTCAAATTTTAGATACGAATATCTTCCCGCGGGAGCTCCGGGCGAAGACGTCCTTCAGGCGAACAATTTAGGCCGAAGCCAGCTACAATCGAATTTATTAAAAGAAAATTGATCAAAAGCTAAATGTGGAAATTTTCCTAACAACGACCGTTTTAACTGATTTTATTCAAGTTTTGATGTCTATTATCTTCCACGATTTGATCTCGGCGAAGATATATATATAATATATAGATGATTAGACGGCTGTTCTATCGAAGGAACACCGTATTTCAAAACGGTTTTTGTCGTTTTTCTCCGGACCGGAGGCACTCACGGGGACGCCGGAGGTGTCTTTAGACGCGTCTCGCCGTGATCTATCCGATGCGATGGGTACCTACAACAAAAAAAAAATCCTATTTAATGACCTTTACGAACGAAAAAGATTTTTGACAATCAAAAACGGCAATAATTCCCGAAGGGTTGTTCCCTTCGGGGTTGTCGTTTAGACAAAAAAGTTAGATACTATCGACCTTCAAACGACCTCATATAAGAAAAACGACTGAATTTAAAATTGAAGATTTTTCACTAACAACGAACGAAATCTCACAATCACAGAACCCCTAAAATCTTCCAGGGGGATGATCCTGGGGGGGCGTCGCGTATACCGAAAAGTTGCACCTAAATTAACCACAAAAGACTGTATTTAAAGAGAAACGATCGAATGAAAATTGTAAAATTTTTCCTAAGAACGAACGTTTTTTAACTGTTATTTTCAAATTTTAGATACGAATATCTTCCCGCGGGAGCTCCGGGCGAAGACGTCCTTCAGGCGAACAATTTAGGCCGAAGCCAGCTACAATCGAATTTATTAAAAGAAAATTGATCAAAAGCTAAATGTGGAAATTTTCCTAACAACGACCGTTTTAACTGATTTTATTCAAATTTTGATGTCTATTATCTTCCACGATTTGATCTCGGCGAAGATATATATATAATATATAGATGATTAGACGGCTGTTCTATCGAAGGAACACCGTATTTCAAAACGGTTTTTGTCGTTTTTCTCCGGACCGGAGGCACTCACGGGGACGCCGGAGGTGTCTTTAGACGCGTCTCGCCGTGATCTATCCGATGCGATGGGTACCTACAACAAAAAAAAAATCCTATTTAATGACCTTAACGAACGAAAAAGATTTTTGACAATCAAAAACGGCAATAATTCCCGAAGGGTTGTTCCCTTCGGGGTTGTCGTTTAGACAAAAAAGTTAGATACTATCGACCTTCAAACGACCTCATATAAGAAAAACGACTGAATTTAAAATTGAAGATTTTTCACTAACAACGAACGAAATCTCACAATCACAGAACCCCTAAAATCTTCCAGGGGGATGATCCTGGGGGGGCGTCGCGTATACCGAAAAGTTGCACCTAAATTAACCACAAAAGACTGTATTTAAAGAGAAACGATCGAATGAAAATTGTAAAATTTTTCCTAAGAACGAACGTTTTTTAACTGTTATTTTCAAATTTTAGATACGAATATCTTCCCGCGGGAGCTCCGGGCGAAGACGTCCTTCAGGCGAACAATTTAGGCCGAAGCCAGCTACAATCGAATTTAATAAAAGAAAATTGATCAAAAGCTAAATGTGGAAATTTTCCTAACAACGACCGTTTTAACTGATTTTATTCAAATTTTGATGTCTATTATCTTCCACGATTTGATCTCGGCGAAGATATATATATAATATATAGATGATTAGACGGCTGTTCTATCGAAGGAACACCGTATTTCAAAACGGTTTTTGTCGTTTTTCTCCGGACCGGAGGCACTCACGGGGACGCCGGAGGTGTCTTTAGACGCGTCTCGCCGTGATCTATCCGATGCGATGGGTACCTACAACAAAAAAAAATCCTATTTAATGACCTTAACGAACGAAAAAGATTTTTGACAATCAAAAACGGCAATAATTCCCGAAGGGTTGTTCCCTTCGGGGTTGTCGTTTAGACAAAAAAGTTAGATACTATCGACCTTCAAACGACCTCATATAAGAAAAACGACTGAATTTAAAATTGAAGATTTTTCACTAACAACGAACGAAATCTCACAATCACAGAACCCCTAAAATCTTCCAGGGGGATGATCCTGGGGGGGCGTCGCGTATACCGAAAAGTTGCACCTAAATTAACCACAAAAGACTGTATTTAAAGAGAAACGATCGAATGAAAATTGTAAAATTTTTCCTAAGAACGAACGTTTTTTAACTGTTATTTTCAAATTTTAGATACGAATATCTTCCCGCGGGAGCTCCGGGCGAAGACGTCCTTCAGGCGAACAATTTAGGCCGAAGCCAGCTACAATCGAATTTATTAAAAGAAAATTGATCAAAAGCTAAATGTGGAAATTTTCCTAACAACGACCGTTTTAACTGATTTTATTCAAGTTTTGATGTCTATTATCTTCCACGATTTGATCTCGGCGAAGATATATATATAATATATAGATGATTAGACGGCTGTTCTATCGAAGGAACACCGTATTTCAAAACGGTTTTTGTCGTTTTTCTCCGGACCGGAGGCACTCACGGGGACGCCGGAGGTGTCTTTAGACGCGTCTCGCCGTGATCTATCCGATGCGATGGGTACCTACAACAAAAAAAAAATCCTATTTAATGACCTTAACGAACGAAAAAGATTTTTGACAATCAAAAACGGCAATAATTCCCGAAGGGTTGTTCCCTTCGGGGTTGTCGTTTAGACAAAAAAGTTAGATACTATCGACCTTCAAACGACCTCATATAAGAAAAACGACTGAATTTAAAATTGAAGATTTTTCACTAACAACGAACGAAATCTCACAATCACAGAACCCCTAAAATCTTCCAGGGGGATGATCCTGGGGGGGCGTCGCGTATACCGAAAAGTTGCACCTAAATTAACCACAAAAGACTGTATTTAAAGAGAAACGATCGAATGAAAATTGTAAAATTTTTCCTAAGAACGAACGTTTTTTAACTGTTATTTTCAAATTTTAGATACGAATATCTTCCCGCGGGAGCTCCGGGCGAAGACGTCCTTCAGGCGAACAATTTAGGCCGAAGCCAGCTACAATCGAATTTATTAAAAGAAAATTGATCAAAAGCTAAATGTGGAAATTTTCCTAACAACGACCGTTTTAACTGATTTTATTCAAATTTTGATGTCTATTATCTTCCACGATTTGATCTCGGCGAAGATATATATATAATATATAGATGATTAGACGGCTGTTCTATCGAAGGAACACCGTATTTCAAAACGGTTTTTGTCGTTTTTCTCCGGACCGGAGGCACTCACGGGGACGCCGGAGGTGTCTTTAGACGCGTCTCGCCGTGATCTATCCGATGCGATGGGTACCTACAACAAAAAAAAATCCTATTTAATGACCTTTACGAACGAAAAAGATTTTTGACAATCAAAAACGGCAATAATTCCCGAAGGGTTGTTCCCTTCGGGGTTGTCGTTCAGACAAAAAAGTTAGATACTATCGACCTTCAAACGACCTCATATAAGAAAAACGACTGAATTTAAAATTGAAGATTTTTCACTAACAACGAACGAAATCTCACAATCACAGAACCCCTAAAATCTTCCAGGGGGATGATCCTGGGGGGGCGTCGCGTATACCGAAAAGTTGCACCTAAATTAACCACAAAAGACTGTATTTAAAGAGAAACGATCGAATGAAAATTGTAAAATTTTTCCTAAGAACGAACGTTTTTTAACTGTTATTTTCAAATTTTAGATACGAATATCTTCCCGCGGGAGCTCCGGGCGAAGACGTCCTTCAGGCGAACAATTTAGGCCGAAGCCAGCTACAATCGAATTTAATAAAAGAAAATTGATCAAAAGCTAAATGTGGAAATTTTCCTAACAACGACCGTTTTAACTGATTTTATTCAAATTTTGATGTCTATTATCTTCCACGATTTGATCTCGGCGAAGATATATATATAATATATAGATGATTAGACGGCTGTTCTATCGAAGGAACACCGTATTTCAAAACGGTTTTTGTCGTTTTTCTCCGGACCGGAGGCACTCACGGGGACGCCGGAGGTGTCTTTAGACGCGTCTCGCCGTGATCTATCCGATGCGATGGGTACCTACGGCAAAAAAATTCCTATTTAATGACCTTTACGAACGAAAAAGATTTTTGACAATCAAAAACGGCAATAATTCCCGAAGGGTTGTTCCCTTCGGGGTTGTCGTTCAGACAAAAAAGTTAGATACTATCGACCTTCAAACGACCTCATATAAGAAAAACGACTGAATTTAAAATTGAAGATTTTTCACTAACAACGAACGAAATCTCACAATCACAGAACCCCTAAAATCTTCCAGGGGGATGATCCTGGGGGGGCGTCGCGTATACCGAAAAGTTGCACCTAAATTAACCACAAAAGACTGTATTTAAAGAGAAACGATCGAATGAAAATTGTAAAATTTTTCCTAAGAACGAACGTTTTTTAACTGTTATTTTCAAATTTTAGATACGAATATCTTCCCGCGGGAGCTCCGGGCGAAGACGTCCTTCAGGCGAACAATTTAGGCCGAAGCCAGCTACAATCGAATTTAATAAAAGAAAATTGATCAAAAGCTAAATGTGGAAATTTTCCTAACAACGACCGTTTTAACTGATTTTATTCAAATTTTGATGTCTATTATCTTCCACGATTTGATCTCGGCGAAGATATATATATAATATATAGATGATTAGACGGCTGTTCTATCGAAGGAACACCGTATTTCAAAACGGTTTTTGTCGTTTTTCTCCGGACCGGAGGCACTCACGGGGACGCCGGAGGTGTCTTTAGACGCGTCTCGCCGTGATCTATCCGATGCGATGGGTACCTACGGCAAAAAAATTCCTATTTAATGACCTTTACGAACGAAAAAGATTTTTGACAATCAAAAACGGCAATAATTCCCGAAGGGTTGTTCCCTTCGGGGTTGTCGTTCAGACAAAAAAGTTAGATACTATCGACCTTCAAACGACCTCATATAAGAAAAACGACTGAATTTAAAATTGAAGATTTTTCACTAACAACGAACGAAATCTCACAATCACAGAACCCCTAAAATCTTCCAGGGGGATGATCCTGGGGGGGCGTCGCGTATACCGAAAAGTTGCACCTAAATTAACCGCAAAAGACTGTATTTAAAGAGAAACGATCGAATGAAAATTGTAAAATTTTTCCTAAGAACGAACGTTTTTTAACTGTTATTTTCAAATTTTAGATACGAATATCTTCCCGGGCGAAGACGTCCTTCAGGCGAACAATTTAGGAAGAAGCCAGCTACAATCGAATTTAATAAAAGAAAATTGATCAAAAGCTAAATGTGGAAATTTTCCTAACAACGACCGTTTTAACTGATTTTATTCAAATTTTGATGTCTATTATCTTCCACGATTTGATCTCGGCGAAGATATACAGGGTTATTTGTAATTAGTTGAGCACCTTTTGCAGGCAGCCCCTCTACATCAATCCTAACAACATTTGTTCTACGACTTTTTAAAATTAATAGTTTTAAAAATTTAGTTTTTCCCATACAAAATTTATTTACTGCTTCTGAACGTGCATTTAACAACCTTGCAACCTTGAGCAAAGAAAGGCCACGCACCTTGCGTAGGCAAAATACGTGCCAAGGACACGAGCAGCGGGGCGCGGTGTGGCGGGTGGCGGGGTGATGCAGCGGCGGCGGTGCACGTTTGAACTTGATCCAGTCGTTTGTCACGGTCAATTAGATAGGCGTGTGCCGCGCGACCCGCTAGCTCCCGTTACTCGGTAACCGAATTTCGATTAGTGAAAACAGTACTGTGATGCCGTAACACAAGTATCGAGTACACCAAGATAGTGCGAGTGCTGGCTAGGTGTGGTAAGAGGAGTCGGTAAACAGTTGATTTTTAGGTGTGGTCTTTGTGTTGGATATGAAGGGGACTATTTTGCACCGGTATCGACGAGATATAAATTTAAGAGGTAATTTGTAAATATTGAATCCTTTTGTAAATAACACATTGTATTACCTTGATTAATTGTTAACAATTTTAATACACAATACGACGATTGGGTAATTATTACATACTGTTTGAAATAAAACAAAACATAATAATAAGTTATAATAGTATTACGTGCGTGGTACCTTACAAATTTCGTACAGCGCTAGACTGCCGCGACCTATACTTTAGACTGCTTACAAAATACAGAGTAATAAATAATCGAGGGAACAAAAATTTTTTTGTTTCGTTTATTCTGAGTTATTTATCAAGATTTTTTAAAAGTCGTAGAACAAATGTTGTTGGGATTGATGTAGAGAGGCTGCCTGCAAAAGGTGCTCAACTAATTAAAAATAACACTGTATATATAATATATAGATGATTAGACGGCTGTTCTATCGAAGGAACACCGTATTTCAAAACGGTTTTTGTCGTTTTTCTCCGGACCGGAGGCACTCACGGGGACGCCGGAGGTGTCTTTAGACGCGTCTTGCCGTGATCTATCCGATGCGATGGGTACCTACGGCAAAAAAAATCCTATTTAATGACCTTTACGAACGAAAAAGATTTTTGACAATCAAAAACGGCAATAATTCCCGAAGGGTTGTTCCCTTCGGGGTTGTCGTTTAGACAAAAAAGTTAGATACTATCGACCTTCAAACGACCTCATATAAGAAAAACGACTGAATTTAAAATTGAAGATTTTTCACTAACAACGAACGAAATCTCACAATCACAGAACCCCTAAAATCTTCCAGGGGGATGATCCTGGGGGAGCGTCGCGTATACCGAAAAGTTGCACCTAAATTAACCACAAAAGACTGTATTTAAAGAGAAACGATCGAATGAAAATTGTAAACTTTTTCCTAAGAACGAACGTTTTTTAACTGTTATTTTCAAATTTTAGATACGAATATCTTCCCGCGGGAGCTCCGGGCGAAGACGTCCTTCAGGCGAACAATTTAGGCCGAAGCCAGCTACAATCGAATTTATTAAAAGAAAATTGATCAAAAGCTAAATGTGGAAATTTTCCTAACAACGACCGTTTTAACTGATTTTATTCAAATTTTGATGTCTATTATCTTCCACGATTTGATCTCGGCGAAGATATATATATAATATATAGATGATTAGACGGCTGTTCTATCGAAGGAACACCGTATTTCAAAACGGTTTTTGTCGTTTTTCTCCGGACCGGAGGCACTCACGGGGACGCCGGAGGTGTCTTTAGACGCGTCTCGCCGTGATCTATCCGATGCGATGGGTACCTACGGCAAAAAAAATCCTATTTAATGACCTTTACGAACGAAAAAGATTTTTGACAATCAAAAACGGCAATAATTCCCGAAGGGTTGTTCCCTTCGGGGTTGTCGTTTAGACAAAAAAGTTAGATACTATCGACCTTCAAACGACCTCATATAAGAAAAACGACTGAATTTAAAATTGAAGATTTTTCACTAACAACGAACGAAATCTCACAATCACAGAACCCCTAAAATCTTCCAGGGGGATGATCCTGGGGGGGCGTCGCGTATACCGAAAAGTTGCACCTAAATTAACCACAAAAGACTGTATTTAAAGAGAAACGATCGAATGAAAATTGTAAACTTTTTCCTAAGAACGAACGTTTTTTAACTGTTATTTTCAAATTTTAGATACGAATATCTTCCCGCTTGAGCTCCGGGCGAAGACGTCCTTCAGGCGAACAATTTAGGCCGAAGCCAGCTACAATCGAATTTATTAAAAGAAAATTGATCAAAAGCTAAATGTGGAAATTTTCCTAACAACGACCGTTTTAACTGATTTTATTCAAATTTTGATGTCTATTATCTTCCACGATTTGATCTCGGCGAAGATATATATATAATATATAGATGATTAGACGGCTGTTCTATCGAAGGAACACCGTATTTCAAAACGGTTTTTGTCGTTTTTCTCCGGACCGGAGGCACTCACGGGGACGCCGGAGGTGTCTTTAGACGCGTCTCGCCGTGATCTATCCGATGCGATGGGTACCTACGGCAAAAAAAATCCTATTTAATGACCTTTACGAACGAAAAAGATTTTTGACAATCAAAAACGGCAATAATTCCCGAAGGGTTGTTCCCTTCGGGGTTGTCGTTTAGACAAAAAAGTTAGATACTATCGACCTTCAAACGACCTCATATAAGAAAAACGACTGAATTTAAAATTGAAGATTTTTCACTAACAACGAACGAAATCTCACAATCACAGAACCCCTAAAATCTTCCAGAGGGATGATCCTGGGGGGGCGTCGCGTATACCGAAAAGTTGCACCTAAATTAACCACAAAAGACTGTATTTAAAGAGAAACGATCGAATGAAAATTGTAAACTTTTTCCTACGAACGAACGTTTTTTAACTGTTATCTTAAAATTTTAGATACGAATATCTTCCCGCGGGAGCTCCGGGCGAAGACGTCCTTCAGGCGAACAATTTAGGCCGAAGCCAGCTACAATCGAATTTATTAAAAGAAAATTGATCAAAAGCTAAATGTGGAAATTTTCCTAACAACGACCGTTTTAACTGATTTTATTCAAATTTTGATGTCTATTATCTTCCACGATTTGATCTCGGCGAAGATATATATATAATATATAGATGATTAGACGGCTGTTCTATCGAAGGAACACCGTATTTAATGAAAATCGATAAATTATAAAATTTTGAAAAAACTTCTAAAATTACTTAACTTTCGGTTTTCGCCGTTCGTTCCACTACGCTGGGTGATTGAATCAGGATCGCTTGTTCTGGCGCTGTTCAGAGAGACACAGGACGGCCCATTCGGTTTTCGCCGTTCGTTCCACTACGCTGGGTGATTGAATCAGGATCGCTTGTTCTGGCGCTGTTCAGAGAGAACCTCGGAGGACCCGTCCCTCTCCACGGTTGATAGGGACGGGCCAACCGCCATCCCGGCTACGACCGCAACCGAGCCATCTAAATCCCCAATCCAGCGTGGGTGAGGCTGGGTGGGGACAAAGTATGGCTCGCACGCAATCGCGGCATCCACCTCCCACTGCGCAAGGGATTGCAGGAAAAGATCCTGTGCTCCCGCGCAGTGATTCAGGTTCGCCTGTAGGAAGCCATGTCTTTGTCTGATCATTGTGACATGGCTTCTACAGGCGGTTGATCCCGCACTACGCTTCGGGCAGCTGGCGAAGGACCAGCTGTCTTTCCTCTTTTTCGGGGAGCTTTGCAGGCGCCACTTCCCAATTCATGGCCCGCTGCGAGGCCCAGGTCGGAACAGACCGCGCAGCGCAAAACTCCAGTGCACTTGGCACGTACATGACCTGCAACGCCACACCGAAAACAAACGGCGCTGCGATCGGTATCCGTAGGGCAGAGCGCTCGTGTGTGCCTCGGTTCCTGACACCGGAAGCACCGCATAGGGCGCTCTTCCAAGAGCTCGACCCCGGCCGAGCTCCAACCCACAAGCAAGCGGCCCGCAGCCAGCAGGGCCTTGGCCGTGTCAACAGGGCACCGGGTAATTGTACTCCCCATGGCCCCAGAGCCCCAACGAATCTCACCGACACGAAGAGACTCGCTGGGACAGTTTGTGACGCGGCAAATCGCCGCCGCGATCTTCTCCATCGTGGCAGAGTCGTCCAGACCCTTGATTTTCACTGAGACCCTTTTTACAGGTCGGACGACATCTGCTACGCCATCAAGTGCTGTGCGCAGAGTTGTGGCAAAACTTTCCGCCTTATCTATAGCCGCTTTGGGCAGTTCTAGCAACCTGGCACCAGTGGCGCACCGCCGGATCTTTAGCCCGCTTTCAAGTCCTAAAGCACCGAGATCCACCTTCTCCGGTGCACGTTCTAGGACTTGAGCGTAGGTGACGCCTTTTTCAGCCGCCTCAGTGTTCAGTGTTATTATCACTGCTGGCGACCGAGGAGATGGCAGCTTAGTCTGGGACCTTTTTCCAGCTTTCTGACCCGTCTTGGCTTTTTTATTTTCACTTCCCTTTTTTGGAAGTCTCACAACTTTAGCAGCACCACTCAACGACTGAGGCATGCCAGGTGGTACAGACTTTTGAAGAGTCTTTTTCATACCTCTTTTTACAATGGTCGTCCACTCAGAAGACGCACTAGACGGTCCTACATTAGACGGCCGCACCGAAGTCGTTTTGGTCGAAGTATTCACGGGCAGGGAAGGTGCACCTGTGCGCTGATTAGGACGTGCGTCCAGATTCCCTGCCGCAGTCATGGCAGCCTCCTTTCTCCTATCTGCAGCGAGAGGCGGACGGAGATTCTTTTCTGGAAGGAGGCGATCTTCGATATTTCGGAAACGGGCGTTCATCATTACGCCCACCGATGAAATCACCGAGCGCCTAAACTCGTCGAAAAACTCTGTATTAAGAGATGGAGTTTCAGCAGCTGCAACGGCTGTTTTGGTTGCAGCCGCCTTCATCTCGGCAAACTCGCGTCTGTGAACTTTGAGTTCTGCTCGTAGGTTTTCTACCTCACGATAGAGACGCAGGTTGTTGGCATTAAGACGACGAGTCTCCTCGTTTGCAGTGCGTCCTGCCAGAGCCTCGACTGCCTCAAGAAGTTCTCTGGTAGACTCCTTAACAATTCGGCGTATGCCACCCTTGAGGTTCTGAGACTACCGGCAGAGTTCGCGCCACGCTACGAGAGCAGACGCACTCCAGGATAGCTGTAGAGCTGCGTCCCGCGAATGCCCGTAATGCCTCCGCTCCCATCATATCAGGGTCGTCCCTGTGCCATGACTCCAGGAACGACTCCTCATCAGAGTCACCTATAAGCACGGGTGGAACGGGCACCTTACGAAAGGCCTGCGATGTAAGATTCCTCTCATATTGGCCCTCCTCGGCCTCGTCGTTAAGGGCCCGCTGATCGGCTTTCGCCCGGGCGAGCCCACTACCACGCGTTAAGCTTTTGCGTCCGCGCCGGGAGGTGCTCCATTTCGAGGATGGTACACCAGGCTCCACTTCACTTCAGGACGCATCGCTAAGAAGTCGAGCGACTTCCGAAAAATGGCGCTTTCTTCTCTCACTCACTTCACCGTCGGACATTACAATCCCGCAAGTACGTGATTTGGTACTTTTTGGGAAGCACCGCCTTTCCACAAGGAATTTCAAAATCGAGATTCTCGCCAGTGTCATTTGCAGAAGACCCGACCAACGGCGTCGGATCATTTGCAACCAAATCGTCAGCATCCAAATTGTATAGAAAATCGGAGTCATAATGGATAGCAAGGTCGTCGTGTTGGCCCTGAGAAGGGCCCTTTGGTTGGTCCTGAGAAGAACCTTTTGGTTGGCCCTGAGAAGGGCCCTTTGGTTGGTCCTGAGAAGGACCTTTTGGTTGGCCCTGAGAAGGGCCTTTTGGTTGGCCCTGAGAAGGGCCTTTGGAGAATCTTCCTTTACTGTTACGTAAAGGAAGCATAACGTCAGCAATAATACCGAACGCATCCAAGTATCGTCTGCAAGATTCAGTCACCCGCCTGCCACCTGCGTTACCGGGGTCAGGACGGGGTCCAGGGGAGACGACGAGGACGTACTTGCACACACTTGGGGACTCCCCCTCGCCACCTTAACCTAACCTAACCTTTTTTTTTTTTTTTTTTTTTTTTTTCGTTGGAAAAATGCGTTTCCGCATCGTCACCCAGGCCAGGAAGGCGATGGCCGGGCGGTATGTGCGGCACCCGGCGACTGCCATTTTTAAGGCACCCCACTAAAAAACCAACGGCTGCCCACGACGCTACAATGGGACGCCACGGGATCGCTTTCGCACTCACCGTGGCGCCCCGGCGGAACTCCTCTATATAGGGGTACCCCGGGCAACCAGTGTACCCCTACCTCATAGACCTAGTGCAATGGCGAGAGAGGTCGCCCCCCCCTCTCACCTAGGCCTACGGCTACGGAACCACTCCACAGTCAACTCTGCTATCAGAGAAGTACCAGGAGCGATCCCGCGACCCTGCACCACACGCGCTCCAGCGCACTCCTCCCACGACAGCCACGGAATTCCTCCCGGCGATGCTGGATACCTGAGGAGGAATCCATCACTGTTTCCGAACCCCCCGCAACCAAGTGCGCCCCAGCACCGCACCTGGAGCAAAAAGTTCGGCCCACTCTACCCCACACGCCCATCATCAGACAGCCACGGGATACCTCCCGGCGATGCTGGATACCTGAGGAGGCACCCGCGACTGCCCCCGAGACCTCCGCCACCGAATGCGCCCCAGCACCGCAAACGGTAACGGAAATCCCAGGCACCGCCAAATGCCCAGACCATCTCCAGGTCCAAGCCTCCCTCTTGCAGACAGACCACCCCGAAAGGCAGCCTGCCCGCCGGCCAGCCATGAACCGGGCACAAACCCCCATGGCCGACCCACCTCGCGCCGAGTATTAGCCAACGGCTAATGCAAACCCGAAGGATCACATTAACCGTTGTTGCCCAGGGAGCACCGGCCCGTACCGCTTCCGATGCCACCGAACGAATCCGAGCAACAAGGGAAACAGACGGGCACACGAGGAGGTTCTCGGCGATGACGCCCCCCTAACCTAACCTAACCTAACCTAACATAACCTTTTTTTTTTTTTTTTTTTATCGTTGGAAAAATGCGTTTCCGCATCGTCACCCAAGCCAGGAAGGCGATGGCAGGGCGGTATGTGCGGCACCCGGCGACTGCCTAAGGCACCCCACTAAAAAAACCAACGGCTGCCCACGACGCTCAACTGGGACGCCACGGGATCGCTTTCGCACTCACCGTGGCGCCCCGGCGAAAACTCCTCCGTATAGGGGTACCCCGGGCAACCAGTGTACCCCTACCTCATAGACCTAGTGCAATGGCTAGAGAGGTCGCCCCCCCCTCTCACCTAGGCCTACGGCTGGGAAGGAACGGGCTGGACCCTTCTCCTTCGCAGCCTCTCCCGCTGAAGCTCGATGTGACTATGTTGCCATAGCCACAGCCGGCTCCGTGCTGGGCTCCGCGCTAGAGGGTTTCGCACCAGGTGCTAAACCTCGAACTCGCGGAGCCTTGCACACTCGGCTTCCCAATAGATGGGTCGCTGAAAGGCCTCGGTCCGCACAGACCGCGCACCGCAACATTCCGGTGCAAGTGGCTCGGGTGTGCCCCTCACCACAGCACCGGAAACAGACGGCGCTGTGATCGACCGCGGACGGGCAAGCCGCACGCACATGCCCAGGTGCCAGGCAGCTGAAGCAGCGCAGCGGCTGCGCCTCCAGCAGCGCCACCCTGGCTGAGCTCCAGCCCACCAGGACCTTCTCGGCGCTCATCAGCAATCTCGCCGCATCAGTGGGGAGACGGGCGAAGGTAGCGCCCATGCCCCCCCAGCTACCCCGACGGATCTCCCCAACGTGGAGAGCCACGCCAGAGCAGTTTGTGATGCGGCGAATCGCATTAAACACGTCTTCTTTCAGTACGGTCTCATCAAGGCCCTTGATTCGAACCGCCACTCTCTTCACTGGTTGAACGGCATCGCAGACCCCGCTCAACGCTTTGCGCATTTTATCGGCAAGCTTTTCGGCCTGTTCTGGAGTACCCTTGGGTAACTCCAGAAGCCTCGCTCCCGCTGCCGTACGCCGGATGCGGAGCCCGTCGTTCAGGCCAAGGTCGCCGAGTTTTATCAACTCGGCGGCACGACCCAAACATCGGGCATAGGACACCCCCATAGCCGCTGCCTCGGACTGCAGTTTTAATAAAACTGCAGGACACAGAGGTTTTGGCAGTTTGGGGGGGCCCTTCGGCAACTTCTCGCCCTTCTTCCGCTTGACCCTGCTCGACTTGGGTTCGGCTCCAGCCACTGGTCTCGAAGCCGAATTCAGGGGAGGGCTCCTCTTTTTCCCCTGACCCTTGCCCTTCCGGACAACCGTCGACCACGGCTCCTCTTCCGAGGGCCGTGGATGCGCAGCGGGCAACCCATGCCGAACCGACTACGCGTTACTCGTCTGCAAGACCGGCGTTGAACGCCCTTGCAGACGCGCGTCCGTGGTAGCGGCAGCGGCCAACCCACTCCGCCTTTTATCGGCCGCTAATGGCGGTCGGAGGACTCTCTCCGGAAGGAGACGATCCTCGATACCGCGCAGGCGAGCGTTCACCATTACCCCAACAGAGGTAATGATAGAGCTCTTTAGCTCCTCCAGAGAGTCCTCCTCCAATGAGGGCATCTGTACCGCGGCATTGGCCGCAGATGCCCTCATCTCAGCGACCTCCCTCTTCGTCGCCCGCATCTCCGCCCTAAGGGCCTCCACTTCTCGTTGAAGACGGGCGTTATCCGCCCGAACGCGGCTGCACTCCTCCGGTTCCGACCGGACAGCCAAGGCCGACACGACTTCCAACAGACTGTTGGTAGCCTCCCTCAGGGCCTTGACCATCGTACTCTTAAGGTGTTTGGACTTCGTGCTTACCTCAATGATCGAGGCAGCATGACGTTCAGCGACGGCCCGGAGTTCTTCAACTCCTAGTTGGGACGGGTCCAGCATAAGCTGCGCCTCCGACGAAAGATCTTCGTCGGATTTCGGCGCGCGCTCAGCCTTCCCTTTCCCACCACGAAGGGCCCGAGCGCTCAAAGAGCGCTCGAAAGCGGCCTCCTCCGCCTCAACTCTCATTGCTGCGAGCTCGGCTTTCGCCTTCGCAAGCCCGCTGCCACGTCCTTTTAGTGCTACTCCTCCACGCCGAGCCGTGCTGACCTTAGCCACGCCAGCAAACTCGGGATCGGAATCGGTAGCACTACCCGGGGACCGGATCACCCCATGGACACGCTTCCTACCAAGTGTAGGATACGGATTCGTCAGGTCGTCGGAGTCTGTGAGCTCGACGACGACCCCATCCACTACGCCACCACGCCTCACACTATTTTTATTTAACCTGGTCGGTATGGTATCGACCAGGGCAGGGACTCCTGCACGCGAGCGGTTTTTGCCCCCCCCAGAGTACGAGGGGCAGACGGCATCAGCGGCCGTGCGGGATTCAGCACCCGCCTCGGGACTCATTTTAAACTCGCTCATTCTCATGTTTTTTGGGCGCCCTCGTCCTTACCCGGCCCTTCGGCAGACGCCGCACCTCCGGACCGACACGAAACAAAGAAAAGAAAGAAAAAGAAAAGACGAAGAACAGGACGAAGGAGAAACAACGATACAACGACGACACAACAAGAAAAAAGGGTGATTTTTTATAGAGGTTGTCTTCCTCGCAGCCAGACGATCAGAGCAAGCTCCGTCAATCCAGCCCTCGTTCCCGCTCAGTGCGGCCTTCCGAGATCTTGTGGTCGTGCAATGCTCGCCCCGAAAGGCAAGCAGCCACACGTGCTAGTAGCTGTCCGCGCCGGCCGAAGCCGGTGCCCCTCATATCTGAGGGGACCTCCCCTATCCGCAACCCGGGGGACGCGCCAGATGGCGGCACTAGCGACCGCACACTGGAACCTAACCTAACCTAACCTAACCGAGTTCGCGTTACGCTACGATAGCAGCAACACGCATTTTCAGTGCGGTAAAGTCGCTCCGTAAATAATTACGACAAATAAAATAGTGAAGTGAGCAAAAGTTTTCGGATTGCAGTGAAATTGGTATCAATCGATAGGGCTAATTACTGTGTACGTGCGTGTGTAATTAGAATTTTCGAGAAAGTCTTGTGTGAAAAGTTATAGTGAAAATACGGAAAAATTCAAAATTTATAAAACTTTAAGTTCAAACGCTGCCGAATCTAAAGCGGTGACCCCTTTTTTTATTTCATCATTAGATAGGTCTCTTCAAGACCTACAAGTGGACACTAAATTTAGAATTTTTGGACTGGAAATAGAAAAGTTATAGTGGAAAAACTAAAAAGTGAGTGCGGGTCCATTTCGCCCACGGACGTGTTGCGAAAAATCTAACAACGTAGTTGTGTAGTGCTTATCAAGACCTTTTCATCAAGCCCTCATTTGTGAAAATTGGACTTTATTTGGAAAAACTACGACGCATCAAAAGTTGCAGAAATAATCAGTTAAGTTTAGAAGTTAATATCTCCGAAAATAGATCGATAACATATACTAAAATTTATTTAAACCTGTTCAGAATATATCCAGGAACATCCATATAAAATTTTAGAATTTTTGGCAAAGCAGTTTTCAAGTAATTCATCAATACCTAAAGCTTTGATTTTAATACTTAGAAGATAACAGTCGGCGTCATCGAGGTGGAAAATTCCTAAGAATTGGAACAAATATCTCTTTCTCTGTGCTCCACACTGTCACCCGTAACTACCTTTCCCTGTCCTCCAAAGCGTGCTAGTCTTCCCTGTCTAGCACACCACCCGTCCCTGTCTCCCATAACATAGCACCTTCCTTGTTTCCCATATTATAATAAAAACTACCCTTCCCTGTCCCCCATAGCGTGCTAGCCGTCCTAGTCTAGCACACAACCTCTCCCTGTCCCCCTAGCGTGCTAGCGTTCTCTGTCTAGCACGTTACCTTACCCTGTCCCCCATAGCGTGCTAGTCGTCCCTGTCTAGCACACTACCTCTCCCTGTCCCCCATAGCGTGCTAGTCTTCTCGGTCTAGCACGTTACCGTTCCTCAACCTTTCCTTGTCTAATACACCACCCACGCATACCAACTCTCCCACGCATACCTACACCTATACCTTTACCTATACCTACTCATACCTGTCCCACACAGTATATCCTTCTCTGTCCCCCACACTACCTTCCTTACTCTAATACACCACCCGCGCATACCAACTCTCCCACGTATACCTAAACCTACACCTATACCTATACCTACTCATACTTGTCCCACACAGTATATATCCTTCCTTGTCCCTCACACCATCTCCCTTACTCTTATACACCACCCGCGCATACCAACTCTCCCACGCATACCTACACCTACACCTATACCTATACCTATTCCTATACCTACTCATACGTGTCCCACACAATATACTATCCTTCCTTGTCCCTCACACTATCTCCCTTACTCTAATACACCACCCGCGCATACCAACTCTCCCACGCATACCTATACCTATACCTATACCTATACCTATACCTATACCTATACCTATACCTATACCTATACCTATACCTATACCTATACCTATACCTATACCTATACCTATACCTATACCTATACCTATACCTATACCTATACCTATACCTATACCTATACCTATACCTATACCTATACCTATACCTATACCTATACCTATACCTATACCAATACCTATACCTACTCCCGCAGATTGAAAAGTCCCAGCCCCATACTAATTTGGCCAAAATTATTCTAAGTCCCAATTTAATTGATCGAAATTTTTTTAAGTCCCTACACCATAGTAAATCTGGTCAAATTTTTTAAGTCTTTTATATTAAATTTATTAAAACTTTTGTTAAGTCCCCCGCATCCACCCACACCATCTTCCCACCCACGCACGCCCATATACACCCCCGCAAATTTTACTACTCCCCCCTCCCCACCCCACACTAAAGTTCGACCCACGAAACCTCCACTCCCCCCCCCCCTCCTCGCCCCCCTCCCTCACCCCCGCAGCCCATAACTCCGGATCCCGTCATCCGATCGGGACCGGACTTTTTTCTGCTGCCTTGTTAGGGCTGAGTGGTCCTTTCTGCCCCAACACTTTTCCTAAATTCCCCCCCCCTTCTACCTCCTCGGCACCTTACCATAACCCCGCGAGCCACAACTCCGGAACCAGTTGACGGATCTGGACTGGACTTCTTTCTACTGGCTAGTAAGGTCCGTGCGCTCCTTTTCCCCCCAACACTTTTCCCAATTTCCCCTCCCAAGCACCGACTTCTTCACCCCCGCGGGCCATAACTCCGGTACCGGTCATCTGATTGGGACCGGACTTGTTTCTACTGGTAGCCCAGGTCAGTGCCCGGAATCCTACCCCAACAGATTTCCCCTCCCGCACCCACTTCCTCACCCCGCGGACACCCTAAAACCCTAGTGGCCTATAACTTTGGAACCGGTCGTCGGATCGAGTCCGGGTTAATTTCATCTTGCCAGTTGGAATTGCACTCTCTCTATCCATTCCCTACCCTAAATTTAACCCCATCCCCCCCTTCCATACCTATTCTCTCCCAGAGATACACCCCATCGTTGACACAAAGCACAAAGATGTCCCAAAGCAGTGGATCCTCTAGAGGGCTGCGATCGGCGGAACCTGCCGCACCGAAGAAAGAAGCTGACATTACAACCAGGAAGAAGATTTTCACTAAACGCCTTCTTGACATCCAGCAGACTCTGGCGACTCCCGCCAGTGATAGCGACACGTCAAACGCTCCCAGCGTTTCTAGTCGGGAATCTACAGGAGACAACACCTCCCAGGTTCTCTCAACTCTACCGGTAACGGCGAACCGGCTGTTTCAGGAGGCTAAAGACCAAATGGAACAGTCGGGGAACCTTAAGACCAGTATCAAAGAAAAGGTACTGGAGAACCTGGGAGCGATCTTTGAAATTGTTCTGAGACTCAGCGAGTCGCGGCAGACACTGCAGACCCAGCTCGAGAGGACCAAAGCCCTGATGGCAAGCCAGATGGCCGCCAGGGAGCAGGAGCAGAATTATATTACTGTCAATATTTTGTTAAAACTGTTTTAAACTGTATAAAGTAAATATTAAAATTTTCTTATTACAATTGTAAATATCTCTAACTCGTAAATTTAATTTCATTAGTAACAGTCACAGCTGCAACAATAAAGAAGCAAGTTGTAAAATTTGTAAATATTTCCTATCTGTAAAGACATGATATGTTGTATAAAACGATTCACTGTAAACCTATCAATGTTTAGTTATAACTACAATCTAAAATGTATTAATTGCAACGAATGGTACACAAAAGTACAGATATGATATGTATTGTAGTTCACACAAAGCCTTGACATGCACATAGCATAAACACATCAATCTGCGAAAGACTGATCCTTAGAACTGTACCAATCACAACACTAATTATTGTAAATATTATGATTATTAATAACAACATGTGTGAGCTATTCTGCAACAAGAGTGATAAAAAAATAGTAAAATATTAAAATAAATATAGAAAAATTAATTAAATAAATTCATTTAAACGAACAAATACAACGTAATACCTAATACATAACTTGTGAAAATAGCTGACACCCGCATGGACTCACCCTTCACACACAAATCACAAACGCCCACAATAAAATTTACAAACTGAAAAAATTATTCCTCCCAAACACTGATTCCGTCCACCCATGCGGAAGATGCCTACGAACTAAAAAAAAAAAAAAAAAAAACCTAACCTAACCGCCTCGAGCGTGGCCCCCAGCCTGACGAGTCGGGACTCTGCTGGCGAGCAGAGTGCCCAGATCCTCTCCACCCTTCCCACTACCGCAAACCGGCTGTTCCAGGAAGCGAAGGAACAGATGGAGCAGTCGGGGAACATAAAGACCTCGATAAAGGAGAAGGTGCTCGAAAACCTGGGGGCCATGTTCGAGATAGTAATTAGTAAAAAATATTCCGTAAGTACTTGACCGATCACAATATTTTTTTTTCTAAATCATTTTTTTTTTTCGACAACGCTGTTAAAAAAAATGATGAAAATCGGTTCAGTAGGCTTAAAACTCGAAATAATATCTTTAAATATATTATCAATACCAATGGCACTAAGATAATTTTACATTATTTTTAACCTCTTCATTACTATTTAATTGGTCTTGTGTATAAAGTTGTTTATTTTATCTACTTTTATGTAATTGGCTCAAGCCCACACACTAAATACTAATGCATCAGTAACAACTAACAAACTCTCATTTAGTTGTAAACACCGTGTTAAATAATTTCATAGAAATATTAAAAAACTTTATCTATACTAATATTATAAAGCTGAAGAGTTTGTTTTTTTGAACGCACTAATCTCTGGAACTACTGGCCCGAATTAAAAAAAAAATTGTGTTGAATAGTCTGTTTATTGAGAAAGGCTATAGGGTATATGTCATCTTGTTGTGACTAATAGAAGTCAAGCAGCAATGAAAAATGCTGCAAAAACGGGAAAAGATTTCTGTGTTGAGAGTTTTCCTCGCGTGCGCTGAGTAAACCGTGAAAGTTACGCAAAAATAATGTATAATGAAATTGTTCCCCTTTAAAAGTTCTAAAAAGAAATCCGCGACAGCATATATCTAGCTCTTAAGGTTAACTCCCTATAACCTTTTATGTGGTAATTTAATTAGTTCTCAAATCTATCTATACATATAATAAAATTGTAACTGATCCATTCCTGTACATGGAATAAAAAAAAAACCGGCAATGGTTTTCAGTTTGTCTGTTTGTCTGTATGTCTGTATGTTTGTGCACGCTAATTTCAGAAACGGGTTGATTGATTTTGCTGCAGTTTGCGGAAATATATTGTCATGAGATTCACTTTACATTTTGTTTTTTTTTAACATTTGGTTAACAAATGAAGAAGTTAATAATCTCTTATCGTTATAGCATTGCTGCTTACCAGTTTGAAGGTTTATAATTTTTACATACATTCGTAAGCACAAAGGGTACGTTTTATCAAATACGAAATCTACGCGTACGAAGTCGCAGGCACAGCTAGTACATAATAAGTTTAAGTTTATGTCCTAAAGGAAACAGTAAACTAAGACATTTTTATTATTTTATTTATACGGTCAGCGTTTATTTGTACAAAAGTAATATTCTTTTTTAAATTCATTCTCTTCTCGAATGCCGTTTAGTAACTAAGGTGTATAAAAAGTCTGCACACACCGACCATTACATACATGCACACTCACACCACCATCCGGACTACTTAGCAGCGTTACCTCGTACCTTAATAAATAGTACCTTAGTAGAGCTTTACAACCATGCGACCTTAAATACGTGTGTGACGAACTGAATGACGTTTGAAAAGTATTAGAAAGAAATGGATACAATTGGTGTCGCAGCCTAAGACTCGTAAATGGCAGAACTTACTATATTATATTATTGAATAATCATCATGGTTCAAAACTTTTAGCATAAAAAGTTTCGTATACTTTAGCTGTGCTTTCTTTGAAATATTCACGATTTTAGGTTGAAGAGCTACTTCTGTAAACTTATAATTTTGCATTTTGGCTCGTATATAATTTAAAAATACATTTCCTAAGGCTACATATTTTATACACAAATCTTATCACTGATGTTGCCTCTAGAGCTTCCTTTCTGTCGCACTTTATCTCAGTGTTGCTCACGTTAAAGAGCACGTCACTGCAGCCAATGTCAGAATTAATAAATACTTTTCTTGCTAATTTTTACTGTGCCTGAATGCGTATTCTCCTACCACGAATTGTAATATATGAACAAGGTGGCTAGGAGTTTTATATTTAAAGTTCTCTCTTAAGTCAGGGGAACGTTAGTGTATAAGGGTTTTTAAATTTTTAATATTTTTTTTCTGCTTTTTAAAGTTATGTTACTGGCTTCTGAATTGTACTAAATGAACCTACAGACACACAATATTTTCAATTGTTTAAGTATTTCTATTAATCTATCCTCATATTATAAGGAGGAAATATTTGTTTGTTTCTTTGAATTGAATAGGCTCCGAAAATACGGGACCGATTTTTTTAAAAATCTTTTAGCATTAGAATTATACATGATGATGCATAAAGGTCATATTTAATACGAGAAATATATATACTATATTTAATAAAATAAGGGTCCACGTGAAAAATTCGACAATGTAATAAATTATAAATGTATTAAGTAACATGATTCAAGACTTTTTCATATGGGTAGGTAGATAGATAGGTAGGTTTTATATATACGAATATTAATAAATATAAACATTTAGAGTTAAAATGATTTACAATCACTTATAACACTATGATGAAGGGATTTATATTATCACTAGCTGTTGTCCGTGATTCTTTATGACTACGATCATAAGCCATATAATTATATTTTTACAGTCTACGTGGACGCAGACACGGGCAACAGCTATCCCTAATAAAGTAATTTTGGCCTTCATAAAAAGGCTTTTTTTCCTATATAGCGCAGGCGAAGCCCATGGGAACAGCTAATTATTGCATAAGAACCTCTCCCCCGCATGAATAAATCGAAACCATATTTGGACGCAAAAGTTTATGATTTTTTTATAGGCCAATGATATATCTCATTTTAAAAAACTAACTTGCATTCGAACCGGAAGTTTGTCGTAAAAACGTTAATAGTTTGTGGATTGCAAATGTCACCCGTCAATTTTTTTGACGGTTATGTGCAGCGCATACGACGGGTCGGGTAGAAGGAAAAAAGTGCTACTTTGTTAAATAGAAATAAATACCAAAAAGGTTAGTAAAACCATTTAAAAATATATATTTAGATTCTTTTGACTTTCTAGAATATGGGAAAAGTTTGATGTTTGCTTGATTATGTTTTTTTACCTTTTTTTTTTCACTTTTTAAAATATGCCATATATGGCTTGGTATGCATTTAAGGCATCTTATTGCTTATTCCAGAAATGCACCCAGCACGCTTCTACGGCACTGCTAAGCATGTTAATATTATTCCTGGTGATGGTAGCGTGAGCGATGATGATATTGATTCAGATCGTGATGATAATTATGACCTAAGCTCAATTAGTTTACCTCCAAAAAGACACATTATTATACCCGAGTCTGAATCTGATTATTCTGAAGCAGATGACGTGCCTTTGATAAATTTACAGTCTGCAACAACGTCCAAAAGACTACTAAAAAAAAAACAGGTTATTTGGAAAAAAGGGAAAATGCCAGCTTACGATGCCAACAATTTTGAATTTATGGAAAACACAGATTTACCTGATACTATAAAACAACTAGATTCTCCGGCAGACGTTTTCAAGTTCTTGTTCACAACTGACATGATTGATTTTATTACTGAGCAATCTAACCTCAAGTCTATACAAGACAACATCAATAAACCAGCAATTATCACGAAAAAAGAAATTGAAAAATTTATAGGGATCGTCATATTTATGTCCTGTGTGAAATTACCGGCAACAAGAAAGTATTGGTCTAAAGAAGTAGGGCAGTCACAGGTTTACGAAACTATGACCTGTAACAGATTCGAACCTATCAAAAGATTTTTACATTTAAATAATAATGAGAAGTTTGTACCCCGTGGAGAGAACGGGCACGACAAATTATTTAAAATTCGGCCTTTATTGGATATGATTTGTGAACGTTTAATGTTAGTCCCTAAAGAAGAGTTTTTAGCTGTAGACGAACAAATAATTCCTACCAAATGTCGTCACGAATTAAAGCAGTATAAGCCAGCTAAACCTCATCAATGGGGTTAAAAAAATCAAGTTCTAAGCGGCGTTAGTGACTTTAGCTACGATTTCGACATCTTTTCTGGTGACCAAAGCAATTCGTACCCTTCAGATGCGCCAGATCTTGGTGTTAGCTCAAATGTGGTCACTCGACTGACATCGACAGTTCCACGACATCAAAACTATAAAATTTGTTTTGATAACTGGTTCAATAGCCCAAATCTTCAAGTTTATCTTTACAAAAAAGGTTTACTTCCTTTAGGAACTGTGCGTCTAAATCGTGTTCCAAACTCAAATATGCCTTCTGAAAAGGAACTAAAAAAGCGAGGACGCGGAAGCATGGAAGAAAAAGTAGCAATCATAGATGACGTAAAGCTAGGCCTGGTTTCCTGGTTTGATAACAAGAATGTAAATCTTTTTTCAGCTTACGTTGGAAGCGAGCCAACGACAACGAAACGACGTTATGTTCGACAAGACAAAAAATATGTTCAGATACCTTCTCCTCAAGCTGTCGATGTTTATAACCAGCATATGGGAGGAGTAGATTTACTTGATTCTAAGCTGGGCTATTACAGAATCCATTTGCGGTCTCGTCAATGGTACAAGAGAATTTTTTTTCATATGGCGGATATGTCGCTTGTAAATGCTTGGTTGTTGTGGCGCCGAATCAATAAAGGACACCTACATGCCTTTGTATGATTTTAAACTTGCCGTTTCCGAGCATATGCGAAAGGCAGAGAAAGCAGTTATTACCAAGAAACGTGGTTGTCCATCTAGTATCCTAGGAACACCGACATCTAGCCGGGGTGGCACTCCCATCAGTTTGCCAGACTCTCCAGTACCCGCAAAAAAGTCAAGAAAGACTCCAGCTAGACATCAGGATATGCCTTTAAATTCTGTGCGTTCTGATGAAATTTGCCATTATACAATTATGCCAATATTGTTCTAAATTTCGTTCTTTCACATTATGTAAAAAATGTAATGTTTTTTTGTGTTATAACGACAAACGCAATTGTTATAAAGAATTTCACGAAGCATAATTCCATTTTTTCTTAGGTGCATACGAAGCCATATATGACTGAACATTAGTTAGCTAGAGTGTATACGAAGCCATATATGGCGTCATTTAATAACTTCTATAATTTAAGTAATTAGGCCTAAATAAACACATTTTCGTTAAAAAAAAAAAAATATTTCATCTCTTTAATAATTCGTGCAGTAAGGGGTTAAATTCATTCTCTTCTTGCTTTTGAACTATCGGTTCAGTAGGCTTAAAGCTCGAAATAAGCTAATCTTTAAATATATTGTCAATACTAATAGCACTAATGGCGATGATTTTAGTAGACTATAAACATGTGTGAAAGATTATGTCAAGTAAATAAATTTTAAAACTTTACACATATAGTAAATAATACTAGAATGTTTGTATTAAAACTTCAACAAATAATTTACTGTTTACTTAAATTTGATACTTTTATTAAAACCTCGTCCAATTTTTTTTCAATTTGTTCAAAGTAAGATGACGATAGCAAATAAACACTAACAATAACTGGAACAAGCTTACGATAATTATGAATTTCTATAATTCTACTGATGCTTTTTCAACAGAAAGGTTCACTACTTCTTTAGATTCTTTTGAATTTTATCGGTTTATTTAATAGAATCAAAGAGTGAACCGCTCCGTTGGTCGAGTTGTTAGCGAAGACGCCTAACGTAAGGCGACACAATAGGGCTCCGGTTCCATCCCCGACAGGGACAGGCATGTATGTGATGAGCATAGATGTCTGTATTTCTGGGTTTGGTAGTTTATTAAATATATTCTCAGTATTTAAGACAACCCACTTTTCATAGCCATCTATTAAAAGGGCTTACTTTGCAGAATATAACACATTATAAAAAATCTTTAATCCAAGATGGCCGCCAGTACAAAATGGAGGATCAGGTACGGTACGGTACGTACTTGATGTTACGGTAAATACTTTGATGTTAGGTAATGAGGCAGAAGATATCCATAAAATCCGGGTACGTAACTTAGCGACACAAACTGGTCGAGTTTTATTTGTCTTGGTGGTTGTGGAATGCAGGTAACTACTGCAGACTCCGCTGTTATTTATCTCGATTCCAGTGTTTGCTACAGGTCAAACTTATGTGGCATTAAGTAGAGTCTTTGGCCGTTCTTTAAACCGAAGAAGTAAACTGCTCCAAGTTGACTTTAAAGAAACCTTGTAACACTGGCGCATTAAAAGAAATGGATACAGTGAGAAATGTTACAAGTACAACTTACCACTAATTACTATTATAACTAATTGTATGAGTTATATAAAATATATACAGATTTAAGTTCTCAAAACAACGAAACACATAACCGAAAAACACAATAATAAACAGTAAAAAATAAAACCCAAAAAGAAAAAATAAATAAAAACAAACATTTATTACTTGTTAATAAAAAAGAACTAAAAAGTGAAAAATATTTTAATCCGATGTATTAAAACCCCGAGGCCTTCGATCTTCAGCAAGACCACAGTCGGAAATAAGCCATGGACGAGATTAGAGCTTTTAGCCATAGCCTTTTTACCATTTTCATAGAACCACGGCGCTGACTGGCATTTCCAGTTTTTCTGTATGAAATGGGGACGTATTAGTCAAAAAGGGCGAGGATGTGTGTGGTTAAAAAAAAACATTTTGTCGATTGAAGATCCTTTATCACACCCAATTTATGGCGAAAGAATCCGTAACCAAAACACTATTATCAATATTTTTACAGTTTCTAAGCTTTATAAGTTTAATTTGTATTTTGGGTATTTTTACCTTGTAAGAAATATATAAAAGGTCATGGTATGAAAATGCAGGTGCTGGTAATTGGACCATACTTAATTATGTAAGAAGGCACATAATTAGGTCCAGCAAAGTAGAAGAAGTGTGGTGTGAAAAGTCTAGAGCTAATATTTCTATATTAAGAGAGTAAGCAAGACAACGTAATTGATTTGCTGCTCTGGAGTCATGTTTTTACAAGCAAGTATTAAAGTCTTCCATGACTATGAGATGCTTACTGTTGTTTAAGATTTTCGGAAAAAGCCCTTTTTAAAAAACAATATTTAATTGACAAAACACTTTATTTAAATTAAATACAATATATGAGCTAAATTAAAAGAGCAAGAGTCACGCGCGGAATATGGATTCGAACTGAACTATTATCTTATTAAAAATACTGTAAGAAATCAAAAAGACTGACTAGGTGAATGTATTAGGGATGTTAGGCATTATTATTATCCTAAATGGTTAGGGATGTTCGGAGTGTAGCTATTGGTATGCTAGAAGAATAAATATTATTTCGAAGAAAGTCTTGTTCTTTTTCAATTTCAGGGATTATATTTCGTTTATATGAAAACATGTTATAGTTGCCCAATTGAACAAATTTAAAATTATAAAAAATTACGAAATAACAATTATAAAATAGTTTATTACAAAAAATTAGGTACAGAAGTTAATGCTTTGGAAATAATTTCCGATTCATAGATCGGAGTTGCGGAACTATCGAACACATTTATATTATCGCTAATATTAGTATTGTATTAGTATTATATATAATTCTACAACTAATTAAACTATCCAACTTACAATAACAAGATCTATCTAGTGATGGCTACATATTTAGTTGATATAATTATAGTGGCATAAGTATAATTGGTAACACCAACAGGGTAAGAAATATTAGGAATATTATATATATATTTTTTTTTACTAAAAAGTTGCTACTTAAGACAAATACATTTTTTTCATAATTATAATATTATAATAAGTAACTATTTCAGAAACATTTATTAAGGAACATATTTTTTTTAGAAATAGACTTACGTTAAACCGATGCTAGTCAGTTAAAAACCTATAGTTTTCATCAGGTACTGTAAACAATTATTCGGAATTATTATGAAGGGATAAAAAGTATTGACCTTGCTAAACATAATTCCATTTATTATGTTTTATATTAAAAAAAAAAGAGTTAACAAATTGCTCTCTAGAACATTTAGAATTTACACATTTACACATTTTAATATTTCACAAATTTTACAGTTTAAGTTTAATATCTGGTTGATTAGGAGTTTGCCATTTTTATCTTCTTTTAAGATTTCATTCTTGCTTTGGTGAGTTTCTGTCACTGAAGTCTACGCAGCAATCGTATTTTAAGAAATTAACACGTCAAAATACTAAAGCAACGGTAGACCACAGTGACAGACAAAGTGTTTATTTTCATCACTAAAAAATCTAACAAAATTAAATAAGTTATTAAAGGTGCGGATAAAAATTATAATTGATTAGTTATTATGATGTAAACAATAATAATTGAATATTTTATAAATTAATAACTTAATAAAATAAATCCCAAAATTATATTAACCTCATCTAATAAGTTGATATTTTCATTAAGGGGCTGTGTATACTAAATGTATATTATAGCGGACGGTAATTTATTTCTTATAAATGACACATAAAAAAAAATATTACTATTATATGAAGGACATATACTTTTTTGAGATAATATTATTGTTTTGAGTACAATTAAATATATAACTCCCTTTTTATATCTTTTTTGCTACTCCTTCGTTCTTCATCACGTGAGCCTGGCTTTAGTGAGTTATATTCTTAAATTGTACTTAAATCCTTACCAAGTGTTATTTACATGGTTAAAAAAAAAATAATACATTCCTCTTTTAGTACAAAAACACTCTTCATCAAAAAAAAGGATAGTACATTCAGTACAACTACATGATAGTAGTTCAAAATACGAAAGCTTGACTAGACCAGAGCGATAACTTTTATCTGCATCGGTAAAAATATAATTAATTGTTATCATGTAAACAATAATTATTGGAGATCTAATTATAGACTTCTTTTATAGATCTTTTGTTGTTCTTGTGTAGTTACTTATCGTGGTTGCAATCGTATTTTAAGAAATTAACACGTCAAAATCCGAAGGCGACCTTAGACCATAGTAAAAGACACAGTTTTTATCTTCATCACTAAAAAAATCTAACAAAATAAAAGAAGTGATGATGAAAGGTAAAGATAAAAAAAATAATTGAAATGTTGTTATCATGTAAACAATAATTATTGAAGATTTAATTATTTTCTGGTAGTTCACTGCACCAGCTCTCCTTTGAAAATAAATTAATGAAATTTTAACAAAAAGTAAAATTCGTTTTGCAGATCTTACATTACAATATAGGTTTACTCTTAAAATATATTTTTAAAAATATCTTCGTATATTAAAGATCTATTTAAGTTTTAGTGATCAGCTAATCCAATGCTTACTTGTTATATTTTTGCCAAACTTCACACATGGTTTTTACTAACATATTTGTGTTAGTAGAAAAAGAAAAAGTGCATTAAATTATTCTTTTTAACGATATTTAGTGTTCGCTCAGTAATATTTTCATTTTCTGTTTCAGGCCCATCATGTAATTGAAAAAATGTTTATTCTAGATTTCATTTCAAAACCATCAAAATATATATATAAAAGGAATTATAGGATAATATATATATGAAAGGAATAGTTTTATTTTAATACTTAGTGATGGTAGGATATATAAAAATACCAGGTAGTTATCAAAAATGGTAATTCGTGTGAGAATTGAGGATTTTTCTATCACCAACGAAGTGTCAACAGAAAAGAGAATTCTCGACGACAATCTTATTTTGTGAAATTTAAATTTAATATTCTTTAATTTTTAACATATATTTAATTAAAGGTTGTTTGTATATTAAAGGCATATTTATCCAGATTATACAATTATTTATCTATAAAATAAATGAGTTAAGGTATTTTAATGTTAAATCTTAGCATTAAATCTCTGATAATAATAATTTATTTCTTTAATTTGGTTACTCAGTTTTTTCTGGTTTATATGTTTATTTTCACTGTAGAATTTCGCGTAAAATTCTGTAGCAATATTTATAATATCCATTCGGGTGTTAGCTGTAGTAGAGCTGGAATGGAGAGCTGGAATCCAGTTTTTTGATTTGTTCATTTCTTTGTAAGCTTTTTTAGATGACCTTGAGTTTTCAATGTTTCTTTTTATAGTCTCTATTCTGTACGTATCGTAACATCTCTTTATTTCTTTGCTCGTGGTTTTGTAGAGCATTTTCAAGTTTTCTTTGTCCGTCTTGTTTAATTTTGTTTTGTTTTGTGACTCGTTACGTTCTTTCATTAATTTTAGTGCTTTTTCTGTTAGCATGTATATTGTATTTTTTGCTTTTTTTAATATTTTTCAAGCTGTTAAATATAGACTGTTCTATTTTCTGGTAGTATTCATTTGCTTTGTGGTCGGTTTCCGTCGATATAAGTTCAGGTACGTATCTTTTCAGGTTCTCGAGGTAAGTCTCTTGTTCTTTTAATGTTTTTAATGTAATTGTCGGGTTACAATATTTGCGTCTACTCCTTTTTGTTGCATTCAAGTTTAACGTAGCTCGCAGCATTCTGTGGTCTGAGCCGTAGGAGAGCGCTGACACAAATTCGAATTGGGTATTTAATTTTGTTTTTATTGTCATGATATAATCGATCTCGTTTTTTGTATTTTTATCAGGAGTTATCCATGTCCACCTCTTGCGAGTCTCCAGATTAAACATAGTGTTTGTGATATTCAAATTATATTCGTATGCATACTGAATAAGTCTCTCTCCACGAGTACTTCTGGTTCCGTTTCTATATGGCCCAGTTACTGCATGTTCATGTTGTTTCGGTTTCCCAATTTGTGCATTATAGTCTCCCATGGAGATGATGTTTTCAATCGAAGTAGAGTCGTGGGCTTTAGCTAGGTCTTCATAGAAGGCATCTATATCTTCTTGTGATGAGCCTTCAGTAGGTGCATGCGCTTGTATAATGGTAAATGGCATGTTTTCTAAAACTATTTCCAGCATACAAACTCTATTTGATATTCCGATAAAAGTTATAATGTTTGTTTTATATTTTTTTTGTACTAAAAAACCCACTCCGAGTTGACCTTTCGTTTTTCCGAGATAGTACATAATATAGTCGTCGTCTTCTATAATATTTTCCCCTATTCGACGGATTTCACATAGTCCCTATATAACATGGTTGATGTTTTTTAACCCTTAACTTGGCAGACTTTTATATTTTTGAATATCAAAATAATATTCATAGCACTTAACCCCAATGACCCAAGGTGTCTAGAAAAAATACATAAAAAAAATAATCATGAGGGTAGTTTAAAAAAATCATATGTATCTTGTTATATACATTGCCATGAGCATTGACAAATATATTCCGCAAACAATGTATCTCTACAGATTCATTGCCCAATTATCTATGATTTGATTACATAATAATTTAAATTAAAATAAATATAAGAACCACGTTAATGATAATCAAAAGTTTGTACCATTTATTTAATGAAAAAAATAGATAGATAGATAGATAGATAAGCACTTTATTGCACACAAAATAAAAAAAATAAAAGAAAATTACAATAATCAGCGGAGTTCTAACATTTAAAAATAGTATGCAAAGGCGGTCTTATTGCTAAGAGCAATCCCTGACAGACAACCTTGAGGTGAAAGAACTTAAGTAGAGGAGAATACGGGATTGTGCGATCGAGGAGAAATAAATAGTGAAATAATACTTAAACTTAAAGCCTGTAATAAACTGTTTACTTATAATACTTACAAATACATAAATTACAAATAAAATAATAAATAAATAGTATATATAATACATACACGTACATACATATAGGTACACATATACACATATATAATATCATCACTTATAACAAATAAATATAAATACCATAAACAAAATACTTCAATAATGACACTATTACAATATAAACACCAAAACAATGAGCATGGACAATACTAAGAAAATAATTTACTCTTGGGAAAGATAATAATTAAATAAATGAATTTTAAATGTATGTAAGGATTTTAAGCTACGAATATCTGAAGGAAGCATATTCCAGAGCAATACTGCTTTCATCGTGAAGGATTTGCTATAGTATTTAGTGTGAGCAGTAGGGAGCAATAATTTATTATCGCTTCTTGATCTGAGCTCAAGTTGACTAGGACCATCAGCGCCCAAAAAACTGAATCGTTCTTTTAAATAGCAGGGAGATAGAGGATTGTAAAGGATAACATATAAAAGGGATAGCATATGTAAGTTGCGGCGTTGTCTAATGGTTAGCCATTTGAGTTGCATACGAAATTTGGAGACATGATCAAATTTACGAAGGTTGAAAATAAACTTTATGCACACATTTTGTAACCTCTGGAGCTTGTTGATTTGTTCTTCTGTTACGTCCGGATAACAGCAATCTGCATAGTCCAAAAGGGGAATTAAAAGCGATTGCACTAAACTTATTTTGGTTTTTGATGGCAGAAGATGTTTCCAGCATTTTAGAGAACCGAAAGTGGCAAATATTTTTCTACTCACTTCCGTAATCTGCGTGGACCAGGAGAAAGTGTTATCAATAAAGATACAAAGATTTTTTACAGACTTACGGAAAGTTAAGATAGAATTGCCAATCTTAATAGCAGGTAAGGATTGGTAATCAATTTTGGCTAGCAATTTAGGACTACCGACCAATATTAATTGGGATTTATCAGGATTCACATTAAGCCCATATGTCTTGCCCCAAGTGTTAATATGTTCCAAATCATGATTAAGTGTATGGATAGCACTCTCCAAATCGTGAACAAGAGAAGTAACATATATCTGTAAATCATCAGCATACAGGTGGAAAGATGATGTAAGAAATGGAGTAACAGTATTAATAAAGATAGAGAATAAAAGAGGTGATAGAACACTACCTTGTGGTACACCGGAAGATAGAGATTGATAAGAAGAGAATTTATTATTTGATTGAATACACTGATGACGGTCGTTCAAAAAGCTATGGAACCACTTAATCACGCCATCAGAAATATTAATAGACCTAAGAATAGCCAAAATTACGTCGAAATCAACAGTATTAAAAGCGTTGCTGAAGTCGAGCAAGGCTAATATACTTAATTGCTTGTTGTCCATGTTGTGACGTAGGCCTTCGCAAACTTTTACAAGGGTTGTAACAGTGCTATGTCCCTTTCGAAAGCCGGACTGAAATTGGGAAGGAATATTGTGTTGGGAGATAAAGGTATTTAATTGAGAGTGAACGATCCGTTCTAGAACTTTGGACAAGAAGGGAAGAATTGAAATTGGACGAAAATGGGATACAGCTACTGGATTATTTATTTTAGGTAATGGAATAATAACAGCGTTACGCCAAGCACGGGGAAATTCGAAGGAAGAAAGAGAGAAGTTTAAAATATGTGACAACACTGGCAAAATAGAGTCAAGCATCATGATAATCATTTTACGGTTAATTCCGTCACTGCCAGTGGCGTCAGATTTGATTTCACGTACGTGAAATCTGATTTGATCGTCACTAACAGGAGTAAAATAAAAGGAAGGAATACTAGGGACGGGTAAAGAGCTGAGATGATTAAGAGTAGATTGTTTTGACTTACTGTCTAGTAACACTGAAGATGTGAAAAAGTCATTCATATCTTCTAGATCAAGACTAGGTGAAATGTGAGAGGTTTGACGACCAATGCCAAGTGATTTCATTAATCTCCAATTACTAGCAGTATTATTGTTCACGATAGTACTATGTAAGTACTGCCGCTGAGCATCTCTGCATACCTTATTGCAATTGTTACGCATCTGTTTGTACTTATTGAGATTGTCAACTGACTTGTTGCGTTTTAACATAAGATTTTTAATATCCTGGGTCAGCCATGGCGCAGGAAGATGTTTTAGCTTAATGGGGCGGAACGGAGCGTGTTGGTCAAAAAGATCAGTTAGGAAGGAATTAAAAAGGTCTAACTTTTCATCAACCGTCCTGGCATTGAAAATCGCATCCCAGTCAATATCATTAAGCTCATGCATGAACGCATTATTGTTAAAATGTTTAAAGCTACGACGCATAACCACAGATGGCTCAACCTTAGGAGGACGGATTTTATATGATAGGAATATTAAATCATGATATGAGAAGGCCTCAGCTGGCAGTTGACCATAGCTTTCGGCGTGCTGTAAGGAGGAAACAATGCAGATATCGAGGAGAGATGGTGAACAATTTGGAAAAAAGTGAGTGGCTTTGGACGGGATAAGATTAAGGTTGGAAGAATTGATAATATCTGACAAGCGTTTGGAACGAGCGTCGTTTTTAAGGATGCAAGTGTTAAAATCGCCCAATATGACAGTATGATCTACATTCGGTGTATACAGTTCAAGTAATTTCTCAAAGTTATCAAAGTAGTCGATGTGCAGTGAAGGACTATAAAAAACTCCTAACAAAAGTTTCATACGGCCAAATAATACTTCAATGAAAATGTGTTCCGCAGATGCCGAATACTGGGCCTCAGACTTGCTGAGGATAGTGAAGGGGATGAAGGGGATGTGTAATGAAAAAAAAATAACGAAATCCGATTAAATTTGGAAATTCACATTATGGAAATTAAAAAACCAGTTCCTTTCCGGTAATAAACACAACCGCATATCACATTTGATGCACATTACAGTAGTCTGGCCTTTGATACATAGTTTGCATCGTCCTTTGGACCCAAATGTAGGGAAATGATTGTATCCATCATATTTCACATCTGCAGTTGGCCTTACGCTACAGGGTGTTTTTATATATTTTTTTGGAGCTGTGGGTACAGAATCATAGTTTTTTAATGGTTGTTGTCTATCAGAATGTAATAGTCCTTGGATAATATGATGTCGGAACTTCTTTAGGTTTAGTCGTTTTGTATTATTCGCGCCAATATGGCTACGATACAAAATCCAGCTATTGTTTACGCACATATCTAATATTTGAGAAAATATGGGTAAGTACCATCGGTGGCTTTTCATCTTCGTTCTGTACAAAGCCACCAACATATCTGCGAGGTCGACCCCGCCCATATGCGCGTTGTAGTGTTTTATGATATGATATTGGGACAGGGGACAGTAGCTCTCTGTTTTAAATCCTTGTTGTACCGCTGTATAACTCCAACAGGAGTTTCAGAAACATAACTGCTTGCCACAGTAACCACTTTATTGTCATACCATTTGACAATACACACTTTGTGTTTATTGCACACTACTCTTTAATAAGATCCGCGACCTTTTTTTTTGAGGGCTTTATCAGATATAAGCTTTTGTTCTGCACCGCGTAATCTATTGGATCTTATTGTGCCTAAGGAGAATATACCCATATTAAATCGAAGCATATGAATAAGCTCTAGGCTGGTGAAAAAGTTGTCGAAGTAAATATATAATTGAACATGCTGGATCAGGAATAGTTTTACAAAGTGATAAGACGACTTTTGCCCCAAAGCCCAAACTCATCTCTTCTGGTGAAAATAGGTGGTATCTGAAAGTGTCTTCACCTCCATATACGAGTAAATCATAAATGAAGCCCGAAACGCCAGCTCTAACAAATATCTTGTACCCCCATTTGCGAGGCTTGGTCTTTATGTATTGTTTACGGTTACCGGCTTTTTTTCCCTTATATGGCACCATCATTTCGTCAATGCTAAATCTAGTTTCATGAGGAAATCTCAAAAAATTGGCACGTATTTTTTCGATGAGTGGTCTAACTTTAAAATAACGATCACTATTGTTAGCTTTTATACATGTAGTAGTTTGGTTTTGACTAAAAATAAAGATATAAGTTGTTGATTTGACTAAAACAATTGAATCTCTGTATAGAAGTTTAATTGATAAAATAAATGTAATATTGAATACTGATTTGACTAAGAATAAAAAGTATATAAATCGCAGCTCGGTTAAGAGAAGGCATTGTGTGAAATTGGGAGTACAAGTTGTGGGGTGGTATTATTGTGATAAAAGTGTAACAGTTATAACTGTTAATAAACCGCTGAGTGTGAGATCGGGAAACTAAGTAGTGTAACAGTGATAATTAAGTGTTTAAATGGTAAACAGTTTAGTGTATTTGTGAACAGTGTCATAAAGTGCTTTAAAGAATAGAAGGACTGTCGCTGGCGATTCTTTGCGGTAAGAGAGTTCTAATAGTTCAGAAGTGGGATTGTTCCGCGGCATCAAGAAAAATAGTATAACGTGCAATGAAGAAAATACAATTGGAACTGCATTCATCTGTGATCACGGGTTGTTTTTGCCGAGTCTTCGCCTCCAAAAGGAAAAATGGTAACTTAGCTATTACATGTGCTTATTTATTTATTAATTCAATATATTTAATATGTAGAATATACTAAGATGATAAAAGTAATTACTTTGAATTGTTTTCTAGAAAGTATTTTATGTGGATGAGGGTTTTGCTGTCTGATCACTCACATGAGGCCGATAAGCCAACTTCCGAGTAGTATTTGGTACATTAAGGATATTGAACTGACTATGACTAGTGACATCAAATGCTCACATGAGGCCGATAAGCCAAATTATGAGTGTAGCATTTGAGGTATAGGGACATCAAGCGCTCACATGAGGCCGATAAGTCAATTTTTGAGTAGCGTTTGAGAAGATCAAATACTCACATGAGGCCGATAAGCCAACTTCTGAGTAGTATTTGGTACATTGAGGATATTGAACTGACTATGACTAGTGACATCAAATGCTCACATGAGGCCGATAAGCCAAATGTGAGTGTAGCATTTGAGGTATAGGGACATCAAGCGTTCACATGAGGCCGATAAGCCAATTTTTGAGTAGCGTTTGAGAAGATCGAATACTCACATGAGGCCGATAAGCCAACTTCTGAGTAGTATTTGGTACATTGGTCATATTGAACTGACTATGACTATGATTATGATTTATGAGGCAAAATTTTTGTGTCCAGTAGATTTTTTTTTTTTTTTTTAATGAGGCTGCTGAGCCAGATTGAACACGTAATCAGACAACTTATACCAATTGATTATTATATTTGAAATTGTTAAGTCTATAAATTTCAAAACATTCTCTAAATTGGAGGACCAATTATTTATATATGATGGCCGAAAAATGAATAAATATTAATGTATCATAATATATAGACTTTAGATTAGATTTTGTGAATTTACAATTATAATAATTAGATTTACAAATTACTTCAGAATTAATATTGTAAGTAAATGGTTTTTGATAACGAGCGGACTCGTTATGTTTAGGATGGCCGAGCTGTTAGCTTTTATACATGTAGTAGTTTGGTTTTGACTAAAAATAAAGATATAAGTTGTTGATTTGACTAAAACAATTGAATCTCTGTATAGAAGTTTAATTGATAAAATAAATGTAATATTGAATACTGATTTGACTAAGAATAAGAAGTATATAAATCGCAGCTCGGTTAAGAGAAGGCATTGTGTGAAATTGGGAGTACAAGTTGTGGGGTGGTATTATTGTGATAAAAGTGTAACAGTTATAATAAACCGCTGAGTGTGAGATCGAGAAACTAAGTTGTGTAACAGTGATAATTAAGTGTTTAAATGGTAAACAGTTTAGTGTATTTGTGAACAGTGTCATAAAGTGCTTTTAAGAATAGAAGGACTGTCGCTGGCGATTCTTTGCGGTAAGAGAGTTCTAATACTATCATCAAGCAAATTGTCGTTGAAATGGATGTACCGTCGTATCTGCTGAAATTTTTTGAGTGTCATTTCGTCAGCTATTTGTGAAAATCTAAATTCCTGACACCAATAGTCAGTAGGTATAGGCCGGCATATTAACGATTCCCATTATTAAATTGATAGCAATAAAATCTTTGATGTCTTGTTTTGAAAAATTAAGAGAGCGACCGATTGTTTGAGTTGAGTATAAATTACTTTGCTCTATAATCATAGCAAGAATGTCATCATCAAAGAAATAATAAAAATATTCTAGTGGTGTTTTGATGGTATCTGAAGGTAACTGTTTATCGTGTATTTCGGTATAATGTTCAAATTTCTTATTACTCCAATGGAATTGCAGTTGCTTTCTTTGTATAGGTGCAAGGCGCCTTACTGTAGCGCTAAGGCGCCTTGTCTGTTTTGAGCGTGTATTAATATTTGATGGCGATGGTGAAGCTGATGCTGTTGCGGGCGATGACTCTAGCGTTTCAGGTACTATAAGGTTAAATCTAGGCCTTTTATTTTGAACAACATTTAGAATGGCGGTTGGTGAAGGGAGTATAACTGAGTGAAGAGAATGTTGCTTTGAAGAATCCAAGGAAAGATTTTCAGAATCTGGTTTCATTGATATTGAAGGGCAGGAAGTAGTAATTTGAGGCACGAAGTTGTTTTCGTCGTCAGAAAGTATGTGAAGATTTTCAAGAGAAGAAGGAAGCGAAGGACTAGAGGAAGATTCAGTACTACCACGTTTTTGAACCTACGTTGGACCTACAACCGAGATAAAATAAGAAAAATTTACATAAGCATATGAGCAGCTAATCAGCTTGGCAGTGTGCATTTACAGATACAAGACGATTTTATAAAAGTTGTTAGTAAAGCTGGCAGTGTGTACCATGAGATACAAATGAAATATATACAAAATTATTAGTTACTTGGCAATGTGCACGAGGAGATACATTCATAAAAAAATTCAGATGAAGCATCAACAATACAGTTAAATAATGTCAAAAGTAATTATTTTAGTGCCAAATATATTTAAAATTAATAATTTTATGCACCCACTCATTACATAAGTAAAAAAGATATTATTTTCATAATTGTCCTTACCTTCTTGCGTGGCAACATGTCGGAACTTGAACGAAAGTGAAGTTTGACAGCTCATCAGTCCGACCAACACAAAAAACTAAAGATCCCTGCCCGTATCGGTTTTTTACATTCTATATTTATATAAATTTAAATAAGCTTAACATGGCTATACATGTTTAAAGATATTTTCAAAAACTAAAGTTGCGTTCAAAAACTAAGAAATGATCTAAACATCCTTGAAAATATATAAATTTTTGCTAAAGAAATAAAAGCACTAGATTTTTTTAAATTATGATGTATCTTTATAGAGTATCTTAAAGGGTTAACCCTTTTCTTGTTAGTGTATAACAAAACTTTTAGAACTAAAAACAGTATTAATACTGTTTTTAGTTCTAAAAGTTTTGTTGCTGATGAAAGTGATCTGACATTGTACGTGAAAATGTTAAATTTATTTTTGTCTTGTGCTCCTTGGAGGGTTTTGGTCATACTCTCCCGCGGTGACCAGCCGTCTTGGGAGATTTGAGGTGGTTAGAGGGTCCACTTGTGGTTGCTATACTAGTTTATTGCTAGGCGATGTTGTCTTTGTGTAATTATTAGCAGTGTCTGTTTTAGTGAGAACTAGCTTTGATTTTTGTATCGCATAATCTTTCATATTTGATGCTTTGTTTTTCTTCGGTGGTTGTCTGTTGTTATGTTGAACTGTTTGACTGCTATAGTTTGGTGACTCTGGGGATTCCGATAGATTCCTCTTGTTTATCTGATTACGCATAGAGCTCTTGTTGTTATGCAGTACTATAAGTTGGTCGTATTTGATGAAAGCGGTATAGCCTGCTTCTTTTTCTTTTTGCAATAGGGAACATTCACGTAATTTTTTTTTGACGTAAATTAATCATTTACCTCTCTATATCGTAGAAAAAAATATTAATAGGCTTGAAAAGATTCTAGTTTTTTTTCAAAGTGAAAATTAAAACATTGAGTAAATTTGACCCGTTTAAACACCGCCATTTTGCGCGCGCTTTGCGTGACGTCAAATGATACATCCAGTGGATGTTTACTATGAACTTTTTAGCAATTTCATAGATATTTTAAGTTTTAATTGCTTTACAAGTCATGGAAGAAGATAAAAATCATCTTACGAGTATTGTATAGTACTACCGGAGTGCAAAAATAGTATTAGAAAAACACCCGACAAAGTGTTTTTTGTATTCCAAGAGATGCGAAAATACAAAAACAATGGTGTACGGTAATTAAAAGGGATAATATATGTCCTAAATCGTGTTTATATGGTTGTGAAGATCAATTTAACGTAAGTATACTTTATTTATAATAAGTTTAATCTAATAGTTTAAATTTATAGTAAGTATTAAACATTAGAAAATTTGAGTTTAAAATTAACCTAACCTATCTTACAAATTTCAGTATAACTTTCTATAAAAACCGTAATATTTTTTGTTTTACGCAATTTTTATGGTCTGTCGATTTATTTCAGGTTAAGGAAGATACAGCAAATTGTATTGAATATAATATGTGTAACGAAACAACAAGGAGAAAGATGTAATCTAAGTTTGAAGAAAGGAGTTGTTCCTTATATATTTTTGTGGCAAAAACAACAGCTGATAGAATGAGAATGTGCATAGTCAAAAGGCAAAGATTGACATCGGTTAATGAAGCCTTTTCAGAGTTAGCTATCAAAAGCAGTGTTTAAAAAAATTGGTGACCTTTACGAAGAAGTGATATAGGTAGTAAGTCCTAGTACTGCCCATACAAATGTCTGTGATATTAATCAGCCAAGACTCAGTACTTCTCCTATTGAATGTGATGATCATAAGGCAGAGCCTTGCTTTTCGCATATTAAAGATAAATTACCAAGTGACTAAGCTGTGCAAGTTAATATTAAACCAAAGTATGGAAGTAAAGGTTTCAATGTAAATATACCTGCTGAAAAACAAAATGTAGCATTGTCACCATTTCCTCATTTAACACACAACATTGTTACACAACAGTTTTAAAAGTAAAACTATCTGTTTTAAAAAGAAAATTGTTTACTGAAAACACAGCTGATAATACTTCTATAGCATCTTATATCTTCTATATCTGCTGATTATCAACCAAGTTATTTATCTGAGTCAAGTGAAGTGAAAAATGATTCAGAGGCAGAAACATTTTAAAAATGTATTGTGTAGTAGCATGCTAACTGCTATTCAAAAAGAGTTTGTAGGTATTTGTCTTGTTAGAGTTGTTTGAGTATTTAGAAAATGTTTTTAAGATTACCTAAACAATTGTATCATTTAATAAAACCTTTAAGCACGAAAATATAGGTTTAAATTATTTATTTTTCTCAGTCACACTGATACCACAGTATGAACTTAAACGCCGATATATTGAATGGTGTGTCATATGACGTCACATTTCCTTTCGACCAATGGTGGCGCGTTTTGGAATTTTGAATTTCGCTCCCTAAAGTTACACTTTTCATAAATTATTTTATGGCCTTAAATGATTAGTAAATTTTAAAAAAATGATTTTATTATAATAAGATGATAAAAAGTAATCAAAAAAAAAATATTTGAGACCATTTAAATTTTTTTGCATGTTCCCTATTGAGTTTGCAATTCTCTACGTTTTTTAAGCACTTCTAAAGGATAGTCTTCTTTTAAATAGTATTGAGTGTTTTGTAGACACTTTTTGTTAATTTGGATTTTTATTTTGAAGCCCATTGTAGTAAAGGTTATAACAACCGGCCTGGGCTTTTCACCTTTCTTTTCCAGCCTTCGTACCGCTTCAATGCTATTATTATCACATAAAACTTTTAAGTATGTATTTATTATGGTGACTATCATTTTTCCTTTTCATAGGATTTTTACGTCTCTTCTACTCCGAACTATACTATTTTCTTACGTCTGATTTGTCGTTCTAGCATATTTATGTTTCTGGACTGTTCCTCTAATTTTGTTTTTATAACTTTATTTTTCAATTCTAGGCTTTTGAATTTTTCGTTAATATTACTATTAATGGTGTTCTTTATATCTTCCTTCATTTCCAACATTTCACGTTTTTGGTGTTTTAGATCTTGTTGCATATTTATCAACATATTTCTAATTTCCTCCATAGTGAAGTAAATATTACACAGGGCGCCCTCTGTTAAGCGTTTCTGTAATGATATCGCTATTTCTGTTTCCTTAAACCTTGTGAGTTGAGTTGCTGTGGGTGTAAGTAGTACGTGGCTACATTAAACAGATGGCATTAGTAGCAATGAGTGGATGATATATAAGCCCGTGTCTTCGCTTGACCGACGATTGAGCAAATAGTTGTTATGATTTGCCGTAGATGGCGTTGCAATACCTTGGAAAGTTGGTTCTGCCTTAGTAATGCGAAATAATATTGCACTTTTGAGGATATATATAACTAAGAATAGTTTTTATTATTTTCACTTTTCACTGCCTTGTTCGGATTAAGTAGTTTGATTGCACTATAAATATTAGTTTTTGGCACTATTTGTCTCCTATATTTCTTTCTTGAGTTAGTTCTGCCGGTGATTTTTATCGGTTCGTATTTTGCACTTTCATTGATTTAACAAATTATGAATGGTGTTCTTTATATTGTACATATGGAATTTAACTCAAATTTACTGATTAACACTCGATATACTTGTTTACACTTTTAATTATTTTTAATTGTTCGTTTAATTACGGCAACGATGTCGACACGGTAGCAGTTGACAGTTGACAGGGATTATATATATACACTGTATATGTACATGTACTTAATTCATTCCAGTCCTATAACAATTGAGAAGTTACTGTTAATAAAGATACTTTGAGGTCACATCCATAGAATTTGTATAATATCTCTACGGTCACACCCCGTCTTAAGGCCAAATTCGTAATTTGAATTTTTCAATCTATATTTATTTAAAAAAATGAAAATACAGTAATGTATAATTTAAGGGAAGTAGGGTGTACCGACTTTATTCTTTAGAACATACATTTGTAAGTAATATGACTATAAGTTTTATATCTTATTATTATAAAAATTGGTACACTTTTTGAAAATTGTATTTAAGCATAAAGAAAAAATCTTAAAGTAATTTACAATAATGCTCCAGTTTTATTTTTATCAGTCACTTGTCATCAAGTAAAAAAATATATAAAAGGAAAACTCTCTTAAACAGGCTATATTTTCTAAGGGGTTCTTAACACTTTCATCTAAATTACATACTAAATTAGAACAATGAGCTAATTATATGATATCGTAAACTCATTATCAAAGAGTTTGAAAAAACCAGCAAACTAACTTTGCTCTTGTTTAGGTTCATCGAAGGAAAATTACATTAAAGAATGTGAACTATCAAAAATTTAAAAGTCTGTCATAATCTTGAAAATTGAATTATTTTGCTAAAAGAATCTACTTCCAAACTATCTTACTTAAACCTATTTAATGATAAACATGATTTATAATGATAAATATTAAGCCAAAACTTATTATTATTCTGTAATATTTGTATGAATTCAAAACGCAAATAAAATAAAACTGATCAATAACTTAAAATAATTATTCTTATCACAGAGCGGGCATAACTTTGCGTTGACAGGAACTTTTCCATAGTATTTTCTAAGATTTTCACGAGTACTACACATTGAAATAAAACGTCGCGTTAAATTTTAAATGTTAATTTAAAATTTAATTAATTATATGTGAAATTCATGAAAAAGTTTAATTTCAACTTTTAAATATTTTCAAACATAACTTTTTACAGCGCTAAAAAATATTAAAGTACAACTTTGATACTTCTAATTGAATACACTTTTACGCCGAGCAACCTCAAAGCGAACACAGATTTAAAAATTCGAGATTTATCAGTACCGATAACAATAAAAAGTGACGCGTTAGGTCGACTTGAAAAATGCGACTAAAGTGAGCCTAGAGTCAAGGGTTGCTGGGAGGCTAGAGGGAGGAACTCCAATGCAACATTCATCTGCTCAACATCCGCCACTTATTGAGTAAATAAAATTTGATTTACATGAATTCAAATGTTTATTTATTCTATTTTTTATTTATTCTAGGTTTAACCGCTACTACCAGGTTGATATTTATGTATTTTTTTATAAGCTTGTAAATATTTTATTCTCCTGGCTAGTATATTAATTATGCTTAATACCTACTACTATAATAAAATTATAATTGTGCAAAATGTGGGTAAAAAAAAAATATATAAATAAAAACAATTCTTAATAAAAATAACAACTTTAAAAAAACTAAAAAGTAAAAAAATATAGATTTATTTTTTTTATACACTACCTATTATTTATATGTCCTATTTACTATAGGAATATGTCCTATAGGAATTCGGTTGAATACATTCTCGTATTTTTTTTAACCCCCGATTAAAAATAAGGGTGTTATAAGTTTGACCTGTCGATCTGTGTATCTGTGTAACTGTGTGTTTGTCTGTGTCAAATTTGCGGCCAAACGCGTGAACAAATTTGAATGCGGTTTTTTTTAAATCAAAAGCTACACTACCGTCTACCGTCTACTACACGTCGAGATGATTCTGATCCATGTTTGGTCGAAATAGAAATAGTCGTCTCCAAGATATTGACGGTTATAACACATAATAACAATAATAACATATAACATTGGACATATATCTATATTAAATTCAGGATGTTACGTAATAGTAGAGTAAGAAAATCATTTAGAAAAAAATACCAGAAACACTCGTTATTTTATTAGTGAAAACCTCTCGTTAAGTTGTTACCTGTTATTTCGTTTTGCTTTAGTTTGATAATTTTATATAATGTTATGTCAAATATTCATTTCTTTGTAGTTTTAGGTTTCAAGATAATCTTGTAATTATACTTTTTATAGAAAATCATGTCTTTGATTGGCGGCTTTTGTATAAATTAGTTCCTATTACTTTCCTGGTAGTCTATTACTGGATTTTCAATGTCGATAACTGGCATTCTTAATAAATTTAGTATTTAATTAATATTTAAATTACGTTTTAACTATAATTACCAATATACAACTTATATTATTAACATATTATTTCTCAAGCGTTTTTGCAATACTCAATTGTTCTCGCGATTATAGAATTTGAGTAATTACTATTATTCGCTTTACATAATACTCTTAAAGTATCGATGACTGGTGCCATCATCCTAGGTACTGATAATGTTAAGAAATTCCAACGTTGATAATACATAATATTTTTTTGCATATATTTTTTTAGTTTTGATTTTTTACGCTAAAGTTATATAATATTAAATTTATTAAAGAACAAACTTCTTTAATAAATTTAATGCATTATTTATATCTCTATCAGAACAAAATAATAAGAAAGTTCAAACCTGAACCGAACTACCAACTGTAAATTAAAGGTAACAAAAGGATAGCAAAATCCAGTCGAATCACCCGCCACTACTGGAGTTATTAAAGAATATTTTTCTATAAATATTTAAGACACTGCCGTCGACCACATTCCACTGGTAAGTCTTTAGATAAATAGATTCCTTTAATCTTGTCTGTATATATAATATCCCAGAATTCAATATTTCGAAATAAATATATCCAAAATCTAAATAAATATAAATACAGTAAAAAAGGACAAACAATATACCTTATCTACAAAATAAATTAACTAACATTAATAATAAGCAACCAAACAAAAAATATTTCAGCAAAATATACTGTAATATGCTTGCCTATATAATAATATCGTAAATGGGTTTTATTATACATCCTAATATAATAAATGGAAAAAACTTAGTAAAAAAATATTAATTTTTAAACAAAATTATCTTTCTATCCAATCCAAGAAATAAATGTTAATACAATAGATAATATAGAAAAAACTGTGGCCAAGACCTGCAGTATATAGCATACACTTAATTCCCTCTGTTAATTTTAATACATGTAAACTTGTCATTATCTATTCCACTCCTGATAAGAAAAACCTTACAATAATTCCCAAATACAAAAACACCTTGTACTTTAAAGCGTACTCTTATCTTAATGATGATGTCGCCATCTCTGAGAAGAACCTTCTGTTCAGTCAATTAGATAAAGTATCTACGAAGCTTATGGACATCAAACTTTCCTAAGTTTGCGTATTATAATTTATATAAAAGAAGAACCCATTCTAGTAAGCCATTATAAACAGATGTAAAAAAAACATTAATATAACAGTTCCAAGCCCGTAGAAAAACATTAAATATCTACGATAACATACCATTAAGACTTCTAGAGAAGTTCAAGTTTGAAAAACTTTTTGAATATATATTGCAGCTGGTAGACCTATTTCTGGACAGAATTCGTAACCTGGTTAATTAAGCTCCGAAAACGATAACGTTTGTCATTTTTGTCACAGCTTTAGTTGAGAAATAAAGCTTTAATAATATTGTAATATTATATAAATTATTAAATATTTAATTATTATTTCATATAATTCATTTATAAGAAACCTTTTTCTTATCGTCTCAACATATCTTCGATAACAGAAATATTTGATTTTTTTTCAAAATACTCGAAGCTTCAATATAAAATTGAGGTGTTTTTAAAAATATTTTACATAATCCTGGCGTAATAGAATTATGTGACGATGCTGGTGTCAGAGTTAATAGGGTTGACAGTAGTAAATTTCATCGAAAATAATTATTTTATACTAAATAAACAATTGACATGTAACATATAGGTATTATTGCATTTAATAAGTATTGAAAGTGATCTTCATAGAATATTCTTCGTATGCCACCTACCTATCTTAGCAAAAAAGTAATACATTCTGACAATAGTAAACGACTATGTAATTATTGCTTTATTTTTTGAATTTGTTTAATTATTTATTTTCTTGGGTTATAAGTTTGAAATAAAATGTTTTATAAAGCGCTTTACATTTTTTTTTAATTAGTTTATTATTATAGTATATAATATAATAGTTTTTTATTTAATTCACATTAAAAGCACATTCGACTGCACGTTTCATTGATATCCTACAAATTATATTTTTTTTTTGTACGTGACTTTATCTTCTCTAACACGTGATATAGTTAAGACGCTTCTGACGACATCTCAGAACAGAACAATTGAACACATGTTCGAATACCTATATACCGGCAACCCTAGTTTCGTAGAGTTCTATCAGCTGTGCATTGAAATTGGATTCGATTTACTTCAGACTCAATTAGCTTTAATTACGTGTCCTGACCTTCCGGCGATGTTAACTTCATTTCCTAGCCGCCGGAACTTAAATATGCTAAAAACATTTTTTATAGCTGACTAAATCAAACACCCAGTTTCCACGTCGGAGGGTATTTCAGTCTACAAATTCCCATGTCAGTTTAAATACCTCGAACTAAGGATTGTTCGTAGAAAGCAATCTAAATTAGTTCCTTATTTGCCATCTAAAGCCCGGCGACTTTTGTTATACCATTTTCTTTAAGGAATTATTTTATAATTTTATGATTGTACCATTGATTAGGATTTACAAACATATAGATAAGGCACAATATACACACACTCGACACACATATACAGGGATATTTGTAATTAGTTGACCACCTCTTGCAGGCAGCCTCTCTACATCAATCCCAACAACATTTGTTTTACGAATAGGGTAAGAAATTTACATTTTTATTTAGTGATAAACAAGTTTTGTTTAATTATACTTACAAAAGTAAATTATTAAAATTATTGAATACAATAATAGGAAAACGTAGCAATAAAATCTTATTCTCTCACCATAGTGTTTTTTTTTCATATACGATCAGGGCCTGATTAACCCTTAGGCTAATTAGGCTGCAGCCTAGGGCGCGAACATCGGGGCGGCGCGATGAAATCATATCTTCGCAGGCACTGTAAATCTAGTTTAATTACATATTCCCTACATATTTCAACTAAACCAAGAAAAAAAACTAAAACTAAATGCGCTGTAAACTGTCAAAGCTTGGGAGTGCCTGATTTTAACAATAAATTTTGAAATTTAAAAAGGCGCGCGAATAGTTACACTTACTGGCTAGTCACTCGAATCGTTCAGTGGCGAGTGATTCAGCTGGCAACAGCGCTGCTTGCCGTGCACGATGAAACACATCAACGACACGCGGGGAATCCCCGGTGGTTAAAATTTTAAAGTTCATAGTAGGTATACTTAGTTGCCGTGCTTTATTTATTTGTGTGATCTCGTTTATTAATCGTCGCTCGTCTCTCGTTTTTGTTAATTGATATTTATTGTCCTTTCCTTAGTGATTGTGTTTTTTTAAGACCATGAGTAGTAACGAGAGTAGTTCGATAGTAAAAAAGCCAAGTGGAGCAGAAAGCAAAAGAAAAGGATAAGAAAATAGAAAACATTTTAAAACATACTCGTAAACTAGAAACATTTTTTACGAGCTCTGTAGAAAGGAACGAAACCGTGACGAATACTGCACTATCGCCAAAATTTTCTTGCTCTTGTCCCTCTACCTCGGTTTGTTCATTCTCCGTTTTTCCGTCTAACACTAGCCCTATAGTAGCGACGCCAACGATATACAATGAAGACGAAATTGTAATAGAAGAAAAGCCGTTTTTTCCGTCAAATGACCCTGCAGTGTGGCAAGTAAACGATAAATTACGAGATTATATTGTTAATAAAGGATTGCAACAAAACGAAGATTTAGATTTTTCTAGATCGGAAAGACAGTATAAAAATCAAAAAAGACTTCTATCTAAAAATATGTTTGAGATGAAGCTTGTTAATGGCGAAATTGTGAAGAGAAGCTGGTTAGTATACTCAGAATCCACAGGTCGCGTGTTTTGTGGTGCTTGCAAATTATATGAGTTGACATTTATTATGCGTTATATTTTACCTAACGGAGAACATGTTGAACGCTTTATTACATTTTTACCCAATTGCGGTCATAAAGGTGAAGACATTGAGAAGGCTGTTCTTGCAACAATTGATAACACTTTGGAACTGGATATAAAAGACTGTCGTGGCCAAAGTTATGATAATGCTAATAATATGTCTGGTCAATACAAAGGTCTTCAGTCAAGAATTAAAGCTCTAAATCCTCTGGCTACTTTTGTTCCTTGTGCAGCGCATTCTCTCCATCTCGTGGGATCGGCTGCCGCGGAAAGTAGTGATGAGTCAGCTACTTTTTTAACACTGGAACAACAACTATACAATTTTTTTTCTGGATCTACAAGCAGATGGCAAATTTTATTATCTAAATTTGATGAAGAATCGACGACACTAAAAAATCTATCAAAAACTCGTTGGAGTGCGCGAGCAGATGCAAGTAAAGAGTAAGAGTAAGCTTTATACAGTTCATACAAACAAGTTCTGGAAGCATTTAACTCTATTTGCGAAGATGTGAATCAATGTAAAAATACCACAATAGAAGCAAAAGCAATATTAGAAAAAATTAAAACTTTAGAATTTACAATAATGTTGTGCTTTTGGAACTCTGTGCTCGTAAAATTTCAAATCGTTAGTGTACAGCTACAAGCAAGTTTCGTTGATTTATCTAATGTTGTTACTCTTTATGAGACATTACATGCTTACCTTGATACGTTGCGCGACGAAAAAGAGTTCGAAAATTTTGAATCAGAGGCAATCAAGAGATGCTAAGTGACCACATACAAAAAAGATGTAAGAAGAAGAAAGAAGCCAAAATTTCATTTTGATGAATTGAAGACTGGACACATTGAGTTAGAAGGGAGACGATCTTTCATTATTGATAATTATTATGCAGCGATTGATTGTCTTAAAGTGCACTTACAAAACCGGCAAATTATTTATAATACAGTAAACACAAAGTTTGGTTTTTTATGGAAATTGCATGAACTAGATGTCAGTGAATTTATTAGAAGCAAAGCAAACGAGTTAAAACAACTATATGCCACTGATTTAGAAGAAACTTTTGTAGAAGAATGCGTCCATTTGGCGCAGTTTTTAAAATCTGACATCGAGGCCGAGCATTTTACTTCTGCGAGAACACCTAAGGGTTTGTTGCAGTTGATAAAAAGTTTTAATATTTCATGCATGTTCCCGAATGTGGAGATAATATTAAGATTTTTTTTGACAATGAGTGTTACCAACTGCAGCGGTGAAAGGTCATTTTCTACACTTAAAAGAGTAAAAAATTACTTGCGCTCCACGCTTTGCCAGCAAAAACTTACAGCGCTCTCGCTAATGTACATAGAAAGTGATTTTTTACAAACTATTAAATTTGAAAAAATTGTAGAAAGATTTGCAAACTCTAAAGCTCGAAAAAAGACTTTTTTATAAGCTTATAATAATTACTATCATTTTCAAATAAATCACTAATCAGTTGCAAAAATGTTTCACTTGTATGATGTCTCCCTCTCGTCTTTTTTACATATAACAACAGAGGTATAAATATTTAAAAAATACTTGAAAGTCGAAGCAACTTCACATACTAGGTGACCACGCTCATGCATCGCCGCAACGTAACAACTAAGTTGTCTACATAAACTAAGCCAATACAAGTCATGCGGCCTAACAAAACATGGATTTGGTTTTCTACAAGGTAGCCTGCAGTAACGTGTCATGATTTTGGTCAAATAATGCGTGAAGTGCTTTGACTTTATGGACAGTCAGCTAGTCAGCGTGCAGATTAAAAGACAACGTCAGTTTCGTTTGCAGATCGATGTGATAACTTTTATAGGTACTATGACTACTAATCATTTTATCTTTTATACAAACAAAGACAAAAGTAAGTAATATACTACTGTTGCCGACCGTAACACACATGATGGGGGCGCGTCCTGATTATTAGCCTAGGGCGGTCAGAACTCTTAATCAGCCGCTGTATATGATCTAGGGCAGTGCTTGACTACATACGTGTTAATGACTATTCTTTCAAAAATAATTACATTTTTATGTTTAGATAAACAAGCACCATTAATAAACAAGCATTAGTGAATGATATTTGATTTTTATTTTATGAAACTTTACTTTTTTTTGAATGCTCTAATTTATTTTTTTATTGAAATTACTTTGTTTCTCTACATAATTTTATTTGCGACTTAATACACGTGTAATAAAACATAAAACATAACAATGTACAACAGTAAATTTATTATAATTTAAGATAAAATAGTCCTATACATACGGCCGATCAAAAACGATAGTTTTGCTCACGTATCTGTTCCTTATTCAGGTAGTTGTGTGAAACATATTAGTTGCCATCTAGCAAGTTACTTTATAATGTCTTTAACGTATCTAAATTTGTTTAGAGGTGTTTACATTGTGTTGTCTGTCAAACAAAGTAGAAGAGAATCAAAACAGGCTTCATTCGGCACTAAAATTGATGTTATTATTCTTTCAAGGTAAATTTTTATGTGAACACTGTTGTTGGCCCGTTAGGCATTTTTTGCTTGAGGGTAAAATCGAAATCTCGAGTAACGCTAATTTGCGTAGACAGAAGTTACGTAGACAGATTTGGTAGTAGTGTGTCTGTGAATCGAACGTTACTTCGTAGTTCGATTTATTCGTTTGTTTTGTGTATTTATTTAAATAAATTCAGTCAAAGATTCCGATCTTTTGTATTATAAATAAAAAAAAAAATTGTTGTATCTTCATAAAAAACATTTCATGGTGGAAGACTATTGTAAGTATTATAATATTTCCCTACATGTTCTCGAAAGGATAACGTCTGTTGTATATTACATTAATTTACTCATTATGAATCATCTTTGTTAAATTATCTTTCTTGATATCATTGTATAAATTCAGTAGATTATTATTATTATTATTTTGTCAGTTATGAACTAATTAACGGTAATTTTACAAAGGACACAAATTTTTTACAGAACATTTTAGTAATTAAGAAATTATATGAATATTAATCTTTGACTTTATTTTTTTTTTGGAATTTTGGAGAATTTTCCTATTAGCGTGTGTACATACCAATTACCATTTACCGTTAATCTATTTTACTTTTTCATAATGAAATGATTATGGATTATTATAATAATTACTACATACATAATTTTAAATTATTATTAATCGTTATAGTTATGATTATAATTGGTATTATAATTTTTAGGTAAATAATTATTTAGTATATATTTAATTTAGATCTATAAGGTAGAATTATTTTCAAATGATGAATAAAACTAAAACTCATAGTACAAACAAAACTCATCATTAATTTTACTAACATATTAAATATTTCGTTAATGAGAAACCAAATTAGTCACAGATATATAATTATATACAGATTCATTGGTGGTTTAAAATATTTTCAATTACCTAATTAAATTAATTTAGTAAAGTAATAATAATAATAATAATAATAATAAAGCTTTATTTAAATTTAAAAAACAAATTTAAAGTTCCATACAAAAAAAAAAAGTATTTACCTTAACTCTGCTTATAACAAAATGTAATGGTAAAGTAATAATAAAAGTATATATATATATGTATAAAATGAGGTAAAAAAAAAAACTTAACATAAGTGACTTTTCAGTCGTCATTTTTTTTGTATGGACCCCCTTTGGGTAAAAGCCTCCTCCAAGGACTGCCATTTCTCCCGGTCTTTTGCCGTAGTCATCCAATCTCGACCCGCTACCCCTACTACTTCATCTGCCCACTTAGAACAAGGTCGACCTCGCGCTCTAGTGCCTTTTGGCCCCAACCATTTTACCGATCTACAGGTCCATCTGTCGTCATTATACCTGGCTACGTGGCCAGCCCACTTCCATTTTCTTTGCAATGAGAAAGTTAAGGCGTCAATAATATTTGTTTTTTTCCGAATGGTCTCGTTTTTGACTTTGTCTTTTAGTTTTATGCGTAGGTAACTTCTTTCCATTCTTCTCTGGCTAGTCTGTATTTTGTTCCTAGTTTTGAAATCGAACGTCCATGTTTGGCAACCATAAGAAATACTTGGTAATATTATTGTATCCATTAATATGCTTTTCAACGGTAGAGGGAGATTAGATTTAAATATTTCTTTTTGAGCCCAGTACTTTTTCCAGGTGATTGCTATTCGTCGGTCTACTTCTTCAATATTTCTATTTTTATTGAAAGAAATCTGTTTGCCTAGATAAACATATTTCTCTACAAACTCGATAGGAATGCTGTTAATAAGTATGGGTATCCTGTGGTGATTTGTCATAACCTTTGTTTTGTCTAGGTTCATTTCTAATCCAACTTTAATACTGGCCTGATTTAAATCGCTTATCATTTGGTTTAATTGTTGAGGAGTTTCTGAGAATATAATGATGTCGTCGGCGAACCTGAGGTGGCTTAGGTGTTTTCCATTTATCTCGTTCTAACCACGGTAAGATTTTCATTATGTGTTGTAAGACGGCTATGAATAATTTGGGAGAGATCGGGTCACCCTGCCTCACGCCTCTGCGTATATTAATTTTTGAACCAGTTTTGTCTAGCTTGACTCTACTTGTGCTATTGGCATAGATGTTTTTTAGTATGTCTATATATTTTTTATTTATGTTTTGTGTCGTCAATGCTTCCCAGATACTGTCATGTGATATAGAGTCAAAAGCTTTTTTATAATCAATGAAAGCTAAATATAACGGTCTGCGGAACTCTAAATATTTTTCAATTACCTGGTCAACTACTTGTATGTGATCTTGAGTACCAAAACCACTTCTGAAACCAGCCTGTTCTATGGGCTGTTGTATATCAATTGTTGAAGTAATTCTATCAAGTAAACAAGAAGCAAACAGTTTGTAGAATCACGGCATAAGGCTGATTGGGCGATAGTTACCTATGTCAGCTGGATTGCCTTTTTTATACAATAAGATGATTATAGATTCGGTCCATGAGTCTGGTACAATTTCTTCGACTAATATTTTGTTCCATAGAATTGTGATAGGTGTAAGTAGTAAAGTTCTTGCCAGTGTGAGACATTCATTTGTAATGCCGTCGTGACCCGGACTTTTTTCTGGTTTTAGCTTCCTTATCTGCTTCAGGATTTCAGGTTCTGTAAACTGTAAAACGGGGGAAGTATCTTTATCTTGATGCCACGTACTAGTTGGTGTTGCTGACTGTGATTGGCTATATAGTTTTCTATAAAAGTCAGTAGCTATATTTATTACCTCTGTTCGCGATTCTGATTTGGTAGACTCTGCTTTAAGAGTTGTGATCCAATGTTTTGCTCTGTCCAACTCTTTATATGCTTTTTTAGTTGATCTAGTTTTTTCAAGATATCTTTGTATGATATTACTTCTATAGATATCGTAGCATCTCCTTATTTCTTTGTTTGTAGCTTTGTAAAGGTTTTTAAGATTTTCTTTGTCCCTTTTGTCTAGTTTTTGTTTGTTTTGTAATTTATTTCTTTTTTTCATAAGCTTTAAAGCCTCGTCTGATAGTATATTGCACCTTTTTTTATTATTAGTATTCTTTAAGCTTTTGATTATGGATTGTATAATATTTTGGTAGTACTTATCAGCTTTGTAGTTTTCCTGTGTCTTTATAAGTACATAATTATTTAGATTTTTAAGATAGATATCTTGACATAATTATTTAGATTTTTAAGATAGATATCTTGATCTTCTTGCGTTTTCAATGTATTTAATGTGTTTGAAAAGTTACGCCTACTTTTTTTCGTTGATTTTAATTGGAGGGTTACTCTTACCATCCTGTGATCTGATCCAAAAGGGACTGATGAGAGTACTTCATACTTAGAAATTAGGTGGGGTTTTGTAGTCATGATGTAATCAATCTCATTTTTTGTGTTTTTGTCTGGAGAGATCCATGTCCACCTTTTATGGGTTTTCAACTTGAATAAGGTATTTGTGATTTTTAAATTGTATTCATATGCATATTGAATGAGTCTTTCTCCCCGTGTACTCCTGTTCCCAAAGCCATATTTTCCAGTGACTAAATGTTCGTGTTCTTTCGGTACCCCAATCTGTGCATTGAAGTCGCCCATAGAGATAACATATTTTGTAGTGATATATTCATGAGCTTTAGAAAGGTCTTCATAATATTTATCAATATCTTCCTGCGACGAACATTCAGTAGGTGCATACGCCTGTATTATTGCGAAAGGAATGTTTCCCAGTTCAATTTCTAGTATACAAACTCTATCCGATATACCAGTGAAAGTTTGAATATATTCTTTGTATTTCTTTTTGACTAGAAAGCCCACCCCGTAAAGACCTTTGGTTTTTCCTATGTAATACATAATATAATCATCATCCTCGATAATGTTCTCTCCCAGTCGACGGACTTCACTTAAACCTAGTATATCATGTTTAATGTTTTGTAGCGCTGCTTTTAATTCTATAAATTTTGATGCAGATGATAGTGATTTAACATTGAAAGTACAAATGTGTAAATTAATTTTCTTCATTTTCCTTGGAGGGTTTTGGTCGTACTCTCCCGCGGTGACCAGCCGTATTGGGAGATTAGAGGTGAGTAGGGAGTCCATTTGTGGTTGCTATACTACGTTCGGATGTGTTGACTTCGTTTTATTTAAAGTACTATCAGTGTGAGCTAATTTCGGTTTTTATAGAATGTAATCTTTGATGTTTGTTGCTTTATTTTTCTTAGACGGTTGTTTAGAGAGATGCTTAGAAACATGACTGGAGGCGTGTGATGCCTCCGGGGACTCAGATAAGTTTCTCTTGTTTAGTTGCTTACGTTGTGTATTGTTATTGTTTAATAAAATGAGTTTATTGTATTTGATGAAAGCGTTGTTGCCTGCCTCTTTTTCCTTCTGTAATTGAATTTGCAATTCCTTACGTTTGTTAAGGACTTCTAGGGGATAATCTTCCTTTATGTAGTACGAGGTGTTTTGTAAACAGTATTTTTTCGTTGTTTGTATTTTTATTTTGATGCCTATTGTAGTAAACGATACCACAACTGGTCTGACTTTGTCACTTTTCTTCCCTAGTCTTCTGACTGCTTCAATGTTATTAGTGTCGCAAGATATATTAAAGTAAGTGTTTATTATGGTGATTATAGATTTTTCTAAATCGGGATAGGATCTTTCTCGCTCTTCTACGCCGAAGAAGACAAGGTTTTTGCGTCTTATGTATCTTTCTAAGTTATTTATTTTTGTACTTTGTTCTTCTAATTTATTTTCCAGAATCTCGTTTTTAAATTCTAAAGATTTAAATTTCTCATTAATGTTGTTGTTTATCGTGGATTTTATATCTTCCTTCATTTCGATCATGTCTTGTTTTTGTTGCTTTAATTCATGTTGCATGTTAATTAACATGTTTCTTATTTCCTCCATAATGTGTCAATATATGTCACCAAGCGACCTCTATTTATTGCTTTTTTTTTTTTTTTTTTGGTTACTAGATGGCGGCAGTTGGTAATTCGATCCTATAAAGTCAGCAGTATCTCATTGGGTCTGATAGACGGCGCTGAGACGATTAAACTCAGATGATTGCTGTAGATGTCGTTACTGGTTATTATTTTGAAGTAATTAGAGGATCGTTACTTGCACTTTTGAAGTTATGATGATAATGTTTATTATTATTCTTTTTAACACTTTACACAGTACACACTTTGATTCCTGATGATTGATTACACAATATGGTTTATACATGTATATATTTTTTTAATTCTTTCCAGATGATTGTTGATGTTTGATGATGGTTCACGAATGACTTTTTCACTTTTACTTAGAATACAAGAATTCACTGCTTGAAAACTGTTTTGTTTATATTTATCTAAGTCTAATAATACACTATTTTTAAAATTTCCCACTTATCGTACTTGTTAATTCACTTGTATATTTTTTAAATACGTTTATACACGAGCACAATGTTCACCGTGGCACTGTGGCTCCCTCACCTATAGTAAAGTAATAAACTACGGTGTAATCTGCGACCGCCTCTTTAATACTGACGATAGGCGGGGCCGTGCTGTGGCACGCCTCTTAGAAGTACCTACTGTAAGTATATATGTGGGTATATATATATATATATACATTTATATATATATATATAATATACCTACACGTAGAGTAGTTGTAGTACTTTTATACATATATTTGTTTTGTTTTTGTTTTAGTTGGTAGGTATATTTTTTACCTACCATTTTTAATATTTTGTTATTCTGACAAAATAACAATTGTACAGAAAAACGTAATAAGTAAAAAAAGTAATAAGTCATTGCTTTCTTAAGAGTGTTAATAACGCAAACAAGCTAATAATATTTAGCTACTAAAAAAAATGTGTTGATATTGAGGCGGCGTAGAAACTTCGTCAAGAAAAAATAGTTGCTGAAAGAATTAGGTATCTTCAGATATTTGTTTTATCAAAATATGTAATGATAATGAATTACAAATAAAGATCGGCTCTAAAAACATACTTATCTTTTAACACTGGCAGAGTCTCAAGTACCTAGTGTATATTTGATATAGAGCACCTTTGGCTACAATACAACAAGTATGATGATAACATGTAAGATGAGTGACCTCAATAGACCTCATTCACACATAGATAAGTATTATTATAACATCTTACAAAAAACCAAACATATCGTGCTTATGTGTATAGTCATTGAGAAAACCTTCCCAAAGTAATGTTAAGAAGGTCATACCTACCTCTTACCTCAATAGAAACTGTTTCATTTGTTCTGAAATCAATATTCCTAAACTCATCAATTTGCTGTTCAATGAAACTCATCGCAGGTTGTAATTTTATAAAATTACAAATATTCGACATTCTCGCGTTTGCCTTAACTTAATTAACAAAGACATAAAAATTATACCTACAAAATATATAAGTAAACATCTTAAAAATAGTACAGGGTTCCTCTCTCCTCTTCCTCTAAGCTGTATCCCTTAAGTTAACGTCTCCTTCAAAGTAGTTTAGAGAAATGTAAAATACCAGAGAGGCCTTACATCGTCGTGAATAATATATATAAAAATAACTACGTTAAAAAAAACCGACTTTAAAACTAAAAAGTAATAAATAATGAAGATTTAATATTTATTATATACTACCTATTATTTATGTCCTATTTACTAAAAGGTTTGAAGTCGGTGCCAAGCATTAAACAAATAATTTAAATTTAACCACTTAAATGAATACGAGCAAATTAATACAATGAAATGCCCACTTTAATAATTAAGATACGTATAGGTATAAATATAAGATAACTTGAATGTATAATGTATTTTGATTAAAGTTGTAAGTAGCTCGGTAACTAATTAGTATATTATTATTTCTTAAAATACGAACATACGGTTTTTGTAATTTTGATAAATCGGTAAATTAATATTCTTTATTATTTATTAACATAGGTATCGAGGTATAATATTCATTAAGGAATAAATAAAGAGTCTATGTCATTATTATTATATTGGTTAGTTTTTGCTAGCGACTTCCAAAAATACCGACTTGGGACTAAATATAGGTACCTACAAGACATTTGACACCGCTTATTAACAGAATAGTTGTTAAAATAAAAGAATTTAGCGTTGTGAAAGTAATCTTAAATTGACTTTGATAATACTACAGCCTACGACACTACACTACATTAGTTATGGATTCGTCTGATAGTATTATTATTGTAATTATAGCCGAAACCGTTTTGTTAGTTATACCTTCAATGAAACGAGAATAAAGATTAAGATAAAGTGACCGTAATTACCTATGCTTTTTGTATTACCTAATTATATTTCAATATTATCAATTGTTGAACGATTTGAGTGAAATGTTTTTTTTATTTTGTTTTAATATTAAGCATAATTTTGTTTGGAAAAAGAAACTCGAATAATTTGCTCGGCAAATTGAAAAACGTTAGCAAAATTTAGTGTGTTTTTGTAATGTTTTATATGAACTCAAAAACATACATTATTGATAATTATAGTAAATCAGTTATAATAAAATGGGTATAAATGATTCTTACCTCGGTCCAGGCATCAACAATTTTCAAAAACACTACCGCGTTTAAGTAAAAATTTAAGTAGAATATTGGTACTTTTAATTTAAACAACTAGACGCCGAGAAACCTCAAAGCGAATACAAATTTAAATATTCAAGTAATATTAGTGTTCACAGAGTTTTACGTCAGGTCGACTAGAAAGCTGTGACTGAAGTGAGCCCTGGTTTGGGGGTTGCGAGGCTGGAGGGTAGGACGGATGCAGAACATTTCCGCCCAGCGGTAATGTAATAAATAGCAAATTGCATCTGAAAAGCAGTGGCCTTTGCCAGGGCAGAAAATCGTTTGTCGTAGCTGATATTGACCTAATTGAATTACGCGTCGATGTATAATGCCGATTTAGGGTTGCCAGCATATACATTTTCATTTTAATTCGGAGCCCTAACTTTACCTAACCAAGCCTTATATTTTAATACTACCAAATTTGTACGTTAACTTGGAAGTAAGGAATTGAATCTACTCATATAAAGCTATTATTTATGGTTTGAACAAAGTTCCTACTAATAATTGCATTCACCCTTACCTTTTTATTTTAATTTAAGTACTTATAACTCTAGTATTTTTTAACAAGCGTTTTATAAATCTGCTATTAAAAAAAGTAATTTTCAGATATTTTCAAAGTATGGCAACCCTATTCGCAGTTTTTTTTTATAGGTGAGTGCTTTAAACTACATTAAAATATCACCGCACGGTCCACCAGATCCAATATCGCCTAACGGCAGCAGATAATTGAATAAAAATCACGTAGCCATACTGCATTTTAAGAGTCACATTTTTTAAAATTCATTATTCAGTTGCTACATTTTTAAAATTTATTTAATATATTTTATAAACCCCACATAAGACGAGTAAAATATTTTGGTTTCGTTTTTTTTTGTGTTGTTTGTCAAAATTTGTGAAAAGTCGTAGAACAAATATCATTGGGATTGATGTAGAGAGGCTCCCTACAAGGGGTGGCCAATTAATTACAAATAACCCTGTATATATATCGGTGTAAAGACTAAAGACATTCAATAGATAATCAATTATTGAATTTTATAATTTTAAATTATTATTGCTACTTAAACTTTCTTTCAAGTGTACTAAGTATTAAGTAATTATTAAAATAAGTAATTGTATTGACTTTTTACTATGCGATTGTGTTTGGCTAATGCAATCGTTTTAGTGTTATCTTAAATTATTGTCGTGTTAAATGACTAAATAGTAAATTAAAATGTTTGAATAATTAACAGTAATCTTGCATCACCTGAAGTGTAAGAGACTTTATTATTTAAGACCTTCATGTTATTGAGTTATTGCTATGGCGGGAGATGGTCTAGGGAGTATAGGTGGTAGGTGGTGGTATATATTTTAAACTACCATGGAATGATGCAGTGCAGTGCCAGTGTAGTTTTAGTTTGTATGCGTTATTTTTTCTTACATATTACTATCTTACGTACCTACTAGGTATGTATGTTTAGTATGGCGTAACATGGGCTCTGGGCGGAATTTTAAAACAATATAGGACGAAAGCCCTTTGAACCTTTTGAATAATATTTTTTGAACTCTTCGAAGTATAAGCCTATAAGAATTTATATTATTGATGATTTTATAGTATCCAATATTAAATGAAAATATATATTTTCCGCAAATTTTTAGTGGGTAAAGAGCAGTGCAGGACTCCCACATAACCATCTCGGCCCTCCCCTGGCCTGGGTGGTATCCATAAGGGATTTCCCAAAGTTAGTTTCCCACTTTTTTGCACTTTGCACCACAATGGCTCAATGACAACAGAACACGTCTTAGATTCGGGAACGGGTCATTGACATACATACGTTGTGACAAAGCGCCCGTTTTAGGTAGGGAAAAGTTTTTAGAACCGTGTAAAGTACGTGAAGCTATCGAAATTAGCCGTCTACCGAATTTCAATGGGGATAGTGGTCGGATACTACTTACGGCCTGGGCACCGGTTACTAACACTACAAAGGACACCAACAATAAGTTACATACATTTAACAGTGATACAGTAAGTTCAGTGTGTTTACAACGTAATATAACAACGAGTGACAAAGACCTGCACGAGAACCTCTGAAGACGACGTTACATCTTCCCTCCGAATCTGAAAGTTGAATCTCTCATCACCTGTAATATTGAATAAAGTTATCACTAATTTATATTTTTTTTTATATGAGCTTAAATTATGTGACAAAATTGTTTATTTTACTGGCTGGCTTGCTTTCCAATATTTCTAAAATGTCTTTGAAAAATGAGGTTAAATTTGGACATTTTGAAATGGTAATAAATTTTATTAGAAACAAACTGTATATTTAAATTTAAAAGTTGATTGTCAAAAAAAAACTTTGAAACCTTTAAAAATAATACCTAAAATATACTTTCTACTAAAAGCATTTTTAATTTTTTAAGGCACTAAAAGTATAAAATTTAAAAAATATTTTTTTTCCTTCAGATACTTTTATTTTCTACTATCATCATTTTATACCATTTTTTCGTAAAAAAGGTTGGCAGCCCTAGTTGTGAGTGTACCTAGAATATTTAGGCATTACTATGATAATTATATGATAATTATAGAAATAAAACAGACGAAGATGAATATATTTTTTTTTATTATACAAAATAATTTTAATACAATATTTATTGGAATGTGCATGATTACCAGACACCTAACATTATTTTTTATATTTAATTATAATTTTTTAATTGATGTAAAACAAAAACAGACCAAATTATCACTCTGTAAACGAGTCATTCATTATCTTATAGTGCAGACAAGTGACAAATATTTACATTTACGAATTTGAAAAATAAATATTTATTAATTACTTTGAAAACGATTAAATAAACAATATATATGTATATTTGAAAATATCTTTAAACATGTTTAGCCATGTTAAGCTTATTTAAATTTATATAAATATAGAATGAAAAATGTTGCATACTCAACTACCTACAGCGCCTGCACTCTAAATAGCACATGAAATAACCTTATCGAAATACATTACAAGTCAAGTGTAATTACAGGTACGTGAAAAAAATTAAAACATTTTAAGTTCTTTTTTGATATTCATTTATTCATTATGTAAGTTATTTAAAGTTTTTCTTTCACATTTTTTGTTACGTATGTCTTAACCAAGGTATTTTTCATTTTCTGAATATTTTATAATGAATACGAGAAAAATGTATCTAAAGTTTTCCCGATTTCGTAATATATGTGTCGTTACTTTACAATATTAAAAACTACGATATTACATGTTTCTTCTGTGCGGATACTAAACATAAAGAAACATCCTTTGCGTTGCAATTATTGCTTTTACTACATTAAGTTTGATTTTGTAGCATTAAGTACCGAAAACTTTATAATTTTGGGCATAACCGTAAACGCGTCCTTAAGTATATAAATTAGAATATAGCAAGTGAACCTTAATCAACCTTATACAACTCCAACCTTGTGTTCAGTTTACAACAAATGAGTATCGAATGTTCTAATATCTTAAAACATTGAGCAGTTTTAAGATATTAGAATAGTCGACAAAATCTTCGTCAAGTCACATCAAGTCAAAGCCTTTTTAGAGCCAGGAACTGCGATTCAGAAAGTCGTAACTCATTTGATGGGATGGCAAAGGAATCTGAAATTACAGATTTATTACAAATTACAGATATGTTATTACAAGTCGACATTCTGGTCTTCATTTTCAATGTCGGTCTGTGTATTGAGCCAACCATGATGATATTAAAAAGTCTTGATCAGAGAAAACATTTGGTTCCAAATGGTATATTACAGTGACTCAAATTCCAGCTTCTTCCTTGTTCATATTTGCAACTTGCATATGCTTTATTGAAGAGACATTCTACGAGTATGTTATTTAGAGTTAATTTAGACAAAGTAGTAAATGGCATGTTATATTTTTTACAATCTCCTCTTTGGGACATCTATTATTTCTTCTTCTTCTCTGGCAATTTCTGGACATGTCTTTAAAAAAAAGTAACAAATTATTAACTAACTAAATAACGCTTACTTCAGCGGTATTACCCCAAACGATAGTTTTTGGTTCGACTTAAAATTTGTAAATTCAAAAATCGTTTAAGTTATCATTATAGAATGAATTAAGTAGAAAAGTAACAGAGAAACAAGCTTCACCAGCTTGTCACTTAGTTGACCTGTCATTGCTTCTAAGCAAATATCAACCTGGAGATATTATTCTATGCATACCAACCCCGCATAGTACGACTCTGTTGTTTGTAGTGATCGAGTTAGAGGATAGCAGCATTACCCGGTGGTTGCCAATGCCCCTGCTCCTACCTTTTATCTTTATCATTTTGTTTTCTTTTTGAGTTGTATTTAATAGGAATAGTATCTATTTAATTAATAATATTATTTCTATTAGAAAAAACAATCTTAATAGGCATCTTTATTCCCACGAGGCAACTAACCCCGAAGCATTTTGTATGTTAGGCCAATAGCTGACATAGTGGACAAGTAAAACAGGATTTATTCAAAACCAATGTCACTTCTACACACAAAAAACAAGTCTAATATAGAAGTTAATGGCCGATATTTCAATAAACACTTGAATTCTGTACTTAAAGAAGCAGGTAGGTACATATTTTTAGTAACAGAGTCATTTTAAAAAGTGATGCAACTATCCGTTCTTTAGACATGCATTCTGTATCGTATTCAAGATTCCTGTCTCAAAGTGATAATAATGATATTTATCGTTTTTTTTTGTACAAACGCAGTCATTTTATAAGTGATGATTTGTCAAACTTTGATACTATAATTTTGTTCAGAATTATATGTTTACTAAAGATTTTATGTATATTCTCAAGCCTTATATATATTATTTGCCTCACTGTTTGTTAGCTTTTGACATAGAGCAATGTACTAGTCATAGTTAGAAGTTTTTTAACCCCCGACTCAAAAAGAGGGATGTTATAAGTTTGACCTGTCGATCTGTGTATCTGTGTGTCCGTGGCATTCTAACAGCCAAACGAGTGGACAGATTTGATTGATTTTTTAATCGAGAGCCTAGTTCGTCGAGATGGTTCTTTGCTATGTTTGGTCGAAATAGCAGCAATTGTCTCCAAGATATTGAAGTTGTATTGGTAAAGGGTGAAAGGTTCTTATGCAATATTGATAGAAATACTTAAACAAGGGAAAATTAGTGTGTTCGAAAGTTCTCTTAGTATAGTGAAGGAGCCAATAACATAACTTTAAAAAGCAGAAAAAAAAATAAAAAAAACCCCCGAAACAAAAAGATCTCTAAAAAGTTACTGAAGTCGTTGTGTCAGGGGTCCGCTTAATAAAGGAAGAAATCAAAATGCAAGTAAGTTACCAAGGAAAATATAGAAATAACAACATCGAATCCTATAGTCCAAATCCTCATTCGTTAGTTCGGAAAAAATCGTAAAATAGACACCATCGTCAACGTACAACAACGGTCCCCCGACGCAACGACATCCATAATTACATAATAATATTTTTTTTATCCTTTTTAGAGGACATTTTATATCGAGGGTTTTTAATTGTTATGGAAGTTATTGATTGGTTCAAGTGCTGGAACGACCTGGCACCACCACGAGACCTGTAAACAATAACTATTCAAAAACATTTATACAATGTGAATATTAGAAATTACATATTTAATAAGTTACTATTAATGTTTTTTTATGTTAATATTATCTAAGAATATAATATTACGATAGGCAGGTATAGACATTACCTATATAAGTTTTAGGATTTTGATAATGGCTATATGTATAAAATTTACACAATTTTAAATTATATTATTATATTTCTATTTTTAACTACATTGTATAAAATTAAGCAAACAAAGTATTTTGTATGTATATTTAACCCATAATGGCTTTTTTAATGCCAAAACTGACATTTGCTTTTGCTTTGAATATGTTTGTTGATATGTTGATGGAGCAATTTTCTGTTGGGATTGCATTATATCTAATTTGTTAAAAGTATCCAAAACGAATATATGAAACTGTTTAAGAGTTGCTAGTTGCTCTTGACACTTTGTCATAGAGCGGAGTATTCAATTTAGGAGACACTAGGTGCCTCATGTTTCAGTTGGCTGACCTAACGTAGATAATGCTCCATCGTTTAATTTAATATCTTTTAGGATCCCACACTCTCTCGAACCCACGGTACTACACTAAAAAAAAAATAAGTTGTGGATTAATAATATATTTTTTATTGTTGTAATGCCTACAAAATACAAATCCTTTTTAAAAAATATCAAAACATTACTAGATCAAACTTTTAATGTACCTAATACAATTTTATTTACTAATATTGGGGCTGACACTTGCGCCACTGTCACTACAAGTAAACTTGTTTTTCATACATAACTGATCATTGTCTGAACTTTACATGTGTCACAGTTGTGTATTTTTCTTAGTTTAGAATTTAGATGCTTGGCTTGCATTCGTTATAAACAATTAACCATATATTGTAACTGCTCGCTCCCTGGTCTCATTGTGAACAACAATAAATTCGCATCATGATCCAGAAACACCATTTTCTAATTCATAATGAGAATATGAAGGATAGTTATCAGTCGTTATCATGCCACTCGCCACTGCCTCGCAATTATCTAGTGACCGCATGTACCTTATATGTATGCATGCGTGTCCTTCCTTCCTTATGTGACTTCTGTGTCCGCTCTGTACCTACTCACAGACCCGTGATATTGAACCGATGCATGAGATTATGAGTACTTAGTATGTTCTTACATAATTCTACGGAAGGACCGAAACTTCTTGGCTTTCTAGGAATAATTTATTTTATTGCCTTGGTGTCGGCCAACAATACATCATTTTTTCGTAACAATACATTGACGTCCAGATCTTTTTGTGTCAAAAAACAGAGGCGGTTTCCTTGTATCTGCCAGTAGACCGACACACAGACATTCGTCTAATATAAATGGCCAGTAACTCAACAGTTGCTCTTTTAAAATGAAATTTAACTATGTTTGACTTATAGAGTATAGCATCAACCCTGCAAATGAGTCAATGACAATAGCCAATATCCACACATTTCGATCAATCAGAATTTTTTTAATGTGTTAATAAGATTTATTTAATAATATATTTTTAATTTTAGATTTTGACAGTTCTATAATAGTATAGTAATATATTTCCGTTTTCAGTCCCATGCAAAATGTAAGCAGTTTGGTTTCACAAGATGTCGTTCAACAACCGACGGTAATAATCATAGTCCATTGAAAAGTTACATTTGGGGTTGCGTTTTTTAGAGGACGCAATTTTATTTTTTTAATGTGTAGGGGGGGTCAGTAGAAGCTTAAGTTCAAATTTGTGGGGTCGTCACCCTTGTCCCTCGGCCGCCATCTTGGAAAAACGGGTGCAAAGGGTTTTCGCTCTGTATCTCGTAAACTAGTTACCCTACAGAAAATTTTATCAAACATAAAATTTAGAAAATTAAATTTCCTACAATTTTATTTCTATTACTTTTTATCGTCAAGTGACCAACAAAAAAGTTATAAACAAAAATAAGTAAAAATTTTGTAACAAATTTCCTTTTGGAGGTTATAACTTTTTTTCAGTTCATTTTACAATAAAATGACATCATAGCAATTTTGTAGAGGGTTTTTCAACGAACAATTTCCTCTTTATACTTGTTTCATTTTAATTTATTTATCTAGGTTTTACAGCGCTCCAAACTTGAACGGATTCTCGAATGCTCATAGGGATGCAATAAAAACTAAAAATTAGATTTACGTATCTATCTATATTTTTTTTATTCATACAATTTATTGTGATCTTAACATTCCTATGCTATTATTAAACTATGTTTGACCCTTTTCCCCACTACAAAACTGATTTTACTGTCGACCAGGCTGAATCGGATGCAGATGCGGTCATCGTCCGTTGTGCGCTTGCTGCATTACAGTCATATGATTCGGTGACAATCATAGCAGAAGACATCGACATCCTTGTATTGCTGACGGCATTAGGAAGGAATCAAACTAATGTATTTTTTTAAAAACCTTCAAAAGGGCGTACGCCCGAACAATTGTACTGTCTGTCTATCTGTTTTAAATATGACAACGTAATAGTTGATAATTTACTGTTTCTCCTTCTCAGGATGCGATACAACGTCAGCAGCGTATAACATGGGCAAAGTCAAATTTATAAAAATTTTGCAGAAGCATCCAGAATTAGCAAGTGGAACTGAATTATTTATGAGGGAAAAAGTCGAGTCATCGTTACTCAGTGTTGTTGGCGAACGTTTTTTCATCTCTTTATATGGCGGAAAAAAAGACGATACTCTAGATATACTCGGAAACTGTGGAAACGGGCTGCATCTTGGAGGAAGCAAAAGGGAGATTAAATGCATTTTCATTCTCTGTCTTAGCAAATCGTTTGTATCGCAGAGTGTCTAGAGTATCGTCTTTATTTCCGCCATATAAAGAGAAGAAAAAACGTTCGCCAACAACACTGAGTAACGATGACTCGACTTTTTTCCTCATAAATAATTTAGTTCCACTTGCTAACTCTGGATGCTTCTGCAAAATTTTTATAAATTTGACTCTGCCCATGTTATACGCTGCTGACGTTGTATCGCATCCTGAGAAGGCATGGAGAAATAGTAAATTCTCAACTATTACGTCGTCATATTTAAAACAGATAGACAGACAGTACAATTGTTCGGGCGTACGCCCTTTTGAAGGTTTTTAAAAAAATACATTAGTTTGATTCCTTCCTAATGCCGTCAGCAATACAAGGATGTCGATGTCTTCTGCTATGATTGTCACCGAATCATATGACTGTAATGCAGCAAGCGCACAACGGACGATGACCGCATCTGCATCCGATTCAGCCTGGTCGACAGTAAAATCAGTTTTGTAGTGGGGAAAAGGGTCAAACATAGTTTAATAATAGCATAGGAATGTTAAGATCACAATAAATTGTATGAATAAAAAAAATATAGATAGATACGTAAATCTAATTTTTAGTTTTTATTGCATCCCTATGAGCATTCGAGAATCCGTTCAAGTTTGGAGCGCTGTAAAACCTAGATAAATAAATTAAAATGAAACAAGTATAAAGAGGAAATTGTTCGTTGAAAAACCCTCTACAAAATTGCTATGATGTCATTTTATTGTAAAATGAACTGAAAAAAAGTTATAACCTCCAAAAGGAAATTTGTTACAAAATTTTTACTTATTTTTGTTTATAACTTTTTTGTTGGTCACTTGACGATAAAAAGTAATAGAAATAAAATTGTAGGAAATTTAATTTTCTAAATTTTATGTTTGATAAAATTTTCTGTAGGGTAACTAGTTTACGAGATACAGAGCGAAAACCCTTTGCACCAGTTTTTCCAAGATGGCGGCCGAGGGACAAGGGTGACGACCCCACAAATTTGAACTTAAGCTTCTACTGACCCCCCCTACACATTAAAAAAATAAAATTGCGTCCTCTAAAAAACGCAAGGTAAGGCCTAAAAAATGTAACATTTCAATGGACTATCAGGCAATTACAGCATTAGGGTGTAAGGGATACCACTCTCTAGCCGATTGTTTCGTTCCTAGACAATAGGAAGCATATAGTGGATGTAAATGGTAAACGAACTGTTGGATCAAGCATAAAAAGCGGTGTGCCACAAGGTTCACCTTTAGGCCCATTTCTATTTTAAATATACATGATTTCATTATTAATATACATGATCTACCATCATGATACCAAATCCAAAAACAATAGCGAAGTTGTATTATTTGCAGATGACACATCACTATTATTTTAGATAAAACAGGGCGAAACTGTTCAGAGGCCACGCACCTTGCGTAGTCAAAATATGTGCCAAGGCCACGTGCATCGGAGCGCGGGGTGGCGGGGTGACGCAGCGGCCATGATTTTAATTTCTAATTTTCTAAGATGTAATAAAAAATAGCATCGTTTTCTACTTTTATTTAGGTATTAAAATATTTTCTACAATAGTCGAAACACATTTCTTTGTACAATATAATTTTTACAAAATCAGTCTTAATTATCTAATTACAATATTTACACGTATTAAAAAGGAATAAATTAATTGAAATATTGTCTAACTGTTTAAGAATCTAATGACAAAACAAAATATCCAATAGACGTTGTCCACAAGTTGAATCTCTCAATATTTTTATTTGGTTTATGAAATAAGGGCATTGTAACTTTTTCTGATCCTGCAAAATATTTCCGTTATTATTAAAAAGTTTCCCACCTAGTAATAAGAACTACTTTTCTATGTTTAGAATATTTGTAATACTTTATTACATTTATATTTATTTATATTCACTAACAAAATAACTATACTATCACTATAGTAATTTAAGAATACTTTAAAATGTAAGCAACTAGTTTGATCCCAATATTATTTGGAATAGTAACTAATATAGCGTATTTTTTTTGAGAATTCGATAAGAAACAAAATAAATGTTATTTTTACAAGTTACTTACGAATTTCTTTAAAAAGTTCCTAAAATTGCAGTCAGTCACAAGTAGAAGCGTCGGTATACAGAAACAATCCAGGTAGTTAATATAAAATATCAGTAATACTACACACTTATCATCACCATAAATCTCACGAGACAAATGAAATATCAATTATAAAATAAGAAAGATAATTCATAATAATATTAAATTACAATAACTTTGGAGACTCGGTACTGGTAGTTGGTGTTACCATTAATTAAAAACATAACTAAGCTAGCGAATAGACTTAGTTCAACAAAATGGGCCAGCTTACAAATGAAGTTACAGCGGGACTTGTTTATTTTAAAACTTCCTGAGAAAAACTACATTACGACATACATTTGATAATTTAAAGTACCTACCTATGTTCACAAAAACAGAATATCTTAATAAAGAAAAGTGATGCAAATAGAAATAATAAAGACAAACTTGTTCCAATTCTCACCAGGTTGGCAAAGATTCGTTAGTCATTTTATGTACTATGTGTCCTTTTTTATAATAAAGCCCCTGTAGAAATTTAAAAATTTTCACTATTGTCTGTACAGAAACTGCAAGATAAGGTCTACTATACAATTAAGAATTATGTAAATGATAATAAGGTGTAGAACTATATTATTTTAAATCTCCCTCATAAAATTGGGGCTTCGAATGGTCTTTTCTTTCACAAGTCATAATTTGCAATATTTTTTTCACGTCCAAATAAATGTAAAAAACTAACAGTTAATATGTTAGCATCAGTGTACCTTTAGGTAATCCATTAAACCGTATGGTAAGATCCCAGCATAAGTAACAAAACAAGCCTATAGATACTCGGCTTACTCAGCTCTATTCGTTTAGGAGATCCAGTAGCATCTACTGATGAATAGATGCTACTGGATCTCCTAAACTAATTGATAGAGTGACTGATGAGTCACTCTACCAATTTTCCAATAATAATATAATATTAGATCCAATAATAATATAATATTAGATCCAATAATAATATAATATTAGATCAAATAATAATTATAATTATATGACATATATAATATGTAAAACTAATTAAAAAAAATATATATAAATATAATAAAACTATTTCATTTACAGACTATTCTCGCGCTATACATATCTACGTAAGTGTGCGTACCTACTCAAATTTTGTCCATGTAGTAAACGATTACATACCTGTCAGTTTTGGAAACGCGCCCTTAAGGCTTGATATTAATCGTAAAAGAGTAGGTACCTAAAATGTTTTCTATTCGACTCTTTGTTTATGATTGCGATAGCTAAAGTATTTAAGATGAAGATGGAAATGTTGTCCTTTGAGTGCCCTTACGAGAGAAAACGTGGTACAAGTGAAAACACTGAGTCAACAAAACAAAATATTATAGTCATAATAATTATCAAAATTTAATGTACTTATGTACCTCGATATTTATTATTAATTCTAATGAAACATATACATATATGTAAGTATATTGTACATGTACATAAGAATTAATAATGTTTAATGTGCACTAAAATATGTACGTTGGTGCACTTAAACGTAACCTTGTTTAATAGTACCTTTACTAAAGCATGTTTATAATTAAAGAGTAATTATATAATAAAATATTTAGTGCCGTCAAATAAGTGGGACCTATCCTTATCAGATGAAACAGAATCAATTTCTTATAGTAACTTGATATAAAACAAACTATACCTAATAAATAAATATATTATAAACTCAAAAGACGGTGTTCATGGGAGTGAAATTCAATTTCAATCCATGTTTATATTTATATTTGTCTCAAACGTTGTAAATGTATTCCTTAAACTAATTAAGTACGGGAGAGCAAACGATATTAGTGTCAAAGCGCCTTATTTAACGACGTTCGTGTACAGACACAGGTACAGGCACTCTAAAGTCATTAATTAAGGCATTATGCACAAAGTTATCTAGGTCGGTCGCTAACGTTTATGAGAGGAAGCCAATTTCCTTTCAGTAACCTTTGAAAATTAATGCTATTAAATCGTTGAAAATTAATATGGATGCAAAGAAGAGTTTATGTCCAGAAATCTATAACTATTTATAATAATTTACACCTACTTTACTATAGCTATGCAAGATATTTCTTAATTTTAGTAATGTACGTAATATTCAAATTATTTTGATTAGTAGCTACTTGTGTATTATTAGCAGTACTGATTTGTTGTAACAGATGTGATGACGCTGTTTTCAAAACATTAACATTAAATACTGAATATTTAACTATGATTGGTATTTGTATATTGTTAATTACTTGCAATCGAATTGAAAACATATTTCATGTTACTACTATAAGGCACTATTATGAAGAGTACCTAACGTGAATTAATTGGCGACAATTATTAGAAATTCTTTTAGTTTATTTAAATAACGTAATAGCAACAAAAACAAATGTAAAAAGGTAAAACTGTGTCCTTGTAAATTGTAAATCTTTTTTTTTTTTGGAAATAATGAATTATATTAACGAAATGGCTGTAATTTTATAATATTAGGTAACTGTGCAAAATGTTGTAATATAATAATATAATTATAAAAATAACAAATCGAGCTTTTTTTTAAAGATAAACAATTGTTAAAAAGGTTCCAACTCCAGCGGGTCTAGCCAAGTTGCCTTTCTACAATAGTTATCGCTTTAGAATTTTGAAAATGTATAGGCAATAGATGTCGCTATCGTTTTGACAATAAAATTGTAGAAAAGTGCTAGCCATGTCTCAATTTTGACAGACGCTAACGAAACGATTTCTATTCTATTGATCGCTATCGTAACTATCACTCGGACCCAAACGAAAGCGCTAAAAAAAATGGCGATTTGTTGTCAATTCGGTCCATAACCACCGCGAACGATTTTATCTAACTTTATTATTAACGCGTTATTTTTATATCTGCATTATAATGCATTCATGAAATATGTTGTCGAGCGCTCATAACGAGGAAGCTTTTATTAAAAGCCGGCTAAGTTAATATATAATAATATTAATAATAATACGGGACAAATTACACACATTAATCTAACTCCTAAGTAAGCAAATTATTTGTTTGTGTTAAGGGTCAAGGGTGTTAGACAACGATACAAATACATAGAAATGCACATTATAAATACTGTAAACGAATTTAATAAACGACCAAACCCAGAAATTGAGACATCAACGCTCATCACATACATGCCTGTCCTCGTCGGGAATCGAACCCGAGCCCCATTGCGTCGCTATACGTTAGGCGTCTGCGCTAATCACTGGACCAACGGGGCCGTGAAATTTGTACTCAATATTACTGAAATATCCTAATGAAGTAATAGTATTGCCTCTCAAAAAGTTCATGTGCTACATTACAATACAGGATATGCAAAAGATATTCAGTGTAAAATTTTCTTTAAGTTAGTATAAATTTCTAATTTGTATATATTATTAGTATAACCATTGTGTGGTTTTTTAATGAGGATTGCTGTTATTTAGAGTGACAACAATCTTAACTAAAACACTTCTTAATTTTAACACAATCCATAATTAATAGAGATGTGTGATATAACTATATATATATATATATATATATATATATATATATTTATATATATATAACTATATATATATTTATATATATATAACTATATATATATATATATATATATATATATATTTATATATATATATTCTAAATATTTGTTTTGTTACATTATGATCATTTGTTAAATTGAATAAATAAAACAACTTTAAATATATCCATTTTTATTTGAAAAAACAAAATAATAATATAATATTTTAAAATATTAAAAAAAATAGGAGTTTAATGAAAAGGTTAAAAGAATGTGGAGTTTCTTGCCAATTCTTCTTCATAGACCTAGTCTATGTGAATATGCAGCTGGAGTGTGAGTCTTCATAATTGAAATGTATCCCTATGTATATTATAAGCCAACAAACATATTATTTTTTAAATCTTTTACAAAACTATGGACTGTCTTTTGTCATTTTCCAAGGTGTGGTCCTCTAGCATTAATTTAATTCTAATTTCTTGTCACATATATAGTGACTTACTAAATAGTCAACACTGTAAAAACATTAATTTAATAATGAGGTTATTAACATACACTTATAAATTTTTCAAATATAAATAAAAATTATCATCTGTAAAAATAGGAAACAAATCCAAGATTATATCATTACATACTGAGTTTTCGGAGTGAAACTCTGTTGTTTTGGCCTTCCAATCTGCCAAAACCTAAACATAATTTTCTATTAATTATTATACACACTTAAGCTTTATACAGATGGTTTCATGCATTTTTACATGTGTCTAGAAAGAACCGATAGATCATAAATAAATTTGTATGAATAGAGAATTAAATATAAATAATTTATGTATTATTTTATATAATACATGATTATTATTAGTTTTTTAGTCAGTTTAGTAAATATTATTTATTATACATGAAATATGAATATGAAATGAAAATATGAAAGAAAATATTGAGTCAGTTATTTGTTAGTCATATTACTATTTATTATAAAATCAAACATTTTGTTATCCTCTATCTTCTAGGACATAATATTTATCACTCTGATGTAAAGCTGCAATTTTTTTATTTCTAATGTTTCTCTTTAAAAGGTAGTCTAAGAATTATAACATTTTAATAATATCATATCAAAAATAATTATTGAATTTATTTATTTTCCATTTTTCAACCGATCTGATTACCTACACCTCCACTAGTGACCTAATTCACAAGACTACCTAATTCTTGCCATAGACGGTGTCAGCCTTTCACCGACCTTGCGCCCCTTGCTGGGTCCTTGCTAAGTCACCATTGCTAGAACATAGTTAAAAAGGAAAGATGAACATAGGTGCTTGAAACACGAAGGGAGATATATCACAAGCGAGATGTTAATTTAAACAGCAAAGGAAGGTTTTTCTGTTATTGGTAAATATTATAATTTACCTACCTTTAAGTACCTTATTCCATAAACTCCAATAAAGCCGCAAATTGTTCGGGACAAGCCCGCAATCTAGTTTCTAATTCTGCAAACCTACAACACACACTTATCACTGTTTTATATCACAACACAAAGCTACACAACCCAAAGATTACTTTAATAAATAAAAAGAAGAACTTTTACTTTATTCCACTCATTTTAATAAGTTATAAAACTTGTATTCTAACTCGCGCCTGAAGTATGAAGAATTTGACAATTTGGTGATAGCTCACCATAGACTAATAATTATAGACTTTTCTATCGAATACTTAGAATTAGCGATAGCGATAGCTATGACAACATGGCTACAAACGAAGCGCTTTCTATAATTGATATCGCTAAGTCGATAAGCTACTCTTCATTTATTAGTAATGTATCCGAGCCCGTGGGTACGTTTACATTTAGAGTTTACGTGTACGTTTAGAGTACAGAGTGTAATATTAAGGCGAGCGTGATTGATTGATTTGAGTTTGTAAAAACATTTATAGCATCTATATTGTGGACATTATGAGACGTCGTATGACATTTTAGTTACCTTACATAATATATTAGTGACGATTACAAACGTTATGGACTTGGCCCCTTATTAGAAAAGAACGATTGATTTGAATAAGATATATATAATATAGATAGATAGATTTGTACTAATATAAGATGTATATAGACAGACTTGTTCTATTTATTACCAATGTTTGTTTTTGTACATTTATTTAAAAAAAGCTTTACTCAAACTTATTTTACAACGTTATTAGATTTATTTTGAAGTTCTAAACCCAAGAACAATCTTAAAATCATTCTAAATTACAGGTTTGTTTTAGAACGAAATACTTGTATTATCATTAAATCTCAATGTCATGTCGTAGATGTAAACGTTACGACAAAAGTCCTAACCAAAAGATATATTATTATACAGTTAAGTCTTAGGTAGAATATATTCAATCGTACCTCTAATAGCAATTAACATAACCCTTTAACTTTCCACATTAAATCATTTTCGGAACGTTATTTTAAAGGCGTGGATTCACACCAACCCTTAATCGAAGTTAATAAGAACCTTTAGTTACACGCATCCCATAACAAAAGACGCTCTAACGACGTCTTCCTAGACCCTTCGCGTGGGCGGGCTGCCTCTACACACATTTTAAACAACAAGAACATAGTTGTGTAAATGGTAATTGAATTAGGATTTTTAACAAAAGCTGAGTAGTTAACTATTTAGGACAAAATAAATAACTACAGGAATTTCTTTCTCATTTTTATGGTTATAATTAACAAAATAATTTCCTTTGTTAATTATAACCATAAAAATAATTTCTAAGCCTTTTCTGTTTAGTAACCTAGCTTTTTTATATCTTAATTAAAAGAGCTTGTCTGATTTGATTATCGAATTAAATCTGACAATCTAATTTAGAAAAATACCATACAATGATTTAAATCTTATTTGTTTCTAAACAGTTACTAAACTGATCAATGCCGACTATATGTAGATAGGAAGAGAATATTTAGTTAAACACTGAAAGTATCAAGATGGTTAATATTCAATGTTTTGTATTAGTAGAGCTTTATTTATCAGCGCGAGCTGCACATAGATAATAGACGATACATCTATAGCTATAACGATTTATGAAAACCACTGCTTTGGTTTTTACACTGAACAAAGTTGTTTAAGACTTTTAGAAATATGTGTAACAAAAAAGCAACTTAGTGGTTAATTAAGGTAACCGTGTAGGAAATGTTATATAATTCATGTGAAACTATAAAATTGAAACTATGAAATTGAAATGCAAGTAAGTTAACAAGGCAAATAAAGAAATTACGATATCGAATCGTGTAGTCTAAGTCCTCAATGATTAACTTAGTAAAATAGACACCATCGTCAATGTACATACAACGGTCCCCAGACGCAACGACTTCAATAAGTACATAATAATATTATTTTTATTTTTTTAAGAGGTCTTTTTATATGAGGGGTGTTTTTAAAGTATTTAAATTTTTAACTATAATATGTTTAAAAGTATCGTAAAATATTTTTGTGTATTAAAACGGTAGGTAATATCCAAAAATGTGGTTTCATTGCACATTTTATGAAATAAAAAAATGCATCTTTACAATAGATAATAAATTTAACCTATTGATAATAACATTTGAAGACCTGTCTCTTATATATCTCTTGTTTATTTGTTTCGTCGGAATTTTAAAGCAAGTTTTTGTTACGTTATTCTAATAAGGCTCCCTGATATTTTATTGATTAATTAAGATTTTATAATTAGCATTAGTAGAAAGAAGATGCTGTGTTCCTATTGCTAGCATCTAATAAAACTGTATTATCCGGTGCATTTTAAACCAGCTACGATTAATAAGGGCCATAAAGTGTTTTAAAAAGACTTCTTTGTGAAGTCAAATTATAAAAGAAACCAAAAATTAGGATTTGTTTAAACTATTAATAAGGAGGATATTTGATTGATGTCTTACTTTTACTCGTATAGTTAAAATATTTGTTTGAATGAATGGGCCTTATTTACCACAGGTATTCGTGCACACATTGAAACCTTTGTTTTATTAGAATGCAAATTTATTACCATTACCAATAATTATATACAGTGTGTTTGTGATAGGCACATTTCAGCATATTTTAGTATGAATTTAGCTATTACCTCCAGCATTATTAGTTTTGTAATTCCGACTCCCATATAGAACCACCTAGTATCTAATAGAAAGCCGTAAAGTTTTTGATATAAATAAAAGGTAAATATTTTTTAAACTAACAACTAAAACAAATTGGACAACAAACCATTCCTCCGGAATATTCCGGCTCATTATGATGTGTACCTACGCTGTACTACGCTGTACCGATGCTTTAGTTATATAACTTCAATACAATACAACGAACGAAGCCGCGATAATTATTGACAATATCACTAGCTGCTGCTACTCCTCATATACAAATATTACATACCTATAGTAATAAATCAAAGTATACCTAGTTATTATTACGACACTGTTATATACCGATATATAAAACAGTAACGATCAGAGTTAGTCTTTTAAAAAATATTTAAACTAACGATTTCATGTCTTATAAAGTCATATTCAATTATTTAGTTACAAAGTTAATTTTGTTTTAACTGTCAATTCAATAATGTAATTGTAGTAGTAGTAATATTGTATGTAGTCGCATTCTATGCTCATATAAAAATAAAAACCTAGGTACCTAGGTACTATTGCACTAGGTAGGTATGGCGGCACAGATCCTGACAGCGACATACTTTCTTTCTAAATTATTATTTTTTATTTTTAAACATTAAAAACGTAGTATTCACGTTACATTCATTCTTGCTACAGGGAGAGTCGCTTGGGCTAGTTTCTAATATTGGAGCTTTACATACTTAGAGGTAGGTACATTATATTATTATACGTTGATTCCTCCGGTTACCGCCGTATGGAGTTTTCATTCGAATGATAACCGGACAAAAGTAAATATATATAATAACATTCAATTCACTAAGTGTTGCTCATACCTTATTAGATGGGGTATCTACCCTATCTAATAAATCAAAAATTAAATGTCTATCTAGACACACTCTATATTTAGCAATTATGTTTCTTCTTTGTACATTTTATTGAAGCCAGGGGCATGTGCAACCCCATTCACTTATTTCGCGGCTCCCCTCGACTAGGTTAGCTAACTATAGCTTATAATAAAGTATTCTACTTTATTTTTGATACATATACTCGTAAAAATAGTTTAATTTCAACGTGTAGTACTCGCGAAAGCCTTAGAAGACGCTATATAGTATATACCTACTTTCCAAGCTTTACTGCGCTGCCTAGAACAAAACAGTCATTATTGAATTAATGGGTAGGTAGCTACTCAAATATTTAACATATAAGTTAGAACAGATGATGGAAACGATTTATAATTACTGAACCAAATGTATCTAACATTTCATTCAGTCAGTCAGATGTTAATGTGAATCTGTCGTTATCCGAAATATTTAATAAAACTATCAGTATTTTTCACTTTTATAGGAGCTTCAGTTGTATGACAAAATGGTTTAGTATTGGCGAAGATAACTAGCTTTTCATACTTACTAACATGTGTTTGAAAAATGAGATTAAATTTAAATATTTGGAATTAATAATAATATTATATTAGAATCGAACTGTTTATTTGTTTAAATTGCATTGTTAGTGTCAAACAAACTTTGAAACATTAAAAATAATAAAATAAATGTTACTAATAAATTAAAAGCACACAAAAACATGTTTTGAAGATAATATAAGCATACATTTTTTTAAATATTTTTTTTTACATATAAATATACGATAAAGTACCTACAGCAGTTTTACCAAAATATTCTCTCAGGTTTCAAAGTACTTTTTGTATGTAGATACGCGGGAGTAATAATTAGCTTAAAAGCCCCGAACGTGCGTCCATTTTGATAACAGGAGAAAAATCAAATTACTGCACCCCAATTCACTTCCCTCTACGCGATATAACTAAATATTGTTTGTATAAAGAATCGGAAGAGAGAGCAATTAATATTTTGATGAAATTATTGATATTGCCTTTGAACCTAATATTATATTAAGCAGCTATGAAAATAATAAAGGTTAATATTGATGTCTTTGTAAAATTATCCCAAAACAATAAAATTAAAAATCTTAATATAGAACGGTTAAAACATTGACACGTCTAGATGCAGTAGGTAGGTATCCGACATCATGCACTCCAAGAAACGACCAAGCTGTACCTACTAATAATTGTTTTGTACTGCAATGATATTTGAGACGTAGTTGAATTTATATAAATTAATATTATTATTATTTATGTAAATTAATATCTCCTAAGTGAGTGCAAAAGGTTGAGGGATAAGACCATTAATGTGATATTGTCAACAATAAATGTTTTGTCAACGGGGACAAGTAGGGCGCGTACCTAATAAGAAGAGAGAAGGCAATTTAATATTATTTTATTTTTGTTTATTCGTACATGTGATTTGTTATTGCTTTTATTTAAGTACCTACAAGATACCTACAAGACGGCGACAAACTATTAGTTGTCAGAATCAAACTTTCTTTAATGCTTTTTATTCAGTGTTTAATGTTTATTAGTTTAGAATAGTTATATAATGAGTTTTTATTTTATATTTAAATATTGTTAAGAAAGACTGTAAATGTAAATGAGCACATCTTGCGCGTCGGAGAAAGGAGAAGGAAAACAATAGTCAGTTGTCTCTCTTCAATCTAGGTTTTATCGTAAAAGTTGATTATGATTATCAGTTTATCATTATGTTAATTAAGTATGGTAAAGTAAAACTTAGACGAGAGTATATAACATCACATACCAATGACAAATCATTAATATTATTTGAAGGCCATGTTTTATGGTTGACCAATTTTTATTTTATCATTTAATCTTGACTAGGTATGTACAGTATATAATTAAATAATAACTTGATATCAGCGGTAAAGTCACAAAGCGTACCGCGTTATACGATAACACAGCGATTTTTTATCTCCGTTATATTACTATACTTAGTTTTAGGATTCATGTAGAAATTTAATAAAAAAAAAATAATAGGTAAGGAGGTAACACAAGGGAGAGTGGGAGAAAAGGGGGGTCGAAGCCCTATCCACTGACACCATTTTTATTGTGAGAAAATGTTTAGTTTTGGAGATATTTCGATTTGAAGTTTCGTAAAAACTAACCTAAAATGTAAGTAATTAAGACTTCTGTGACGTCTCCGGCGCTTCAGGATGGCCAGCCCCTTCATAGGGACACGAAAAAAGTATCGATACTTCGTGGTATCGATACTTTAAGTTTCGATACCGATACTTTTGTACTCGATACTTTGTGTTCGATACTTATACTCATTGAGTACTTTTTGGCTGGTATCGTATCGAAGTATCGAATAAAAGTTCGAAGGCTATGTACGCTATCTAGCACAATATACTCAACCTTCTAAATCAAAACATTGAGTTAAGAATAACAAAATTTTCTCCAGTGATCGGCAGTTGTCTTTTTTTATTATTCTATTATTTTTTTATACTAATGCCAAGAGTTTATAAAAATAATAATAATGATTTATTTGCTCTGAATGTAGGTATACAAAATAAGTATTCTTCACATTTAAGTATTCATATACATTCTACCGTTAGGCCTGCAAATACAATTTTGAAATTTATCATAATTTTTATCATATTCTGTTCTATTGTCCCATTGAATCTAAACTGACTATACTTACTGACTGAGATTGACGGCTTGACGTATGCGCATTAAGCCTTAAGATAAAAGTTTCTTAACTTTAAAGTTGTCAATACTTTGAAGTATTTGTTAAGATACTTAGATATTTGTTTAGATACTTTTATAAGTAGGTACAATACTTTTTTTTCAAATTAATCTAGAGTAACAGTATAGTTATTTATTAATCGATACCTTATTTCTATGTATGCATTAGACATAGAATTATTATAATAACTCCATGGCATTAGACCCTAAAAAAGTACTCGATACCTTGAAGTATTTGTTAAGATACGTAGATATTTGTTTAGATGCTTTTATAAACACGACACTTTTTTTTCGAATTTATCTTGAGCAACAGTATAAATACTTATTAATCGATATCGTGTCTCTATGTGAGCATTAGACATAGAATTTTTATAATAACTCTATGGCATTAGACCCTAAAAAAGTACTCGATACCTTGAAGTATTTTTTAAGATACTTTTATAAGTACCATCCTTTTTTTTTAAATACTCTTGAGTAACAGTATAGATACTTATTAATCGATACCGTGTCTCTATGAGCTCAATAGACATATAATTATTAAAATTAATCTATGGCATTAAATCCTAAGAAAGTACTCGATACCTTGAAGTATCGATACTTTTGTTGCGATACTTTTATGAGTACGATACTTTTTTTTCGATACTACTCATGAGTACAGTATCGATACTTTTCATTCGATACCGTGTCCCTACCCCTTCACCCTTGCGTAACACTGAACTGAAACCCAAGCTCGCTCGATTGAGTTTCAACTCAGTGTTACGGCGGGTGGGGGCTGTCCTCCTTCCGCGCCCCCGGATTTACAAAAACACTCTAGGGGTATGACAGACAAGACTACGTGGCGTCGGGGTTGATAGAGTCGGTTTTGACACAAAAAAAAGTAATATATATATATATTAATTATTATTTATTTCAAAAACATTTCAAATCACAAACGTCATATGTCAAGTTGCCGCCATTTGACATTCGGGAATCTAAAATAACAAATTTGTTACGAATTGTGTTTTTCTAGTTAAATTAAAATGAAATACTGATATATTATATACATAATTGATAAATATATTGTATAGATGTGAAATGTTATTTAAACATTGTGTTTTTGTGCTAATATTGGTGAAACAACGGTAAGTTACTTTCACACAAAAAATATATTTAAAAAAAACTACGCGTTTTCCTGGGGCTGAGAATAGTATTAATAGAAAGGGGAAACCCACCCCTTTCAAATGAGTCCATTTTCAAACCAAAACTCCAACGACGCAAATGGAAACGCTAGCCAATAAGGATTCAAAGTAATTGTCAAATTCACTTATTTCACGCTATTTAATACTACGAAAGCCCGATTACGACGTTATAACTAATTTAGTAATAAAACTATGACATAAAACGACAAATCTACCACAGTAATAAAACGTAAGATGAGCTACTCAAAGATCACATCGACAATCACTATTCACACCTGCAGAGCTTCCGCTCTCAAACGACTATGACACGATAATTCATAAACCTAACCCTTGCTCACTTATTTATAGGAGTTGATGGCTACTAATTATTTAGAAATACCCTCGACTCCTAACAATAGTCTATTCGCGTTAAGAAAATAGTGAGTCATCGTTGTCCGCCGGCCTGCCACGCCCCCCGGCCAATTAATTCACACTCACTATTTTCTTAACGTGAATGGACTATAGAGGGTATTTATGTCCGTTATGTGACTGGAGCGTTTTTTGTATAGTCTACTGTTTCATTAACACGACCCTAATAATAACGAATAGAAACCCTAATTCCTAAAGGGCGGATCGTCAGCGCTCGTCTGAGACAGTTTAGGACCGTAAGGTTCTTAGCTGTCTCAGACGATAGGCGCCACTCCGCCCGTACGTGGCGGGTTTGCATACGAAGGGACGGGTGTACCTAATAGCGCTCCGGTCTTGTGAGCGCATACCCCCCACCGCCGACTGTACCTACCTACTTATAATATGTTGTACCAATAATATCAACACAGAATCAACCCATGTTATAATTCAATGGACAATAAATTCATTCAGTTTATTTATTTATTTTCATTAAGTATAAAATGACAAAATGATATTCTACTCCACAATTTATAGAAAAATACAATATTTGCTTACCTATATAACTGTGTTAGATTTGTCGTCAATTTCGTACTTTTTTTATTAAACTAGTTTAATATTGAGATTTACATTAAATTATGTGAAATATATAAATGTCGTTTTTATTTTTACATTTACTTTTTTTTAATAAATTTCTATATGATTCCTAAACAAAGAATAAGAATAATATTATATAACATAATATTAGATAAATATCCACCCAATATGTGTCTTTATCTATCTCTTTGTATCCAGGCCACAGAACAAATATTAAAATATTTATGTGGCCTCGGAACCGGAAATAAAAATGAAGAATGAGATTATTTCTACATACCTACTTATACTAAACCTATTTGTTAGTTTATGAAAGTATAGTATTAGTTACTTGGCTACTTATTGACAATGTAAATTTAATTTAAATGTTTCAATATATTTTACATCTTGCGCAAATAAATGTCAAATATAGGTACCTACTTATATCTTATATAGGTGTCTTGAATATCTGAAAACAATAGAAGAATAACAAAGACTAGCTGAGAACTTGAAAAGTATTGTGAACAAGGGTAACCATAAAAAAGAAAGGGTCAAAACAATATAATATAAACACTAATAGAAATGAAAAGTAATCAGATAATACAGATATTTATTAAGAACTGACTACACGAAAGACTTTACAGAAAAGAAAAATACGTACATATTTACAGGACAGTCAAAATGAATAAAATATTAAAATCTGAAAACACTTCCAAAAGAAAGGCTAAATCTAAAGAATTATCAAACAAATACCAAAAACTACAACACATCAATAAACTCAACTGAAAGATCTTAAAAATAGAAAATACTAAACATGTATTATGACATGACAAATAAATGAATCGATGCTATAGAGTATAGCTGATACCTACTGCAATGTTCATTCCGATCTAATATCTACTATCTTTGAAATAAATAATATATATTTTTTTATATACTTTTGTATTTTCCTAATTACCAGTATTTTTTACTATTACCCAAAGCATATTTGAGTTAGGCTACTATCAAAATATAATGAAGATGAGGCATTAGTATGTAGTATTAAAATGTAGAATGTACCTAATGCTATGGAGGTGACCTATGACTTGTTTTTATTATAGCATCTGGGTTAAGAATTACAATAAAATAATAGTAATATGATTACAAATAATCAATTACACCTCTAATTTATACATAACACTTCATAAGTAAATTATTTGGTTTGCTAAAAAATATTACTTATATATAAACTAAGCTCTTTCCTTTGTCTGGTTGTTGTTTATACAAAATGTTTACTAACCTGAGGAGTGTACATATTTATTTATTTATTTAAAAATTTTTGCACATATCCTGCAAAGGCAAGCATAATGCCACAAGCATTCTCTTCCAGCAAGCCCTCAAAAAAACAGTAAATACATCAAGGTGCATAACAAAACCAAAATAAAATAGTAATTATATATAAAAATGAAAAAAATATATAAAAAAAGAGAAATAAATGAAAAAAAAATAATACTAATCTACTAACAAAATTTTATCAGATTTTATCAGACATACCAACTGAGAATTGTTAGCGGATCATACTTGTAGGTACCAGATCCTAGCATATCTTTTAGCCACTTTAAATTGTGTTATTACTTAATTGGTAAAACCTTTACAGATTAAAGATTTTTTGTACAATAACAAAGCCATTCAGAGCTCTAACTTTAAACGTTTTTTAAATTACAGGGCGGCAACCCTTCACGAAATATGGCTTACCCTTTTACATATTTAGTTTATATTAGACTAGCTGTTGCCCGCGGCTCCGCCCGCATTTAGGTCGCTTTTCGCGTAATCTGTGGAAACTACAATTATGCAGACCTATAATAGACTTATAGTTAATTCTATAGAATCCTATTCCCGTGGAAATTTTATATAGGTATATAGGCATTACATTGCTACGATATAAACTGAAAATAATAACATACATCCACATCACACAACACACACACACACACACGACCAGGACATTGTTCAGATATACGTATTAAAGCATAATTGGATACGAAATATTATGTTTTTGAGACATGTTTAATTTAAGAATTTCTTTGTTTTTTTTTTTTTTTTTTTTTTTTTTTTTTTGTAATGACTATGCTGTTAGCCAAGTGGCTATTACAGCGTCACCGGGGGAGTGGGCGAGTACTGAGACCCGCCCTTGAAAAACCCGGGCCTGAGGGGCCCGGGGGACACGTCTGCCTTAAGGGTGCCTATAAGAGGCCGTCCTCGGCTTAAGACAGCGTATTTATAGGATGGGATAGATGGGTATAATGACACTAACGCCCCCCGACGGCAGAACGCCGAGGCAGCGTGCGTTTTTTTTTTTTTTTTTTTTTATTATATAATCTAGGGCAATGCTTGACTACATTCCACCTGATGGTAAGTGGAATGCAGTCTAAGGTGGTAAGGCGCATTACCCTAGCAGCCTATTCACTCTTCTCTTGAATTTATCCACATTGTATTCTTTCGGAAATACCGACGCAGGCAAGCTATTCCAATCCTTTGCTGTACGCAGTAAAAAAGACGAACCAAAGCGCTTCGTTCGGACAGGTGGAATGTCCACAACAAAAGGATGGATTCCTGCCGTGCGTCGGAAAGTCCGATGATGGAAGGGGGCCGGGGGAATTAGATCGTGTAATTCCTGCGCACACTCACCAAAATGTATCCTGTAGAATACTGAGAGGCTAGCAATTCTACGCCTGTGTTCAAGGCTTTGGAGGTCGGCTTCGACCAACTCGGGATCTCCTATGAGCCTCATTGCTCGCCTCTCAATTGAGTCCAGAACCGCAAGATGAGACTTTGCGGCACCAGCAAATATGTGGCCACAGTACTCTACACACGACCGGATCTGTGCTTTGTATAAAACAAGAAGCTGTCCCGGTGTAAAGTACTGCCGAACCTTCGCAAGAACTGCAAGCTTTGCTGCTGCTGCTCTAGCTCTGGACTCAATGAACCGACCAAAGTTGAGGTTCGAGGAAATCTCTAAGCCTAACAACTGAAGCCGGTCACTGTATTCCAAGGATACATTCTGGAAAGTAGGAGCCAAGGTGAAAGGGCTCCTTTTGGCGGTGAACAGACACGTCTGCGTTTTGGTGGCGTTGAATTTGACAAGATTGGCATTGCTCCATGCGGAGACTGCCTGAAGTTTGTCATTCAAACGCTGCACCATGGCTTCTCTTTCAGACTGTACTTGATCTCGACTAGCCCGAGTACTCGGCAGATATCTTTCTACAACTGTGCTGTCGTCTGCATACCCATAGATACCGGGCTTCAACAGATCGTTAATGTGCAGCAGAAAAAGAGTTGCAGAAAGAACGGACCCCTGAGGCACTCCGGCATTTATTGTCAAGGATTCCGAGGAACACCCATCGACAACTACTCGGAGAGATCTCTGGCTCAGAAAGTCCGTTACCCAGCCGATCAGACCAGGAGATATACCGTACGCTGAAAGCTTGCTTATAAGGCTCGCATGCCAGACCCTGTCAAATGCCCTCGAGACGTCCAGAGAGACGGCGACCGCTTCTCCGTTCTTCTCGACGGCCTCGCCTAGAATGTGTGTAGCATACACTAGGAGGTCCCCAGTAGACCTATTACGGCGAAACCCGTATTGTCGGTCACTGAGGAGATCGTTACCTTCTAGGTATGCTAGAAGGCGCGAGTTCAATACACGCTCCATAATCTTGCAGAGTATGGAGGTGATTGAAATCGGTCTGTAGTTGACAGGATCAGCACGGCTGCCTTTTTTGGGCACGGGGTGCACGTTGGCAAGCTTCCAGGATTTCGGCACTATTCCAGTCTTGAAAGAGAGGCGATACAGACGTGTCAGTACAGGAGACAACTCAGCTGCACATGTCTTGAGCAGAATGGCTGGTATACCATCAGGACCACTGGCTTTATTCACATCTAAACGACACAATGTTCTCCATACCTCTTTGTTAGTGATGCGGATTTCAGGCATCGAAATACCGCAGTGAGGAAGATGTGCTGGAGAAGCATTGCCAGTATCTAGATGCGAATTATCAGCAAACAGAGAAGCAAATACATTCGCTTTCTCTGTTGCTGTGTGGGCCAGGGATCCATCCGGCTTCAGCAGAGGAGGCAGTGAGGGTTGGCAGAAATTCGACTCGATCGCTTTCGCAAGAGACCAGAAAGCTCGACTGCCAGTTGGTTTGACAGAGAGCTTTTCGCCATTCTTAGCGATTCGATCGAGACGAGCCTTCCGCAATGCCATTTTGTAGGACTTGGCAGCTAGGTTAAAGGCTCTCTTCTTTGTACTTACATCCGGAGTTTTGCGGCTTCGAGCATCAGCCCAAATGAGGTATGCAGAATGTTTTCGGTCTTGAGCATGACCACATTCGGCATTAAACCATGGGCGAGCTTTGCCACCGACGGGAACTTCAGCAAAAGGAATAAAATACTCCATTGCCTGATGCACCACATCGGTTATAGCATCCGCGCAACTCGACGGATCCAAAGAAGAGAAGCAGATCTGCCGCCAAGGATAAGATGCAAAGAAGTGCCGCATCTCATCCCAATCTGCTGACTTGTATTTCCATACTCGCCTAACACCATGTGGTTCGAGAGCTGGTGGGGAATATGTAAACACAGATTTCACCAGACAGTGATCGGAGGTTCCCAAGGGGGAGGTGACCTCAACACGATACCTGTCCGGATCAGTTGTCAGCAGAAGGTCCAGGCAATTGGCTGTATGGCCTACCACATCTGGTACCCTTGTCGCTTGCCTCACCAGCTGAAAGAGGTCCAAGGACAACGCAAAGTTCCGCGCTTCTCTTCCAGCATGGTCGGTTTTCTGGTACGGGAACAGCCAGTCTTGATGACAAGCATTAAAGTCCCCCAGAAAAACAAGCTGCGCTGAAGGGTACTGATGCAAAGCCATATCAGCAGCCTCACCGAGATACTCGATACCTCGCCCGGGTTTAGGGCCTCGCCTTCGCCGGCGAAGGCGGTGTGTGTAGGTGTGTGATACAGTGTAAGCTAATCGTCTGTTGTCAGTCGTTATTTGGTCATCTGGGTCGATTAGAATCGACTTGGGTCTTCTTCTAAAAGCTAACGGGGTGACTCTAGGCTGGTAGGTGGTCGCTTCAACCACCAGTGGGTTCGGATGTACCTCGGCCCTATCGAAGAAGCTCTGAGAGAGCTCCTTGAAATATTGCGCTATTGTAGGTAAACCTAGGTCTCTATGGAGGTCTGCATTGCGCATATACCACGGCGCGCCCGTGGCGATGCGCATGAATTTATTCTGAATCACCTGAAGGGGTTTCAGATCGGCGTGAGCGAAGGCGACACTCGCATAGGACATGACGGTGCGTATACAAACTTTGTAAAGTGTGACCTTATTTCTAAGGGACAGTTTACTCCGCTTGCACACGAGGGGATAGAGTCGGCCTAGAAAGAAGGCCGCTCTGTTCCTAACCGTTCTGATATGTTTGCCGAAAGATAATTTACTATCGAACGTTACTCCTAAGTATTTGGCTTCTTTTTGCCAGTCTATTGGTCGGTCAAAGATTCTAACTCTCCTTAGCACCCCCGTGTCGACCCTTACCCGACAGAAGAGCACGGCGGTGCTCTTCTGTGGGTTTAACTCGATCCTCCATTTCCTAAACCAATCACCGAGAGTGTTGGCCGCGGATTGGAGGCGAGCGGCGACGGCATGAGGGTCCCTACCGGAGGTAAAGACTGCGGTGTCGTCCGCGAATAAAGCTAATTTGATACCCGGTGCGAGCTTAGGAGTATCGCACGTATTGAGCGTGTATAGGCTGGGCGAGAGGACGGAGCCCTGGGGGACTCCCGCCCTGAGGGGGCGGGGGGATGACAGTGTCCCCTCTACTTTGTAGCGGAAGGAACGATTCGAAAGGTAGTCTCGTATTAAAAATACGAGCCTATCCGACACCCCGAGTCGTAGTAGCTTGTACACCAACCCGTTGTGCCAGACCTTATCAAATGCCTTCGCCACATCGAAGAAGAGCGCTCCTGTTTTGTTACGGTTAAATTTACGCCTATGAGAAAGAATGTGCTCCGTTAGGCGGTGCACTAGGTGGGTACACGAGTGATTGGCACGAAAGCCGAACTGCTCATTTGGAATTAATTTTAACCTCTCGATTTCCCTATTGAGCCTAATGAGAACTATTTTCTCATATAATTTGCCTAATGTATTAAGTAAACTAATCGGGCGGTAACTAGAAGGGAGATTGCGGGGTTTACCCGGCTTATGGATCCCTATAACAATGGCCTCCTTCCACTGATCCGGGAATGAGCACCCGGACAGTAGAGTATTAAATATTGAAACCAAAAGGCAAAGCAAATGAGGCGGGAGGATTTTAAGAACCCTGTTACTTACGCTATCTGGCCCTGGGGATTTCTTAGTCTTGAGAGACTTTATAATCGATCTAACTTCGCCGAGGTCCGTGTCCTCTAAAGGAGGTCCCACTGGAGGTTGAGAGCAACGGCTACGGACAAAACTATCTACGTGCGTGACGTGAGCGTCATCGCACAGCCCTGTACTTAAGGTACATTGCTCCTCCAAGCTATCGGCTAAGCAATCGGCCTTCTTCCTATCTTCGAGGGCTAATTTGTCGCTGTTAGGGATAACAAGCGGGGGCATTACTGAGACAGTATCGCGTACAAGGGCTCGCTCCAACGACCAGAAAGCCTGGTGCGTCGGGGCGAGTCCCTCAAGCCGCCTGTCCCATTCGCGTTCTCTAAAGGAAGCGAGAGCTTGTCTCAACTCCCTCTGAAGACGGCGTAATCTCCGCCTGTTATCGTCGGTCGGGCATCTGTCATGGGCTCTGGTAGCAGCATTTTTCCTATTTACCATATACCTAATATCCGGAGGGAGCGCACCGCGACCATCGAAGATCACCGGGACCTCTCTCGTGGATTTACCTATATTGTCTGTTAAATAATTAGTAAAATTAATTGAACGGGACTTGGCGGCCTCGACCGAGCTAGTAGTGCCAGGTATTGTGTCGAGATGCGCCGGGACTGGTAATTGTATAAGCTCCTCTAGCTTATTCCAATTTAATATCTTTTTAACTAAGGGCCCTGCTTGTGGAGGGGGTCCTAGGTGGATTAGGACCGGTCTATGGTCTGAGTCTAGCTCTGATAACGTCTCGATAGAGCGCAACTGTAAAGCTACGTTCCTCAAGAGCGCTATGTCGAGCACGTCTGGTCTGTCATTACTATTATCACTAAACGGATAGCGCGTTGGGTAAAGAGGTGCAATAATCTCAAAGTTGAGACGTAATGGATCTGTCAGTTTGTCAAGTACAAGTCCTCTACTATTATTAATAAGTGAGTTCCAGCGTTGATGCTTAGCATTGAAGTCGCCAGCCAGAATGGTGGCGACTCCCATATTGAGTAACGACTTAAGGTCGCTCTCTAATAATACTTTAGTAGGAGAGAGATATACGGATGCTAGTACGACCGACTGATGGCCAGTCATACTCACCTGACACACCGACGCTTCCATATTATCTAACTGTGGAGGAACGAGCGGTACACAATGAAGAGAACGTTTGTAATAAATAACAGTACCCCCGCCCTTAGAGGTTCTGTCATTTCTAACTATATTGAAATTCGCGATTTTAGGATCGCGATTACTAGGCTTTAAAAACGTCTCTTGAATAAGCAAAATATCGATCTGATGTGCGACTACGAAGTCGCGCACCAAAGCAATCTGACGTAGAAGGCCGTTCGCGTTAAAAGACGCGATTTTTAGGGAGCGGGGCTTAACCCTACTTTTGCTAGCCATTTAAGATGACATAGCGGGGAGATTATAAATGGTGTTTAGTAGCGCTGCGTGCTCTAAGAGCGCCGCGCAACGCGCATTTGGATCGCGTTCAGCATTTTTGAGTTTTTGAGACAACACTAGTAATTCAGGAGGGTTGATCGCTCCCAAGATACTAGTTATGTAGCTAAGAGAGCTACCTAAGGACGAGTCCGCCACACCCAAAAACGCGCCCGCGCCACCGGCGGGGGCCGCCCGCACCGGAGCAGGGGGCCTGGATACTAACGACGGTGGTTTGACCCACGCGTTCTGAGGAGCCTTAGGGGCTGAGACGGGGCGTGCCTTAAGGGCAGGATACGCATTGGGGTCCAGAGGGACCCAAGGCGGTTGAACGCGGCGGGAAGGAGCCCTCACCGGCTGCGGCCTGCGCGGCGCTCGGGGGCACCCGCGATAATTCGCGGGGTGTCCCTTTTGCTGGCACAGTACACAGCTTGGAGGGACCTCCGGGACTGGGACCTTACGCGGACAGTCGGCTGTCGCGTGAACATCAAGACACTTCACGCACCGAGGACGGGCGTGACAGAAGCGGGCAGAGTGCCCATATGATTGGCAGCGATGACACTGCCCTGGGAAGCCGCGACCGCGCGGGGTCTCGACTTTGATGCCAGATAGCTGGCATATAGTCCTAACATTAAACACCTCTTTGCCCTCGGGAGAGTGCTCAAGGTGTACTAGGACAAGCTCGTAAGGAGACTTGTCCTGCCGCTTGTACATGCGGTGAACCGCAAGTACGGGGAGGCCTTGGGACTTAAGGTCCTCAAGGATGCGGTCGCTTGAGAAAGCGACCGGAATGCCTCGGACGACTACCGTTAAGCGGCGCTCGTCTTCGAGGGCGAAAGTGTGGTATCCGATACCACGCTCAGTGAGAAGTTTCGTCAGACCCCGGTGGTCCGACGATGAGGTGCAAGACACCTTGATACCAAGCGCCGTCGAGCGGGCCTTGGTGAAGTTTAATTTGCGATCAGTCATCACCGAGGAGATCGAATCCCAGGCGGACTTATCGCGAATGTACAAAGGCGGCGGCGCCTTAGTACGAGGGGGGACCTCCGCTGAAGAGGCGGAGGACGAGGCGACCGGGTTCGAACCGGAGGCCGAGACGGTCACCGCCGGCGGCGCAGGGCGCGCGGCGGGAGCGGCGGACGTAACAGGCGCAGAGGGCACCCGCTTACGCGTAGTAGGAGAGGAAGGCGGGGACGCCTTACGTTTCGCCGATTTCGATTTGACGGTCTCGAAACCGTCATCGTCATCGGACGAGGAGGAGGAAGAGGGCGGAGGACACAAGTCCATTTTCTCCGAGCCGGTCTCGGAGGGATCGGGAGATAAAACGTTCGATTGACGATCGAACGTCTTCAAAACGTGGGGAAAACGGGCTCGTAGGAACTGGAGGAGTTCCTCTAACATCGGGTCCCTAGTATTGGGGTCCATAATGGACCGGGAGATAAGACAAAGGGCCCCCCTGCCAGGCAGGGGGGTGTGTGCACTTTAAACACTAAACTAGTCCCTGTTTTTGTGAAAACAGGGGTGAAATAGCCTAGCACCCTAGCACTAACAAATGTATAAAAACTTACCCAACGCTGGATACAACAAACCGCAGCACACTGTAACACTAATCCCGACACAAAACTACCGGAACCACTGCAAACAGCCGCACGGAGATGAAGCGCGAGCCGCTAACCGGTGTTGGCGGCGAACGAACGAGCGAAAGCGCGGGAACTCCCCGCGAGAGGCGAGTAACGAAAGCGCGGGAACGCGGTAAACGGACTCACGCTACGCGAGGCGGAGGCGCGACGGGTGGCGGCGAGCGGTCGCCGCCGAGGCGAAGGTCGACCGTTACACTAAGGCCTTGAAAAAGACGGTTAGTAATAACGGTCGAAAACAGTAAAGTCAAGTGATTGTAGTTTTAATACAAACTAAACAATCACCGACTATACGTTTGTCGATAATTGTAACCTTGAAAAAAGGCAAACAATTATCGGCGGGAAGATGATAGTCGTAGTTTTAATACAAACTAAACGACCAATATATGAATATGATAAATGAATGAAATCGCGAATCAATTATTGCTTTGTGAAAAACAATAATTGACGAGAGAGCGGACTGACGTCTGAGACGTACGAGTCGCGCGAGCGGAATTTCTTTGTAGAGTTTCAAACTGCTATACCAAATGCGAAAACATAATCATAGCGAGTTGTAAAAAAAGTCAGCGCGATCTATTGAGATTTCATTTGATTAAATTTAAAATGCTAATATTCAATTTGTTAAATTATTTTACAATTCATATAAAACAAAGTAGAATTTCTAGCTTTATCTTAATTAAATACGTTCATGTAAACCGCATTCAGTTCTGTTTAAAAGTTTTGAAACAATGCTTGAAGTAAATTTTAAATTGACCATAACTTCTTTTACCCTTAACAGATTTTAACGAAACAAAGTTTTACGCTCCAGATTATACATAATCTACTTGTAAAAACCGCGTTCAAATCCGTTGAGTAGTTTCGACGTTATAACGTAAGTACCAGACAGACAGACAAAAATTCCAAGATTTATTTTTTGGTTTCTGTTACTCTTACTGTCTTATTATCTATTTGAGATTAATAGTTAAAACAATACATATGATTTACGACGATACTGATTATGCATAATTGCATTGGCATTTAATAAATAAACTTTAGAAGAATAAACAAAAAAACAACAGAAAAATACCATACAACATAGAAAATAATTTATTATGACGAAGATATATTTTATTTAATAAGTATTAATTTGTTATTTTCGATGAACATCGAAAAAAAAACGCATTCAAAAATTTGATCACTGTCTACCGCCGTTCCGTAAGGGGCCGACCACGCATCCGTGCCGCGCGGCATCCCCCCTCGCAGCTATCGACATTGTTCGCCCTTCCCTCTCACTGCGCCACACACCCCGCACATCAAAATTGTGTATTATTTTAAAACTATAATAACTCCTTACATATTGATTAAAATCAATTGCTGTCAAGAGCAATGTTGTTCATAATTAAGTGCCTGTGATATTTAAATAATTTATTTGGATAAGGAATAATATCATAATTATTAAAACACCTTCGAAAGTGTATATTTGTTTACTAAATTTATAACCATAGAAACCGTTATAGTGAGTCAACCTTAAAAGCTAGATACATATATGTTGTCGCAGACTTCTTTTTAAAACTTTTAAAGAGGAACAATTTCATAGAACATCATTTTTGCGTAACTTTCACCGTTTTCGCAGTGCACGCACTTTTTTGTTTATTTTTTTACACCTTGCGTTAGAATATTCAAGTTTTAGTAATCATCCCTATTTTTTGAAAATGAAACATTGCCTATGTCACTCGGGAATAGTGTAGCTTGCCAACGGTGAAAGAATTTTTGAAATCGGTCCAGTAGTTTCGGAGCCTATTCATTTCAAACAAACAAACAAAAAATCAAACCTTTCCTCTTTATAATATTAGTATAGATATAGATTTAGATACATTAATGTAATAATGTCAAATCAAGAATACTCGTAAGGGATAGTAATATGGAAGTAGTTACCTACCTATGACACTACACACATCATAATATATTTCTACTTATAAGTATCTTTAAACCATGACTATTTATAAATAATATTTGTCAACAACTGTAATTGCTAACATCTTACTTACTTAATTAGGTACTCTTATTATTTTTTAACAGTTCACTAAAATAGACCCGAATGAAATGTTTTTAACATTTCATTCGGTCAATCAGATGTTAATGTGAATCTGGCGTTACCCGAAATCTATACATATACCTATAATAAAATTGTCACTGATCTATTTCTGTACTTGGAATATATTAAAAAAAACATAGTGGGGGGCTTTTATATAAGCAAGAGAACTCAAAATAATGGTTTTTCATTTTATCTGCTTGTCTGTATATATGTATGTCTGTATGTTTGTGCACGCTAATCTCAGAAACGGCTTAACCAACTTGGATGTAGTTTTCAGTAATGTACCTATTGTAGCAGTCTTCACTTACCATTTAGTGTTTTTTCATATAAATCGGTTAGGAAATAAAAAAGTTATTTCAATTTATGTCAAGCACGTAATAGGTACCATGCAAATCATCAGAAGATGATACACGTAACAAATATGTAGAGAAGTAGTCTCTGTACATTGAAAATATTAAAAAAATATATATAACCAGGATGTGAACGGATAATTTACACAATTTATTGTCTATTTATCTATTTCTCTTTTGATTGTGCACGCAACACGAAAAAATATGTTGCTAATGTAAATAACTTTTATACATCAAAATTTGAGCGTAAGTCTGAATAATATTTAGTTTTTCATTTTCATTGCACACTCTTCACTCTATCAAAAGATATAAGTATTTAAATCGTTTAAGAAATTTATGCATATCTATACATACAATGAAACTGTAACTGGTCGCTGTCTGTAGGTAAGTAGGTACCTACATGGAAAATATTTTCAAAAATTCATAATGCTTTGTATAAGCAAGCAAAAACAATGATTTTTCATTTTGTGTGTTCGTCTGTATGTTTGTATGTACACCTGTAATCTGTATGTATGTGTGTGCACACTAATCTCAGGAACGGATTAACCGATTTGATTGCAGTTTTCGGGAATATATTGTCATGGGCTTCACCTTACTTTAAAAATTACTATGCAATGGTTCTATCGAATTTAAAATATGAATAGTTATATTTGGTTTAAGCTGTGAATAACGTAAGAATAATTTCTTACTAATAAACTCGGTATAACATTGTTATAACTATTCTATCATTATGTCAAATGAACAAAACGGCAACGTCTAAATTCATATACAAACTTCATAAAAATTACGAAAAATTATATTTTTTCTGTAATACATTTTGATACTTTCAATGTTGACGTGTTATGACTTTATATTGAATATAATAATTAATTATTAGTTTTATTTAATAAGAATTATAATATGACTAATAAAAAAGAACGCACGTACCTACTATCGTACTAACGTATCTGAAAAACACGAAAAAAGAGGAAAAGGTATACATAATTCAATGTTAATACAATATGAAATCCACAGCTACTATTCTAATTCTTGTATTTCTTATTGCTTATAATATATTTTTTATTGCAGCAACTTCAAAGAGAATTATTGAAGTCACAATACTAATTAAAGAAAATAACCATTTAAATACAAATAAGGCGAAACTAAAACCGTGGACTCAAGTAGTTGAGGAGATATTATAAACTTTTTTTAAGCTTCATTTTGTAATTTAATAACATGTTTGAGAAGGACATCTAATTAAAACATTCTACTCACATATACTTTGGTGTTTTGTATAGTACTTATTCATTTCTATTATGCTACAATACAAGAATTCCATTTTTAGATTTATTGTAATTTATAATAAGACATAAAAAACAGATAGTTTAATATCTCATATATTTATTTCAATTACAATTATTATATAGCTATATTAGCACTGCTGAAGCTACCATTTACATTTTGGTGTTTTACAAGGAAGTTCTGAAACCTTGTCGGTACCTACCTATACCTAGACAAATTAATTTTTGTTGTAATAATAAAAATTCATTCGTATCTCTCTTGCCTTAGCAATTGTTCTATTCTTAGTTGTCTTCTACTTTTTTCATGGTTGAGTGAAATGGTTTGTTCTGGTGAGTATATTTTACATCTCTGATAAAGCTACCTGAACATTCAAATACTATATCCTTTACAATATTTATAGAACTGGCCACGAGACGAGAACCTTGTACTTTAGGTAGGTATTGTAAGTGCAGTCTTTTCTAATATAATGTAATATTTTTGACAATATTGATTTAGCAAGTCGCCTAAATATTCCATTAACGGACTGGTGAAATAACCTATGAATGTTTGCAGCATCACCTTGTATCTGATCAGTAAAGATAGGTAAGTCATGTCCCCGTTTATCCACTGTTATTTCACCACCAAACAATATTTTTAATATTTTAGTTTTTCACCTGGACTGTTGCATTGGAATAACCGTATTATTACTTCTTCAACTCCTTGTATTGAGTTAAAAGCCATTGATTTTTTTAGTATATGCTAAGCACTCTGATATTTGTAAATTCAATAGAATCTAGAATATAGCGAATTTTTGACGTTAGTAAAAACTGTTATTTGGTTGCTTGGTTACGATAGTTATATCGAACTTAAACTAGGGTGAGAGTTGGTTTTTTTTTTTTTTTTTATATGATCTAGGGCAATGCTTGACAATATGAGTTTAAACATTCTTCACCGGACATTTATTTATGGTAGGTAATGTATTTTTGACTTACATTCAATTAATGTTAACTCCATCTCGTACAAAAGGAGATCGTTTTTCAGTTTTCTTATAATTTTATAACGGGATCTAGCAGTTTTCACTAGGTACTATGTACCTATATATTTGAACAGTAACTTCTTTAAAGTACTACAAACAATAATAAATCACTCACAACACTATTTCACCTATAGTTTTTGTCTACTTTTATTTTTACGAATATGTAAGCTGTTAATAAACATTGACAAATACACATCTACACTCTTTGAAGGGCCTCCCTCGAATGTTACACAATACAGTGACACAGTGAATGCGAGCACTGGGTTCTAATTGGTCAAGGGGTGTGGCTCAGCTGACTGACAATGATGATTGATGAGCCTCTGGTACATGTTATATATATAACATTATTGTTACGATGCATACCATAGATATTCACATAGTTATCTATAGAATCTACCTTTAAAAGTCTTTGTCGCGTATCGAATCGAAATTATATAGGTATTGATATCTGATATCAGACTTCGAAATTATATATATTTTAAAACTATATATTTTTGAATGGCAACCATATAAGATATCATATCTTACCAACATCAGTTTTATAGATGTATTTTTTGTCAAATAGTAAGGAATGGGATGAAAAGAAAAATGAATTAAAATTATATTTCATTTTTTTATTATATTGTATTGAATTTTTATATCCTTACTATAATTTATAGGTACATACGTAGGTATAATAAAATGGTCATTGATCCATTTCTGTACATGGAAAATATTAAAAAAAAAACATCATAAGAGGCCTTCATAAGAGCAAGAGAACCCAAAAAAAAGGTTTTTCAGTTTGTCTGTTTGTACAGACAGATGTTTGTGCACGCTAATCTCAGAAACGGCTTAACTTTAGTGTTTATTTTATCTAAATCGGTTAATAAATAAAAAAGTTATGTCAATTTAATTTAATCATGTAATAAGTACCATGCAAATTTTATTCTATAGGTATATAGAATATACATGTAATAAATCGTAGACTAGTTTTTGTAAATTGAAAATATTAAAAATAAATATTACCATGTAATGTAATCGATGTAAAGTGATAACTAACAGAATTCATTTTCAGCATTTTTAAAATCTTTGTCTGTTCATCTGTTTGTTTTTAGTTGTGCACACAATACGAAAAAAAAAATATTTTCAAAAATTCATATGCAGGGGAACCTTTATATAAGCAAGATAACCCAAAACAATGTTTTTTCATTTTGTCTGTTCGTCTGTATGTCAGTGTGTCTGTGTGTCTGTATGTTTGTGCACGCTAATCTCAGAAACGGATTAATCGATTTGCATGCAGTATTCGGGAATATATTGTCATATTTTGTTTTTATTTTAACAATCGTTTAACAAATAGAGAAGTTAATAATCTCTTATTGTCGTACCATTGCTGCTTTGCTTACCAGTTTGAAGGTTCATAGTTTTTACATCCTTACATTGTTAAGTACAAAGGGTACGTTTTATCAAAATCGAAATCCACGCGTACGAAGTCGCAAGCACAGCTAGTACCTACCTATATTATAAGTATGATGACTTAAAGTCTGTACCTACGTTTGACCCAAATACAATGCCTGAACATAACGTTCAAGTTATTTAAGTAAGTTACAATTCGAATGTGTAGCTGACGGATACAAACTTACGACATATTTTGTGACCTTAAACCCTTTCTTGGCCTTTTAATTAATCAATTAAATATCCTGATATTTTTTTACACTTAGTAGCGTTGCTAATGATTTGCTATTATATTATAGCAGGAGTTACCTCCGTTTTTTTTAAGACATTTTAGTATACATACGTATTTTACTTAAGTGTTTTATTTGGACGTAGCCCCCTATTAATTTTATTATACTAATTTACTTAATTTTTGTCTTAATTAAATTAATTGTTCTATAAATACAGAACACAAAAATATACAAGACCATATAACTACAAAAATATTTAGAAAATGTATAGTTTGACCGCAAACCGATATCGGATTTTTAATACTGGTACGACATATAATTACGTTATAGTAACTATATACGATTCGTATCGCCCACGGCCCACCTCTACGCCTCAGTGTTCACAGAGTATTTACTATAAAGTTGCTGCGGCTTTGGCAAGGTTAACTATGAAACGATGAGTATATTATAATTTGTATAATATTTCTATATTTTGAGATTTGGTTTAAGTATTAAGATATATTACTTGACTCGTAAAAAATATTTATATCGATTATGTAGTAGTACAAACACAGTCAAAGAAGCGTTTTGTTGTCTTTTTCGCATTTTACTTGCGTCTTTATTTGCATAGGTAGGTATCATAAACCTTACGTTTCAGAGATACATAAGTATTGTGTTTGTTACAGTAAATTAATTTAATACGGTAAATACGACGTCTCAGGGCGATATTAAAAGAAAACTGATAAAAAATGTACCGACCGGACCGTTGTACGTACGTTGATAGTGTATAGGTACATTAAGAAGTTAATCATTGAGGACTTAGACTAGGTATACCATTCGATATCGTAATTTCTTTATTTGCCTTGTTAACTTACTTGCATTTTAATTTCTTTCTTTATTAGACGGTCCCCCGTCGCAACGAATTCAATAAGTACATAATAATACTATTTTTATTCTTTTTAGAGGTATTTTTGTATCGGGGGTTTTTTAAATTATTTTTTTTTTTTTCTGCTTTTTAAAGTTATGTTACTAGTTTCTGAATTGTACTAAATGAACCTACAGAAACACAAAATTTTCAATTGCTTAAGTAGGAAAGATTTGTTTGTTTGATTGAATTGAATAGGCTCCGAAACTACGGAACCGATTTTTTAAAAAATCTTTTAGCATTAGATTCCTATATAATACAAAGGTTTTATTTAATACGAGAAATATATATTATATTTAATAAAACCAGGATCCAGAATATTAATAAATATAAAGATTTAGAGTTTAAATGATTTACAATCATGTATAACACTATTATGAAGGGATTTATATTATCACTAGCTGTTGCCCGTGATTCTTTATGACTACGATCATAAGCCATATAATTATATTTTTACAGTCTACGTGGACGCAGTCACGGGCAACAGGTATCCCTAATAAAGTACTTTACCTGAGTAAGCAAGTGTAAAAACCTTTTGGCTTTCATAACAAGGCTTTTTTCCTATAGTATAGCGGGCGAAACTGCTGGGACCAGCTAATTATAGCATAAGAACGTGTCCCCCGCACGAATAAAACTTCAATATCTTAAAGACTATTATTTTTATTTCAATCAAACATAAATAAGAACCATCTCGACGAGCATAGCTTTCGGTTAAAAAAACCGCATTCAAATCCGTCCACGCGTTTGGCCGGAAATTTGCCACGGACAGATACACAGATACACAGATCGACAGGTCAAACTCATAACACCCCTCTTTTTAGTCGGGGGTTAAAAACAAATGTTGTTGAGATTGATGTAGAGAGGCTGCCTGCAAGAGGTGGCCAATTAATAACAAATAACCCTGTAATACCTACATATAACGTTTTGTTACGACTGATGACGCATATCATCGAAACTGCTTAAGAAATTATACTTTTTGCGTAGTCCGCCATATTGAATAAATGACGTATAATGACGTCGTTTTACTTATAATATTTCGTACATCACATCCACCGCTTCATTTAAAACCATAGATAGAGAATGCTATAGACGAGTAGCCAGTAGCGGATTTAGGCTTAGGCCCGTAAGGCCCGGGCCTAGGGCGGCAAATTTTGAGAGGCGCCAAAATTTTTAAGAGGACTAAAATTTTAAATCGATTGGGTTTTCTGTAAACTGCAAGACCAAATTTTAAAGTTTATTTTATTGCGCTCTTACTATCGAAACATAGTACCATTTTGAGGGTAGAATTTCTTTGTTAAAATAATTAATCAGGCAAGTCCTAAAATTTGAAATATCTAACAAAAAGATTTAAAAAAAAATTTTTAATGCTAGCATATTATTTATCTACATAAGATTTTTTCATATTTTTCATTCAAAATTTAGTTATAACATTTGTTTGCGCTTTATTATAAAACGAAACATTATTTCACCATGATAAATTATACAAGTGTCAGTTGATTCCTGCAATAATTTTTTTATTTTTCAATTTTTCGTAAAAATTTTATAGTTTTACGTAATGTGAAGCCCCTAACGATACCTAAGTTGTTAATAAATGTTTAATTTATAACTGAATTAGATTTCTTATTATTATTGTTATTATTTTAATTATTTTATACACACACACATATATGTACATATATTATACACACACACATATATGTACATTTTTTTTTTTATAAGGGCGCCATATCGTCTCGGGCCTAGGGCGTCCTCAAACCTAAATCCGCTACTGCGAGTAGCTAAGGGCGGAATGACTGAAAAATGCTACCTTTAGGTACAAAATACCCAATTTTGGATAGTTTAATCAAAGAACAAAAATTCTAAATTAGGTTGATAAGTAAGAACAATTTAATGTAGGTATCTATTAATATCTGCCTATTTCATACATCACTAGCTAACCGATTTTGTTCCTGCTTTAAATAAGGTAGATAGACCACGGAAGGCCATGCTTCTTTAAAGCCTAACTATAAAAAAATATATAGTTATGACTTATGGTCAAGTGATGACAAATTCCTTCCACTCACACTAAGGGCCGTCAAACTCTAGAGTCTAGGGCACAGGCCACAGACATCGGCGAGTCGCTGGCGTCTATATTTTGTAAATGCTGACCCTCGCTTTATAGAGTTCACTTGTAGAGGTAACATCTTTTTGAACTAAAAATTCTGTTATTATCTATTTTTTACTGTAAATATTTATTTATTTATTTATTTATTTATTTATTTATTTATTTATTTATAAATGTACAGTTTCAAATTCTATCTTATATGGGTGAAGTTCTGTACTCCTAGCTAGGTTATAGAATAATCTGTATTTAGGAGTAACAGTCCTTTTCCCCTGCATAGTTGTTAAAATGTAATTTTGTACATATTTATCTACAGTGTTTTACAATATTAATAAATAACATAGTAACAATTTTAAGAAATATTAAAATAAGGAATTGTTATGGAGCTAAGAAGAAATGTATATAATAGTAATAATAATATTTTGTTTCGATTTCGGTAATATCGGTAGTGTTAGTGAAAACCGGTGGTTCCTATAAGGCCAATGAAAAATTTGACAGTTTGCCTTGCTAGGGTAGGTAGGTACCTACCTACATAGATTTTACTAATAACGTTTACAAATAGCTATTGGAAATATGAACACTTAATCGTCAGTTACAAATAGGTCCTGTGAAAAGTTGAAACAATGTTTCATATTTATAGTATGTATTATGATTTAAAAGAGTTATTCAATCTTTTAACCCGGACTGAATTTTGACCTCACAAAGAAAAGGCCAATAAGAAGGCCAATATTGGGTATAGGTCAACGGATTTTTTTTAAGTTTCAACCTAAAATATATTGGCAACTTGTTTGTTATCGATATGATACGTATTACTGTACTATTTAAACGTACGTATTATTGTTCTTATTTAAAAACTCAAAACATTAAAACTTTTATTAAATACGCATAAATAAAGTATATATTTCAAAATAAATATTAAAACATTTTTTTTTGTATTTATTTGGAAAAAGACACACTTGGTTGTAAATAAAACAAAAAATATTTGATTTTTAATGTTTGTCTTTCTGGTTGGATTTATGAATGATATATATTTTAATAATACAAGTGGAGTATTATACTAGAGATGAGAAATGACTGTCTAGAGTCTAGACTCTAGCGCAACATCACCCAGATTTGAGCCGCAACCATGCAGTTTTAAAGCGATTAAAACCTACATCAAAATTAATGATGAGTAAGGAAAGTAGAAAATAGGGAAATAAGGAATACCTTTGTTATCGTATGTAAAGTTCGTCAACTTTTTGTTGTTCGAAGTAATAATACTACTTAAATCTCGAATGTCTGTCGGTTGAGTTTTTCTTTAAATAGTTAAAGAAAAAACTCAACGACGGGTATTATATCAATATTAAAAGTGTTTTTTAACCGATACACTCACTGTTGCCATTCATTAGCTTTCTCTATTAAAGGTACCTCAATTGTTGCCAGTCCCGTCATAATTCTAAGTAAGTTGAATAATATACATGCTTAGTCTGTCCATGCTGTTAGCCCTGCTGGCTATTACAGCGTCACCGGGGAAAATTACATCATTACATAGTGTAAAGCAAAGTCGCTTCCCGCGTCTGTCCCTATGTCTGTATGTATGTATGCTTAGATCTTTAAAACTACACAACGGATTATGATGCAGTTTTTTTTTTAATAGATAAAATAATTCAAGAGGAAGGTTTAGTTATATTTATAACCACTGATAATTTCAAGATTTCTTATGCGAACTCTTAAACAAACACATTGTTTTGCGCTTACAATACAAACGCTGGCTGAACTCTACGAGATAGATTAAAATAATTTACTAAGTATTGTATACCTTAAAAAGTTCTACAAGAAAGTCTACGATGGTATATGTTTATCTCTTTATGATAACCCACAATAAACAATTTTTATCATTTACTTTTTAGGAGAAATAATGATTTATTTACGAAGCGATTTAAAGCAAGTGTTAGATAATATAAGATTCTACAATTAAAAACCACTGAATTAATATAGTATAAAGTATTTAATCGAACTACTTCACACAGCACACTATTAATATGATAATATTTTTCAATGCATTATCTGGATAAGTTTAAAGAAAAGAAAGAACTAAACAAATATATCATTTAATATAACAAAATGACTCTCGGTACATGAATATAATAAATACAGTAATATAGTTATTATTGTGTAATTATTTAGACACATTTACCAATAACTCAATACGATGAAATACCCATAATAGTTATTACACATTATAAACAATGTAAGTATAAGAATCACTTATCTTGCCAGTTGTCCAATACAGATTACCTTTAATAGAGGCTTACAGCCATATTTATAACATAACAACATCGACAGAAGCGCCAACGACAGCTTCTGGAGATCAGTCATATTCACAACTTCAAACATCATTAAATATATTATAATAACAATATAATAGTGCATAACCATTTTAAATCCCTAAGCATATTTATTATTACAATGTTATATCTTTCACACATTTATGGTTTACCTAATGAGATATGTAAATACAACATATTTAATATCATAAGGCTACTTCCGATAGTTTGTCAAATCAATATCTTTTACTACTTTTATAACATACCAGTAATAACAATGATATGTATATAGTTCTAAATAATTCTAAATTCGTAAATCTAATTGTAAAAACAATATTTATTGTTAATGTTATTACGTAGTTAAATAAATAATTACATATTTATATTACCTACATACCAAATTACTATATAATAACAATCTTATATGTAGCAATACTACAATAATATAACACAAGCATAGCATTATTCCTTATCTAATTAAGTACCTTAAACAAATTTTACATTTAATATTGAACAATATAGCTCTTTGCAGAATGTAATTTAAATTAATATTTTCAAAAATATTACAGATTTAAAATATAGAGTCATTGCTTTCCGGCGGTACGGTCGGCCGGCGCACTCTGGTATGGAACCGTGCAAACCGTCTCAAAAATGGCTTTTGTGAATGTTAATTACTGAAAAATTTGTTACGAATGAAATCAATGGCCGTAATGTAAAAAATGTACTTACGAAACTCAACGGCAACTCTTTTTATAACGTTTAAATGCGCTTTACATTACCCACGAGATTTTGTCAAAAGTGACAATTTCTTCTTCGTTTCGTATTTTATTTTCAAAATACGAAATTACGATTGCCATTTGCCATTACAGGCCCGGCCACGAGTCACTGTTGCTATGATTAATGTTATTATGTTGTGGTAAACTATTCAATACATAGTATAAAATATATATATTGTTAGGACTTGTTTCAGTTGATCGGGGCCCCTCGCAGGGGGTTCCGCCGGGCCGTCACGGTGAGTGGGAAAGCGATCCCGTGACGTCCCACTAAGGCGATGAGGTCAACCGTTGGTTTTTTAGTGAGTAGCCTTAAAAATGGCAGCGTCTTCTATGCTGCCGGGTAGTCCCACATACCCCCTCGGTCATCACCTTCCTGGCCGCAGCAATGATGCGTAACGCATTTTTCCAACGGAAAAAAAAGGACTTGTTTCAGTAATACACAGTACCTGCACTTCAATGTTTAATATCCAACCATTTGTAAGAGAATGGGCGAGAGCAGCCCTTACAACTCGTTTTATAATATTTAGGTGAGGCTAATTTACGATTTCATAACAACTTACAGATGCTATTATTTATACCTTATAATAAGTTCTAATAATTAATAAAAGATTAAACAGTGTGTTAAAATATCCTATGCTTCTAATTCTTAAAACATTTGACAATAAATACTAAATAACATTCCATAATTAATTACGTAGGTGGCGCTACTGTTGTATACTATTTCCAAAATTTGAATAAGACAATTACATTCCGATGTACTTGTCTTATTCAAGTTCGATTTCGAATTCGATACCATTTAAATTATTGTACATAAGTATTACTATCACTATATATATATATATATATATATATATATATGTGTGTTATTTGATATAAACACAAATCAATTTAATTATTAATATTCAATGCATAGTATAATATATATATATATATATATGTCGGAGCGAGTCAATTCAATAGAATTGATTATTATTAGAACATACCAGAATATTATTTTATTTGTTAAAATACCAATTGCTTTCAAACCTCTTTATTTGTGTTGTTTCATTATTTTACAATTTAAGAAAAGATTATAAGTTTATTAAAAAGTATTTTCAAAACGACCAATCAGAGCAGAGAACGTGCCTCGAGCGGGGTCGAGGCGCCATCTTTATAAGAGAGATGCGGACGACGCTGGGCGCCTGTTGGGTTTCCGATACGTTTGGAAGTGGTCAGATATTGACGGAGTGGTTGATTTGGATTATTATAAAATAAAAGACGATACCAAGATCGGTGCCCCGAACCCGCTGCTCGGTTCAAAATTAAATGTGAACAATACTATTTGTTAAATAAATGTTTAACATTGTGATCTTGTCTTTTGTGCTTACACTTTATCCCAATGACGCCCACAAAAACTGCTACAAATGATGCTTCTCCGACATCAGAAGTGGGATCGGTGCAAGCACAGAACGTTTGCGAGGCTACAACGGCCAATGATGAATGGCACGCATTATTCGATTCGCAACAAACCAGCATGAGGCTACTCGTAGAGGCACTAACCAACCCTACGAAAAACGAAAATAAGTGCATTGAGCTACCCAAATTTCAACCGGAAGATGCTAATACTGACGCCCGGGCCTGGCTGGCAACGGCTGATATCTGCTTATCGGATTGTGATATACAGGGAAGTAAATTGATTCTAATACTTAGTAAAGCCATGAAAGGATCGGCCGCAACGTGGTTTTCTCAAATAGTTTGTCCTAACATAAAATGGCTGGAATTTAAGGAAATTTTTCTATCACGCTTTGATACGCTAGATACATGTGCAGCGACAATATTAAAGATAATTACTAGTAAACCCCAAGAAGCTGAATCTCTTGCTGCATATGCAAGCCGTTTATTTACTTTACTCATGTCACGCTGGAGCAATATAGCCAAGGAAGAAATCTCTATTACTTGCACACATGGGGCAAATCGAGCCAAGATTACAACGCAATATTTTCTCTGAAGAAATATCTACTCGCACTAAAATGCAGAGGGAATTAATGTCATTTTCTTATCGCAAACGGAGTTACCATGACATAGCAAACATGCAGCAAGAAAATAAGCGCCTTAAGCTGAGTGTTATTTCTACCAATTGCTACACCTGTGGACAGCTTGGTCATAAATCTTTTGAGTGTTTCAGTCGGTCACACGAAAAGCAGAATACGAATCCCGAGCGCCACAACGCGGACGTTGCTGTACGCCCTATCACGTGCTACAAGTGTGGTGTTGAAGGTCACGTGGCATCGCGGTGCTCAAACAAATTAACAGCTACAGGCAACAGCGAACAGCCTGCTGCCGCATCCAAGGTTGTATAGAGTGCAGCATGTCATCTGTTACCGGGATAATTACACAATTTGATGAGCAGTTTCCATTTTGTTTTGATTTCGGCGATGATTGTTTTTTAATTAAAAAAGCATTTTTAATTAAAAAAAGTGGCGAGGAGGTCACTGAAGGGCGAGTTGGCCATATAAGGGCGAATTGGCCATATAGGGGCGAGTTGGCCATATAGGGGCGAGTTGGCCATATAGGGGCGAGTTGGCCATATAGGGGCGAGTTGGCCATATAGGGGCGAGTTGGCCATATAGGGGCGAGTTGGCCATATAGGGGCGAGTTGGCCATATAGGGGCGAGTTGGCCATATAGGGGCGAGTTGGCCATATAGGGGCGAGTTGGCCATATAGGGGCGAGTTGGCCATATAGGGGCGAGTTGGCCATATAGGGGCGAGTTGGCCATATAGGGGCGAGTTGGCCATATAAGGGCGAATTGGCCACTGCACTGGTGTGCGAGTTGGCCACTGGTGTGCCAGGTTGATGTTTGGATATGATTTCCAAAATATGTAAAGTGATAAACGGCGAGGTGACTGTTTTGATTTTACATCTTTAACTTGGTTCGTAGTGGAGTTTATGAATATTTAGATTTGAAAGTGAAGGCTAAGCATAATATTGGGGGTGACATATCTTACAATCAATAAAAAAAAAAAAAAGATTTTGGGTGGTTGTGCTGAAAATAAAATGTTATAACGTATACAAGGTCCTCGGTCAGAACTGGCTGAACTGTATAAAATATGTTTTTCTTGCAGCTAACGGAGAACCGCTGCCTTCATCATCACACGAGGACGTGTGATATGTCAGGACGGCCGTGTCGGAGCGAGTCAATTCAATAGAATTGATTCAAATTCAAATTCAAAATATCTTTATTCAAGTAGGCATTTCAACGCACTTTTGAATCGTCAATTACATTAAATTGGTCAGTATAGTCAGTCTGTGAGTAAGCTACCACCAGCTCGGAATGCTGTTCTGCTGAGAAGAGCTGGCCAGAAACTCAACAGTTGCTCTTTTTATATGAAATTAAACAATGTTTGACTTATACAATATAACATCAACCCTACAAATGAGTCAATGATCCAAGTTCCATACATTTCGATCATCCAAAAATTCTTGAATTTTATAATAAGATTTATTTAATAATATACTTTTAATTTTAGATTTAAAACTAAGAAAAGGAAAATCCAAAATATCTTGTGGAACCTTATTATATATGCGTACACTGGAGCCCATGAAGGATTTATTAACTTTTTGAAGTCGAAATTTAGGCGTTACGAGTTTATTTTTATTTCTTGTATTTATCGTATGGCTGTCGCTGTTTTTAGTATAAGTATTTAAATTTTGACGTATATATAATATATTATTAAAAATGTATTGAGAAGCGACCGTAAGTATACCGATTTCTTTAAAAACGTCTCTTAGGGAGTCTCTAGCTCTTAGATTACAAATAGCCCGTATAGCTCTTTTTTGTAAAACAAATATAGAATTTATTTCGGCAGCACTGCCCCATAATAAAATACCGTAAGACAAAATACTATGAAAATAACTAAAATAAACGAGTCGAGCCGTATTAATATCAGTTAATTGTCCTACTTTTTTAATTGCGAAGACGGCAGAGCTGAGTTTGCTAGCGAGTGTCGAGAGATGGGGGTTCCACTGGAGCTTTTTATCTAAAGTTATACCTAAGAAAATTGTTGAGTCAGTCAGTTCTAACACTTCATTGTTAAGGAGTAAACTACAATTTTGACTTTTGACATTAGGAAGTGTAAATTCCATGCATTTAGTTTTTTTAGTATTTAAGACCAAATTACTAATTTCGAACCAATGAAGAACACGTGACAGAGCACTGTTTACTTTGTCATAATTAGCTTTATTACGATCAACATTGAAAATAAACGAGGTATCATCAGCAAAAAGTTCAATGTCACATAGTCCTTTTACATAAAAGGGCAAATCATTAATATAGAGTAAAAATAAAAAGGGGCCAAGAATAGATCCTTGTGGAACACCCATCTTTAGGTGAGAACCAGCCGATTTACAATAATTTACATCAACCGTCTGAACTCTTTGATTTAGGTAAGAGGCAATAAGATCAAGAGCAGCACTACGCACACCATAGTGGTTAAGTTTGAAGAAAATTTAAAATCCGCTGTGACTGTTACAGGAATTTCTTTAAAAAAAGTCTCAAAAGTAGCTGCAACATTTGAATCTGTATTTATTTCAATATTATCAATTTTTAGCTTAATAGGTCCATGAACAGCCTTAGTTTTCCCAGAAATACTAGATATAACATCCCACGTTACTTTTATCTTATCATCAGAGTTTAAAATTTTATTTCTAATATAAATCGACTTGGCATGTACGCAAACGTTTTTAAATATTTTAGAAAAAATCCTAACTTTATTAAAGAACACGGGATCATGATTCCATTGCCTCTCACCATACAAATCATATAATTTTTCTCTACTTTTGTATATTCCCGGGGTAGCCCAATCACTAAATTTAAGTTTTAGGTTAGTTAAAGTTTTTTGGTTTAAAAATATTATTGAATTCTTGTAACAAAAAATCGAAAAATTTATTAAATAAATTATTGGGATTACCATCGCTCATGTCTACTTTATGCAGTTTTTGCGCAACAATATTCTTAAAAGTAATGATTCGGTTTTTCGTTATCGGTCTGCAAGTAAATTTTTGGGGCTTTTCTTTTTCATGATTGATTAATATAGAAAATTTTTGACCACAGTGATCTGAACTTAAATTCGTCATTATCGTCTTTTCATAAATGTTACAGCGACAGAACACATTATCAATACAAGTCGCGGAAACACTAGTGATGCAAGTTCAAAAAATACGTTCAATAAGTTAAAAGATTTAAACAAATTTAGTAAACGTACACTAGACGAAGTTACTTGTAATATATCTACATTAAGTCTCCGCACACAATCACGGACTTGTTTTTATGACAAAGTTTAGTTAAAATATCCTCCATTTTGTTTTCAAATTCATCAAAATCACCATAGGGGGGGTCGGTACACGCATAAAATAATATGTTCATTGAGCTCAATGCAGGATAGTTCAATAATTCGCTCGACAGAGAGCGCCACTATGTCTGATCGAGACTTAAACACTACATCGTTACGAGCTAAGATAAGTGAGCCACCGCGAATAGCTTTCTCTCTACAGAACGAACTTGACAATTTATAATTTTGTACATTTATAATATTGTTATTCTTTGACAACCAGTGCCCTGTAATGCACAATAAACTAATGTTATATTTTTGAACAAACAGTTCCACTTCTGATTCCTTGCCACCTAAGCCTTGTATATTTTGATGGACAATAGTAAACAGCTTAGGCTTTGTCTTAAAATTTAGTTTAAAGTGGAACGATTATGTTCTGCCAGTACTACACTATTTAAATTACATTCATTTTTCGTTATATCTCTTATAACGAAGATTTTTAAATTAAATGCTACTAAAGTAGCAATTTGTTTTTTATAATATACAGGCAGATACATTGTACCTTTTGTCATCCTAAACCTATTATAAATAAATTTATTTACATCAAAGTAAAAGAATGCGTCACTATGACGGTATGTCAAATTATACAATGTCAAATTTAAATTATATATATACTTGTTTTGTATGTCCGAATAAGATGATGAATAAGGAAATGTACAAATTACAAATTTACAATTATTCCTATTATGTAATTTTAATAATTTTTCTATATTTTTAATAATTTCAATTTTCTTGACAGACAAACCATCTCCATGTAATTGTACAATAGTACTGTTTTCAGTCAAGTTAAAGTTAATTATTTTGTCTAGATTATGCTGGTAACTGGCTCCAGGTGAGCATATATTATAAACATAATTTAATTTACTACTTAAAAGAGATCCAAAGCCTTGACCTAATTGGTCAGAAAAAACAAAGTAATTATGTTTGACAGATACAGCAGAGGACTTATTAATTATTTGATTTTTTTCCATAATATATACATTTTTATTATTATTTTCTATATGTTTAGCCGAATCACCCAACACCTCAGAGTTTAGTTTTGAAACTACATTTAATTTTTCAGTTACACAGTTACAATTAACATAATTATTAGTTAAAGATTCAAACCGCTCTAAGTTATAACTACATAAATCAACTAAATTACCAGTAGCTTGAATATGTTCCTTAATTTCATTCTGAGAAGATTCATATTTTTTACTCATTGATTGCAGTGAAAAAGTTAATTGAGAAATTTCATCCTGTAAGTTTTGGGTGTCTCGCTCATACATTGACCTACTCTCAATCATTTTCTTATTATAGATACTAACTTTTTTAATTAATTTCGAGCGTTCCATTTTTAAATCATTTATTTTCTTTGCAGAAAACTTGTTGTTAATGAGTTTATTACATTTTTTTATTAATTTGTTAACCTTTATATACTGTTTTAGTTTGTTTTGGCTTGAAAAGTATATAGGGTGCACAATACTGGACTCATCTTTAGTTAGATCAATTACAGTTGAATTAACATCAATGAAATTTGATTGAGTAGGTTGTGAGTTGCATTCAACCAGTTCCTCGTATAAGCTATGGGTATGCTAGCTTTCTACATTTAATTTGCAGGTTTCCAGGTTTGAAATAGATTTCCTAGCCTGCCACAAATTAGACTCAAGCTCTGAAATGCGATCTAGTGGTCTCTCATGCTCATCGCTGCACTGGTCAAATGCAGTCACTATATTTTTTAACTGATCTCGCTGAGCCACAATATCCAAATAATTGGTATGTAGTTCAGCGAGCTTACCTTTAAGATCAGTATTTCTATTTACAATTTTTTTAATTTCTTCCTCACTGTCCTCTCTTTCCTGCAGTAGCTTCTTGCACAAATCTTTAGAAGATCTTAGTTCTTCTAAAGCTAGTTTCAATTTTTGCTCCAACTCCTTTGCAGAGGTCTTGCGGGTGGCAATTACTCTTTCCATAGTAAAACCACAAATAACCACTTAGATGCAATGGGAACAATAAATACTTATTTTATGTATGTATTTAAAATACTTATTTTATGTATGTATGTGAAGTAAAATAAATGTAATGGTTTTGTATGAGGTTAATGTTTTTGTCTTCAACTTTACTTCCAACTAGTCAAGTAAAGTGAGTCAGTAACGGTGCCTGAGTGTGTGGATGGACGTTACTCACTAAATAATGAGTAGTTTCTAGTTCAATGTATGTGATTTATATTAAAAGTAAAACAAAATACTCCCCGGGATTGAAGAAATTTGAATTCGTCATCCGTTAAGTTGACAGCTCGGTATATTCCTTTGTACTTTCTAAATTAAGCACGAAAACAAAGTACAAACAATAGCACGATAGTAATACGGTACTTTTTATCACTAAATATGATAATTGCACTTAATTAATATACATAAAGTAATTTAATTTAAATTAAAATGTACAGAGAATTTATCTGACGACTAGTCATCATCAGTCAGATTATTATTAGAACATACCAGAATATTATTTTATTTGTTTAAATACCAATTTCTTTCAAACCTCTTTATTTGTTTTGTTTCATTATTTTACAATTTAAGAAATGATTATAAGTTTATTAAAAAGTATTTTCAAAACGACCAATCAAAGATTTTCAAAACGCCATCTTTATAAGAGAGATGCGGACGACGCTGCATGGGCGTCTGTTGGGTTTCCGATACGTTTGGAAGTGGTCAGATATTGACGGAGTGGTTGATTTGGATTATTATAAAATAAAAGACGATACCAAGATCGGTGCCCCGAACCCGCTGCTCGGTTCAAAATTAAATGTGAACAATACTTTTTGTTAAATAAACGTCTAACATTGTGATCTTGTCTTTTGTGCTTACACTTTATCCCAATGACGCCCACAAAAACTGCTACAAATGATGCTTCTCCGACATATATATATATATATATATATATATATTTATATATATATAATTATATATTAACATCGACATTTTTGGCTACCAAAATAGACCAATTACTGAGCCAATTATGATTCGAGTAACAATTTCGTTCTAATTGTTCGGAAATTATTTGTGCTGATGAACCATTTTGCAATCGTAAGGGGGTGTTCATAAAATTTATCAAATAAATTTATAATATAAACTAGCTTTCCGCCCGCGGCTTCGCCCACGTGTAATTCGGTTATATATAGCGTTTTTTAATGATCTCGACAAGGCTTTTTCTTCCACAGGCTGAAATCTTGTTACAACTGGAATTAAATATAGCCTGTGTTACTCAGGGATGATGTAGCTTTCTAATGGTGAATGTTTGAAATCGATTCAGTAGTTTCGGAGTTTATCGATTACATGTGTAAACAAACAAACATATAAAAAAATAGATTGTTCCTCTTTATAATATTAGTATACATACAAATCTATATAGAAAAAGTAAAGTGAGACAAAATCATCGTCTCAAAAGAAAAAAAAAACAGGATTTATAGGACGAAGAGGCCTTACAGGATTTCCTTGTAAACAATATTTTTAGTTTTTTTATTATTTACCAGGATGAACAGGTTAGAGGGAGAGCTGACACGCGAGCAAGCAACATACAGTTGTCCATGAGAGAAACAATCTTCTCTTAAATCAACACCAGCGACTTTAAAAGTTTGCCCTTGAGACTTATTTATCGTCATCGCAAAGCAAACTTTTAGAGGAAATTGAAGGCGCTTAAATTCAAATGGAAGGTCATTGGGCATTAGAGGAATGCGCGGGACGAATACCGTTTCTCCTCGGGCACATCCTGTCAAAATAACGGCCTCAACTAAATATTTATGTAAGGCTTTGACTTGCAACCTGGTGCCGTTACACAATTTCGGTGGTTTCAGATTACGTAGCAACATTACCGGTGTACCTTTTCGCAGTGCAAGCCTATGGTATGGAAGACCAGCTGGTTTAAGTGAATTTAAGAATTCGACCGGATAATTTGTAGCGTCGTCTGCATGGCATGGTGTGTCTATGGATTTATAAATCTTTTCTTCTCCGTCGAATGACTTTAAAAGTATGTCGTTAATAAATGCAGCTTGTTCGTTCTTCGGAGTCAAAATAGCTCGTTCGCAAAACCATTCTATAGGCTTGTCTTGTATGTCGGAAATACCTGGATAAATGTGTTGTATTAGCTCCTCGATGGTATATACTAATGTACACATATCTTCAGGGATGTCAAATATACCATCCCTGGTAGGATGTTCACCATTTCCTATTTTTAGAAGACTGGTTGAAAATATACCAGCCGTCGAATCACTCCCCAGATAGGCTCTCATGTTTTTAGTTAACGTTATACTTTTTACGGAGGACCACAAAATCGATCTTTTAAGGCATGCTTGTACTTCATCAGCACGAGTTCCCTTGGGTACCACCGGTAAGGTTTGTCTAAAATCTCCAGCAAACAGCACGGTTACGCCACCCATTAAATTTTTATTACCCCGAATATCTTGTAAAGATCTGTTCAAAGCCTCAATTCCTCTTTTGTGTGCCATGGTGATTTCATCCCAGATAATAATTTTTGTATTTTTTAATACTTCAGCTAGGTGACTTTGTTTTGAAATACTGCATAAGGGTGTTTCTACGCGAGTCAAGTCGAGTGGTAACTTAAAACATGCATGCGCAGTTCGACCACCTTCCAGCAATGTGGCCGCGATCCCTGATGAGGCGACAGCCAAAGCAATATGTTTTAAGCTTCTAATTTTAGCTAAAATTAAGTTTATTAAGTAGGTTTTTCCTGTGCCACCTGGCGCGTCTAGAAAGAAAAGTTGTCCTGAATTTGTGTTAACACTATGCATAATTTTATCGTATGCTTCCGTTTGTTCTATTGTTAAAGTATTTTTATGGTCCTTGACGAATCTCTCTAGAAAATCTGTATTGTAATTAGTCTCTCTTAATAACATAATGTTCCCTAAATCGAGTGGCCTGGTTGGTTGTGGCAACCCATATTCCTTAAGTGAACGCCCACCTAATGAAAGAACGGCTTCCTCAAGAACTTGCAGGCATTTGTTGTATACTTCACTACAAATGTTATCAACATCCTCTATGTTTCTGTGGACTTGATGTTTATAATCTTCCGATAAAATATCTTTAAATTTATCCCAAAGTCCTAATGGATCTGACACTTGACAAAACACTAATAATATTACAAACAAATCCCGAATTCTAGAGGGAGATTCAGAAAGTGCAGCATCTTGTAAGGTAGCATACCAGTACTGGTCGTCTTCAAGCAAACCCAAAGTTTTGCAAGCAGATTGAAAAGTGGGATGTACTTCACCGTTAACCGTTCTTAGAGCCTCAAATGAAGTTGGCCCTTTTACTTCATGCAGAAGCATACGTAAATAGAAACACTCCGCATTATTGGGATGCACAGTATACACTCGGCCCAACGCGTTTTCTTTTTTTATATCTGGCCAGTCCTGTACGTCAGCTCCTCTTTTTCTTCTTTCAAAGTGACTATTTTTATGCCAAGTATAATACGATGGTACATCTGAATAAATCAAAGTTTTCGCAAAAATATCTACTTGACAAAGTTTAAAGAAGGCTAGAAGCGTAGTATTTGGTGGATTATTTAATCTTTCGATAATATTTTCTTGGTTAAAGTATATTCTCTGTCCGTTCTCTAAGTGTACTGCAAGATGAATAACTGGAGGAAAATGTTCATGAATCGGAAAGCCAAAAATCCGCCAAACAGCCTCCGAACTACTTATATATCTACCATTTTCGTAAGTAGTCACCTCGTCATTTTTATTTTCAAGGGCGAAAGTAGCCTGATCCGTCCCTTTATTCACATATTTGCATACATATTTAATAGAGTTTACTGAATTACAGTACTCGACGTTAATATGAGCACCAAAACTTCTTGAAAGTACAGCATTGTAAGGAACAACCCATCGATTATCTAAACATACTCCTTTAATGTCAACAGTAAAGCCACCATCTTCTGGAGAACGACGCCTGTATTGTGGGTAACCGTCTTCGCCAGTTTGAGTTTCTTTAATGAGTTGTTTCGGAAATCTTTTACTGCAACTGTTTTGTTTCATGCAAGGTGACTTGAAATTAAAACTTCCACATGGACCATGCATCATGTTAGGTTTAACGATTTCATACAGTTTTGGGTCTGTTTCTGGATCTGGTATTTCGGCACTAATAACTTTATCAATGAGATCTGTCGTTATGCTATTTTTAAGCCAGAGTAGTATGTGAATGTGTGGAAGGCCACGCTTTTGCCATTCGACTGAGTACATAAAACAGCATACTTCACCGAATATTTTACGTTTCGTCAGTAAGTCCATGATTTTTCTAACTTTTAAACGGAACACTCTAGCGATTAAGTCATGACGGTCGTGGGAATTTTGACCTGGTAACAAATGTTTTGTAATGTCTTCCCATTGTGGGTTACATGTAAATGTTATAAAAAGATCCGGTCGTCCAAAACGGCGAACGTAGGTCATGGCATCTTGGGTTCGCTCATGCATGTATCGAGGTCCACCTGTAAAAGAAGAAGGCAACACTACCATTTGACCAAGATCATTAGGGTCTGCGTCTTGCCTACCTACGGCATCCTTTAAATGGATATAATTTTCTGCTCTTAGTTTAGACTGATTATGACGTATATAATTGAGTCTTTCGGTCTCAATCTTAGCATATACGTCAACCAAAAATTGACTGAAGAGGGAGCGATAGTAAAGGAGATGATTGATTTGACCGTCTCTGGACATTATTCGGTAAGAATAGAAATCTGCGGCAGAAATTGTCTTTTTAAGACCCATTTTAGTTTTCGGATCGATCTGGGGTAAATGAATAGAGTAACCATCCTCACCACGACAAAAAAGCAAAGGATATTGCAAAGCGTCGTAAGATCTATGGATTTCGCTGATTCGATGCAAACCACTACTATGGCTTTCTAAGACAATGTCACGCTTTTCAAATTCTTGCCCAACAATGACTAACGCTACTTCATTTGTCGTAGGTGCATTATAACGACCTAAATGACCATCTATTGGTTTTTTTTCGGCGTTAATAACAACTTTAAATGTTTCACAATTAGCTGGAACCTTTTCGATAGCTGTTTTTAAGTCTTTTATGTATGGATTTACATCATGAAGCATTTTTTGAAGCACTTTCACTAAATTTTTCTTTACACCTGGAAAATTTGAACATCTCAAGTTTGCTTCCCTTTCGTCCTCTCCTACAAAATAAATTTGCAAAAATCGAGCATTCTGTTGATCCATAGGCAGTAAACTTCCAATCAGATGATAAACCTGGCCTTGTACCTTAAATGTCGGCATGAATCCATCTTCTGAGACCAGTTTTGCTCCAAATGAGGTCATTTGAAAACACCCATTATATTTTCGGATGTTACTCATAAAATGATCGTGATCAGGATGAAAATCCATAATTATTAAGCTATAAAGTGGCTCTGGAGGTAGTTCAAAGGCCTCAAGCAAAACCTTCCCTCCACTGCAACACATTCCAACAGTTTCTTCTTTCCACTTTAAAGCATTGCACCACTGGCATTTATGATCCATAGTTCCTATACATACATCTTTATCTGCTTCGTATGACAACTCAGGATTATACGCCAGTCCCGACAGTAATTTTGTATGCCATGTTTTTGCTTTAATATTTTTACGATATTGAGACTGAATATTTCTTCGTTCCTCCAAGTGTGTATGTTGATAATTTGCAACTTCCTGTCGATGTTCGTCAGGATGTGAAGTTCGATAAGCGGCTTGTGCTTTCCTGTGTATTTCGGGGTGTGAAGATTGGTAATCAGCTTGTGCTTTCCTATGAACTTGGGGGTAGTTTCGTTGATACACTGTAACCGCTTGCCGATGTGCTGCAGGGTTACTTCGAACTGACTTTTTTTGCTGATTTTTCCGAGTTTTATTCGTGTATCGAGCCCTACGTTTTTTGTTCACTTTTTTTATTTGTTTAGGCATTGGTTCATCGTGTTTTAATTCAGACTCAGACTCAGTCTCGGACTCACTGTTCGAAAATATGATTTCGGGAATGGGTGAAGGCGTCTCTAACCTTCGTTGAGTAATTTTTTTTGCGACCTTTGTTGCCGAAAACGATGAAACTGGAACATAAACGTCAAAATTACCACCAGAAAGCCCGCCAGTAAAGCGAAGACGTTTTACAGGAAGACCTTCAACTCCAGTTTTCACATAAAACTGGCCATCACGAAATACTTCGAAAACATATTCATATATTCGACCAGCAGCTTCTAATTCGCACAAACTTCCATATGTAGTGGTTTTCATCATGTCGTTGTAATATTCATTTGGCGTTGAATAATTATCTCCAAGTGCAGTACACGACATAATCGAAAATTCCGTCCAGTTTTCAATAACAAAGCCGATTATGCGTTCACGTACATCCCTAGCCCTGTCTTGAGTTCCGAACATCAAAAAAGATAAAGCTCTAAATAAACAGGCTCCATCTTTTTCTATATCTACCACAGCATGAGGAATATAATTCCCATTAACAAACAAAATTTCTTGAACCATTTTAATTAGAAATTTTTTAACTAAAACTATATCTATGGAAATTAACTAAGACTAATAAAGTAACAAACAAATGAATAAAAAATGAAGAATATATTAAAAAATCAACTCACACTATAAAACTTATCCAACACTAACTAAATATACTATCAAAAATATCAAATCTAATCAACAAATCAAAAATTAACTGAAATAGAGAGTAAAATAAGTTAAATAAGTCAAGTTAAAAGTTAATGAATTAAACGTTAAATATTTGTAGTGTGTAATATGTAGTTTCGCGTATGTCCGCTAGGGGCGCTGCTAAAATTACACGATAAATTAAAATATTTTACGCTACCTAGCTAAATGACGGTAACGAAACCATAGCGCGATCTATCTCGATGCCAACGCCATCTATCGAGCATCGAGACAACTCGTGATAGTTAATAGAAAATAAAATTCGGGTGTTTTATTTATGCATACCGATTACGCCGAGATTTATGGATCGATTTACGTGATTCTTTTTTTGTTCGGTAGAGTATACTTTCAAGTTGGTCCCGTTGTTACCTAGTCAGGATCTGATGATGGTATTCCAGGGAAATCAAGGGCAAACCTCAAATTTACAGGCAATTACGTTTTCGACAATTTCATAGATCTGTTTAAGTATTTGCGTCTGATAGTCATCATCCCATGTGAATGAGCTGATGATGGAAGGTACAACTCCTCAACGGTTAGGAGTTGAAAGAAAATTGTGACTTTTACTGACTAAAACCCACCTCGTTCCTTCAGTTGCCCTTTGCGTTCCGGGGCCACGGTATCTCGTTAGAACTTTCCCGCAGCCCCGGCTCAGTTTATCCCGTTTCCCCCCCTTGGGGGTTGACATTTCAAAAATCCCTTCTTAGTGCTCACTTATGTTACTAAAGGAACCTCTGTTCAAAATCTCAGACTCCTATACCGAGCGGTTTCGGCTGTGCGTTAATAAATCAGTCACCCAATCGCACCCCCTAAATCACGATTGGAGGGTAGTTTGAAAAAACTTATAATGTCAAACATATTTACTTGCCTATGTACGTGTTCATGCCAAGTTTCAAGTTTATAAACCCAAGGAATAAGATTTTTCATACAAACGTTTTTACCCCTTTTCCCCCCCTTGGGGGTTGAATTTCCAAAAATCCTTTCTTAGTGCTCCCCTACATATCCCAAGAAACCTACATTCCAAATTTCAGCTGTCTACGACCAGTAGTTTCGACTGTGCGTTGTCTGTCAGTCAGTCACTCAGTAACGGAAGAGTTTTATATATATAGATAGATGGTACATCTGAATAATTCAAAGTTTTCGCAAAAATATCTACTTGACAAAGTTTAAAGAAGGCTAGAAGCGTAGTATTTGGTGGATTATTTAATCTTTCGATAATATTTTCTTGGTTAAAGTATATTCTCTGTCCGTTCTCTAAGTGTACTGCAAGATGAATAACTGGAGGAAAATGTTCATGAATCGGAAAGCCAAAAATCCGCCAAACAGCCTCCGAACTACTTATATATCTACCATTTTCGTAAGTAGTCACCTCGTCATTTTTATTTTCAAGGGCGAAAGTAGCCTGATCCGTCCCTTTATTCACATATTTGCATACATATTTAATAGAGTTTACTGAATTACAGTACTCGACGTTAATATGAGCACCAAAACTTCTTGAAAGTACAGCATTGTAAGGAACAACCCATCGATTATCTAAACATACTCCTTTAATGTCAACAGTAAAGCCACCATCTTCTGGAGAACGACGCCTGTATTGTGGGTAACCGTCTTCGCCAGTTTGAGTTTCTTTAATGAGTTGTTTCGGAAATCTTTTACTGCAACTGTTTTGTTTCATGCAAGGTGACTTGAAATTAAAACTTCCACATGGACCATGCATCATGTTAGATTTAACGATTTCATACAGTTTTGGGTCTGTTTCTGGATCTGGTATTTCGGCACTAATAACTTTATCAATGAGATCTGTCGTTATGCTATTTTTAAGCCAGAGTAGTATGTGAATGTGTGGAAGGCCACGCTTTTGCCATTCGACTGAGTACATAAAACAGCATACTTCACCGAATATTTTACGTTTCGTCAGTAAGTCCATGATTTTTCTAACTTTTAAACGGAACACTCTAGCGATTAAGTCATGACGGTCGTGGGAATTTTGACCTGGTAACAAATGTTTTGTAATGTCTTCCCATTGTGGGTTACATGTAAATGTTATAAAAAGATCCGGTCGTCCAAAACGGCGAACGTAGGTCATGGCATCTTGGGTTCGCTCATGCATGTATCGAGGTCCACCTGTAAAAGAAGAAGGCAACACTACCATTTGACCAAGATCATTAGGGTCTGCGTCTTGCCTACCTACGGCATCCTTTAAATGGATATAATTTTCTGCTCTTAGTTTAGACTGATTATGACGTATATAATTGAGTCTTTCGGTCTCAATCTTAGCATATACGTCAACCAAAAATTGACTGAAGAGGGAGCGATAGTAAAGGAGATGATTGATTTGACCGTCTCTGGACATTATTCGGTAAGAATAGAAATCTGCGGCAGAAATTGTCTTTTTAAGACCCATTTTAGTTTTCGGATCGATCTGGGGTAAATGAATAGAGTAACCATCCTCACCACGACAAAAAAGCAAAGGATATTGCAAAGCGTCGTAAGATCTATGGATTTCGCTGATTCGATGCAAACCACTACTATGGCTTTCTAAGACAATGTCACGCTTTTCAAATTCTTGCCCAACAATGACTAACGCTACTTCATTTGTCGTAGGTGCATTATAACGACCTAAATGACCATCTATTGGTTTTTTTTCGGCGTTAATAACAACTTTAAATGTTTCACAATTAGCTGGAACCTTTTCGATAGCTGTTTTTAAGTCTTTTATGTATGGATTTACATCATGAAGCATTTTTTGAAGCACTTTCACTAAATTTTTCTTTACACCTGGAAAATTTGAACATCTCAAGTTTGCTTCCCTTTCGTCCTCTCCTACAAAATAAATTTGCAAAAATCGAGCATTCTGTTGATCCATAGGCAGTAAACTTCCAATCAGATGATAAACCTGGCCTTGTACCTTAAATGTCGGCATGAATCCATCTTCTGAGACCAGTTTTGCTCCAAATGAGGTCATTTGAAAACACCCATTATATTTTCGGATGTTACTCATAAAATGATCGTGATCAGGATGAAAATCCATAATTATTAAGCTATAAAGTGGCTCTGGAGGTAGTTCAAAGGCCTCAAGCAAAACCTTCCCTCCACTGCAACACATTCCAACAGTTTCTTCTTTCCACTTTAAAGCATTGCACCACTGGCATTTATGATCCATAGTTCCTATACATACATCTTTATCTGCTTCGTATGACAACTCAGGATTATACGCCAGTCCCGACAGTAATTTTGTATGCCATGTTTTTGCTTTAATATTTTTACGATATTGAGACTGAATATTTCTTCGTTCCTCCAAGTGTGTATGTTGATAATTTGCAACTTCCTGTCGATGTTCGTCAGGATGTGAAGTTCGATAAGCGGCTTGTGCTTTCCTGTGTATTTCGGGGTGTGAAGATTGGTAATCAGCTTGTGCTTTCCTATGAACTTGGGGGTAGTTTCGTTGATACACTGTAACCGCTTGCCGATGTGCTGCAGGGTTACTTCGAACTGACTTTTTTTGCTGATTTTTCCGAGTTTTATTCGTGTATCGAGCCCTACGTTTTTTGTTCACTTTTTTTATTTGTTTAGGCATTGGTTCATCGTGTTTTAATTCAGACTCAGACTCAGTCTCGGACTCACTGTTCGAAAATATGATTTCGGGAATGGGTGAAGGCGTTTCTAACCTTCGTTGAGTAATTTTTTTTGCGACCTTTGTTGCCGAAAACGATGAAACTGGAACATAAACGTCAAAATTACCACCAGAAAGCCCGCCAGTAAAGCGAAGACGTTTTACAGGAAGACCTTCAACTCCAGTTTTCACATAAAACTGGCCATCACGAAATACTTCGAAAACATATTCATATATTCGACCAGCAGCTTCTAATTCGCACAAACTTCCATATGTAGTGGTTTTCATCATGTCGTTGTAATATTCATTTGGCGTTGAATAATTATCTCCAAGTGCAGTACACGACATAATCGAAAATTCCGTCCAGTTTTCAATAACAAAGCCGATTATGCGTTCACGTACATCCCTAGCCCTGTCTTGAGTTCCGAACATCAAAAAAGATAAAGCTCTAAATAAACAGGCTCCATCTTTTTCTATATCTACCACAGCATGAGGAATATAATTCCCATTAACAAACAAAATTTCTTGAACCATTTTAATTAGAAATTTTTTAACTAAAACTATATCTATGGAAATTAACTAAGACTAATAAAGTAACAAACAAATGAATAAAAAATGAAGAATATATTAAAAAATCAACTCACACTATAAAACTTATCCAACACTAACTAAATATACTATCAAAAATATCAAATCTAATCAACAAATCAAAAATTAACTGAAATAGAGAGTAAAATAAGTTAAATAAGTCAAGTTAAAAGTTAATGAATTAAACGTTAAATATTTGTAGTGTGTAATATGTAGTTTCGCGTATGTCCGCTAGGGGCGCTGCTAAAATTACACGATAAATTAAAATATTTTACGCTACCTAGCTAAATGACGGTAACGAAACCATAGCGCGATCTATCTCGATGCCAACGCCATCTATCGAGCATCGAGACAACTCGTGATAGTTAATAGAAAATAAAATTCGAGTGTTTTATTTATGCATACCGATTACGCCGAGATTTATGGATCGATTTACGTGATTCTTTTTTTGTTCGGTAGAGTATACTTTCAAGTTGGTCCCGTTGTTACCTAGTCAGGATCTGATGATGGTATTCCAGGGAAATCAAGGGCAAACCTCAAATTTACAGGCAATTACGTTTTCGACAATTTCATAGATCTGTTTAAGTATTTGCGTCTGATAGTCATCATCCCATGTGAATGAGCTGATGATGGAAGGTACAACTCCTCAACGGTTAGGAGTTGAAAGAAAATTGTGACTTTTACTGACTAAAACCCACCTCGTTCCTTCAGTTGCCCTTTGCGTTCCGGGGCCACGGTATCTCGTTAGAACTTTCCCGCAGCCCCGGCTCAGTTTATCCCGTTTCCCCCCCTTGGGGGTTGACATTTCAAAAATCCCTTCTTAGTGCTCACTTATGTTACTAAAGGAACCTCTGTTCAAAATCTCAGACTCCTATACCGAGCGGTTTCGGCTGTGCGTTAATAAATCAGTCACCCAATCGCACCCCCTAAATCACGATTGGAGGGTAGTTTGAAAAAACTTATAATGTCAAACATATTTACTTGCCTATGTACGTGTTCATGCCAAGTTTCAAGTTTATAAACCCAAGGAATAAGATTTTTCATACAAACGTTTTTACCCCTTTTCCCCCCCTTGGGGGTTGAATTTCCAAAAATCCTTTCTTAGTGCTCCCCTACATATCCCAAGAAACCTACATTCCAAATTTCAGCTGTCTACGACCAGTAGTTTCGACTGTGCGTTGTCTGTCAGTCAGTCACTCAGTAACGGAAGAGTTTTATATATATAGATTAATTACATAAATTGATTGATTAAAATTAATCTTATCCACTATTTATGTGTAAATTTGAAAACCTTAATCATATTTTAAATACAAATTGATTGAACCGGTTTCTTTGCAGACATGCGAGTAGCAATCAATAAGTAGGTAATTATTATACAATACACTCAATTCAAAAAATAAGTTTATTTCATTAAATATAATCAAAATAAATGGGGGACCGCTATATAGAGGAAAAAATAAACATGCAAGTAAGTCACCAAAGCAAATATCATATGGTCTCCTCTGCCAGTCGCAACTGTGTTACGGCAAGGTAAGACACTCGCTACACGAATACATACTTTAATAGAACACTTTTCATGTGTTTTTAAATTATAAGTGGTTATATGTACCTAACGATATTAATAAAATAAAAAAACAAGAAAAAATATGAATAGCTAAAGAAAAAAACAAATAAAAATAAAGATAATAAAAAAACAAGACAACAACTATCAAATTACTTTTACCGGTACAAACAGCCGAGAACTATAATCATCTTGATAAGATCTAACTTAGTTATTAAACTTACATGATTACATATCGTAGGTATACGTATTAATTTATAATGTATTTAATACCCTGCTGTACGGTCTGAATATAAACCCTGCTAAATTACAGGATATTGTTATTAGCAGCCCTAGCATACTTGCACGGATCGATAGGTGAAACCTCCCCTCGGTATTATATAACGGTGTAATTATTTCATATTTTATTTGATGGTCTCGTTAAAGATCTTGGCCTGTACTTTGTTACTCATAAAAAAATGGTAGCTTCTTTTAATATTTTTATTGATTTATAATACAAAAAATATTGTCCCTTATAATTAATAATTACACAAAATAAGGAAAATGCCCAAAATAATGCCAGCTAGACTCAACGGTGGGTTACTTGAGATAACACCGTAATTTTAAATTATATATAAAATTACTAAAATAGAAACGCTATTCGCCACTGACAACTTATAAGCGAAGACATAATATCGCACCTCCGCTCAAATAGTGTCACAACTCAAAAAAAATGAAAATCTCTTTTATTGCACTATTCGTTTCAGAAAGCTTCAAAATCTTATCTCAAATAATGTCATTTAAATAGGATGATTATTTATCCCTATATTGAGCTCGTGACAATATATCGATAAGTAAAAGTATTGTCTTATCAAACATATACAGTGTCATGTCTCTGCTTGCGCAAGGTTTTCGCCTGTCTGAATATTGTATAGAATGTTGGTTGTCGATTTATATCGGTACATGTGTAGACAAAACTTTAAATAATCTGATTTTTTTTTAAATTATAGTGAACTTTGTCGACATATGACAGTTTATTTAATTAAGGTAAGTCAAAAGTTATTATATTTTTAATATTGAAATGAGTTTGGACATTATATATGATAAGGAAAAGCTAAAAGTCCTTTTTATTTTGGCAACAGTATTGTTTATAACATAATGTTTATAACAACGAACTGGGAAGGTAGAAACAGATAATTCAGTTAAAGATCCATATCACAATATAGAACGTAAAAAAGTAAGAAAAAGGTCCTTCCTCATCGCCGCTCACCATCATCATGTACTTCAAGTTCTTGATTATCCAGTTTAAGTTCATCTTTTTACAGAACAAGTGTATCCTTATCTAGCTTACCCATTTTGTTAAATACTGCAAACCCAGTAAGATATTCACGATTCACGAAGTCTGTCCATCAATTTTACAAGTATCAAATGCCGAAATCAACTCCGGGAACAAAATGTTTTGTTTTGCAGTTACCTCGGAATGATGTTTCAGTTTTTTACTCTAACAGCAAATTAAAGAACATGAATTTCACGATAAGCAAGTTGAAGGCGGAAAATACAGGACGAAAAAAGAATAACATTACTAATGTTATTTTTGTAAACCTATTGTAAATCAAACTATTACTCAATGCTACCTTTGGCAAGAGGGTAAAGGCTACCGAGGTGCAGATGAAATTGGTAGCAGTTTCTTTAAATTTATCAAAATAAAATTGCATTGTCATACCAACCATGAACCAACTTATTTAAGTTTCTTTTCGGACAGTTGTTGCGGGCAGAACAAAAAAAAATATACAGTCGAGTTACATACTTATGCAGTCGTAAAAACAGGAACTAAATTCGATTAGTTTTTAACTCGTCTAGGGTTAAAAAGCATGTTTATATTAGGTATAATATAATGCTGAGTTAGTGACAACCACTAGTTTTATATTTATTTACAGTTGTATTTTCCAAAATTTGTAATTTTAAAACTCTTTAATAAGACAATATTTTGTAAATTATTTACTTTTATTATCTCTAAAGTGTCACAAGTCAAAAAAAAAATAATATCTTTTAAAGCTACCTACCCGACCATTTGGTAGTTCTACATAAACCATTTAAACTTACTTAAAAACGTATAGCGCTAATTTTGTTAGTTTTTGAGTTATGACCCGAAAATTGAAATTTTTGCTTAGTATAATTTTCAAACGCTATTTACTCGAAAGTTTGATTTTTTGACTTATGACACTATTTGAGCGGAGGTGCGATATGCATGATCCTCCTGCTTGTCAGTACTGGAAAATCACAGTCAAACACTTGTTCTTTATAAAACTTTTTTAAAAATAGATGTGTTGATTTATGGTTAAAATTATAATTAATTATAATTTTATAAATATATATATATATTATTTTATAAAAATTAATTATAATTTATAAATATAATTATAATTATTATTATTATTTTTTTATTTTGTCCTGTCGGACAGGCTAACGTTCGCAACCATGCTGCCTCGCGGTGTAGCCAACTTAGGGGGTTTTCCCCCTAAATTTAGGAGGAAATTAAGCGTTCCGGGGTTTTTTTAGGGGGGCAAAATGTTTAGGGGTTTTTAAATTTCAATAAATATTTGAAAAAAACCGTATTATCGGCATAATTTTCAAACAAGGTTGTAACTGCTGACCCGTATTTTGTTTATTGACATTTGACTAGTAACATTAAATTAAAATTTAATTTTCAAAAACATCATGTTAATTTCAAATAGAAGGTAATAAGTTAAGGTTATATGTAAAAATGAAATCATAGTAAAGAATCCATAAATTTTATTTGTTAAATTTGTAGTTTAGGGGTTTTCGAGATTACATTTGGGGGGAAAAAATTTCAGGTGTTGGCAACATGAGTGCGGCGTCTTTAGTAATTAGTTTACTTTATTAATTATTGTTGTAAATAACTTTCATAGTTCTCGCAACAAAATGATCCGCTGGTCGTTAAAACTCGGACACTTCAATATAATATGGTCCAAATCAGCAACCTTATATCCACAATGACGGCATTGGCTGGTATTAAAAACGTTTATTCTCTTCACTCTTCAGATGAGTTGGTGTCATACATTGTCATAAACTAAATGATTAAATTTGAAAGACATTTACATTTTCCAATGCAGTTAACACACTCTTTGAGTCAGTGACTATTAGGACAGTATGTACATTATTTACAAGACTAATTACTAGTTGTAAGGCACTGAGAATTGCATAACTTTCTGCTGAAAAGATACTACAATGATTATTTAATTTTATACATTTGGTTTGACAAGTTGAGGATCATAGTAAGCTGCTCTAACAGAATCAATGTTTTTAGATCCATCTATGTACAGTAATAGCCTGTTTTGCTTTCTATGAATTCAAGAAAATCAAAGTTATTATGTACATTATTTACATGAATTATAAATTTATTTGTGAGACTAGTGTAAGAGTTCATATATACAGGCCAAATTGAATGGTTAACTACATGTCTAGTATTCTTTTGTACATGAAATAATAATGTTGGGATTTCAGCCTTCAGGTAAAGTTCTGTCAATGAGTGAGGGAGTAAAGAGATGAGAAGATGAAGTGAATTGGAATAGACTTGGAAGCACTACTATTTTGTTAAGCAGAGGATTTTCATCAATTGTAAGAATTTTTAGGAAGAATTTCTCTGCCAACATCAGTCTATGCAAAGTCAAAGGAGGTAAGCATGTCTCAATTTCTAATGAATTAATAGGAGTTGAACGCATAGCTCCGCAGATAATTTGGAGACCCATATTTTGAATAACATCAAATTTTTGTAAAAGGGTGCTATTTGCATTTATATAAGCTAAAATGCTATAATCGAAATGGCTTCTTACAATGCTTTTGTATAACATACTCCTACTCATTATTTTGGGATCTGCTCCCAGAATGCCCCAGAATGTACCAGCTAAATGTCTCAATATGTTTATGCGGTTTAGTGCTTTACTAGATATGTATTTGATGTGGTCATTGAATTTCAATTTTTCATCAATAATAACACCTAAAAATTTTTGCTGTTTGACTACTGGAATTGTAGATTTGTTGTAAATAATTTTTACATTTTCATGTGAGTCATTTCTACTAGTAACTAATACTGAACATTTATTAGGGCTTATTTCTAACCTGAGCTTTTTATGGTAATAGTTATACAACTGATCTATATCTATATTTTGGTTTGTACTGTATAATAGCAAGTAATCTGAAAACTGTAAAATATTCACATCTAAAGTATCTACATATTTTAGTATCTCAGATGTGTACAAGTTGTATAACAGCGGTGATAAAATTGCCCCCTGCATTGTGCCCTTATTTACAAACCTTGGACCGTGTAACTTATCATTGTATCTTACATAGACAGTTGTATTGTTCAGAATGTGACTTGGTAAGCCAATATCACGAGTTACTTGGATGAGTTCTTCTATATTTACATTATCAAATGCACCTTTTACATCTAAAAATACACACATTGCATTGGAGTGACTCAGTTTCACTTCTTTTATATCTGACAGAAATGATATAAAGCTTTCAGAACAACTTTTGCCTTTTCGGAAACTAAATTGAATGGAAGGTAGGTATTAAGTTATGTGATTTAACAAAATAATCTAATCTAAATTTTAGCATATTTTCGAAAAGTTTCCCTAAACATGATGATAAAGATATAGGTCTGTATGAACATGCATTTTTTGCTGGTTTTTTGGGCTTTAAAATTGGTATCACTCATTGAGTTTTCCAATCATGGGGAGTAATCAATTTTAGCCTATAGTTTATTGTATATCTTAAGAAGTGTTGTCTGTGCATTTGAATGTAACTGCTTTATTAATATGTAGTTTATATCATCCAAACCAGGGGTAGTATTTTTCCGACTTTTTAATGAAATAATCAGTTCCGGTAGTGTGAAAAAATTGTTCAGAGACAAATTACTGGCAACAAAGCAGTCTATTTATGTTGACTTCAGTTGAATCAGCTAAATTATCTAAAAATTGTGGAACCCATTTCATTTCATTTAATTTTTTATTTCTATTAGTACCTATCCTTTTGATTTTTTTAATATAGGACGATATTTGTGAAACAGGTGTTAATCTATTAAAACTACTGCATAAATTTTCCCAAGATTTTTTACTTTCTTCCCTTAGTGTTCTCTGTTTTATTGCATCCATTTTTTTGTAAATAATCCAATTTTCTATTGTAGGTAGAGAAAAATAATGTTTTAATGCACTTTTGGATATAGTGACAGCATCACTACATTTAGTGTTCCACCAGGGCACCGGGTTTCTAAGTAAATTTCTGTTACATAGTTTACGTTTAGGAATAGTCTGATTGCGTAGATCATTAAGTGCATCTATAAAACTTTTGTAGCAAACCAATGGATCACTGCTTGTTAAATCAATTTGGGAAAAACATGTTTCTGATAGAATGTAATATTTGTGCCAATCTGCTTTACTATAAATGTACTTTTCTTTGTTTTAAGGAGGTGACGTGTCATAGAGTGATGGCTGAATGTTGATCTTGAGCAACATTGGGAGATGGTAGCTACCCATAGGGTCATCAAGTACATGCCAGTTACATAAATGAGGTATTGAAGGACTAACAAGAGTGATGTCTATAGCTGAAGCTTGTCTATTGGGATATGGAACTGTTGTTGGTGAACCATCATTTAGAATACACAAGTCAAACTCATCAATAATGTTGTACAAGCATCTGCCTCTGTTGTTATCACTGTGACATCCAAAAGCTATGTTGTGAGCATTAAAATCACCCATAATTATGCATGGTTTAGATATGCATATTTCTGATTAAGAATTTAAGTTTTGTTGAGTTAAATTGTTTTCTAGGAGGACTATATACATTCAGTATTGAGACCGAACCAGATTGCGTTTCTATAGAAATATATACATTTTGTATTGATTCATGAAAACGTGTTGTAATCATCCTATAATTTAAATGATGTTTCATAAACATGTAATATGTTTAGATATTTATCCATTAAATTTAATTTGATAAAAATATTTCTTTTATTTTCTTAGTTGTTAGTGGATCTTTCGTTTTGTTTCCCAACACAAGAGATTTTACTATGGCATTTAGAATAATTTCGTTATTGGCTATTTGTTTTACGTCATAGGTACATTTTATTTACATCATCATCTTTTGAAATGGCCAAATGATGGCCGGAGCAGCTAATGCATGTTATTTCTTCTTTGTCACGTTCTTTATAGAAATGCGGACCTGCGCACGAAGAGCACATCTGTGTTTAACACAACTTTAAACACTTAAAACACTGCAGAACTGGTGGAATATAGACATGAACGGGGTATCTAAATATTTGGAGGTATATGTATTGTGACAAATTAACTGTGGCAAATGTGACAGCTACGGTGCCTAAGGGGGTGAGTTCCCCGTCAATTCTTGTGATGAGCCTCTTGATTGAGACCACTTCTGCATCGCAAACATTGTTTTTATAGATCTCTTCGTTGGATAGATCTTCGGATACAAATCTAATTACGCCTGTCCTTTCGGTCAGATAGGCAGGTATAAATGCCTTCAATTTATGTTTAATAAAAACTCGTCCATATTCAGGAAATTGTTGGCCGAGGTTGGCTTTTTAAATAGCACGCAGAGCTTATATGCGTTGATGCGGTGGACGCCAACAATAGCTTTCATATTTTTTGAAATGAATAAATGCTTTTCAGGAACCGGAGCGGAGGCGGCAGATATTTGGCAGATTTGGATTGGATTTGGAGATTTTTGGCGGACTTCCCGCCAAAAAGTCCACTACTGACTCAGGAATTATTACTCGCACAGCCCACTTAACATAGTCAATGCGCATGCACGTATTAGTGCGTCCTTTTCTATATACTTTTACTAGGTGCAACCTACGTCTGCGTTTCTCCCAACACATTAGATGTAAAAGAAGGATATTAAAAACTGTTAAATAAATTATATATTACTAAAATAAAACAAGAATTTTAAAAATATAATTGTACTTAGCCGAACACACAGACAACATACGTAACTTAATTAAATGGTTTTATTTTCAGACTTTGCAATGAGGAATACAGCTCAAACTAGTTACCGTGAACTTCAGGAAACTCTTCAGGAAACTCTTCAGGAAAATCGAGAGGACAATGTTAGCGAGGAAAAGGACAGTGATGATGAACCATTTGCATCAAAAAATACCATCCAGTTTTCTTCCAATCGGTACCCCATCTGGCACAAATATACCTCTTCCTATTCTTTGAATTTTTAGAGATCAACTTCTGTTGATACTTCTTCTGACTTTTGTCTCTGATAAGAAAAGTGCTATTGATGAAGAACTGGAAGTACCTCAACCTTATACAAATATATGAAAAGATAATGGGTAATGATATTATGGATGTGATCATATCCAATAGCAAACTGTACGCTAACCAAAACAATAGACACGAGTTCCATCTAGATTCCACTGATTTGATAAAGTTTTTTAGGATTATCTGGCTACCACAAGCTACATCGACAACCAATATATTACTGGTATTTAGATGAACGATGACGTAGAATTGGTCAGTAAAGCCATGTCAATGCATGGGTTTCGTAACTTAAAAAAACATCTTGTAATTAACGACGCAGTAGCAACATCAAACGATAAAATGTTCAAAATGAGACCATTGGCAGATAAACTTATGCAGAAGTTCTTGCAATGCATGAATAGATCTGCTCTCCTATGGATCAGCTCATATTCTTACGACACATTTGCTTGATTTTATTTACGCAAAAAATGTGTTAACTTAAAGAATAGAGTTTGTAGTCTTAAAGCTTGTAGAGTATGAATCTATGCTCTTCATTAAATTTGATGTAATAAGAGGAAAATCGATATGAGATTAGCAATTTCCTTTTTGTGGTATAATTTTTACAATAAAATTTTACACCTACACAATATATCTTTTATTAATCAAATTAATGGAACAAATTTTGTTTCTTTAAGGGTATATAGTAATAAACTTATATTTTGTTTTTTTGTTTAAAATTGGTAGTGCATTCTAGTATCTTTTACAAACACGAAGAAGGAAAAATAATAGACATATTTAAAGTTGTTTTCTGACAGAGTCCTCTACATTATTTTTATCTTACATTTCTTTTCAGGTAAGTGCCCTCTATGACCAAATTAAGTTTGGTATACCACCTATGGTAACCCTATATTGTTGGGATTGTACAGTACATAGATTAAGTAGATAACTTTCTGGCAGATGGCGATACTATGTTATTTCATCTAAAGATTTTCAAACAAGAAAATTTCAAACAGACTTATATCTCGTATATTTATTTTAAATAAACCGGTGGACATATTTAGGGGAACGCAAAAAACAGACTGCAAGATCATATGAAAACACATTTTTGTTGTACAATACATTTGATTATTATTCTGAATTAACTATTATTCTGAATTAACTAATTAAATTAACATTTTTGAACATAAAAAATCACAAAATTAAAGCGAAAGAAACGAAATTAAAGACAATAAGGTCAGTAACTTAATTCTGAAGAGTTTTGACCTAACACAATGAAAACTAAAGAAAAGTTAATATTGTCCAAATGACTGGTTTTTTCGCGATGGGTGATACCATCAGTATTTAGTGTTGCCACCTCTTGCTGTTAAAACTGCCTGCATGCGTCTAGGCATGCTCTCTATTAAATTGTCAATAAAACTTTGCGGCATTGAGTTCCATTCTTCAACCAATGCGGTTTTGAGGTCTCTTACGTTGACAAGTGATGGATTTCTTTGTTTAATTTGTCTTCCCAGGTTGTCCCAAACGTGTTCTATTGGATTTAGGTCTGGCGAGCGTGCCGGCCACCCCAAAACCTGGATTCCGACCTCATTAAGATATTCCGAAACTAATGCCGCAATGTGAGGTCGAGCGTTGTCATGCATTAGAAGAAAATTGTCTCCAATGAAAGGGGCAAAAGGCATCACAATCTGCTCTAAATCTGCTCTGCTCTGCTCAAATGTCGGTTACGTATCTTGCCGCAGTCCCTGACTGCGGCAAGATACGTAGCCGTTTTCTACGATGTGTAGCTCCGTGCGTGCTCCTAAGCAATTACTGACCCTCCACCATACGGCTCTCTCCCAATAATGTTACACTGAGCGTATCTTTCTCCGGGTCGTCGCCATACTTTGGTCCTTCCATCATCTGGTTTGAGACAAAATCTGGACTCATCACTAAAAAGAACTTTTCCCCAAGCGTCATTATTCCAATTTAGGTGGAAACGAGCAAAGCTGGCCCGAGCCACTCGATGACCTGCGGTGAGCTGTGGACCTCTGGCAGGCAAGTACGCCCCTTTTTTTTTTTTTTTTTTTTTATCGTTGGAAAAATGCGTTACGCATCATCCCTGCGGCCAGGAAGGTGATGACCGAGGGGGTATGTGGGACTACCCGGCAGCATAGAGGACGCTGCCATTTTTAAGGCTACTCACTAAAAAACCATTGGTTGACCTCATCGCCTTAGTGGGGCGCCACGGGATCGCTTTCGCACTCACCGTGACGCCCCGGCGGAACCCCCTGCGAGGGGCCCCGATCAACTTAGGGGCACCCTCACCTCGTAGGCCTATAACGGGCGGGAGAGGTCACCCCCCTCTCCCGTCCAGGCACTACAGCTGGGGAAGGAGGCTGCGGGCGTAATCCCGCCTCCTTCGACCCAGCCTATCCCTACGGAGCGGTTCAGAGGAGGCTGCCTCTCTGTCCCGCTCCGCGGCCTCCTTCGCGGCAATCACTTGCTCGCAGAAGGAGGCCATAGCGACCCAGGACCTCTCGTCGTCGAGCATCGCGGACACAACGCTCGGCAACGAGAGGTCGCTGCCAACCACGGCCGTCAGCTCAGTACGCTGACGGTCCCAGGCTGCGCACTCCGCCAAGGTGTGACGAGCCGTGTCCACGGGCTCGTGACAGTGGTGGCAGGAGGGGGCCGCCTCTCTGCGTGCGATCTTGTGCAGGTACTCACCGAAGCACCCATGCCCCGTGAGAACCTGCACAAGACGGAACGTTAGAGTCCCGTGCCGCCGGCCGATCCAACGATCGAGATGGGGGGAAATAGCCCCCACCGTCGCAAGACCGGCCGACGGGGACTCTAAGTCCCTACTCCACTGTCGGATCAGGGCTCGGTGAGCTAGAGCCCTGATCCGATCCGCCTCGAGCCTAACCCGCCCGACCCGGGCTTCTACCCGGTAGGCAAGTACGCCCCTATACCAGCTGCCTTCAGTCTTCTTCTGACGGTTTTGGTACTAATTATCACTTTTCGAACTTCCTGCAGCTGGTTTCGTACCTCAGAAGAAGTCAAGGTACGGTTTCTGAGAACAGTGCTGACAATAAATCTATCGTCTCTCTCTCCTGTTACTCTTTTGCGACCTTGTCCTTTACGCCTGGTATACTCTCCAGTCTGCCGGTATCGTTTAACATTGCGGAAAATCACAGACTTGGAAACATGTAATGTTTGAGCCACTTCATTGTAAGTGTAACCATTTTCAATTAAAGTTACAGCTTTAGAAACCAGAGCAACGCTGAGATCCGGCATTATCGCCTAAATTTATCGAATTAAGTTCACTTCACTCAATAATGACAATTTTTCGTCAAAAAACAACAGAAATAAAGTTTTTGTTAAAAACAACAACAGCCGACGAAAATTCCATACACTACGTGTCTCAGAAATTAGCAGATAAACAAAAAAAACAAATGAAATTTAAAATAAAATTGTTTTTAAAATCACCTTTTTTTTTAATACATAATATTGGTATAGTGGCCAGTACGAAAATATGAAAATATTTTCCGTTATTCGACCTTTTTTTTGCGTTCCCCTAAATATGTTCATGAGTGTATAACTTACTCTTGGCATTTTATTAGAACAACGTGGAAAGCTTTGCAGTCATTACTTGAATTCACTGCCATCTAGCGACTGATAGAAGAACTAAAACCGCTTTGTGATAATATGCAGTTTCCAAACTTAAAAGTTGTAGATGGCAGCAAACGTTATAATCAAAGGTCAATAATGCAAATTCATATCAGGAAATATACTTTTTTTTAAAAGACTACTCACAGTAAGATTATATTATCCCTGGAGATTACATTATCCTGGCTGAGTCTTCCAGACCTTTTAGCCTCACGGCTACACGCCGAACAGGCCGGACGACATCAGCCACCCCGTCGAGCATTGGGCGCGAAGCTTCGCCGCCAGTGCTTCGGTTTGCTCCGGAGCGTTCTTGGGCAACTCTAGGTACGTAGGTGGGTGACACCCGCTCGCCACTGCCGCCTCGGGCATTTTTTCCATTGAATATTTTTTTAATAAACCTAATATAAAGGCAAAGAAAACGGAAACATTTTCAGAGACAGTTAATAGAATCAAAGGAAAAATACCTTATTATTTCCCATCAATAGATACACCATACAGAAATAAAAATGAAAATATGTCTAATCGAGATTTATCTATAAGTAACACATTTTTTCGTTCGTAAAACAAATCATACAAGTCAATTCGTAACATTACATCAAAACATAGCTAGCTTTCTCTCTAAAAGAGACCTTTTAGAAGCCTCTGTTTCACAACTGGCTGAAGAAAATAGACAACCGGATGCGATTTGCCTTACGGAAACTTTTGTTAGAAAGGGACATGATTCCAACATTAAAATGAGTAATTACATTTTAGCATCACACTTCTCTAGAAATGAAAAAAGAGGTGGCGTTTGCATACTTCTTAAAAAGGGTATAAATTATAATAAATTACAATTCATTGACAATATTACTGAATATAAAAATTTTGAATGTTGTGGTGTAGAAATAAATAAACTTAATCTATATATAATTTGTATATATCGCACTCCAAATTCAAATATTAACCTCTTCTTTAATAAATTAGACCAGGTACTACATACGTTAAGCAAAAATCATAAAAAGGAAATTATTATCGTGGGTGATACTAATATTGATATATTAAAACAGAATAAATTCACTGAATACTATAAAGGATTGCTAGATAATTATGCTTTAACGTCTGGATCATATAATCAGTAATGTCTCTAAAACTAGAACTTATATCTTACCACTAGGTTTATCGGATCATGAAACAGCTCAAATGCTATCATTTTCTTGAAAAAACCCATTAGAACCCATTAGTTGTAAATATATTTATAAAAGAGACTATAGTGTAGATAATATTCAAAAATTTCAAGGGTATATTAGAAGTTTATCATTCTCACAGGTCTACGAAATAAATTCTTTAGAGGAAGCATTTATATCATTTCATGACTTATTTTGTCTTATTTACAAACTTTGTTTTCCAGTAATAAAAATAAAAGTTTTTAATCTGTACTCAAAACCAAAATGGATAACAAAGGGTTTAAAATTAAGATGTAAAACAAAAGGTAGACTAAGGAAAGAAGTCATTAAAAAATCCGATAAAAACCATAACCAAAAATACTACAATTACGATAAAATCCTAAAGAAATGTGTGATAAATGGAAAGAAAATAACTAATAAAAAAATAATTTTAGCAAGTAAAAATATAAATAAAACAGCTTGGAGACTAATAAATAATGAAAGTAAAAACTCTTTTAATCATGACAATATAGATTTTATAGAACATAACAATAATATTATAAATAACCCGTACGACATTGCTGTCTGATCTGGCTAATACAAACCATAATAGTAACATCTGTAACAATACCTCTACATCTTTTTCAAATAATTCAATATTTTTAAAATTCTGCACATGTAATGAGGTAACTTCCATAATAAAAACATTAAATAATTCTAATGCTGTAGGATTCGACGAAATCTTTACAAAGGTAATAAAACAATGCTCCATGGCATTAACACCCGCCTTAACATATTTAATTAATCTATCATTTGAAAATGGAAAATTTCCTGGCATACTAAAAAAATCTGTTGTAAAACCTTTATTGAAAAAAGACGACAAAACCAAACTCGAAAATTATCGCCCCATTACATTGGTGCCGGTATTATCTAAAATCTTTGAAAACGCTTTTTATTCCAGACTTATTGATTACTTCAATAAATTAAATATTATTAAACCAGAACAACATGGCTTTCAAAAAGGCAAGTCAACCATATTAGCAGGATATCATTTAATTTATAATGTAGTTAAAAACTTAGATGCCAAAAAAAATGTTGTTGCGCTATTCTTTGACATGTCCAAAGCATTCGACTTTGTTTCACATGAGTTACTCTTACAGAAACTTGAAAAACAGGAATACGCGGAGTAGCGTTAAACTGGTTGGAAAGTTATTTAAAAAATCGGAAGCAATGCGTTCAAATAACCAATCTGGATGAAAAAAATGATGTAGTGGTTTATGATTCAGATTGGAGATATACTGTAACTGGAATCCCGCAGGGTAGTGTATTAGGCCCGCTTCTCTTCTTGTTATATATTAACGAATTACCAGAAATAACACAATACAACTCAATACTCTTTGCTGATGATATCTCAATTATAGTAACGTCAAATAAAAATACTGGTATAACTAATTTTGAAAGGGAAATAAATAATACAATAGAACAGACTATAAAATGGATGAACAATAATAATTTGACCGTAAATTTATCTAAAACTAATTATATACAATTTAAAACAAAAAATAAAATGAGCCATAATTTGAAGGTAAATTCCTTGGGATTACAATAGACGATAATGTAAATTGGTCTGATCATATTAGCAAACTCTGCAATAAGATTAATCGATTTGTATATGTACTATCTAGATTAAGAAAAATAACAACGCTTGCTACGACTTTGCAAGCTTATCATGGTTACATTGCATCAAACTTAAAATATGGTCTTTTATTGTGGGGCAATTCTGCACAAGTAGAAAGGGTTTTCATTTTACAAAAAAAAATGATTCGTTCAATTTGTGGAGTAGGGCCATATGAAAGCTATCGTCCACTATTTAAGAAATTAGGAATCCTTACCCTAACATCAATGTATATTGTTGAAGCGTGTATATTTGTAAAGATAAACAAGGAACTTTTCAAAACTGCTGATTATCTATACCCGAGAAATACTAGACACCCAGAGAGATTAGTGTTAGAAATGATCCCTAAAACTTCCCTGCTCCAAAATAGTTGTCATGGCATGTGCATAAAATTTTTTAATAAATTACCTAACAATTTAAAATCTTTACCATTAAAATTATTTAAGATAAGATTAAAATCTCACTTAAAAATAAAAGCTTTGTATAATATAAATGAATACTTTATGCTAAAAGAATTATGTTAAGTTGTTAACTGTAATTGGAAGATAGTATAAAAAAGTATATAATATAAATGTATATATATTTTTTAATCTAATGAATTATTAAGTAATGTTAAATAAAATTGTTAATTAAAATTGTACATTTGCATGTTTATATATTTAGCAGAATAAGCGGAATATAAAATTGTCAACACTCTATACTTGTTACCTTATTCAATGCAAATAAAGATTATTATTATTATTATTATTAATGGACTCCTTTTTGAGTATGTTATCTCAAAATAAAAACCATTAATCTATCAAATACAGACAAAATGCGAAAAAGTGCACGAGTGACGTGTCCGTGGATAGAATTAAAATTAATAAAAAAAAACAGTTACGAACAGTGTTAATGACGTGTTTTTGAAATCGTAAATTTTCAGCCATAATTACTCCTAAATATATAAACATAATTACTCCGACATATATGGGTTTTAGTGTATTTAAAAAGTATTAGTTGCGTGATTATCGTGAAGAATTGAACTCCTAACTACTACTTCACAAAACGTAAATACAATATAAGTTAACTTAACGACATTTTTAAGTTGAAAGCCATAGGTCTATAACTATAAATCCTTTAATACTACCCAGAATATTTTTTTTACTTTTTTGCAGTATTTATTTTTAAAATTAACAAAAAATACATACCTACTTATAAAATGGATTACTTTTGATGTACCGTCGGCTAATGATATCTCGCAAACGCATTATTATAAATAATTCTTGATAGTCTTTGATTCCCCACTTCATTTATTAGTATAGAATATTATCACTTTATAAATGAATTAAAATGTTTTATATTTTTATGTATAGATTCTAAACTCATGAAAATATATAGGACAATTACAATAAATAATAACAAATGATTTCTGAAAAATGAAATGCATATGTAGAATATTTGACAAATTTAGATTCTGCTTTATTTTCCGATAATGTATATAAAAAATAAGAACGGTGCCAAATAAATGTATTATTATCTCCTGATATCTAGGTAATAAATAGGTATAACGATGTAAAAAGAAAGTCTTTGAAGCATAGGTCTGTTCGTCCAATGTAATGAACAAACATTGAATCAAACAAATAAACAACCAAAAAATTCATTGGACAAAACATTGGCTCAGTAACCTAATTCTCACATTATCTTAATAAAATAATTTTAAAAAGTTCAATAATCTTATACGTCAAGTAAACAAGGTGAAACGGTGAGCTTTAATTGAATACGGAAACCTTTTTAATTACACTAGGTAGAGTGCATCCATGGGGTGGGAAGAGGTGGAATGGGATGGGAAGTCAGTATCGAAAATCACACCATAGAATCTAGGAGAATAATTTTAGTACGTTATCATCCGTCGCGTTGGACGGATCGTCCTCATTAAAGTTAGGTATCTAGTGAAGTTTACGTGAGTTATATAGTGTAGTAGTAGTTTAAAGTTATATAGTGATTTTAGTGATGCGTGATATAAATATGCTCCTCCGGATGATAGTGATACTAAATCTTCTGGGAATCGTAAATTATGGTAAAGTTATATTTTGCAATCTACATAGGTATAATTTTATTATTGTCATCAACTATCAAATAAATAATTAGTAAACAATTGGGAAAAATACTATGAAATCAATTTGTAAGATTTTGAAAAATATAAATATAAGTTAATTAACCAGTTCACTTATAGTTTTTATTATTTATTAAAACTTTTAGTTTTACTTAGCTTAAATACTTACTTACCTACTTATCAATTTGCCTAATATCGCGATATCTTAACGCGTAAAAAATATTTTACACTTACTAAATACTTCATTCTAAATTACTTATTTAATTATTAGGATTTTTTGTCAGTTACTGTGCTTGATATTTTTTTGTTGGTTACTATGAATGTAATCAGATAGTTAATAATAAGTTTAAAAATCTCTACCACAATTCTATATCAGAACATAAAACGTTTAATGAATTATGATAAAGCAGGAGAGTAGTAGTTAATAGCAATAAATAATCTAAGTTAATAAACATTAACCTTTCAATACTTACTGTAAGTCATTTTTTGTACTCCAGAACAGACAATGAAAAAGGAGTAAAAAGAAAATGACATGAGATTTTTGGAGTTTAAACAATTAAATTAGATTTTTTTGCTTACAGTTGTTAGTCATTAAGATATTAATTAGTTAGCTTATTTCAAAATCATAAATTTAACCTAACTCAATCTGACCTATTTAATGAGGTATTTGTTATGTTACACGTTTATAATTATTAGAACTCCACAATGTGATTTTAACCCACTACAATATTAATTTCTTAGATTTACTGTTGAATGAACTTTTGACATATGAAAGCTCATCCTGCGATACACCATCAAATAAGTTTTATTATCTATGATTTTCTTTTACCCGTAAATAATTAACACAAAATCTTTTGGTCGGTCCTACTAATGTCCAAATAATCATTAATCATAAGATTTTCGTAAAATAATTAATATATATATGTAGTTTTGGTTACATGGGGCCTTATTATTATGTTCCCACAACCTTATAAACGTTATTGTTATGGAGTTATGGTTTTAATTGCAAATTGTATATTTTTGCATTTATGCATTTTATTGCATTTTTGGTTCCATAAGGAATATTGGGAGCCCGTCAATTGTCTCGTCGTCCTCTGGTAAGGGAATGTAATCGTCCTCTTCCTGAACCGGTTTAAATTCGGATAAGTAAGGGTCGAAGTTGAGTAAGCCTTCTACATACACCCATGTACTCTGGCCTTGTTTCCTTTTCCGTTGTCTGTTCTAGAGCTAAAAAGTGACTTATAAATATAAATATTGACAAATTTCCTTTGTAGTTAGTTTCAGATGATTTTTTGCTATTAACTACCAGTCCCCTGCTTTATCATAATTCATTAAAACTTTTATGTTTTAATATACAATTGTGTTAGAGAATTTTAAACTCATTATTTCCTATCCATTTAGTTTCAAATTAACCAAGACAAAAAATATTAAGCACATTCACTAAAAAAATTTAACATACAAATGCTTACCAAGTACTTGACACTTGGTAAGAAGTCAAGTTTAAGTAATTGGACTTAGGTAATTCGAACTGGAAATATAAACCCCCAGAGGTTTAGCGGTTTGAGCAAAAGGCCTCTTCGTGAAGGGAAATATGGTGATGAAGACCTTTAATATAAAATATATGTAGATATATATATATATTATACTAAAGAGGTGTTTATAGAATGAACAAATTTTCTCGAGAATGCTATTATAGGTATATTATATGAAAACTAAAATTATAACATTTTTTTTACGGTTCTTATATTGTGAGGTAAGGCATAGGTAGCTAGGTAGGTATTTAATTTTAAAAAATAATAAGTAGGTAAGTAAGTACACAAGTTGTTTGAGCTAAGTAAAACTAAATGTTTTATTAAAAAAATAACTTTAAATGAACAGGTTTTTGTACTTTTATTTATATTTTTAAGGGTTTACAAAAAAAAAAACATATTTTTTTCTCAATTGTTTGATAATTATTTGATAGTAAATGACAATAATATAAAAATATTTGTAAATTGTAAATATAATTTTACCATTTCTAACATTTCCCACAACACTTATCACCAGTATGATTCGCAGCACATTTACCGGACACATCACTAAACACACCAAATAATCATATCACACTGTATAGTTCTCGTAAATATATTTTTAAGAGGACGACACATCCACCCTTTGCAGTGGTTGATCACGCACTGAATTTTATAGTACTCTGTACACTGAATCATAGCGTAGTATAAGACATAAGTATAAGGAAATAGAGATGACGTCATGATTTTTAAGCGGCAATTTGGAACACATAGCGACATCTACAAATTGAATCCGAATTAATGCGATGAAGCATACAAATTTACTAGAAAATATTTAAATTTATTTCGTTTAATTTTTTAAAAACTATTAAAAATAAAGATACGGAAAAGAAACTAATAAAGCAACGAACTATTTCAGAATAAGTATTTAAAAGAAAGACATTAGGCATGTTACATCCAGCTTTTATTTTTATAGTGTTTTAATATAATACGATATGTGTTCTGCAATTTATGTAACTATATATATATATATATATATAGTTACACACACATTTATATATATATATATATATATATATATATATATATATATATGTGTGTGTTAAATAATTCTGTATAGTCCTTGATTCACCAAATGTAAAATTGATAAATAAGAATTACCAATAGAATATTTTTTTTCTTTTAAACAAATGAGAATAGAATAGAATATAATATAATAGAATGGAATGGAATGGAATGAAATGTAACGGAACGGAATGGAATAGAATAGAATAGAATAAATTCAGTTACAATAAAAAATATATTTTTTTATTAAAAAAATAATGGTTCCGGATATAAAATTACTGTCATATTATATACTAAAACCTTCTCCAAAAAACGTTGCAACTTATAGAACAACTATTATTTCGATGAGTTCAGTAGTTTTCGCAGTACAACCAAACAAAAAAACTGGCCCCCCATTAAATAGTATATATTATTATCGAATAAATTAAAATACTTTTTATTATGCATAGATGCTAAACGATTGAAAACATACAATACTATTGCACAAATTTTGATTGTGCTTTATTTTCCGACAATGTATAAAAAATATGCCAATTTAATGTATTCTATAAGTCTGGGCCGCTATTATTTATGTTATAAAAAAAAGATGCAAATAAAAAGAAACTTTCTTAAACTTAGTTCTTCCAATGTAATGAAGAAACAAAGAAACAAAAATTGGCGCATTAAACCAAATCTCACATGGTAAATATAAATCAACAAACTTAAGCGTCAGGTAAGCAAGAAGAAAGCTTGTTAACTATATTATGCCGAGTGCAATCCATAGTTGTCACCATCGAAAATCACACGAAAACACCATAAAATCAGGAGAAAACATTCACTGTTAAGTGCAAGGGGAAGACAGTAACCTAGTACAAGGATATCTTTGAATTAAACCGCCACCTATACTTTGAATCAAAAATCATTACGATCACACTTATTAGATAGATGTCGGCTGAAGAAAAGTCACTAAAGAGGAAAAAAAATCATAATTAAAAAAAATATTATTCTAAGCAATTTCAAAAGATTTATAGTGAAGACGTATGGTTTTCAATTTAATTACAGGGTTAAGTATTTTGAGTTTACGATTTCTGAAGGAGTAGTTAAGAGTTTAATTCAAATTACAATTCCTCAGTTTAATCGGATTCATTCACAAAAAAAAATAATAATAATCACGTAACTAAGATTTTGTAATTTTCAAAAATTTATCTACCAATTTGTATGTTCGAGAAATGTATCTGTTGATTGAAAATGAAAATAATGACGATGTACATTATCTTTAAGTTATTTACGTTATTTGTTAGCAATAAAATTCAAGTTAATTTAAATAAAGTCAGAAATTATAGTTAGATTCATAAAACAAAAATATTAATCTAGATGATAAATAAATATCTCTAAACAAACAATATAAATAATTGGAATACTAAGTTTAAGCTAAAGATAAAATCCACAAGAGCTACAAAGAAAACGTTAAAGTTTTTTAATAAGTTGTCAAGAGTATCGACATAATATAAATAAAATCTTGACACAAATAGACTATATTTGATGCATTATGAACTGCACTTATTATTTTTATTTCTTTTTTTGAAAAATCAGTGATTATTGGTGTGTTTATTGAGTCTCCTTTATGGCTTTATGAAACTGGCCGAACATAAAAGGATAGCTTTCTAAAATGATTTCTATTAATTTAGTAATGCAAGAATACAAACAGATTATTAAACTTAAAAATAGTTTTAAGTTTAAGTTGTCTTTGCTGCGTTAATAAAAAATAACATTTCTTGGTCCTTCAAAAACATCTGACCTTAACTATCTTCGATATTCTTTAAAGCTTTGAACTTGATGACATTGTCCATTGAATAAAGTCACTTTAAGGAAAGTTGAGGATCCCACAATATTTAAGTGGTTTTCTTTTTCAACATAATCTTTAATAAAAAAAATAAGTAATTCAAATAATGAATATAGTAAATAATACATTTCATGTTACAAATATTTTGAGAAGTTAACTGCTGAGAGTAATTTATATCTTCAATTGTCATATCATTCATTCATTCAATTGCCTTTTATAGAAATGGCTAAGAAGAAGAAAAAGTTTAGATGAGCAGCTTAAAAATATTTATTCTAATACAAAAAAATCTAAAGAGATTTCAAGTCAGTGGCACAGTGAAAGAGCAATCCTAACATCAACAAATTAAAGAGCTTCAACTAATTACAACAAAATAGTCAAAACAATCAAAGAAGATGATGGTATTCATTGTAGCTTCTTTCAAAGTTTGACCTTGAGGCTTATTTATTGTCATAACAAAGCACAATTTGACCGGATATTAATTAGACTTAAATTCAGCATTATATTCCGAGGAAATTATTGCAATTCGAGGTATAAATACTATTTCTCCCACTCCACATCCTTAAAAATCTTACGTTCTATAATATTTTGTTGCAATGATATCTCTGTATATAATAATCTGTATATTTCTCCCATATCTACTGAGTATAATTCTCCAATTATTTGAGAATTTATTTATGACTTCACTGACTGGGAGGATTCAGTGTAGTCAAAAATTAGGGAAATATATAATATCATTCCACAACTATCAAGAGATGAATACCATCATCTTCTTTGATTGTTTTGAATATTTTGTTGTAATTAGTTGAAGCTCTTTAATTTGTTGATGTTAGGATTGCTCTTTCACTGTGCCACTGACTTGAAATCTCTTTAGATTTTTTTGTATTAGAATAAATATTTTTAAGCTGCTCATCTAAACTTTTTCTTCTTCTTAGCCATTTCTATAAAAGGCAATTGAATGAATGAATGATATGACAATTGAAGATATAAATTACTCTCAGCAGTTAACTTCTCAAAATATTTGTAACATGAAATGTATTATTTACTATATCCATTATTTGAATTACTTATTTTTTTTATTAAAGATTATGTTGAAAAAGAAAACCACTTAAATATTGTGGGATCCTCAACTTTCCTTAAAGTGACTTTATTCAATGGACAATGTCATCAAGTTCAAAGCTTTAAAGAATATCGAAGATAGTTAAGGTCAGATGTTTTTGAAGGACCAAGAAATGTTATTTTTTATTAACGCAGCAAAGACAACTTAAACTTAAAACTATTTTTAAGTTTAATAATCTGTTTGTATTCTTGCATTACTAAATTAATAGAAATCATTTTAGAAAGCTATCCTTTTATGTTCGGCCAGTTTCATAAAGCCATAAAGGAGACTCAATAAACACACCAATAATAACTGATTTTTCAAAAAAAGAAATAAAAATAATAAGTGCAGTTCATAATGCATCAAATATAGTCTATTTGTGTCAAGATTTTATTTATATTATGTCGATACTCTTGACAACTTATTAAAAAACTTTAACGTTTTCTTTGTAGCTCTTGTGGATTTTATCTTTAGCTTAAACTTAGTATTCCAATTATTTATATTGTTTGTTTAGAGATATTTATTTATCATCTAGATTAATATTTTTGTTTTATGAATCTAACTATAATTTCTGACTTTATTTAAATTAACTTGAATTTTATTGCTAACAAATAACGTAAATAACTTAAAGATAATGTACATCGTCATTATTTTCATTTTCAATCAACAGATACATTTCTCGAACATACAAATTGGTAGATAAGTTTTTGAAAATTACAAAATCTTAGTTACGTGATTATTATTATTTTTTTTTGTGAATGAATCCGATTAAACTGAGGAATTGTAATTTGAATTAAACTCTTAACTACTCCTTCAGAAATCGTAAACTCAAAATACTTAACCCTGTAATTAAATTGAAAACCATACGTCTTCACTATAAATCTTTTGAAATTGCTTAGAATAATATTTTTTTTAATTATGATTTTTTTTCCTCTTTAGTGACATTTCTTCAGCCGACATCTATCTAATAAGTGTGATCGTAATGATTTTTGATTCAAAGTATAGGTGGCGGTTTAATTCAAAGATATCCTTGTACTAGGTTACTGTCTTCCCCTTGCACTTAACAGTGAATGTTTTCTCCTGATTTTATGGTGTTTTCGTGTGATTTTCGATGGTGACAACTATGGATTGCACTCGGCATAATATAGTTAACAAGCTTTCTTCTTGCTTACCTGACGCTTAAGTTTGTTGATTTATATTTACCATGTGAGATTTGGTTTAATGCGCCAATTTTTGTTTCTTTGTTTCTTCATTACATTGGAAGAACTAAGTTTAAGAAAGTTTCTTTTTATTTGCATCTTTTTTTTATAACATAAATAATAGCGGCCCAGACTTATAGAATACATTAAATTGGCATATTTTTTATACATTGTCGGAAAATAAAGCACAATCAAAATTTGTGCAATAGTATTGTATGTTTTCAATCGTTTAGCATCTATGCATAATAAAAAGTATTTTAATTTATTCGATAATAATATATACTATTTAATGGGGGGCCAGTTTTTTTGTTTGGTTGTACTGCGAAAACTACTGAACTCATCGAAATAATAGTTGTTCTATAAGTTGCAACGTTTTTTGGAGAAGGTTTTAGTATATAATATGACAGTAATTTTATATCCGGAACCATTATTTTTTTAATAAAAAAATATATTTTTTATTGTAACTGAATTTATTCTATTCTATTCTATTCCATTCCGTTCCGTTACATTTCATTCCATTCCATTCCATTCTATTATATTATATTCTATTCTATTCTCATTTGTTTAAAAGAAAAAAAATATTCTATTGGTAATTCTTATTTATCAATTTTACATTTGGTGAATCAAGGACTATACAGAATTATTTAACACACACATATATATATATATATATATAAATGTGTGTGTAACTATATATATATATATATATATATATATATATATATATAGTTATATAAATTGCAGAACACATATCGTATTATATTAAAACACTATAAAAATAAAAGCTGGATGTAACATGCCTAATGTCTTTCTTTTAAATACTTATTCTGAAATAGTTCGTTGCTTTATTAGTTTCTTTTCCGTATCTTTATTTTTAATAGTTTTTAAAAAATTAAACGAAATAAATTTAAATATTTTCTAGTAAATTTGTATGCTTCATCGCATTAATTCGGATTCAATTTGTAGATGTCGCTATGTGTTCCAAATTGCCGCTTAAAAATCATGACGTCATCTCTATTTCCTTATACTTATGTCTTATACTTAGGGTTGCCAACTTTTTTTGACGAAAATAAAGTATAAAATGGTTTGAATAGGAAAAAATAAAGTATTTGAATGAATAAAAAAAAGTATTTTTAAAATTTTATTCTTTTATTGCCTTAAAAACGTATTTTTATGTGGTTTTACCACAAGCTCAAATTTATTACTATTTTTAAATGTTTCAAAGTTTGTTTGACAATCAACATTAAAATGTAAATAAATAAACAATTCGTATCTAATTAAATTTATTACCATTTCAAAATGTTCAAATTCAATTTAATTTTTCAAAGACATGCTAGGAAGTATGGAAAGCCAGTTATGTTCGCTAAAACCAAACCATTTTTAACTCCCGACTCAAAAAAAGGGGTGTTATAAGTTTGACCTGTCGATCTGTGTATCAGTGTGTCCGTTTGTGGCATTCAAGCAGCTATAGCTTCATATCCTGGTATATTTTTTTTAATATTTTCAATGTACAAAGACTACCTTTCTACAGATTTATTACATGTATAGAATAAGATTTTAATGGTACTTATTACGTGATTGCCATAAATTGACATAACTTTTTATTTCTTAACCGATTTAGATGAAACAAACACTAAATGTTAAATGTAGACTCTGATAATATATTTCTGAAAACTGCAATCAAATTGGTTAAGCCGTTTCTGAGATTAGCATGCACATACATACAGACATACAGACAAACTGAAAAACCATTGTTTTGGGTTCTCTTGCTTAGGTAAAGGGCCCCTATATGAATTTTAGAAAAAAAAATTTCTGGTGTTGTGTGCACAACTAAAAGACAAACAGACAAAGATTTTAAAAATGCTGAAAATGAATTCTGTTATTTTCAATGTACAAAGACTACTGCCCTATAGATTTATTACATGTACAGAATTTTCATTTCTGTATAAAATTAAAAAAAAAAACATTCACGCTAATCAATTTGGATGCAGTTTTCGGGAATATATTGTCAAGGGATTCACTTTACATTTTGTTTTTTTTAACAATCAGTTAACAAATAAAAAAATTAATAATCTCTTATTGTCGTACCATTGCTGCTTAGCAGTTAGATGATTTATAGATTTAAAAAACATTGGTAAGTACAAAGGGTACGTTTTATCAAAATCGAAATCTACTTTAGTTAATTTAAAATTAGTTTATTTAAAATCTAGTTTAGTGAATTATAAATCGTTTTGTTCATCTTTTCTAATTCGTATGGTAAATAGTTAAATACATACCTACCTATAAAACCCATAATGAGTATTTTGTTCTATGTATCGCAGTAAAGCCTGGAAATAAAGTATTTCCACATACTTTATTTGCATGCAAAAGTATAAAGTATAATTACCAAAAATAGAGTATAATACTTTATTATAAAGTATGGTTGGCAACCCTACTTATACTACGCTATGATTCAGTGTACAGAGTACTATAAAATTCAGTGCGTGATCAACCACTGCAAAGGGTGGATGTGTCGTCCTCTTAAAAATATATTTACGAGAACTATACAGTGTGATATGATTATTTGGTGTGTTTAATGATGTGTCCGGTAAATGTGCTGCGAATCATACTGGTGATAAGTGTTGTGGGAAATGTTAGAAATGGTAAAATTATATTTACAATTTACAAATATTTTTATATTATTGTCATTTACTATCAAATAATTATCAAACAATTGAGAAAAAAATATGTTTTTTTTTTGTAAACCCTTAAAAATATAAATAAAAGTACAAAAACCTGTTCATTTAAAGTTATTTTTTTAATAAAACATTTAGTTTTACTTAGCTCAAACAACTTGTGTACTTACTTACCTAATTATTATTTTTTTAAATTAAATACCTACCTAGCTACCTATGCCTTACCTCACAATATAAGAACCGTAAAAAAAATGTTATAATTTTAGTTTTCATATAATATACCTATAATAGCATTCTCGAGAAAATTTGTTCATTCTATAAACACCTCTTTAGTATAATATATATATATCTACATATATTTTATATTAAAGGTCTTCATCACCATATTTCCCTTCACGAAGAGGCCTTTTGCTCAAACCGCTAAACCTCTGGGGGTTTATATTTCCAGTTCGAATTACCTAAGTCCAATTACTTAAACTTGACTTCTTACCAAGTGTCAAGTACTTGGTAAGCATTTGTATGTTAAATTTTTTTAGTGAATGTGCTTAATATTTTTTGTCTTGGTTAATTTGAAACTAAATGGATAGGAAATAATGAGTTTAAAATTCTCTAACACAATTGTATATTAAAACATAAAAGTTTTAATGAATTATGATAAAGCAGGGGACTGGTAGTTAATAGCAAAAAATCATCTGAAACTAACTACAAAGGAAATTTGTCAATATTTATATTTATAAGTCACTTTTTAGCTCTAGAACAGACAACGGAAAAGGAAACAAGGCCAGAGTACATGGGTGTATGTAGAAGGCTTACTCAACTTCGACCCTTACTTATCCGAATTTAAACCGGTTCAGGAAGAGGACGATTACATTCCCTTACCAGAGGACGACGAGACAATTGACGGGCTCCCAATATTCCTTATGGAACCAAATAATTCTTTCCTACTTAGAAACAAACCGGCTACTTTGTTATGCAGAGCTGCCAACGCTCTTCAAGTCTACTTCAAATGTAATGACAAACGAATAGAAAAGACAAGTGCAATTGGAACATGTCCACCCTCAGGATGGTGTTAGAGTGGTTGAAGTTGAACTTAATGTGACTAGGAATGACTTAAATGTATATTTTGGAGGCAAATACAGCTGTGAATGCTATGCTTGGAATAGTAAGGGCAGGATTCGGAGCCAGGGCATATTTATTGAGTTTGCTTCTAAGTATTTATAGTAGTAGTAGTTTTGTTATATATTTTTTGTTTATTGTTAAATATCCTTTTTATAAATATTTTTAAATAAATTAATAATGTGTAATAATATGAATTTATTAACAGCTAAGGATTTAAAGGTTTTTACCTTATGAGATATACGTATGTCGTCTATCTCTATGATTGCTGCATAGAATGCGAACATTGAATGCAAATTAAATATCGTAAGATTTTTGAAGGAATCTAAACTGAAATACTTTTTATACCTGAACCATTTATGTACAAAAGCTTCTTATCTACTTCCCAGGTATAAACATATTTTTAATTTGATTTTTTGCTTACGGTTGTTAGTCAAGTCATTTACATTAAAATATTCTGTTAGTCGCGCCTCATTTCACAATAACGATCCCTTTTAGCCATCTGCGGGCCCTTTTTTATTTATTACAACGGCCTTACCCACAAAATTTGGTTGTATAATAAATCAACATATATTTTAGCTTATTTCAAAATCATAAATGTCAACACTTGACGTATTTAATGAGATTTTTTTAATGTTTAATGTTAATTATCAGCACAACATGATAAGACTTGAATCCACTGCAATATTCATTTGTTAGATTTACTGTCGGATGAACTTTTGATAGATGAAAACTCATCAAGCGATACACGCTATTGTAGACAAGTTTGAAATTAAAATATTTACACCAAAAAAGATAATTATATAATATTATTATGATAATTATTAAAAGATAATACATATCGATGTATGATCACTTAATAATTCGGTATATTATACGTGCTCATAATTAATACATAATATTTTGGTTCATAAAACCTTATAAATATAAAAATACATTTATAATCATAAAGTTTTCATCAAAATTTAAAAATAGCTCGGTGGATTCAAAGATTATGTTAAGTTTACTATAAATAATCAGCTTTATTATATTACTAGCTGCGCTCCGCGGTTTCACCCGCGGAAATCCTGATGTTTAAGGATAAAAATATATCTCCAAAGAATTAAAGAAACCTAAGGTTAGTTACCGAACCTACTACCTTAAATTATATATATATATATATTTCCAAACTATTTATTAGTACCTACCTTCAGTTATAGTACATTAACGTACTTATTTATTGGCTCAATCAACATCGATGCGATGCGGCGAAGCGCTTAGTTATTCTTAACTTACCCAAACTTTTAAACTCGTAAGTTATTTAGATAAGTATAAATACCATGGTATGTATATCTAGTTTAATAGTTTGTTAAACTATAAAAGTTTTTATATTGGCGCAACTATAATACCTAGATATACCCTACTGCGGACTTTTCTGTAGATAATGATGTGGTCTACAAAATCGTAGTACATTAATTTGCTCCATCATCAATAGTAATTGAAGCGCACGCGATTTAAGGTACTTCAATAGTGATTTTTATCGACGGTGGTTTATGTTATTAAAGTTTTCGCAAGGATCCCTATTTTTTTACAAAAAAAATATAGCCTATGTTACTTTGGAAAGATGTACATTCTTAATGGTGAAAGAATTTTTAAAATCGGTCCAGTAGTTATTGAGCCTATTCATTACAAACAAACAAACAAAATATTACCTCTTTATAATATTAGTTTAGATTAATTATGATTATTGAAATTATGTCGATGTAATTACTAAAGATTTACTACTACGATAGAATATATTAAGTTCAAGCTACAACGCACATTTATTTAGCTCTACCTATAAACAATCGTAAAGATGTAGTTCATGGTGTGACTAAAGTGCGAAAAGATTCTAAAACTATGTGAAGGTATTATTTGAGTTCGTGTAGCTACCCGTAGTACTATAACGCAACAACTACAAATTATGCAAGTTTTCAATTTGTAAAACCTTCAAGAGAAGCATTTGGGGATAAGCATACCTATTTATATTACTTTGTATAATATATTAAAACAATATCCTGTTTAGCATATTAATAATATCTACGCACGCATACATATTAATATTTATAATGGGTTTCGAATATCATTATTATCTTCATAATGAATTATACAAAACAACCTTATTTTATGTTAACAAATATTTGTCAACACTTACAAGTTACAATTAAAAGTTTTTTTCGCTGGTCCCACGGTCAATATTATTAATATACTGGCAAAAATTAGACAGTAACCAATCAAATCCACAGGTCTTTTGATAGCACTGATGGCTTAAAAGTCAAATTATAGTTTAAGTCATCTTAAAAGATCATATCAATCATCATTAAATATGTATTACTTTAGTACTTTTATGAGATTTTAATTGTTTATTGACCTACAATTTTGGTTTTTCACGTGTTAATTGAAAACTTATAAATTGGCAACACATTACGTGCAATTAAATTAATAAATTAATGGTAAGAAACAGGTCAAGTACGAGTTGGACTCTCGCACGACGAGTTCCGTAAAAAAAGTCCACCTTAATTGACTTTATTTTAATTTAGTTATTAATTATTGAAGTGAATACATGTTTCAAGCATCTACCTGGTGTCGTAAAATCGAGTAAATAAAATTGCGTTTTTGAATGGGAAGCTCCCTTAAATATATATATTTTTTTATTGAGGCAACCAAAAAAATATCATCTGTGAAAATTTCAACTTTCTAGCTATCACCGTTCATGAGATATACTGACGCCTGGAGATAGATGGACAGACGGAAAGCAATGTCTTAGTAATAGGGTCCCGTTTTTACCTATTGCACATGAAACTCTAAAAAAATTAACATTATCTGTTAATGACAATCAAGAGTTAATTGCAATGTAATTGGAATTACGTGATAAACATTAATTTACTGATGTAAAAAAAAAATCTTAGCTTCAGAATATTTATACATGTACGAATATAAATATCATGTAAATATGTAAAATATGTAACATTAATCAATTGCGGTAGACAAAATAGAATTTCATACAAAACGCGCATAATTGAGATATTATTAAGATCTGCAACATCATTTTCAACTCAGATTGATTCACTCTACATGTGCCTGTTAACCTGCAAATAAACAGAAATAGAAATAGTCCCGGGGACAATTAACTGACACATTATTGTTTAGAAATAGTCGCCCCCTGCAAGGAATATTATTCCAACGTTATTCTCTGAGTATAAACATGTATTAATGTTATACCGATATGTTCCTATTTTATATGCTCCATACGTTTAAAACATTTCAACTTATTACATGCACTTCATAGCTTAATTTTCATATAATTATCAACATATATTCCATGCCCGCGGTTTTGGCTTTATTAAGCATCAGGACTTAAGTTTATAAGCCATTCATTAATAACAACTTAACTGTAAAAGTAGTGTGCGTTGACTTCTTGGATTTTTGGTCGTTTTCCGTACTTCAGATAATTAGACCTCATTCACCCTTTGAATGAGAAAAAAAACAATAAACTGGCTAAGATGTTAAGACATAGAGCATGAACTTGTTTAAGCGATTAAATTATAATCAGATGTTTCGTTTAAGCAAATGTTTACAGACAATGAAAACGTATGGTTTCTTTTAACGTCATTTTAGGTAAATGTGTTCATGACATTTTAGAAAATAATGGTGACATATTTTTTATGTGAATTTAGTGGATGATATTTTTCGTCAGTAACTGTTTGGATAGAATAAATACAGAATCTAATAAAAAATAAAAGCTTAAAGATACTATCTAAGAATTGTTATAGAATATATTGATTATTAGAATTGAAATAAGTTCAATGATCTCTGTCGGAGATAGGAGATTTAAATCGTTTTACAATATCTGAGAGCGGAACAAAGTTAGAAGTATACAATTACTAAGTCTTGGATAGCTTGTGAATGGTAAAAATGATTATAATCTACCTTCATGCTTTTATCGTTATAATTGTAGCAGATCTAGCTACCGTTACATGGGGGCCTTATTATTATGTTCCCACAACCTGGTAGACCTTATTGCTATAGGGTTATGGTTTTAATTGCAAATTGTACATAATGACATGGATTAGTAACTACTCAACGCATCAAGCTACCATAATCCCGGTAAAAAGATACGAGATAAGCCGTTAGTACAAAATATTTTAGATCCGGCAATTGACGGCTCGAGTGCCGGAGTACAGGTAAAACGAAAAGTATATATATATATATATTTAATAATGTTTTTAATTTTTAATATTTTTTTTTTTTAATATGATACTTAGTTCTATATTTTAACATAAGTGTAAAATATTCAAAGGATATTATATTACATGTTCAGGATTTTTTTAGTGTTAGCAAGTGTTGTTTAGGGTGTTAATATTAGCCAATTTCTTCTGTTATGGTTTTTTTTAAATTGTATCTGTACCCGTCTGTACAAGTGTATGCGACCAGTTGATAACCGGTGGAGCAAGTTTTTTAGTCTAGACTGTATACAAGCGATCGATCGCGGTTCTGTTCAAGAATTCATAAAAAAACTTGCTTGATGCGGGCTATTATTAACATGGATGTTACAAATTTATGTGGGTTTCGCGAAGCTTAAAGATTTTTATTAAAGCACCTACAAAAATATTATTTATATAAAATTAAAATGTAACGAGATCAAGGAATGTACTGCTGAAGCTTGTCGGTATTTCCTATATATATTAATGTATTAATATTTAAGTAATGAAAGTTCCGTAACGAGAACGATACTTAACAAAGTATCACCGACCGTTACACAGGATCAGATACACCAATTTTAAGTGTCGTAATTTTTAACGAGTGTTTTTCTCCCCATCTTAGAACGCCTATGGCGCGGAACCATTAAGTGGAGGAAACATTATTTCCGCTCGTTAATTCGTGCTATTTGATGAATGTAAGTTACTTTTGGGGCGGCTAAGTTACTTTTAGGGTTTGTGAAGACTATAATTGATGCTCTTGCATGTGTGAGTAAAAGGTGCAAAAGCTCTTACGCGATAAGTTACTATTTTTCTTGGCATTGAAGATAAAACTATCATTGGCTCTTTCTAAACGATTTCTATTCAAAGGCTTTACTATGTAATTGATTTAGTATTTAAGGGTTTAAGTGGATTAAGGAGCCGTAAATATTATATTATATACTAGCAGAACCGGCCACACGTTGCTGTGGTTGCTAAAGTTTTGGATATACCTATTATATTGTAGTAAATTATTTAAGAAGTTACGGTATTAGAAAAAATAAAATAAAAATTTAAAAAACCCCCGCTACGTAAAGGTAAAATTTAAAATGCAAGTAAATTTATCAAGGCCAATAACGAAATAACGATATTTTGATATTATCGTTTAGTCAAAGACCTCATTCATTAGCTCCGTAAATTTTGTAAAATAGACACTCATGAACGTAAGTACAAAGGTCCCCCGACGTAACGACTTCAATAAGTACATAATAATATTATTATCCTTTTTAGACGTCATCTAGTATCGGGGTTTATTTATATTTTTTACAGTTTTTTTAAATAATTTAACTTTTTTCTATGTTGTACTAAATGAATCTACGAATACACAAATTTCCCCTGTTTAGGTTTTTACTATCAATAATTTTTACTATCAATATTGTATTTCGACCAAACATAGCTAAGAACCATCTCGACAAACCAAGCTATCGATTTAAAAAAACCGCATTCAAATCCGTTTACGTATTTGGCCGCTACGTATCCACAGACAGACACACAGATACACAAATCTATAGGTCAAACTTATAATACCCCTCTTATAATACTTATAATACCCCTTTTTGGGTCGGGGGTTAAAAATAATGATGTGGACCGCTATGTTTTTTTACATAGATGCAATTTGTAAAGAACACTCTATGACTGATTTTCTACTACCAATACCTAACCCTTGATACAGTAATATAATAATGATTAGTGATGCGCCGAATATTTGCTATGTATTCGGTATTCGGTGTATTTGTCATCTTTTTCGCAATTCGTATTCGGCCGAACTATTCGGTTCGAGGATTTCTAATTTTTTGGCTACACCACGCTATACTTACTATACGACACTATACCGCTATACGTTAGGCGTCTGCGCTCCACAACTTGACCAACAGGGTGGTTGCAACAATTAATTATTATTTACCAAAGAAGACGAAAATGTTAAAGCCGGTCTAAAAATTCACCGGATTGGGATTTGGAAGAGGTCTTTGAACACTATTGATCAAAATGATCGTACAGTTGAGGTATTTAATTTAAGACTAGGGGTTGCTCGCGACTTCGTCCGCGTGGTTTTTAGTGTTGCCGCCGAGTTCGATACAAAATTGATATTTAAAACCCTTAAGGATGGAATTTAAAAATCTTTTCTTAGTACAAAACTACGTAGAAAAAAAAAGTATCCTCCAATTTTACTATCTCTACGACCTGCAGTTTAGACTGTATGCTATAACTATGTCAGTCAGAACCTATTAGATTATATTAAATTTGCAGCATTTTTAATTGCTGCTTAACTTCTATTAGTCACAGCGAGATGATATATACCCTATAGCCTTCCTCAATGAACGGACTATTTAACACAAAAATAATTTTTCAATTCGGGTCAGTAGTCCCAGAGATTAGCGCGTTCAAACAAACAAACTCTTCAGCTTTATAATATTAGTATAGATGGTAACAAATGAGTACACTACAAATTTATAAATAAGGTATGTAGGGCAGATAGTTTTAAATTTTTGAAAATAATATTAGTTATTTTAAATTATTAATAATTTAATATTTAATTTTACACTAATCGGTGCACAATATTTTTGGTTGACCCGTCTCACATAAATAGATTTAACGAAGCAGCAGGTATAATTTGACTGTATTATGTTCATTATAATATGAGTTTATATAAACTTCAGTCTAAGTAATACGGGGCGGAATATATTAACACTAAAAATTAACTCATAATTTATTCTCAGCATCGCGTGTTGGTTATGATGTTAAATTGTATATGAAACATTTGTACTTTTAACATTACGCCATCTGTTGAACACTAACTCAATCCAGTCAACAGATACAACGCCATCTGTTAAACTTGTTTGGATTCACAGATAATTGTAAAGAAATAATTTGCAATAAAATAATATTGCGACTAAAAATGAAAATGTAAGTTATCCTATGTTTTAAGTTGGATCAAACTGCACACGGTGTTCAAATTTGATTAAAATTGTTTAAGTAGTTTAGGAGTCCATCGCGGACAAACAACGTGACACGTAATTTATATACAAGGTGGGCCACGGAGGCCTGAGAATTTAAAATCGCTATTGCGTTGGAACGGGGTAAGAGAGCGGAGTACGGGAGGTGGGCATCTGTAGCTCGATTCTCGGAAATTTAGTGGCGATGGAGCACTTCACGGGTGAACAGCGTGCGTTCTGTGTTAAAAATTATTACAAAAATGCCGATTCGTGCGTTATTGTTCGACGTTTATTTTGCTCTCACTATGGATTGCATGACTTAAAACAGTGTCCGAGTGAAAGTTTGATTAGGGCGTGGGTCAGAAAGTTCGAGGCTATCGGTTCGACCCTCAATCAGAAACCTAAGGGGCCCAAAAGGACAACAAGGTCAGAGGAAAACATAAACGAAGTCGGAGCTTCCGTACTACGCAATCCTGGGCAATCAACTCGCAAGCGATCAGCAGAGCTATCTGTATCAAGAACGACTTTGCGTCGAATTTTGAAGAATTATTTAAAATTGTACCCCTATAAACTTCAACAAGTGCAAGATTTGAAGCCTAATGATCACAATTTACGACGTGATTTCGTCTAAACAATGTTTGAGCGGTTCCGGAGCTTCAATAATATTCTTTTTTCAGACGAAGCCCATTTTCACTTAAATGGGCACGTAAATAAACAAAATAGTCATTATTGGGCCTCAGACAATCCACGTTTCAAACACCAAAAGCCTTTGCATTCGCCAAAAGTGACAGTTTGGGCGGCTATTTCAGCACACGGAATCAGCGGACCTTTTTTCTTTGAAGATCAGCGAGGGAATTCTGTAACAGTAAATACTGAGCGATACAAAGCCATGTTACGCCATTTCTTTTTCCCGCAGCTGTCAGAATTTCAAGGGTACAATAGTGCGACATGGTTTTTTTTTATTAATTTTTCAAATTCGCAAAACTCCGAGGCCCACCCGTATATTAAGATAGGACTTCTATCAAATACGTTTAATTTATTTGCAACCTATGAATTTCTTAAGAAAATATAATTAAACTAGATTTTATCAAATATATATCTTACAATTAGACATAAAGAAGCAGTTTGGGAAGCAGCCTTAGTCAGTGACAGCAGAGGTCCGACAGCAGGTGAGCTTTTACTGCAGCCCGCCGCCAGCAGTACCACCAGTTACCATCAAATGGCTGTGGAATGGATTCAGTCTTAAGGCTACAGAAAAATCGTTGGGGTTGCCAAGTGTTGGAATACAAGTAAGATTGTCATACATCATAGAATAAGGTTAATTAGTGAGCCTTTATAACAATTGTAACTCAGTTAATTTAAGAAGCTCTCTCGTAATTTTTTTTATGTTTGTCTATACTGTTAGCCCTGTTGGCTATTACAGCGTCACCGGGGGAGCGGGTGGGTCTGGAGACCCACCCTTAACAAGGGGGGGCCAGATGGGCCCCATGGGGAACGACGTCCCGAGGGCGTCTCAGATTGAGACACGGACCTCGGCTCGGGGCGTCGTTAGTCAGGAGGGAAGCTAAGGAAATTTGGACACTAGCGTCCTCTGACGGCAGAAAGCCGGAGCAACGGAGCACTTACTCTGTTGGGACCTCGTCTATACCGGTACAGACGGTGTGTGTGTGTATTGTGTGGTGTCACTTATGCCTACGCGTACACGTTATTACCTACTGTGAACGCGTCGTCGGGGACAACGAGTACCCACTTGGGTCTTCTTTTTCTGACTGAAGTAGCAACTGACTGAGAAGTTTCCTTCTAGCAACATTCTAGTTGCTAGGTGTGGCAGAGATAGAAAAACCAACGCGAAAAACCGGTCAAAATTGAATAATAGTTGAATCGCCAAATTTTGAAGTTATTCGTGGCTAGTCTTTTGCAAGAGAAGGTGGTGGTGGATAAATCAAAATGAAAAAAAATGTTGTATCTATCGTCAGCTTGCTGGCATTAAGTTTAGTTAATTGTGATGTGTATTTCGAAGAGAAATTCCTTGATGGTAAGTGTGTTTTATTACAATAGTTTGTTTAAAATGCCGGTGTTCCACGCGTGGTATTGATTTTTCGACGCCGGTAAGGATTACGATCTACAATCTAATAATACATATATATTTAATTCTAGATTCATGGGAATCCAATTGGGTGTACAGTGAACATCCCGAAAAAGAATTCGGCAACTTCAAGCTGACTGCTAGAAAGTTCTTCAATGACCCAGAGGAAGATAAAGGTAATACCCATTCACTTTTTAAATTAGAAACCATTCGTGTAAAACACACCCGAAATATTTAGATACCATAATTTTATCATATTTAATAAAATGATGATAATTTAATGTGCAATTAATTCGGTAACTACTTAATTAACCAATATCTCTATAAGATTATTACTGTCTCATAAAGACTGCCTCATCAACTAACTAGAATAATAATTAATTAACTTCTATCAGGTCTTCAAACCTCTGAAGATGCGAGGTTCTACGCTCTTTCCCGTAAATTCGAGCCCTTCTCAAATGAAGGCAAGCCCCTTGTGGTTCAGTTTTCGGTCAAGCACGAAGAGGATATTGACTGTGGGGGTGGATACTTGAAGGTGTTTGACTGTAGGCTAGAACAGAAGGACATGCATGGAGAGAGTCCTTACGAAATTATGTTTGGTCCAGACATCTGCGGTCCTGCTATTAAGAAGGTAAGCCTTTTCTATATCTTTAAATTACATGATATCATTGAAAGAAACAAACATATCTGCTCATTATTATTAAACATTACAAAACAACAACAGACATCTATTCAATAAAATAAAGTACATATTAGAGTCTATAAGACAAAATGTATAGAAAAAACTCCTCCTTTTTCTTTTACATAAAAACAACATTTAAAAGTAAATAGCTGATATAATAACTTCGCAGCATAAATTATTAATAATGAGCAATATATATATTTGTTATTCAGAAATTAACTTTATTATTTGTTATATTTGCATATATTAAATGAAATTATACCAATAAAGTGTTTCATGAAACATGAAAACAATTATCTTTATAGAATGTAATAATTGCATGTTTTGCTATACTAAATGCATTCAAGGTTTTTGACTATTGATGTAACTCTCCACATTTATATACATTAGCATTCATACATAACATTTAAATTAAACTGTTCTAGATAAAGTTAAAATAAACTATTTGTATATAATTAATGAAAGTTTTATCAATATGAGATATGCTGACAAAACCATGTGATAAAATATTTATTGATATGGTACTCAATAAAGGACTTATAATTGATTTTTGTAACAATATTTATATTAACAATTCAATTTCACGAAACTTTCAATACTGAAACCTATACTTGTTTTATAATTTCCTGCAATTTTCTAATTGCAATACAATATTGCAAATTTCAGTGGTAATTATTACTTCATTTATTCATGTACAAACTACAATTATGAACATTATTACTTTTAAAAGCTTACAATCTTGATATATCTTATCTGAACCATTGTAGGTCATTTATTACTTTTCATTTTGATCAATTTAGTCGTAACAGTTATCATGTATCAAAATTTATTGATTCTATTTGGCATATCTCTAATTGGATAAATTTATAAGATATTTACAGACCCTCCCAATTATTAATAATATATTTTACAACAGGAAGTTTTAAAACAGCATTCTTAACTTATTGTTATTTCAGGTTCATGTTATCTTCAGCTACAAAGGCAAGAATCACTTAATCAAGCAAGACATCAGGTGCAAGGATGATGTCTACACACACGTTTACACTTTGATCGTGAAGCCCGATAACACCTACCAGGTGCTCATCGACAATGAGGAGGTCCAGGGTGGTAGCCTAGAAGACCACTGGGACCACCTGCCACCTAAGATGATTAAGGTAGTTGCACTTGGTAAATTATCTACTAGTGTGTATATGTGTATGTATATCAGAAAATAGAGTTGTGACAACATATATTTTTTGATATGATTGTATATGTAATTAGGGTTGTCATTAAATACTTAACATGATTATTTTGTTTATTTGATTGTTATGTTTTTAATTAGGACCCTGAAGCCAAGAAGCCAGAAGACTGGGACGAACGTCCAACTATCGCCGATCCCGATGACACCAAGCCCGAGGATTGGGACAAACCTGAACACATCCCTGACCCTGATGCAGCTAAGCCCGAAGACTGGGATGATGAAATGGATGGCGAGTGGGAGCCACCAATGATTGACAACCCTGACTACAAGGGAACTTGGTCTGCTAAACAGGTGTGTATTATCAGATAAATGTACTTTAGTCAAGAAGGGACAAATTGTAATAAATAAAATAATATAACTAAATGCGATTCAGTCAAATATGTGCAGTCTGGTCTATTGAGTCGTAAAGTGCATTGACCCGTGTTTACCGTAACATGGATGTGCTAATTTTGTTACAATGTAGCTTCATAATACATTGTGACAACAGAACCTGCCGCAGCTCATTGATAAATGAGCGAAAAAAAATCAGTGATCGGTAATGTACTTTAAAAAAAAAATATCCAGCCAGAATGGCTGTCAACCCAGCAAATAATTTAATTTTGGGATTATTTAGTTAAAGTTAAATTAATTTCCAGATCATCAACCCCGCATACAAGGGCGCATGGGTCCACCCTGAGATCGACAACCCTGAATACACCCCTGATGCTAACTTGTACAAACGCGATGAACTCTGTTCTATCGGTTTCGACTTATGGCAGGTCAAGTCTGGTACTATCTTCGATAATGTTCTTTTCACTGATGATATTGAATTGGCCAAGGAAAAGGCTGAGGCCGTCAAGAAAACTCAAGAAGGAGAGAAGAAGATGAAGAGCGAGCAGGATGATGAGGCTGAGAGGGAGAAGGAGAAGGACAAACCGGAGGATGACGATGTCGAGGATCTCGAAGATGAAGGATTAGCTGCTCCCGTGGTAATCTATATAAATGTAGTAATTATGAAAATTGATAATTTCAAAATAAGTTTTTTTTTTACTCATCATAGACAATTATTTTTTTTAATTCTTTTCTGACTGTTTTTATTTGTTTCAGGAGGAACACGATGAGCTGTAAGTGTTAGTGTATGTGCAAAGACAATAAGTACCACTGGGTACTACCGTGCAATACTGTATGCAGTCAGTCTCCGTAGATATCAATCCATTTAAGCTGTGACTCGAAATATTCCATTTTGTATACAGATGGGTCCGTGGTATGATTTTTGTATATAAAGTACGCAGTTTTTTGTTATTTATACGGCACCGTGTGTCGGTGTGTTTTTACGAGGCAATAGCCGTGTAAAATTAATGTGTGTTATCAGTTTACATTGTGAAATGAGTCTGATTAAATTAATATAAATTGATTTGGGTGTTTTATTCATATGACCTTAAAGTATATATGTACCGCCTAAAATACAAATTGGAAATTTATCTACATACATTCCATATTTTCAAATATAAATATTTTAAATGCATACGAAAGTATACATATAAAATTTTATTAAAATTTGTGTCTGTCATTCTTTTTAGTCTGGCTAACCTCTGAAACGGCTTTACCGATTTTATATAGCCCTTCACTGGTGCTAGCTGATGTTATAAGCAGTAACTAGGGCTACAATTATTTTATAAAAAAATTCTGTAAAAAAGTTGAAACCATTGAAATAGTGAAGAATATGTGATTCAAATAGGTGTATAAAAAATTCCAAGCAGACGAGGTCACGGGTAACAGCAATTAAATAAACAGTGAAGAAGGAATTACTTTATTTATTAATATTTACCATAATTATAATATAACTACAAGTTCATTAAATATGTTACAAAGTTTATATAACTGCTCATAAACCCTTCTATTCCTCCTTTGGGTTCCGGTTTGGGCTTTACTTCCTGTTCTTCCGTACTTGATTTTAAACGCGCTGTAAGAAAAAAAAAAGAAATTTGAAATATGCCTAAAAAGAATAATAGACTAATCATTCATAGAAAAGTTCAAACAAAAAAAAAAATGTCCTTGTGGGAACTTTATTTTCCAAAAATCTATTAATGAATAATATAAATTATCACTGTAAATTACCTATGAAAATAATTTCAATGTCCAATAGATGCTTCTAAAGTAACAACACAATACTCAATCAACGAAGTTATTCGTTTAATATATAGTGATGAACTTGCTTTATAGATACGATCTACCACAAATAAAGTAAGTGTTGTGAAATTTTGTTTACGAGAAATTGAGCTTATCGCAAAGTAGCTACTACCAGAGACTTCACGCTCATGAAGTGTAGTCTATACTCTGTTGCAGCCAGTCGTGTTATTAGGATATAAAATGGTCACGATCCAATATACAAAACACAAAAAAGACTTGCTAATTTACAATTTTTATCTTTTCTTTCAATTTTGTCAATTCAGATAGAATACTTGTACCCGGATAACTATTCTTACTACGGTAAAAAAATAAATTAATTTTACTTTCTCTAAAATTAAATCTGTGTCGATAGTTAAGAGCAGAAATATATATTAAATGATTTCAAATCAATAATAGAATCACACAAACTTACCCAGCTTCTCTAAAACTGAAACCAAAGAAAACAATGTTATTATGACTAGATTTTTAAGGTCTTACCTAGGCGAAGATGTGGGTGGTGTCAAGTCATTTGAATTTTTCAAATTGTTACTCTATTGTCAGGTTGATTTTCGTGTAAAAAAAAAATTGCTAATATTTTAAAAATCACATTAAAAGTGCTCCTCCCCGAACCAATAAAAATTAGCTGTCCATCAAAACCTCTGTAATAACCGGACTATAGACTTGGATTTAAAATTATAGCTCACTTGCTAGTGTCAGGAAATCAGCTGATTCTGACACTAGAATCGTAATACTTATTAAAAAAGTTATACATAAGTATAAATAAAGGACAATCTTCACTGTAAGCTATAATTATTAATGGACTATGCTTACATTTAAATTAAGTGATTATACCTTTATCAATCTTTAAACCAATCTCGAGCAATTAATATCTAGAGTCCTAGAGTTTTTTGTTTTATGAATTCATTATCAAAATAGGCACATTTTAAGTGTTATTTGCTAAAAAAATATTATCAGTACGAATGTTAACAATTTTCAAACATATATATGCATGCTTATAGTGATTACATTAGTTTTGGGACGAAATGTCTATTCGTTTGTCAGAAAAACATTAGTATTATTCTTCATATACTCGTAACAACCACATTTAAGAAAATATAATTTTTCATTGAATTGAATGGTGAAAAAAGTACTGACATTTTACTCATATTTTAAAATTGTGTGTGAAAAAAAGAAATAGTGTCTGTATGGTCCAATAGTATTTCTTTAAGTAATACATCACCAATCGAAGTGTCAATAATTATGAATATATTAACGAGGAATGTTGTATGTAAGTAGGAGTGCCTCAGGGTAGCATATTAGGACCAACACTATATCTAGTTTACGTAATTGACTTTTACTAATTTTATTTAGAAAATTGAAGAAAAACGTACTATGTTGATGATACTTCTTTAATTTCTATGGTGATTTCTGAGAAAGTATCTACATATACAAATGCTCAGAGTGTGTATGCAGATGTTTGGCTTATAAATGTAACTTTGAATGCCAGAGAAACTAAGTATCTTACATTTTCCATCAATAACAATTATACTACTGATAGCGCTAACTTCCAACTCTAGGTAGATTCTTGTTTTTTCACTACATAATAGTCCTGCTTGTCTTGGACTGGAGCGAACGGAGAATGATAGGTATGTTCGCTTTGTAAATAATGATAACTTAAGTTGTGAATAGCATATTAAAACCTCCCAAATCAAGTAATAGAAAGTTTACCACGTTTGTCTACCAACTATTTACACATTCCTAGTGTAATCCCTCTTATATTACTGTGTTACTTCTCGGAGATCAGAACAACTAAGACCTACATACTACAACTAGATAAAACTAAAAAAAAAATTTTTTAAAATTGTTATTCCAAACAACGGTTGAATCTAACGTTAGATTTATATTAAACCGAAAAAGATTATTTATTATATAAGGTCTCATGATCAATGTCTAGATTCGGACGAAAATAATTAAATGGTTTCCCAAAAGCCGAAATTCTAGAATTTACTAAATAGACTATATTATATTAATTCGAACATTTAGCATCAGGTGAAAAATAACATAACAAATGGACTTATGAGTTTTAATTACAATGAAAAACAGGAACTTCTGCATTTAAGCTACGTGTGATTAATCTTTCATACAAGCAAATACCTACTTACACTGCAAACTGACAAAACATTCATCACATACACAACTTGCAATAGATGATTATTTGTTTAAATTTGAGTAAATAAGTATTTTTAGTTTTTATTGTTCATGTAAATTTGTCTTTTCCTTTCAACATCAGTTTCAAACGCAATTTTATATAAATTGATTAGTTAATGTTTAAAGAGTAAGATATATTAGACAATCCATATCACAAGACCTACCTAGTGTAAATTGTATATAGTTGTATATTTCTTTTGTATTTTGTGACCCGAAAAATAAATTAAAAATAATACGGTTGATATTTTAAGAAATAGAACAGTCTCACACAATAATTTATTCCTAGAGATAGAATTCTATTTCGATTCTATACTGCTTTTGGACATACGTTATGTATATTTTTTATTATAAATACATCTAAAATATGAAATTGAATTGATATGTATCAAAATATTTTGACGCAATCCATCAAAACACTTGGCGATTTTAATACTTTTTAATAAGTCTGGTTTATGATGAATCACTGTTGTCGAGATTATTTGAATTCAACTATGGATTTAAAAAGGATTAACAATTAACTATTCTGACCAAACTCATAATAAGCCAGTAGTTGACATAATGTGAATAATAATTAGTTTTGCATACATTTTAACTTTCGATCATTATAATCGAATAACTATCTTCGACAATATAATGTATGTCGACAATCCTTGTTCAAGCAGAGTAATTAATAACAATAAAAATATTCTTATAATATTTTAAGAATAATTTAATCAATAAGCCGCTAGAAACATATGTTTTTAAATCCTGAAGTGCACTTCATTATTGAAGTGCACATCATATATTTATAACTATTTCCGAGCTGACCAGAACTTTAAGTGGTACAAAAATTAAAGGGTCAACTTCATTAAAACATGAGACTACCTGTTAAAACATCTTTATTTATTTTTTTTTAAATGAAGAAAAACCAAAAAAGAAAAAAGTTTGTACAGCGGTTGCACTCCTCCTCATTTAAAGTGCACCTCAGTAATATCAGGGGTTTACACTCTAATATCTTACCTGTCCATCACCACCTGGAGACAGAGCAACCGCACCTGTTCTTTTTGACGGAGACGCAGATACAATGTCCTTTAAGCGCTGTGCACCTGGATTATCCCAGATACACGTTAAAGCACAACTTTCGCTCATATGCTGGAGTCTGTGTGTACGCGCGGAACGACCTCTGTATCCAGCGTCTCCGTCACCTTGAAGACCCCACTTTTTCTTCTTTATGGGTTTTAGTGGACACAGGAAACGAAAAAATTCTGTATTCCTGTTTCTACCGTTCGCACAGTGGTGACCAGGAGACAACTCGTTTATTTGAGTATCGCAGTGAGGTTGCAGATATGGCTCTGTATCAGCACCCTTCGGCGCAGCTTTCTGGGGGACTTTAATGCCTGTCATCATGACTGGCTGTTCCCGTACCAGAAGACCGACCATGCTGGAAGAGAAGCGCGGAACTTTGCGTTGTCCTTGGACCTTTTTCAGCGGGTGAAACAAGCGACAAGGGTACCAGATGTAGTAGGCCATACAGCTAATTGTCTGGACCTTCTGCTGACAACTGATCCAGATCCTATCCTTGGCGGCAGGTCTACTTCTCTTCTTTGGATCCGTCGAGTTGCGTGGTTGCTATAACCGATGTGGTGCACCAGGCAATGGAGTATTTTATTCCTTTTGCTGACGTAGCCATCGGTGGCAAAGCTCGCCCATGGTTTAATGCCGAATGCGGCCATGCTCAAGACCGAAAACCCGGCCATCAAATCCGGATAACGAGTCAACGGGTCAGCTGTCTTCCGTCGACCGTCTACCGATACATGCGCACGCGTTTCATTTATTTTACATCTTATCGTACCGCAGACCATTCTGTACAGTGTCTTTTGAGAAATAAGAAATTATAGTATATACAGTCCACTGCGTATTAATTCCCGCAACGTCACCGCGGGACCTCTTCAACAGTTAGCATATTTGAAATGATACTAGTTGAATCTCTCATGTCCTAAGTCAGAAGTTGGATAACTGATTTACTTCGGCTATATGATATTTATATTTAGAGTTTTTTTAGTAACTTCAAATATATAAAACATCAAATCCGTTTCTAATCATAATTCTTTAGAGCTATGCAATAGTATTAGTAGTGGGGAATATGTAGTAGCTTCATCCACTAGAAGATAAACAGGTAGGACAAGATAAACAGATAGGAATCTAGAAACATTAAAAAAATACAAAAGTATAATTAACCATCTAATCTTAAAACATTATCATAGTTTAGAGATAAATATTCTGAAATACAAGGCTTCTAAATTAAGAGTACATTAACATTAGATGGAACATTAATTGTTTATAAATTCTAACTAACTAAGAAACAAACTTACTACATCACACATAAAGCTAGACTCAGACTGAATTGTTTCAAAGCATTTTCCACTATTTTCACATAAGGCGTTCAACAAAGGCTAAGTTAAACTTTCTCACGTAGGGTCTGGCTGTGCGTAAACTGGTTACATATTCCACCAACTTGGTGGAGAACAGACCTATCTTCTAAAATGGATTTGTACATATCTTTCCAAGAGAATATAAATTTGTTCCCTTGTACAGTAGTGAAATTATAGAAGATTACTATTTTATGTTACTTGTATATAAATTATTGCTCTAAGATGAACTATAAAATAATGTTAACTGTATGATGTACACCCGATACAATATGTATGAAAATTAGTTTAAAATGTCATTTTACTCTTAATAACAATTGATCAAATTAAATTAACTATTTGATGTTGTAAAAATAACAAAACGCACATTTTAAATTGCATAACGTAGCTAGTCTGTGACCACTGGTATCGGTAAAGTTTACAGAACAGTTGCTGTTGACAATATTTCTTGTAATTTACTCTTTTGGGACAGAATAAATTTACTCGCAAGCTTTCTCGCGACTGCCGGCCACAGATGTTGTTTTTTTATGATATTGTTTTATTTTAAGAGAATCTAATATTTCTAGTTTATGCTCCAAGGGATGAAGTCAATTTAAATCTAACAAATTTAAATATGTATGTTACTTCCGAAAAAGTGGAAACCTTAGCTGATGGGAAAAGACAAATAAAAGATTAAAAAAACTTAGGAGATACCTAGGTACTTAAAGAGCTTAAAGAGAGGAGAATTATTTAAATTGGAGTGTTCTCAGTGATTGGATAATAATTATTAAATGTGCTCTTTGGTGTATATTGTATTATATATTTGTAAAATAAAATTAAATGTGTATATTCAGAGGCATATATATATGTACAATCTATATATTTTTATAAGGTTAAGAATCTTTAAAGTTACAGTAATAAAAATCGGAAAAAAAATAATTAAACTTTCTCTTAAAATTAACAAAACTTCCACGAGAATCTGACGGACGGATGATAAGAAGAAAGTTGAAGAATAATTTTTGGTTCAGTTAATAAAGAAAGGAATACAATGTCAAAATACAATCTTGGCAGATAAACTATCTATACAACATTTTATGTACACTTGGTATTATTGTCTTTATTTTTAAAACTAGATAAAATTATATTTATTTTCTTGTAATACTTTTTTACATATTTGGCGTAAGAATTCGAAAATATTCTAAAGAGTGTTAGTTTATTAAATTTTATTTATTTTTTGTTTTCTTTATTCCCCGAAGCAACGACTTCAATAAGTACATAATTATATTATTTTTATTCTTCTTAGACGTATTTTTGTATCGAAGGTTTTTAAAATTTTTAATTATTTTATTTTTTTGCTTTTTAATATACTTTTTTATGTTGTACTAAATGAATCTATGTACAAACTAATTTCACTTGTTTAGGCTTATACTATCAATATTGTACAAAAATCTTTCACCAGCACCAATAAAAGTTCCATATCTTGAAGACGATTGCTTCTATTTCGATCAAAAATAGTTAAAACCATCTCGACAAACTAAGCCTTCGATTAAAAAAAAACACATCCAAATCCGTAATAATGTTGTAAATATCCCCTGTAATGTTATCACAGAAAGACACATAGATACACAGATACGCAGGTCAAAATTATAACACCCCTCCTTTTGGGTCGGGGGTTAAAAAGGCAGTCTTATCGCCTCACGGCGATTTCTTCCAGACGACCTTTTAAATTAATTAATTAAATTTGATTTACTGTGTAATTTTAGTTATAAAATTTTGTTGTTCCTGTATAATCAATTCATTCTTCAAAGTCAAGGAAAAGCTAATCTTGATATCAATACATATAAAAGAAAGTCGTGTTAGTTATATTATTTAGAACTCAAGAACGGTTGACCCGATTTGGTTAAAAATTAGTGGATAGGTAGCTTAGATTCAGAAAACGGACATATGATATCCCGATATTTCAAAAAGTTAGTTAGAGCACACTTCCTAAAGACGTCATGATATTAACTGATTATATTTGTCATTATTATTAGTAATTTTTAAACAAGCATTATATTATAAGTATGTATTTGTATGTATGTATATGTATATATATATATATATATATATATGTATGTATGTAGGTAGATATATAGATATATGTAGATGTGTATTGTAATATGTTTGTGTACCTTCGTATATGTAAGTATATATATTATTTGTATAATGTGTATTTGTTTAATGTTTATTATTGTATAATTACTATTTTTTTGTAATGTGTGTAATTACTATTTTTTTTTTCTTTTTTTTAAATATTTTTTTTTTTAATTTTAAATACGCCTACCACAATTTTTTCACCATACGCAGAGGTTAACTGGGAGAGAATGCCATTAGGCATTAAGTTCGCCTTTTGTATTTATGCAATAAAGGGTAAATAAATAAATAAATAAATAAATATTTTATATCGTTCGTGAAGAGCCCCAAGTTAGTATGACCCGACACCGTGCTTCTAAATCTGAGGGCAATTTGAGGCGAGCGTGAAACGGCTCAATTAGGAATGCGAAAGAAATCATCGAGCAAAATATTAGAGATAAAAGATTAAATAATTTTCGGTGAGCAAAAAAAATCAAAGGTAAGGAAGTTGTCATTCAGAGGATTCTAATATTGACAACAACACCAATTTTTGATTTATCAATTATAAGTGCATGCATATGCATATCATGCCATGACGCAAATTTCTTGCTAACTTTAGATAGGCATACGTACAATGATTTTATAATTTATAAAAATAATATTATAATATATTAATATTAAAAACCTGAATCTTCTTATTCGTTGACTGTTAGGTACAACGAAGTTTGCCGGATCAGCTAGTTTAAAATAAAGATCATCTATAAACATAAAATTCGGGGACGGACGGTCTAAAATCTAAATTATAACTTTTTACAAATAATTTCATTAAAATCAATTAATTGATCACCATCTTAAACTTTGATTTAAATATCGCCACCTATTCTTTAGTTTAAATTATAAACTCTAAGGAACTTAAACAAATTTAATATGTTTTATTTTAATTACTTAAAAAAATTACCATCAAGTAAACTTTTTAAATTAAAATAATGTAAACATCCTTTGTAAACACGTATATCTTACGAAAGGTTCTTTAAAAACATGTGTAATGGTAAACAGATAAACATCTTCAATCAAGACTTTATATAGGTTATTCTATTGTTTACATCGTGCTATCTTTATGAGAACGAGAGATAGTTTACATTTGTTTTATTAATATTACCCCAGTTCTACGCTTTATCCCTCGCGAGCAATGCTTTTAGCTACAAACCTTTGACCTTGAAGCTACTGAGGGTTTGAGAGTCCCTGTCTCTTTATGACAAAATGTAGTATTATTTTCAAGTTAGAATTTTTATCACGCTTATAACACTTTGACTAACACAAAATATATAATATTTGTCACTATTTCTGACAAATATTTACATAAGTAGGATATCTATGTATAAAAAGTAGGATATCTACGTATATAGAAATATAATGATGGTATTCACGATAGTAATTTTAAAATTTAAATGATTTTACATGCCTAGAAATACGTAGATAAAAGCAAGTCATTATATGTTTCTATTAAATTATTTGATAAAAGTATCAGATCGAAACTTCTGTTATATTTTATGCACTTGAAGCTTCGATGTTGCCTGTCGCATGAAATGATAAACTGGTAATACCGGAAATAAAAGCTATATAGCTTCCACCCCTAATTACAGACTTCATCATACGACATACAGAACTAATAACAGAGAATAACATGTCATAGCATAATATTAACTTGCACTGGATTTATTTGTTGCCGAACTCATTTTGTTTCAACTCCTATTTGTTTGATTTTTATTAGTTTCTATGAAAAAAATATGGTCAAAAATACAGAGTAAAAAATTTGTTATAATAAGTCTATACAGAAATCTTTTTGCATCTCAACTGACGAGATTTTAAACAATACGAACACCGGCAAAGAAACTTAAAAAAACCCTTAAAAATAAACAGTTCATAAAAAAAAGGCTAAAAACACCCCAAAAAGCCCGTCTGTTTTCCAGTAGGTTTAGAAAAACATGGGCGAAAATGTTCACCTGAAACAGATGAAGCCATTACAACATACAACACCAGATATTTGAGCAATGCATTTTAGGTTCTACTTTTTGCCTTTAAGGATAAAATTCGCATACACCTATTTGAAACTTACAATACAATTATGCAGGTCACGTGGTAAGAGGCTTGCTGAGTACGAATGTAGGAACACTGTCCAAGCGTACAGCGTACGATGTACATGTAACGTTGTTATCTTTGCAGAATTTTGAGCTTTATTACCATGAAATAGATGTGAAAATCTAGATCTTTTTGAAATATATGTGTCCTATTTTCAATTTGTAATAAGTTTCGATGCACTATATTTGCTTTTAGTATCAGAATTATGCATCGAGTTCTAAACTATTTTTTTTGTAGTAAATGTAAGTACATGACTAAAAGCTACGCAACTGACTTCAATTTTAATTTATCTGAATATTTTACTTTCCATTCGTTACGTTAATTTATTTAAGGTAACAAATTTTAAGTTACATGTTAAGTGATTTTAAAAACACAGAATTAAAACAAAAGTCACTTAGTTGATACGAATACTTCATTTTTAACAATAACTTTAAGAAATTACCAGAACAACCGAAAAAATATGCCCAACGTATCTCAGGAAACAACTATAATAAATTAAAAATTAAAAAAACCCCCGATACAAAAAGACCTCTAAAAAGAATAAAAATAATATTCTTATGTACTTATTGAATTCGTTGCGTCGCGTCGGGGGACCATTGGACGTACGTTGATAGTGTATATATTACGAAGTTAATCATTGAGGACTATACGATTCGACATTGTAATTTCTTTATTTGCCTTTTTAACTTACTTGCATTTTAATTTCTTCCCTTATTAGACGGTAGGTTTCATATATACGAATATTAATAAATATAAACATTTAGAGTAAAAATGATTTACAATCACTTATGACACTATGATGAAGGGATTTATATTATCACTAGCTGTTGCCCTTGATTCTTTATAACTAAAATCATAAGCCACATAAATATATTCTTACAGTCTACGTGGACGCAGTCACGGGTAACAGCTATCCCTAATAAAGAACTTTACCTGAGTAAGTAAGTGTAAAAACCTTTTGGCCCTCATAACACGGCTTTTTTTCTATATAGCGGGCAAAACAGCTGGGAACAGCTAATTATTGGATAAAAACCTCTCCTCCGCACGAATAAAACGTCAATATCTTGAAGACGACTATTTTTATTTTAATCAAACATATATAAGAAACATTTCGACTAGCATAGCTTTCGATTAAAAAAAACTGCATCCAAATCCGTCTACGCGTTTGGCCGCAAACAGCTAATTATTGCATAAGAACCTCTCCCCCGCACTAATAAAACGTCAATATCTTGAAGACAACTATTTCTATTTCAATCAAACATGAATAAGAAACATCTCGATGAGCATATCTTTCGATTAAAAAAACCGCATGTAAATCCGTCCACGCGTTTGGCCTGAAATTTCCCACAGACAGATACACAGATACACATATACACAGATACACAGATACACAGATCGACAGGTTAAACTTATAACACCCCTCTTTTTAGCCGGGGTTTAAAAAAGAAACAAAAGAAAAACAAACAATATCAGCTCCTAACAATCTCCTAAACACGGCTAAACCAATTCAATCACTGCCATCCCTAACGAATTTAGTTTAATTATCCCATTGCGCTTAACATTTCTTAAATATTTTATTTATTGGAACATTTCCAACGTATAAAATAAGCAAAATATATTTATTGCACAAAAACAAAATAATGTACAAAAGGGGCTCTTAATGCCACTAATACATTTTCTACCAGTCAACCTGAGGATGTAAAGGAGAGGATGTTGAATTATCTTGTATATTCATGCACTTAAAAGCAAATTATGAAGGTAATAATGTTATTCTTCAAGAAAGTATTACTTTGTATAATGCTATTTATGAAGTCAATTTTAAAAGGTTACTAGACAATATGAATAGCAAGAAGTTGATCTTTTCACCTTATTAGAAACTAATGTTGTTAAAAATGTCGTAAGCAAGAAAAAACGCTCTTTCATCATATTCCGTGGTTAATAGAAAGAAAGCAAGCTTTTAAAAACTTAAAAGGTTTTATAAGAATATGATTAGCAGGAAGTTGATCCTTTTACCTTATTAGAAATGAACGTTGTTAAAAATGTAGTAAACCAGAAAAAAACTCTCTTTAAATATATGTTTTACCTGCGCCCCTATGGTGATTGAGAAAAAGGGGATGATGCCCAATATTTTTTACAAAATATACTATAATATATGGCTAATTAGTAAGGTTCACCATCTTAATGTGACCAAAAGTTAGTAAATATCTAAAGATGTACACGAAATGAACGACTTGCTAATATACTAATAGGTACAATTAATACCGTATTCATATTATTTTTTTCTCCAACAATAATTTTTCTATTTTTTTTATATTACACTAGTAGTCTTAGGGCAGTCGAAAAGCTTATCCGGGTGCACTATCTGGGTCAATGGCTGTGAGTCCTGTAAGTAAATAAATTAACCGCCATCGGATATTCGTACTTTACTCGAAGAAAGGCCCGGCTGACATGGTTTGAATTGAGTTCACATAGGTGTTTTTTGGGACGTAAGGGTCTAATAGATAAGAGTTGAAAAGGCTTCAATAAGAGAGTGGTTTCAACACAGGCATCTTTTAAATAAATGTATTTTTTTTTATATATTAGTTTGTAAACATTTTTAACTTGCGTATTTTACATACAATATTACATAATCGTTGTATTGTCAACTGGACAATTGTAATTGGATAGCAATTACCATGTTTATGACATGTTTACGTGTACAACAGAATAACCAAACACTCGTAAAATCAAAGAAAATAATAAATACAGACAATATACTCAACAAATAAATGATTACCAAAAAGATAGGACTGATTCGACTCAAAAAATATACTATATATAATGACCGGGCATTATGACTCTTACGTCTCTAAAAATAAAGAATATTATGAGTCTATAGATTATACAAGGGAACTGTTCATATCCCCTAGGAAGGGACAGTGGATAGAAATCCAATCACGCATTCATTCAATTAGTAAGATGATTGACATTACATTTACTGAAAGATAGTGGAACTTAGTGTTGTGAAAAATAAATCGTTCGCATGCTTGAATTGCTTTTAAATAATGTATTATATTGCTAATAAATAAAATGTTTGTGTATTTACATCAAAAGTTTTCATCTAAAAATTGGAAATAATTTAATCTTTTGATAACAAATTTCTGTTGAAAAGAAAAAAAAAATATTTAAAAACCCCCGGAACAAAAAAAAACGTCTAAAAAGGATACAAATAATATTATTATGTAATTATTGAAGTCGGGAGACCGCTAAATAACGGAAGAATTCAAAATACAAGTAAGTTACCAAGGCAAATAACGAAATAACAATATCATATCGTATAGTCTAAGTCCTGTGTAATGTCTATGTGTCTATGTGTATGTGTCTATGTGTCTATGTGTATGTGTCTATGTGTATGGTATCTATTTGTATAATAGACACCATCGTCAATTTTCTTACAACGGTCAAAGAATTTCAATAAAAATAATCAGTGATTAATAGCAATCAAATATTTCTAACAAGAAAATAGGGCTTTCCATCCTCGTCAAGCAAGATAAATACTGTTTTATCTGAACCAATATTTTGTTTGCTTTGCCTAGTCCTTCGTTCTTTCTGTGAAAAAAAAAATTACAGAAATTGTATGGAATTCTAGAAACTTATTTTTTTCTAGCAAATCAAATATTAAGGGTATTTATTATTAGGCCGTAAGTCCCAATTTTGCTGTATAAGTACATAGTTGTATCTTCATTCCAGATTAAAACAAATTTAACTATATTTTATAATATCATCAAGGATATATTTACAGCAAAATTAACTCTGTTTTCCACTCGTATGCCAGATGAGTAGTAAATAAGATTTCAAAACGCGGGTAAATTATAATAGATTTTTGTACAAAAAGAAACAATAATAATTTCGTTTACCAATTGTTAGAACTAATGACCTGGATAAAATTATTTTTCGCGTCAAGCAGTTTCTTTATCTTTGATCGAAAGTTTCTTATCTATAATTTTAATGTATGGATTTGCCGTAGAAAAGTTAATTTAAGTCAATATGTAGGTATATATTAATAATCAAATATTTATCTTATTTATATTTAAGGGAAGGCAAAGTCAGGTTTACCATCGCCCCCGGTCGCTTACATGAACGTTACCAGTGTTTCAGGAGCATGTTACGTAGCAAACAACTTAAACTTCTTTTAAGCAATATAATTCGTTTTTAACTACAATATAGTAACTATAAGTAAGACACACAGAAAAATAATGATTTGGTTGAATTGGGAATATAGAATGAATTGAGTTTCTTATTATCTAAGCTTATATAGTAAAGAGTTTTGGGATAGTTAAACATGATTAGTTAATGGCGGAAAACAATATCAGTAAACAATAATAAGCAAAAGTAAACAATAATTAGTAAATGGGGAGTAAATACAGTGATTATTGTTGCTATAATTATCTATATAATAACAACTACTTAGTCTAAGTGAATACACCAATGTATCACATAAATAACAGGAATATATATCTAAACAATAGAGAGTACAAAGGGTAATATATAACACCTCCCCCCTTAGAATAAAGATTGGGTGTTTGCACCTGATCTTTGAGAATTAGAAGTTGTTGATGTGGTGTCGCCATCGTCTTCATCTCCGGAGATGCAGGAAGTTGGTTGTTCCGCATTGGGATGGCAACTTGTGTTGTACGTCGTCTTGAAGAGTTGTCAAAACAATTGTTAAATATTTGAATGCAACCTCTGTTGTTGCGTCGGTGACGATGTATGAATCCAGTAGGACATTTGTTACAGAGTTTAATTAGGAAAAATGTTAGAAGAAGGATGCCCATAACAAAGTAGAACCACATAAAGGTGGGTTGGTTTTTCTGAAGGAAAGATTGTGTTGCTGTTTGTCTGATTTTTGTCAATTCTTCCGAGTATTTATCTAAATGGTTTTGGATGCTCTTTAGTGAATCCAGTGGGGTCTCGTTGATGGTAATCGGGATCAAATTCGGAGTTTCTACCTCTTTGGTCTTCTTGAAACAATCGTCTGTGCTGATGTCGGGAACTATGATAGGCAGTGTGATGTTCTTCTCTTCTGAGTCTTCTTCTTCTGAGTGGTATGCTGCTAAGGTGCTATATCCTGTGTGTAGCTTACATCCTGGAGGTAGTGAAATGACTCCCGAGCCCTGAAGTTTTTGATTAGTGATATCATTGTTGCACTGAAGGACACAACTAATCTCGTGGTCGACGATGTACAGCCATCTGTTATTATTCAAGGGTTGGAACGTTTGGATTTCGGCTGGAAATGTTGACACGGTGCAAGTTTTTGGGAGTTTTGTAGTTTTGCTGATCAGGATTTCTATGTCGCAAATTGGGCGTGACTCGGTGTTGTAGACGACGAGGTTTTTGCAGACACTTCTTCTTGTTGCGAAGGCGTTGCAGGTTTCTAGTGAGCTCGTAGACACATACTGTTGTCCACTAGGGTTCGTGGCTAGATACATGTGCTCAGGAAGGATGGTGGAATGGTAAGAGGAATTGGGATGCTTGGTAGGTATCGAATAGAGATGATATAAGGTGAAGATCTCGTTTTGTATTAATGGAAATTCTAATATATAAACCAAACGATTAGAATAGACATAAGCTGATAGAGAAGATGAATCTAATAGTGTGTGGATATTTTCGATGGATATTAAAGTTACTAAACTTTTGTAGCGTCTAACTTTATTGGATAATAAAAGCTCTTCATATAATTTCTTTAGTTTGATAATCGAAGGGTGGACTATATTAGATTTAGCAAATAGAATACTTGTTAAACAGTCATTTATTTCATTTTCTAGGCTTGTTACAAGTTCTAAGATTTGTATTTAGATCATCGAAATATCTTCGCTTACTTTAATGTCAAATATGAGTTTTTCACTTCTATTTAGATAATTGTTTAGGCGGTTGATATTTTCATTAATAATTTGTTCATCAAAAGATATTTTAAAAATAGTAACATTAAAATTTTTAATCGCAGAAGAAGTGATTTGAATTTGTTCTTGCATGAGCTCAGTTAAGTCTAATTCTTGTTTCTCAAGCCGATTGATACAATTGTCGTACCGCATGGCGTCTTTAGCGTCTGGTGTGCCAATTAGCCATTTAAGAACAGAGCCTAGACCGTCTAACAATTCTCTTTTAGTACGTGAGTTTTTGCCTAGATACATACTGAGTTCTGAAAGTCTGTTTTCGATCTTATTAAGGTTAATATTTACAAATGATTTTGTTGATTGAACGCTTGGAAGATTATTATATTGAGAAGACAGCTTGAAAGTTATTCGATAGACGTAAAAGAGAATCATGTGATAGGGAAAGAGGCTTTAAATCTCTATATATTATTAGTTTCCACGATTCATTAGTATTAAATATAAAGGTAAATTAGTAGTTTAACTAATTATAATTATGTACTAGAATTATTCATTATTATTTACCATATATGGTCGTAAACGATAAGCATGCACTAGTTGATTTTTGCCAGCCTTTTTAATAAGGTAATTTTCATTAAATCCCACACGTATTACGTCATAAGGACCTTCCCTTTTAGAACCTAGGTTATTGGGGTTAGGAACTCGCAACATAACTTTACTACCGACTTTGTATTCGACAAAATTTTTAATTCGATTATCATAACGTTCTTTGGCTTTCTCTTTCATTTTTTCGAGATTTTGTAAAGCAGCATCTCGAGAAACTTTAAGGCGTTCATTTAGATCCTTTAGATAGTCACATGTAGAATAATCAGAGGATGGTTTTAATGAATATAATGGACGAGGTTTGAACCCGAAAAGAAGTTCGTAAGGAGTATACCCTGTGGAACTATTTACTGACGTATTATGACACATTACCGCGAATGGAATGATTGAATCCCAATTTCTTTGTTTTCGACTGTGGTACATACGTATATGATCACGTAATGTAGCGTGAAATCTCTCTAGAGCGCCGTTTGTTTGTGGATGATATGCTGTATTGACGGTATGTTTAGAACCAAAGAATTTAATTAGCTGTTTCATTACACGATTAATAAATTCGGTGCCTTGATCTGAATGAAATCGTTTGGGGATCCCAAAATGTTGGCAAAAATGAAGTATTTGCGGAGCTACAGTTAATGCTTCTTTATCATATTGGATAAGCTTGAACATAACGTGTTAAATCGTCCTGTAATGTTAAAACATATTTATTGTTATTGTCGCTAACTTCGGAATAAGAAACTAAATCTATTGAGACTCGTTCAAAAGGTTCGGTTGACTGAGATGTTATGACCATAGGAGCTTGGAAAGTTTTCCTCTGAATTTTATTACGATGGCATACAAGGCAAGAGTCGATGTAATTTTTAATGTCATTTGTCATTCCTTTCCAGAAATATTCATAGCGGATTTTTCTATATGTTTCAACTATACCACGGTGTCCAAAAAGTGGTTCATTATGATATTATTTTAAGATATTTGGGATTTCTTCTGCTGTGGGGTATTTTACTCTATTTTCACAAATGTTAATTTCGCAATTATAGATTTCAGCTAGATAGGCTGTTATACGATGTTGTTCGTTTGGTAATAATTTACAAGTGTGATCGCTTTTAAGGTCGGGGACGAAAAGTGTGGTTATGTTATGTTTCTGAAGGCAAGACAAAAGGGATTTAAAATAACTTTCACTATCCCAAGGATCGCAGTGGTTAGGTTTAGAATAAGAAAAATAAAGGTTTTGTTTTTTGTCTGAGACTAGAAGGTCTACATCGTAGAGTAACTTGGACTTTTCTAGGTAAGATTCTACTTGTGAACACGATGATATGGCTTCGTTGAACAAGTTGTCTTGATCATGATGAATGCAAGGGGTTGGAATATAGATGTCTTTATGTCGATGATCCAGTAGTTGATCAGAAGAGGTTTTTAAATGGGAATTATTGATACTTAGATGCTCTGACGATTTTAGAGATACGTAATGTTCAAAATTTAATTTAAGGTAGTCGGATTCAATAGAGGTAGAAGCATCTTCCGTTAGGTTGATTACATTAGAATTCATTATTGGTGGACGAGAAAGTGCGTCTGCATTGGTATTAGCTTTGCCGGCTTTGTAAATGATTTCGTAATCGTACTCTTCTAGTTTCAAACGCCAACGAATCAGACGACTACCGGGGTCTTTGATCGAAAATATCCATGTCAAAGGTTTATGATCTGTAATGATTTTGAATTTTTGCCCAAACAGATATGGTCGAAAATGATTTACGGCCCACACTATGGCTAATAGTTCGCGTTCTATAGTCGAATAATTTTGTTCTGCACTATTTAACGTTCGTGAAGCATATGCAATTGGTAAGTCTTTGCCGATTGGACCTTGAGACAGGATAGCTCCGATTGCGTAAAGAGAAGAGTCAGTGGTTAAAACGAATTCTTTGGTAAAATCAGGATATTGTAAGATAGGGGCTTTAGTAAGGATGCCCTTACAAGTGTCAAGAGCTTGTTGTTGGGCACTTTCCCAAACGAATGGAACGTCCTTTTTCAAGAGCCCTGTTAGAGGTTTTGTGATTTTACTAAAGTTTGGAATGAACCTTCGATAATAGCCTGCAAGGCCCAAAAATGATTTTATATCTCTACAATTTTTAGGAATTGGAAATTCTTGAACAGCTTTAACTTTACCGGGATTTGGTTTTACACCTTCACTTGAAATAATATGACCTAGGTAAGCTACTTCTTTTCTCATAAATTTGCACTTATCGGGTTGAATTTTTAGACCATGTCGTCGTAGTCGTTTGAAGACTTCATTTAGTTTTTGTTCATGTTCCTGAAGGCTCGATGCGAATACTACTATATCATCTAAGTAAACCAAACAACGTTCTCCTTGTAGACCTTGTAAGACACTGTCCATAGCACGCTGAAACGTAGCGGGTGCGTTTTTCAAACCAAATGGCATTCTAAGAAACTCATAATTTCCGTATGGTGTATTAAAAGCTGTTTTTGGAATGTCTTTGGGATCGAGTTCGATTTGATGAAATCCCGAGGTAAGATCTAATGTAGTGAAATAAATTGAATGACCTAACTTATCTAGGATGTCGGTAATATTAGGTAAAGGGTAACTGTCTCCTATTGTAACGTCGTTAAGCTTACGATAGTCGATTACTACGCGCCATTTCTGTTTTCCTGATGCATCTTGTTTTTTAGGAACTACCCAAATGGGGCTGCTCCAAGGTGATGTACTAGGTTGAATAATATTTTGATCTAGCATCTTTTGTACTTGCGATTTCACTTCTTGTTGATGAACGTAGGGAAATCGGTAGGTTTTTGTATTGATAGGCACATCCGTTGTAGTAGGAATTGTGTGTTTGGTGTGGTTCGTAAATGTAAGAGGTTCTTCTTCGGTGTAAAAGATGTCTGGAAACTGCGTAACTATTTTATTAAGAGATTTACCTTCTTCTTCATTGAGGTGGTCTCTACGGATAAGTTTATCTATTTTATCTTGAATTTCCTTTGATGTCAATGAATTTGTTAAATTAATTGGAATGTTATCTGTGGATTCAAACGTCGTTAGCTCACTTGCTTGGACTTTGGGTATTGATAAAAGTTTATCTTCGTTACTGGAATTTACACAAGTAATTAGGAATATGTTGTCTTTTACTGTAACTAATGCATTAGGAATAGTGATATCGTCGCTAATAGTTTGTTTGTTGATTATGGCGGATCCGTTTTGAATATCTTTAGTAAAACATGTAATAACAGTTTCAGATCGTTGTCCTACGAATTGTTTGTTATCTATGGATTCCATAGGTTTCTCTTTAATAAAGAATAATTTGTAGGTGCGATCTCTTATACTCATGGTTTTTGATTGTACTAAAATATTGACATTGAATTGGCTCATGAAGTCGTTGCCTAAGATACCGTCCGCTTTGATGTTAAGGTTAGCTACATGGAAATTGAATTTAGGAAAATGGTCTAGAGATATTTTGGCTGTGCCAAAGCTTTGAATAGAGGATTGGTTTCCTGATATACCTATGATCGATACGATTCTCGATTGATCTAGAGGTGCACTACCTATATGTTCAATGTTAAGGACAGATATAGCGGCTCCTGTATCGATCAGTAAAGTTACTGGTTTACCTTCAATGTGGAATTTGCAATGCAGTAGATTTTCTTGAGGCACATCTAGTGCTAAAATAGTAACAGACCTACTAGATATAGGATTTGATGTAGTAGATTTAGTAGAGGTAGAATTTGATATAATAGATTTAGTGGATTTGGTATATTTAGGATTTGATTTAATAGATTTAGGCTTAGATTTAGATTTAGGCTTTGAATTTGTTTGAGTTGGAGTTGATATAAGACTTATTTGAATATCAGTTTGAGTACATGCATCACGAAATTGTGCTCGATGGACTGGTTGATTTGCGTGTAAGTACTCCTTACTGTTTTTAGAAATAATTCCTTGTCCCCGATAGACTGGATAAGAGGAATTATTTATTGAATTAATAAAATTAGGATTTGGATGAGTTGCTAGTTAATTTGAAGTGATTCTAGATCCATTGCCGGTGTTTGGACACTGTAAAAGTGGGCTGAAGCGGTTCCCAAAGGCGTGTCCGTAGCTTCGGCCGCTTCGAAGTTTAAATTATTTGCTCCTTTTACAGTAGTTGTGGATGTCGTGGGAGTTTGCTGTCCTGAATTTGGTTGTTTCAAGTTATTGTTATAAGCGCGTTTACGGCATTCAGAGATTAAATGACCAGGTTTTTTACAGTAATTACAAGTTTTGTTAGGCTGTTGCTGTCGAAAAAGTTTTAGTTTGTGAAAATTTTTGAATTAGAAATTGTTTTAGGTCATTCCATTTAAGGAATTGTTTGGAGTGAACGTCGGATGAACCTGGACCCGTGAGTTTGTTTAACGCGTACGTCAAGAGAACTGTTGTCTGATTTACTGATGCTAGTTGGAATGCGGAGTCACACGACCGAATTAATCTATAGACTTGAGAGTTTTGCGAGGTGTCGAAATCAGGAATTAGCTTTAATAGAGTTCCTAAGTCTAACTCTGAGTTGGAAAATATTTTAGTGTCTGGCATTGTGATTTTGGAGTTTGAAATTAATGGATTTAGAAAAAAATTGATTTAGAGAAAAGTGATGAGGAATAGGGAGTTGAGCAATATGTATGTTTAAGCCACTTACCACAGTAGAACAATCAATATGCGGATAGACATCGCTGGTTCGGCAGGGAGTTTCAAAACCCTTCAGGTACCGTACTTGCTGTTTCACAACCTAACAGGTACGTTATCCCTGTCTGACTGCCCTAGGCTATCCTACCGACTGCGCCAAAATTGTTACGCAGCAAACAACTTAAACTTGTTTTAAGCAATATAATTCGTTTTTAACTACAATATAGTAACTATAAGTAAGACACACAGAAAAACAATGATTTGGTTGAATTGGGAATATAGAATGAATTGAGTTTCTTATTATCTAAGCTTATATAGTAAAGAGTTTTGGGATAGTTAAACATGATTAGTTAATGGCGGAAAACAATATCAGTAAACAATAATAAGCAAAAGTAAACAATAATTAGTAAATGGGGAGTAAATACAGTGATTATTGTTGCTATAATTATCTATATAATAACAACTACTTAGTCTAAGTGAATACACCAATGTATCACATAAATAACAGGAATATATATCTAAACAATAGAGAGTACAAAGGGTAATATATAACAAGCATGTCCAATTGATCTAAGTATCTCGTAAATGGACTTTAGAGATAAAACTAAGGATACAACTCAGGACAGTGATCACTGATAAACATAGACTCTATCGTCAGACTCTACGGTTAGTTATTATATTCTTAAAATAGTTTTTTTATAAAATGTCTTTATAATTATTACACTTTTTAAATCGTTTTAGTGTTCCACATTTAATTGTCTAAATTAAATTATCGAAATTGATGTAAATAAATTGAAATTTAAGATTATCTTTAAATCTAAGCTGATATTTCACGGTGTATTTCAATATTGCCTCTCGTTCAATGAACCGTGATGCTTAACATTATACCTCGATCCAATTTTTAAATATTTCTTAGAATGATCATGTTTTTAATTTTTTTCCATTATTTATAATGTACCTTACATACTCTTTATATTAAATCCGTCTCTTTTTCTGACGTTTTTTTACATAGTAAACCCAGTAACAGATATTACTGGGTATTTAATACTAATTGTTATAATATATATACATTTAACAATTTGATCACCTTGTTTCTCCTCATTTACCAGATTCGAACAAGTATATACGCAAATTCTCTCGAAGGTTCTCAAATTCTCATAAATTCTCAAAACTCTCAAGGTATGAGTTGTTAAAAGAAGTCCATAATTACATTTAGGTAAATAAAGTGCAGCTAAAGATCCTAATTAACACCTATTTGTGTTCTGTTTGAGTTCGATTCTTGATCACTTCATTAGACTTACCCATTAAAGTAAGTTTTAGTAATTATTCTGTAAGGTGTTTAATTAATTTATATAATTAACTTACACCATTTCGGCATATAAACTACATTTTAATTTTACATAGAATAAAATAATATGACGATTCGTTTTAAAAACTTTTTTTTATAATTAATATAACATTTTTTTTAATATTAAAAGTTAAACTAAATCTATTTCATCGAGTGTAGCTAAAATATTTTGTAGTATCTTCTATATAATAAAAAAACTGTGTTGCTATTATTTACAATGTGTATCATATAAAGCGATATTATAATGACGTAGTTTATAGTTTAGAGTATCAGTCAAAATAAGGCAATTACCTCAAGAGCTCCGCTACTCATCCTCCTTATACTGTAGTAGTTCTACAGATTTATGGTAATGTACTTATTTAGATATAACAATAAATATAATTAATATATTCAATAATTATATATATACTTGCCTTTATCCCAGTTATTTAAACTGGGCACAACATGTTACATTTCTCTACTATCTTCCATCAGACGTCATCTCAGTACAAACCTTCTTTGCCATGTCAGTTGGCGTTCCCTTCATCAAAATCTTCATTAGCAAAATGTTTTTCATAAAACCGTTTGAAATAAATTTATTGTGTATTTTTAGGTCCGGATTCGATTAGAAAATTAGTTATTAATAATTAAGAAATAACTTTTAAACTTGGATGATACAAATAAAAAATAGACTTTAGCCGTATGAAAGAAAAAATATTCAGTAACCTTAAATAAATTAAATATGTGACTGACATAAAAGAAAAAAAATATAAACATTGAAATGAATAAACATTTAATATAATATTTCATATAAATTAGTAGATCTACTTCACTAACAGAGTGCTGAATACAATGTTCTCAAATAATACGGACTGACTACTCTAACACGAATAGACATTTCGTTACTGGATTTATCCAGCATCAACAGCAAAAAGCTCTTTCACATTAAAAGTTTTACAAAAATCAGTTTAAGAATTCACATTTCAAATTCTTTATCCCTGACATTGGACCGGACATTGGTCAAATTGAATTCGCAGATTTGTATCACCGAAGGGATTTTTAAATAACTGAATCACTGAAAACGTCAGCTCGTTTCCTATTGTGTTTGTTTCAGGACTTAGATTTACTGAACAAAGGAATTATTTAAGGTAAAAAATAATATATTTTGTGGCTTGTTTGTACATGTTTTGATATAAAATTAAAATTATTAATTTTTATAATTTCCTATTTTGCAACCACTATGGCTAGTATTCGAAATCAGTCATATATACAGAGAATTAAAATACCCAATTATTTCAAAATCCTTTTCAAAAAATTGACACTAATTTAAGCTCTATGATTACCCGTTGACGCAGATTGGTCAACATTTATGTCCTTATAGGCTGAAGAAATCGATGACAAAACTCAGTAAGGGCAATTTATCCGTCTTACCACGTTCATATTATAATTATATATCTTAGCAATTAATAGTTATCTGTTGGTAGTTAATAGATTTATAAATGCAACTATTACAATACATGTATAATCCAATTTTCTATCACAATTAATCCTTAACCTGAAGTATAGTATAGTATATACGGGCAAGAGACAGACAGGTCCTAGCTTGAATTGTTTAGAATTATAAGAAAGGTTTAAACTCTTTTAAAAACTAACTTTCATATTATCAAATTGTTTTTGAAGAACAAGGCTCTACTTGGGTCGAGCTACTACTGGGTACTATTTTTTTAAGCATTAGGTATTTTAGGATTAGGATTATTGAGTACTATTTTTTTTTGGATTAGGTATGTTATCTGTTTGAATATCTGGTTAGGTTTCCCCGATTTTCAAAATAAAAAAAATAAAGTGGCAAAGAATGTAGACTAATTAAAATTGAGTATAATACCTAGATTTAAATTATTAAGTTTTAAGTTATTTTTGACAATATCATATTTCCTTAAAAAAGAAAATGGCGTTTTGTATGGGAGGAACAAAAAGTCGAATATTTTTTTAATATAATGTATTTAATAAATGAAAGTAGTTCATTGATCTCTTTACAAAAAAAACAAGAAACAAGAAGAAGACGGTTTGACTGCCCCATCGGAGTTGATGTTTTTATCTTCTGTATTAATAGCCAATAAAATGATAATACATTTTATATCTTTTTACAATGAGAAACTTCTAATTATAAAGATGTAGTTAATAGTTTAGAGAATCAGTAGTGGAGCGAAGGCAGCGCAAAATACGGCAATTACCTCAAGATCTCTGACAGACATCCTCACTCTCTACTAGTAGTGATGAACCGACATAGATGTATCGATAACTAATAATAAAAATATTCTTTATTGTACATCCTCAAAAGTATAACATTTCCATGGATTACAAAAAAAATCAAACAAAAATGAATGAATTATAAACAAAATGTACAAGAGACGACCTTATCTCTAATAAGCTATCTCTTTCAGCTAACCCTTACATTCAAGGGCAATACATTAAATAGAGGCGGAAGAGGTGTACAGCTAATCATTATATGATATTATATATACAATTAACTACTAAAATTAAAATAAATCTACTAAAACTATAATGTGTGATAAGATTTAATAATTTTACTAAATCCTAATCCATCGCTTTTATCTTAATTATTTGGATCTATTCTTTTAACCAGTATTATACTATATATACATTCTACTCGTATAATCCAATAATACAATTCTCTATCCGAGTGCCTTCGGACAATATCCACACGCAGGAAAGCTAAATCTGAGACATTAATTGCTTTCGATCCGATGTCCCATTTTTGTATGGTTCAAGTTGAAGCTTTTATTTATAGTAATATATAATATAGTAATATATAGTAATATATAGTATAGTAATATAAAAATAACCAAGCGTATTTAGTTTTTTACCTAAAAACTTGAACTCATATCAAACCACTAGCCTAGAGTTTAAGTGCAACGACATAAGTGGTTATGGAATTTTGATGAGTAACTGATATCACCACAGTAAGATTAATTCATTTTACATAATTCCAAAGAATTCGGTCCTACGGCATTTTGCGCTGGGAATTTGGGGATAGATGCAGAATCTATTGTCATAGTAGAAAAGATAAATTTAAAGTTTTAAAATTAAAGAGTATCTATGGAGTGTCTTATAGAATATCTATAACCGTTCTTGTCTATAAATGTATCCATTGCATCTAGATCCTAACGTATCAGAAGTGCAATGTATGCTTATTTCAAATAAAAAACTTGTGGTTTTTTTAAATGGCTCTATAAATGGTTTTGTTTGGATAATAAATAATGACTTTTATTAAGAACATTACAGTCATTATGTTTTTAATGAGGGGAATATATTGACTGATAATATAATAAGACTACAGAAGAAGACGTATCAGAAGTTGGTCATCTTTTCTTAATTTTAAGTTAATAGTAGAAAGTTTACGTTTAAGTTTAGTTTAGTTTAAAAGTTAATGAAGTCTATGTATAGATGAAATATAATAATTAAATAAATATTTAATAATATTTAAGACCCGCTGTTGCCTGTAACTTAAGGCAACGCACATAATGCTCTGAAATCCAAATGGGTAGGGTCCATTTAATTTGATATATTTAATTGTGTTTAACACCTTGATATTCGGTATATCGATGGACATTTGTTGACAGAACTGTTAATAAGCTGAATATCAAGCTCGCAACTGATAATTTGAATAGTAAATATATTTTTGAGAGGAAATACCGTACAGTAGGAAACGCAATTTTTGGTATATTCTTTATAAAAGTATATTTAACCGTTGTTAATTTGTAACTGATAACATCTGCTTTATCAGACATCGGTGTAACATAAAAGTCGAATAGGTGAAGAATTAATAATAGGTAAGCTACTTACAATATAATATTAAAGAATTTTCAGCTGCAGCCAGTCGCTTAATTTAATAACTACATTTTTTCGACAATACTGACAAATGTAAATCTTATAATAACTCTAATTAATATAAGTAATGAAAGTATAAGGAAGTGATAAGTGCAATTAAGTAATATAGATAATAAATAATTTCAACCAAGTTTTTATTATTTTGAAGCTAAAAAATAAATATGAACAAACATTTCATATTCATTTAATTAACTGCCCCGTTGGTCGAGTGGTTAGCGCAGACGCCTAATGTGTGACGGCTCAATGGTGATCTTGTATAGTAAACAAAGACAAAATGATGTCAAAAAATAGGAACGAATTGTTCTGATACTGGCTAGGCCACCGTAGCTTACAGAAAACTTATGCTAAATCAGGTTAACTTTTGCTAAACAGGAAAGATAATCTTAAATTATGTTAAGTGACTGACGTCCTACATAAAAATAAATTATAATTTTATTATGAACTCTGTATACTTTATTGTTAGCAACAATATTTTATTTTATGCAATCAATATTGAAACTACGCAGTCGCGTGACATCTGGAAAATATAATGTTCATTGAAACGAGAGAGAAGAGAAAAATATTTATGAAAGGAAATTCTTTCGTTCTTAAGAGAGTTAAGACATCTTCCTAGACCTTGTATTCTTTTTAGAGAGACGAATTCTATATATATATATATATATATATATATATATTGAATATATTCTATATATATATTGAAAATAAGCAGTCGCGTGACATCTGGAAAATATAATGTTCATTGAAACGAGAGAGAAGAGAAAAATATTTATGAAAGGAAATTCTTTCGTTCTTAAGAGAGTTAAGACATCTTCCTAGACCTTGTATTCTTTTTAGAGAGACGAATTCTATATATATATATATATTGAATATATTCTATATATATATTGAAAATAAGCAGTCGCGTGACATCTGGAAAATATAATGTTCATTGAAACGAGAGAGAAGAGAAAAATATTTATGAAAGGAAATTCTTTCGTTCTTAAGAAAGTTAAGACATCTTCCTAGACCTTGTATTCTTTTTAGAGAGACGAATTCTATATATATATATATATTGAATATATTCTATATATATATATATATATATTGAATATATTCTATATATATATATATATATATATATTGAAAATAAGCAGTCGCGTGACATCTGGAAAATATAATGTTCATTGAAACGAGAGAGAAGAGAAAAATATTTATGAAAGGAAATTCTTTCGTTCTTAAGAGAGTTAAGACATCTTCCTAGACCTTGTATTCTTTTTAGAGAGACGAATTCTATATATATATATATTGAATATATTCTATATACATATATATATTGAATATATTCTATATATATATATATATATATATATATATTGAAAATAAGCAGTCGCGTGACATCTGGAAAATATAATGTTCATTGAAACGAGAGAGAAGAGAAAAATATTTATGAAAGGAAATTCTTTCGTTCTTAAGAGAGTTAAGACATCTTCCTAGACCTTGTATTCTTTTTAGAGAGACGAATTCTATATATATATAAATTGAATTCGAATATATATACATTGACAAATCTTGTAGTGTAAATAAAAATATTTATATATATCTAAAGTAATAATAAAAACTATATTTTTGATGAATCCCTTTGCCTACAAGACACTTTTCTTTCACTTACAAACCCATAATACTATTAAGGGATAAAATCAACAAGGTAAGGTTAAGGGACATATAATTGAAGGCAGATGGTCATATTTAGCTTTGTATTAGTCTGAACACAGATTTTAAAAGAAAACACGTGTATAGACTTTAAAAGTACGGAATAAGAAAATAAATTTGAGATTATTACCTTAGTAATATTCAATATATTTTACTTAAATTATTCATTTATGATTCCGCCTATTTTATAATTCAGATACTCGATGTAGAAATTGTAAATCTGATTACAGTATAAACGTATACGTTTAATAAAGGAAGAAGTTAAAATGCAAGTAAGTTAACAAGGCAAATAAAGAAATTACGATATCGAATGGTATAGTCTAAGTCCTCAATGATTAACTTCGTAAAATATACACTATCAACGTACGTACAACGGTCCCCCGACGCAACGACTTCAATAAGTACATAATAATATTATTTTTATTCTTTTTAGAGGTATTTTTGTATATGTTTAAAATCATAAAAAAAAACATATATAAGTTTCGAATTCAAACAAGTTGTGACGTCTGAAGCTCCTGTGCGTTATTTAATTTTCATTTTGATTACAACTAGTGATGTGAACACAATTCGGCATTACGCATAATTCGTTCCGAATCGAATGTTATTATTCGATTCGAAAATCGAATGTTATTATTCGATTCGAAAATCGAATGTTATTATTCGAAACCTTTCGTATAAATCGAGAAATTAAAAAAAATAATAATACATAATTCGTAAATTGAAAAAAATAATAATAATTAAAATAATTTGAAATTTTTGGATTTTTTCTGATTACAAAAGTATCCGTGACCTTCATAACTCTTCAAATGCAGCATTTATGTTTAATATAAAAAAACAACAAATAATAAATATTTTATTTATACCCAAAAAAAACATTTGGATGCAAACCCACGGAAACTATCAAGATATTAATAGAAAATGAGTAATTTAATTAATTAATTAATTAATTTTATTTTATTTAATAATAATTAAATTTCTTTTCAACTCGAGGTAGAATTAAAATTCTAGTGATATATCGGTAATTCGTGGATTATTTGAATTATTGGAGCATATTCGAATTTAACTATTCGTAAAAATACAAATAATTTAAAAGTTCAAATTATTCCATTCAGATTTAGAATCGAATAGTACTATTCGATTAGAATCGATTCGAATGGTGTTCGCACATCCCTAACCTGTCTCGTTTAATTTGTGTTGGGCTAATTCAACCCGACAAAACCTTTATAGATCTGAATGCAAAGAGAAATGCTCAACTGAAGTTTATTTAGGCAGCGGTTTATAATTGTTGCATAATGATTATAATTCCTTTAAAATCAAATAATTAAATAAAATACTATATTCTTTTTATTATGAAATATTAAGAACTTTATAATTAGATGTAGCATTTCTTAATAAGTTTAAAAAACAAATATTACCTTTTTGTCGGAGTTTTTGCGGTTTTTTTTAAACGTGTGTTGTCGTTCAGCGTTAGCCAATTACATAAACGTTGCAAATGATTATTGCAGTTTATAAGAAAATGGACATTTAACTTTGTCAACTTTTTTTTTTATTAAATTTGTACACATAAATACCTATTTCATTGTTGTGTATCCTAAGCTCAATGTCGGTAAATAAACGTCGCGAGTGTTCGAGAAGCACACGCTGTGTTTTACTTAATTGAATGCATAATGATTACAGTCATTTGACATTTTGTTTATATTATATTGTCACTTTAGGACCAGCAATTGTGCTGTTTATTTACAAAGTTAAGGAGATATCCTTGAAAATGTTCGAAGCACTATTTCGCGGCTTTAACTGTAACTATAATTAACTATTCTTTTGTTATAAAAGTTTTATTGAAAAATATTATTTATTGAAGTAATATTTAAACCTCCCACGCCGATTAACGTTAATGTCTAAAATATATAAATGAGATGTTTTAAAAATATTGTTATTTTGGTTTTGTTACGTAATAAATAACAGATAAAAAATAGTTCAATTAACTAAAAGGCTATGCAATACCTAAAAAATAAAAAAAAAACAATTTCACCTGATCAAACATTTTAGAAAATCATCCCAGGTGCTAAACCCAGAAACTGCTCGTCAATTTGAAGCCAGCCAGCCAAGGACAATGGGAATGTTAACGCTTCGCAAAATACAACGCGAAATGAATTTTAGTATTTCATTTTGCTCATGCCTCGTATATTCTTGCTATAATTGATACAGAATAATCAGTGTGAAAGTTGCGGTTAGAGGAGACGTTTTCAAACTTCCTAGAGTTACATAATAACTTCTATCTACTGTCAGCATTTCAATTATTCACAAAATGGCTGAACTGTCTACTTTAAACCAAAAAGTTTTATATTTTTTTTTAGTTTTAGTTTTAGAGCTTTTACTTTAGAACTAATAAACCCGTGTCTATCTAAAAGCGATAATTACAAATCTACGCCGGATATTATTAACTTGTAGTGAATTTGTGGAAATTCGAAAAATTTGAGCATCTAACCGGAGATGTTGTTAAAAAGAGCTTCCTAATAACTGTCCCGATAGGTGCTGCCATCTATCGGATCAGAGAGCACAATTGTACTAAGCTAGCGCGCGCGACGCCAAGCTCTCGCTCTCTGTGGTGCGACCTCCGACGTGTGCGGATCGAGTAATTACCAGAGTGTTAAATAAATATAATAAAGAAGAGTGACAACAGATTAGAGCAATCGTGTGTTTTCTTTTGTATTCCCCTGCGATAATCCAACAGGTTATCGGCCCAGGGCACGCTTTTCTGCGCGAGTTTTGTGCAAAACAAAGCCACGCTACTTTTGAGGTTAACCGGCGTCGTATGACGAGGTAAGAATTTTGAGAATAAAAGATTTGTAATTACAAAAAGAGATTAATTAGAGTCAGTATGGTTAGAGCAAAAAGTTGTTTGTTTTTCAAGAGATTGATTCATTAATTATAAACAAGAATTGCCATTAAATAGAAGATTTCACATAAACGTTTCAAGAGTGGCAGAGACAGACAACTTAGAGAATGTCGCGATATAAAGAGATAGAAAAACAATTTTGCAACAAATTCAGTAAATCAAAGTGTAGAATAATCTGAGATAAACGCAATTATTTAAACAAAGCCATTCAAGTATAGCGAATGTTCTAGAACAAAATTCAGTGCGTGTTTCAACTTGTTTTGATACGCCAGTCGGCATATTTACAAACACACCACACAAAAAGAGATGTAATTTGAGATGTTTATTTTCAGCCTTTTAGAATGAAAACAAAAGAGAATAATAAATAGAATTTCGAGTTAATGAATAAATAAAAATTGTTTAAACAAATAAAATAAACAATTAGAGTTGTTTTATAAATAAATAGAGTGCGCATTTTAGAGGATAATAGAATGTTCAGAGAACAACAGAATACTTAGAATTGATGTAAAAACAAAATAATAAAACAAACAAACGACCTCTCTGCGGCTGTTTGAAAGCAGTGTACTAGCGGTGCAGTACATTTGCGATCTGTCAGTCGGGGTGTCTTTGGTGGCGTTTGCGGGCTCGCGTCTGTGAACGATGCAATGGTGGTCACTCGGGCCTGGCTGATGAACGAACGGTGCCGGATCAGTTTTGTTCTGTTGTTTACAGACTGCGGCGCGTAGATGTTTCTACTTTTTGACGCCGTCTCAAGTCAATTCTTGGTTGCGGTGCGTTGAGAATGGACTTGATGACAAATAATACCTGGTACTTACTGAAATGTGTATTTCAGAAAATGGACACAGAAAAAGGAGAAAAACAAAATGGAGATCTGAATAATAGCATTCAGATTGATTCTCCGCTTCAAGTTTTGGAAGAGAAAAAGAAACAACTAGAGGCAGAGATAGAGAAAGAGAAAGCCAGAGCGATGACACCCGCCCCATCTATAACAGGGGCTATTAGAGACAACACTGAGCAAAAATCAGACTCGGATAAAGAAGAGGAGTTGCTTCGCTTCGAGGACGACGACAGTCTCGACGATGGGGAAACTGAACCGACTGACGAACAAAAAGACAAGGGTGTTAAACCAGGAGATACAGATGAAACCATGGATGATAAGATAGGTGAGAGGTCGAATACATGAAAAATGTAAATTAGAGATTAGAGTATAAAACTAGAAGTTTAGAGCTAGACGATTAATTTTAGATGAAAATATTAGAGTATGACATACAAACAAAAATCCAGGTATAATAATAACAAATTGTTTTAGAGCGTAAGAGATTGGAGAAATTAAGGAACAAGAGTGGCAAAAATGACCAAGAGCCAGTGGCAGGAGGATCGAACGTCAACAACCCCGGAGACGTGCAGAATTGTTTGATCGAGTCAAACAAACTGCTCTTCAATGTGAGGGAATTGATGGCGTCTGCAAATCAGATGATTTGCAACTCTGCTCGCTTAGCAGAGGCGTCTGTAGAAGCCGAACGACTGCGACTTGCAAATTACAAACAAGCTGTAGAGGTAAAACAACTACCAATTAGAGAAAAGATTATTCCCAAAGGCAGCTTAATAAAGAGTATAGAGACAATAAACGTGAATCTTAAAGCACCAACAAAAAGGTCAAGTTTGACAAACAATTTAGATGGTGATGAAATCAGAGCATCATCTTATAAACGAGCTAGAATAGACAGTGAAGAGACGATCTTAGAGAATTTGAATAACTTGAGAAAGAGTTTGGATAACAAAAGTTCAAGTAAAGTATTTGTCAAAAGAGATTACAAATTAACACGACAGTCAAATTTAGAGCTCTGGACGGACTGTTTGAGATCGGAGCTGATTGCAAGCGATCTTATAAATGTAATTGACGGAAACGTAGAGCCATTAGAGGATCTTTCGGAAAATGAAATAATAAAAAGAAAAAGTCTTGTTAGAGGGATCATTATCAGTCACTTAGATGAAGAGTATCATAAAAGAGTAATCCAAGAGGACGATCCAGTGAAGATCATTGAAAGATTAAAAGATTTAAAAAGAAAAGAATCCAACTTGACTCATACCTCAGTGCAGGCACGGTTGTATGCAATGAAAATGAGAAAAGATGAAACTGTTTTTGATTTTCGAGATCGATTTGAGAAAATAGTTAGAGAATACGATAACAGCAATGCTGAAGAACCCCTTTCAGAAAGATCGAAAAGAGGCGCACTATATCAAGCAGTTTTGCCAGTGTACTCGGAACTGAGTCAAGTCAATTTAAGCAGTAAACAATTAACTTCGCGAGAAATGACTTATGAAGAAATTTTCGACTGTTTAACACAGAGAGAAGCAGAGTTGAGAAGCATCCGTCCGGAAGTTAGAGTTCAGAGAGCACAACCAGAGAACAGAGTCGCCTACAGAAATGACAAATGTCACCGATGCAGCAAGAGGGGACATTGGGCAAACACCTGTCCACTGATCGAGTTCGATTTATGGTATTGCTACATCTGTCAGTGCGACACAGATCACGTCGGGACGAACTGTCCAAACATGCCATACACAGTGTCTCAAATTGAAAGACACAACAGAAACAAGTACGTGCCAAACAATCCAATCATTAGAGGTAGAGGCAGAGGCCGTGGGAATAACAATAGAGGAAATGTTAGAGGAAATCACAATGGTAGTGAGGGTTCAAACAATAGAGGGTTCATTAGAGGTAGAGGTAGTGCAGTCGGAAGGTCACGTTTTAGGGCAAGAGGAAGAGGTAGAGGTTCTGGTAGAGCCTTTGCTGCAAACCTAGACACGGATGAGATGCAAGATCAACGTGTGGAATTTGAGGAAACAGCACAAGGTAATTCAGACCTATTATTTCACACAGTAAATGAAAATCAGATTAACTTTATTGCAGACTCGGGAGCAACAGAGCATATAATTAACAGGGGGTTTATTTTGAGCAATTTCACCAGAGATAATAGAGGAATAATCAAGAGTGCCAACAAAAATAAAAGCGCAGATATTAAAATTGATGGTCGAGGAAATTTAGTTTTGCAAACAAATGATTCAGATGGCAAAATTATAAGGTTAACAAATGTGATCGAAGCGAAAAACGTATCAGAAAATCTGTTGTCCTTAAGACATTTTGTAGATGCGGGGATGGAGATACGTTTGGATGATGAACTTCTGGAAATATCTAAAAGGGGCACAGGAGAAATAGTCTTACGAGGTCGATACGAAAAACCAAATTGGATTATATCTTTTAAAATTATTAGAGAAACAGAGTTGGAAAATGAATTAGAATTCGAAGATTACATTTGCAACGCGCGAATGATTTCACAGATAGGGATATTAAATAAACAAGTAAATAGTGATGTAGAAATGAAACTTTCGGAGGGAGATGAGCCAGAAACTATTTCTGAAACAAATGAGTTATTGTATTCGGACTTCTTTGTAACTAGATTAAACAGAAAAATTGTTAATCTCAATGATTTAGATAATGATGAGTTTTTGAAAGAGTTAGAGACATCAGAAGATTTAAAGACGGGTTCAAGTATCACTACAAAACCAGATGAGGGCATGATGTGGCATGTGAGACTTGGTCATCCATCGTTAGCTTACTTAAAGTTACTTCAGAAAAGAGAAAGTGTTTTGAAAAATGTCGTTTTTGATAATTCAATTTTAGAGTGTGATGTTTGCAAAGTTGCAAAAATGACAAGACAGCCGTTTCAGGAAACTAGAGAAAGAGCAACAAGACCTTTGCAAGTTGTTCATACAGACATCATGGGGCCAATAAAGCAAACATCGCATCCAGGAGGTTATAGATTTATTATAACTTTTATCGACGATTTTTCAAGATTGTGTAGAGCATATACGATGAAAACAAAAGATGAGGCAGGAATATATTTTGAGAGATTTTTGAAGAGTTCACGAAATCTGCTAGGATACGACGCAAAAGTATGTTTTGTAAAGTCGGATCAAGCACCAGAGTACAAAGGAGGTAAATTTGAAGAGGTTATGATTAGAGAGAAAATAGAGCATGACTTTTCGGCACCATATACGCCAGAGCAAAATGGTACATCTGAAAGGATAAATAGAACATTACAGAACAAAGCTAGAGCGTACATTTTCGATTCAGGGATTCCCAAATCAAAATGGGAATTAGCAGTGGAAGCGGCTGGACAAGCGTACAACCGTTCTCCACACAAAGCGATAGATTTCATGACTCCAATTCAAGTGTTCTCATCTCGCACAAAAAGTCATTTTGATAAAGTCAAACGTTTTGGTTGTTTAGGATATATTAAAGTTTTAAGGAAAGGGAAAAAGTTTTCGGAAAGAGCCATTAAAGCGATTCTTGTTGGTTACACTTCAACAGGATACTTATTTTGGCATCCACCAACGGGAAAATTCTTAGAGTCGAGACATGTCAAATTCAATGAGAAAATAGTGTACAGAGATATATTCGGTAAGAAAGAATTCGAGCCAGATGTACAAGTAGAGGAAATGGAAGTTGATGATTGTGAATATCATTGGGACTTGTATAAAGAAGATCTGCAAGAGTCGACAAACGAGACAAGAGTTCAAACTAACATAGAGATCCTAGAGCAAAATCAAGAAAAAGAGATTAGAGAAGAAAAACAAGATGAGATCGTCCCGAGACGTACAGGGAGAATTGGAAAACAAATTAAAGATCCGAGTTTTGAGTATTATAGAGCTAAGGTCATTAACCTGAATAGAGTTGTATTTGAAGATCCAATCGATGAGAAGGAAACTAATGTACATCTTGAGGAAGACGAACTTAAATACATTATGTTTGCTAGATTAAATAAAGATCCAGTGACATATGATGAGGCCATGAGCACTAGAGATAAAACAGAGTGGAAAAAGGCTGTAGAGGACGAATTGAAATCAATGAGAGAAAACGATGTTTGGGAACTGACAGATCGTAGAAGTATTACATCAGATGGAAAAGTAATAAATTTATTAGACTCGAAGTGGGTCTTTAAAATTAAAACAGAAAATGATGGAGCAAAGAGATATAAAGCGCGACTTGTAATTAGAGGATTTCAAGATAGGAATGTTTACGAGCTAAAAGAAACTTATGCCCCGGTCTCAGGCTTACCTTTGGTTCGAGCTGTATTGGCAGTTATCAATAAGTTTGATTTAGATGCTTATCAACTAGATGTCAAAACCGCGTTTCTTAACGGTAAATTAGAGGAGGAAATATACATGGAAATACCGGATGGGTATGAATGCAGCAAAGAGATTAGAGAAAAGAAAAACTGTAAATTAAAGAAATCACTTTACGGATTAAAGATCAGCCCTAAGAAGTGGAATGAAAGATTTACTGAAGAAGTGTCAAAAATGGGATTAGAGAATGCAGTCAATGAACCGTGTTTGTTTACATGGAGAAAAGATGGTAAGTTCGTGACAATCGTACGTAGACGATATGTTGATAACGGGCAATGATAGAGAAAAATTAGAGGAAGTTAAAGAAAAACTGAAAAACACTTTTCAAATGAAAGACATGGGGGAACCGAAAAATTTCCTTGGTATGAAAATAGAGCGAAACAGAGCCGGAAAAACACTTAAGATTAATCAAGAGCACTACGTTGAACAGATACTAGAGCGATTTAACATGAAAGATTGCAAACCACAAATGACACCTATGGTAACGAAGCAGGTATCAAATAGAAAAGAACGAAAAGAAGAAGAGGAAATTATAGAGAACACTCAAGAAGAACCTTACAAGGCAGCAATCGGAAGTCTTAACTATTTGTCTGGAGGAACTCGACCGGATATCACATATTCAGTCAGTTACCTGGCAAGAAAACAAAAAGATCCAAGTAATGAAGACTGGGAGAGTGTTAAAAGAGTCTTTCGTTATCTTAGAGGTACAAGTGATAAGGGTTTAGTATTTAGAGGGAATGACGAGAACTTAGAGGCATTAACGGACGCAAGTTTTAGAGACAACACAGATTCTTGTTCGACTAGTGGATATGTTATCAAATTGTTTGGTGACACAATTGGCTGGAGAAGTCACAAACAAAGTATTATAGCAAAGTCTACTTGTCAGGCAGAATACTTGGCGATGAGTGAAGTTTGCAATGAAGTCATTTCTGTTGACAAAGCATTAAGAGATATACTAGGAAAAACATTTTATCCAGTACAAGTAAACTGCGATAACGAATCGGCAATCAAGGTATCATTAAAAGATGGAAGTCACAAGTTAAATGATTTTGATGATAAATTAGAAGACATTGGGAGAAATCTAGATATTAGAGAAAGAACTGGAGTAAAACCAAACATGGCAGAGACACATGGAGATTATATCAAGATGTGTATAAACATGAAGAGAATAATCCCAAAATGGACTTCAACAAAAGAGAATGAGGCTGATATAATGACCAAGCCACTTCCACTAGTAGCCCACAAATATTTGAGAGACAAGATTTTAAATGAAAATTAAGAGTTAGAGCATTCCTCACTATTGATATCATATAGAGATATGAGTAACTAAAATTGTATGTATTTATTCTGTTACAGATATTGAAACTTAGAGGACATAAAGTATCACCCAAGTACAAGAGAAACAATCCTGTGATGACAGAGTACAAATAATATTAAGGAAAAAAAAAAAAAAAATACGAAGGATATTTTTAGTTAATAAGATTGATCTCAGGTGATATTAAGAAATATATAGAGATTAGAGTATAATTAGAGTTTAGATAAGATTGTTTATTTTCGAGTTGAAGTTGTATCAGATTTATATCTGTAGTTTTAAAATACAGCGTTATAAGATTCATTATATTAGAGTTAATACATTCACAGTTGTGAACAAACCAAAATTATAAGTCTACTATTTTTGAATTATATAAAAGTAAAATTAAGTTTCATTTCAAATGTTATTATATTTTGTAAGAGTTGGAACAGTTAATAGAAAGGGAGGGAGTGTTAAAAAGAGCTTCCTAATAACTGTCCCGATAGGTGCTGTCATCTATCGGATCAGAGAGCACAATTGTACTAAGCTAGCGCGCGCGACGCCAAGCTCTCGCTCTCTGTGGTGCGACCTCCGACGTGTGCGGATCGAGTAATTACCAGAGTGTTAAATAAATATAATAAAGAAGAGTGACAACAGATTAGAGCAATCGTGTGTTTTCTTTTGTATTCCCCTGCGATAATCCAACAGATGTCCTGCAAATTTATATTTAGTACTATAACATAAACAATTAATGAAAACTGTGGTTCTAAAATAAATCCCTACTCTGGCTCTCTCTCTATTTCTCTATCACTCTATTTTTATTATTATTATTTTGGTTCTAACAAATAATTATATAAAACAATTATGTGTTCATCCAAATAAGTCCAATGACGGTGCAGTTTCAATATTGAATATCGTCTCAAGTATTGTGTAAACCTACTTAGGTGTTCTACCATACGTGCAAACGGTGTATATAATCTATTGTTTTGACTTCTGTTGGTTTACTGTTGATCTCTTTATGTATGTTTATCGCTTTTCTAACAATTGAGTTTAGCTTTTAATCAAAAATTTTATTTATGTAAAGCAATGGGCAACAACAAAAAAGATATTTTTGAAAATAGATATTACTCAAAAATTTATGATTTTGGGCAGTGTTTGAAACGTCAAACTTCGTGCGAAAGAACTGCTACATCTATGAGTATTTTTTCAATATATACTTTGTATAAAGTGTTTCAACATGCCTGCAATAGAATGGAAGATAATCTGATACATAAAATAAAACGCAAACAAACAAAACAGTTAAACTTTGCTAATTTCACAGACCGTCAAATCCAAAGATAAGACAAACTTAAAGACAAACGAAATTTAGATTCTCAAAAATGTTGGTCCAACGCTCCTATAAATATTAACCCTTATAAATGGTCTGGCCGCGTTTCAATTCCTTCCTGATCTTCAAACGGATTGTTTATTGTAAACATTCAGATTCGAAGTTAACTGGAAGGATCGCGTCGACTTACTTTGAGGCATTTACAATTCCAATTAATCCTTCGAGTGGAAGATGAGCATTTGGTTGGTTTAAACGAATTCGTCCGAGTTATTGTTGGCCGAGCTTTGCATTCTGATGTTCTTGTCAACAGAATACTAATTTCGCTTTACTTTGCCCGCGCATAATTTTTAGTTAGTGAAAGTCTAGTATTTAGTTGTGTTTATCAACTCCCGGTCTAATAGTTCACAAATATTTCTTTAAAATAAGTACGACTCTACCCTGTTTTTAACCCCCGACTAAAAAGAGGGGTGTTATAAGTTTGACCTGTCGATCTGTGTATATGTGTATCTGTGTATCTGTGTATATGTGTATCTGTGTATCTGTGTATCTGTCAATGGCAAATTTCAAACACGTGGACGCATTTGAATGCAGTTTTTTTTAATCGAAAGCTATGCTAGTCGAAATGTTTCTTATATATGTTTGATTGAAATAAAAATAGCCGTCTTCAAGATATTGAAGTTTTATTCGTGCGGGGGAAAGGTTCTTATGCAATAATTAGCTGTTCCCAGCTGTTTCGCCCGCTATATAGGAAAAAAGCCTTGTTATGAAGGCCAAAAGGTTTTTACACTTACTTACTCAGGTAAAGTACTTTATTAGGGATAGCTGTTGCCCGTGACTGCGTCCACGTAGACTGTAAAGATATATTTATATGGCTTATGATCGTAGTTATAAAGAATCCAGGGCAACAGCTAGTGATAACATAAATCCCTTCATCATAGTTGTTATAAGTGATTCTAAATAATTTTAACTCTAAATGTTTATATTTATTAATATTCGTATATATAAACCTACCTATCTACCTAACCATATGAAAAAGACTTGAATCTTGTTACTTAATACATTTATAATTTATTACATTGTCGAAACTTTCACGTGGATCCTTATTTTATTAAATATAGTAGGTAGTTTTACCTTTTACACTTTTGCCAATTTATAATTTTTATTAGTATACGCTTTTATTATTGTTTGTATTTAGTATATTATTATATAAAACATATAAGTATATATAGTATTTTGTATATTTATATTTGTAACCTATATAATATATCTTTTATTTATTATGTCTGATTTAAGTAATTCATTTTATTCTGCATGTAGCTCAAATTCATTTTGCTCAATAGACTCGGATTTCCCAGTTCCGTCTCTGGGGGATGAGTTCTTAAATGAACTTGGGGCCAATAATAATTATTTCAACTGCTGCCACATCAACGCGCAAAGTATTCCCCAGCACTTCACAGATTTCTCTTACACTTTTTCTGATAGTGTCTTTCATGCTATTCTTATCTCTGAAAGTTGGCTCAAACCTAATCTAGATTCTTCATTTTATTCTTTACCCGGCTATGTATTAATCCGTTCTGACCGCGTCGATAAAAGGGGTGGTGGGGTTGCAATTTACTTGCGCCAAAATATTCCACACAAAATTTTAGTTTTCTCCTCCTCTACCTACTCTGCATCTGCTGAATTTTTATTCCTTGAAGTTGATTTCAAGGGTATTAAAGCCGTTCTAGGGGTTGTGTATTGTCCTCCTAGCACCGATTATTTTTCTGATTTGGAATCAACTTTAGAAAGTCTCATTTCTGAGTATGTACATCACATAGTCATGGGAGACTTAAACACCAACCTACTCAATAATTCTCCTTCTTCCCGTAAACTCAAATCCATCCTTCAATCGGTTTCACTAACTATCCTACCCCTAAATCCTACCCATCTTAACATACATTCTCCCGACACTTGGATTGATCTAATCCTTGTTTCTCGTAAAGATAAAGTTGTACATCACGGTCAGATATCCGCTCCTATGTTCTCTAGACATGACCTATTATTTATTTCTTACTCTCTCAAGCCTCCCAAACCTCGCCCTACAGTATTGCATCTGCGGAGTTTCTCTAAATTAAACATAGAAAGTTTCCTTGAAAATGCTGCTCTTATAAACTGGTCTGATGTTCTTAATAGTACAAATTTAGATGTTATGCTGGAATACTTTAACAAAAACGTTTTAAACATTTATAACAAGCATGTACCAGTGAGAGCTGTCAAACTGCGTCATTCCCCTTCCCCTGGATAACTGAACGGATCAAAGTTGCTATGAAAAAACGGGATTGTGCTTTTCGTAAGTTCAAGCATTTTCGTTGCGAGGATAACTGGATACATTATAAAAAGTTGAGAAATCGGTGCAACCAGATGGTAAGACTTGCTAAACGCCAATACATTCACACTAATATTTCTGATTCTTCGTCGGCACTAATATGGAAGTTTCTTAGCAATTTTGGTTTTAAAAGTTCTAGAGACAAACAAAATTTAAACAAATTTTCCCCTAACGTATTAAACCATCATTTTACTACTGTCTCCTCAATCGAAATTAATACAAAGCATCTCACTATATCTTCCATATCTTCCATGCCAAGGCTACTCTTTTCAGCCTTCACATTTTCTTTAGTCTCTGAGGAAGAAGTAAAAAAAGCAGTACTTTCGATTAAATCGAATGCTATTGGCGAGGATGAAATTACTCGACCCATGATAGTCACTATGATTGACGTTCTTCTTCATTCATTCTTCTTTATTATTAACACCTCGCTTTCCTCCGGTATATTTTCTTTAGTATGGCGTAAAGCGCACATAATTCCTATTCCCAAAACAAATAACCCTACCAGTCTCAATGAATTACGACCTATCTCTATTTTACCCTACCTCTCTAAAGTCCTGGAAACAATAGTGTATAAACAATTTTCCTCTTTTGTTCATAGCAACAATCTTCTCTCCGAGTTTCAGTCCAGATTTCGTCCTGGTCATAGCACAAGCACTGCCCTACTTAAGATGGTGGAAGATTTCCGCGAGGCAATGATTGGATGGTCAGTTAACCGTGTTAGTCCTCATCGATTTCTCCAACGCGTTCAACGCGGTTGACCATGACATTCTTATTGCCCTCCTTTCACACCTAAATATTTCTTCCAAAGAACTAAACTGGTTTTCAACATATCTTCGTGGTCGCCAGCAAGCGGTACGCATCGACAATACTTTGTCAGAATGGTGTGGCCTGAGTGCTGGTGTACCGCAAGGCGCTATTCTTTCCCCTCTTCTATTTTCGTTATTTATCAATTTCATTACTAAAGATTTAATCTCCCCTTACCATCTGTATGCAGACGACTTACAAATTTACACTCATGTTATGCCGGACAACCTAAATACTGCAATCGCGTCTTTAAACCAGGACTTGAAACGAATACACAACTGGAGCACAAAGTACGGTATTAACGTAAACCCTAAGAAATGTCAGGCAATAATAGTAGGTAGTCAGCGACAGCTACTTAAATTGGAATCAATCCATTTAATGTCACTGTCTTATGACAACATTAATATTCCTTTTTCCTCTACGGTCAAAAATCTCGGCCTCCACATTGACACAACCTTAAGTTGGGATTTCCATGTCAGCGAAATATGCCGCAAAGTAACTGGTTCCTTGCGTGCATTATATCGTCACAAAAACTTTCTACCTTTTCGGACAAAAACTCTGTTAGTGCAATCCTTAATCCTACCTCTCATCGACTATGCTGATGTATGCTGCTCTAACATTTCCGTAAGCAACCTAAATAAATTGGATCGTCTTCTCAACAGCTGCATTCGCTTTATTTTCTCTCTTCGTAAATTTGATCACATATCTCCTTACCGCTCAAAGTTAAACTGGCTTTCAATAAGAGAGCGAAGATCTTCCAGATATCTATGTCAATTATTCTCTATTCTTAATGATCCACTTTCACCCCAGTACTTGAAATGTAAATTTCAATTACTGGGTAATTCTCACGACTTCCACCTGCGCTCTTCTTCTATTCTCAAACTTTTAACTCCTTCACACCGTACCGGTTTTATCTCCAGTTCTTTCACTGTTCACTCTACTAAACTCTGGAACGGCCTACCCGAATCCATAAGGCGCGCACCCAACAGAGTAGCTTTTAAAAAATCTTTTTTTTTTTTTTTTTTTTTGTCTGTCTATGCTGTTAGCCCTGTTGGCTATTACAGCGTCACCGGGGGAGCGGGTGGGTCAGGAGACCCACCCTTAAAAAGGGGGGGCCAGATGGGCCCCCATGGGGAACGACGTCCCGAGGGCGTCTCAGATTGAGACACGGACCTCGGCTCGGGGCGTCCTTAGTCAGGAGGGAAGCTAAGGAAATTTGGACACTAGCGTCCTCCGACGGCAGAACGCCGGAGCAACGGAGCACTTACTCAGTTGGGACCTCGTCTATACCGGTACAGACGGTGTGTGTCTGTATGTTGTGTGGTGTCAATTATGCCTACGCGTACACGTTATTACCTACTGTGAACGCGTCGTCGGGGTCAACGAGTACCGACTTGGGTCTTCTTTTTCTGACTAAAGTAGTCTTACGTGGTCTATACTCTGCGGCGTCAGCCACCAGTGGGTTCGGGTGTCGCTCAGCACGTTCAAAGTACTTTTGGGAAAGCCCCTTGAAGTACTGAGCGATGGTCGGAAGGTTCAAGTCTCTATGGAGATCGATGTTGCGTACGAACCACGGCGCCCCGGTTGCAATCCGTGTAAACCTGTTCTGAATCACCTGAAGGGGTTTCAGATTAGCGTGCGCAAAAGCGGGACTCGCATAGGACATGACGGAACGTATGCAAGCTTTGTAAAGTGTCACCTTATTGCGAAGGGACATTTTACTCCGCTTGCCTAACAGCGGATATAAACGACCTAATATGTAGGCCGCTCTGCTACGAACGGTCCTAATATGCGCAGTGAAAACTAACTTTCTATCTAACGTTACTCCTAGGTATTTTGCCTCGTCTTTCCAAGGTATCGGTTTATCAAAGAGTTTGATTCGCGGGAGGATCCTTGGGGGGCCCCGTTCGAAGAGCACCGAAACGCTCTTCTCAGGGTTTACCTCGATCCGCCATTTCCGCAGCCAACTCTCAAGGGAGTCGACTGCGGATTGGAGACGTTGGTATATCTCCCAGTGATCCTTAGAGGACGTGTAAAGCGCGGTATCGTCCATGTACATGGCAAGGTGCACTTTAGATCGCGGTCTAGGAATATCGCTAGCGTAGATGGAATAGAGGATGGGCGAGAGAACTGAACCCTGGGGAACACCCGCCCTGATGGGGCGGGGGGTTGACAAGACGCCTTCCACTCTGTAGCGAAAGGAGCGATTCGTCAGGTAGTCCCGTATGATGAGTACGAGTCTGTCCGACACCTTGAACTGGTATAACTTGTACACCAGTCCATTGTGCCAGACCCTGTCGAACGCCTTAGCTACATCGAGGAAGAGCGCTCCTGTCCTATGCTTCTTGGCCCTCACAGTGGCCCCTATCAGTATGTGCTCCGTGAGGCGTTGCACCTGATGGGAACATGAATGGTTGGCTCTAAAGCCGAACTGCTCATTTGGGATGATTTTGAGTCTCTCGACTTCCGATCTAAGTCTACAGAGGATGATTCTCTCATATACTTTCCCTAAGGAACTAAGAAGACTAATGGGACGGTAACTACTAGGCAGATGCCGGGGTTTGCCCGGCTTATGGAACCCTATCACTATGGCCTCTTTCCACTGGGCCGGAAACGAGCAACCGGCCAGTAGAGCGTTAAAAATGGTAACCAATAGGTAAATTAAAGGAGGCGGAAGAAGCTTTATCACTTTGTTAGTGATCCTATCGGGACCTGGCGATTTCTTGACGTGAAGCGCCCTAACTATGGACGTCACCTCGTCTAGGTTCGTTTCCTCGATTGGCGGACCGGCCGGTGGCTGAGAACACATTATATTGACCGATTTGTCGACTATTTCGACATGATCGCGATCAACGGATTGAGCAGACAGACGGCACTGGCTCTCTAGACTGTCGGCTAAGCACTCAGCTTTGTCAGAGTCGTCAAACGCGATGGCGGAGTTAGGTCCAACCAAGGGAGGCATATCTGAGACAGTGTCCGCCTTCAACGCTCTCTGCAACCGCCAGAATGCCTGGTGTGTTGGAGAGAGCGTCGCAAGCGTCCTATCCCAGCCGCTATCTCTGAAGTCGTCGAGAGCTTGTCTCGACTCCCTCTGAAGACGGCGCAGCCTCCGTCGGTTGTCATCTGTCGGGTATCGGTCATGGGCTCTAATCGCGGCGTTTTTACGGGTGATGAGGAGTCTAATGTCCGGAGGGAGTGCTCGGTAACCCTCGAAGTTCACTCGGACCTCCCTCGAGGACTTTCCTATGCTGTCTACCAAATGTTCTGTGAAGTTAGTCGCGGCTGAGACAGCGTCCTCGACCGATGTAAGCTGGTCAGGAATTTTGTCGAGGTGCGCTGGTACGGGGGAATGGAGTTGCTCTCGAAGCTTCGTCCAGTTAATAATTGTTTTGGTCGCGGGTTCCCTAAGGGGAGGAAGTCCTAGCTGAAATAGGACCGGTCGATGGTCAGAGTCTAGCTCGGATAGCGTCTCGATAGAACGTAACTGGAGTGTCACGCCCTTCAAGAGTACTATGTCGAGCACTTCGGGTCTGTCATGTCGGAAGTCTGTGTCGCAGTATCGCGTGGGACTCAGAGGCGCGGTGATCTCGAAGTCGAGACCAGCCTTGTAACTTAGCCTATCAAGGAGATTTCCTCTACTGTTTGCGACAGTGGAGTTCCAGCGGGGATGTTTGCAATTTAGGTCGCCGGCCAGAATGGTTGCGTTACCTAATTGGATTAAGGACTTAAGGTCCCTCTCAAGTAAGGCTTTATTGGGAGAAAGATAGACGGATGCTAGTACGATCGACTGATGGCCGGTCATACCCACCTGACATAATGACGCTTCTACGTTGACTAGTTGGGGCGGATCGAGCGGAGTGCAATGAAGAGACCTTCTGTAGTAGATGATGGTTCCCCCCTTCGCGGTTGCCCTATCGTTTCTAACGAGACGGTAATTCGCGATGCGCGGATCACGATTACACGGCTTCAGAAAGGTCTCTTGTACTAACAGGACGTCTATCTGGTGCGTGACCACGAAGTCGCGCACTAGATCTATCTGCTTAAGTAGCCCGTTCGCGTTGAATGTAGCGACAGTCAGAGAGCGAGGTTTTACCCTTCCACGCGATGTCATCATGTTGACATCGTGTGTTCGTATATCGATTTGATTAGGACGGCGTGCTTGAGGAGCACTTCCATCCTCGCGGGAGGGTTCCGCGCGGAATCCCTCATTTCATTTGAAAAGACTAGGAGCTCTTCGATGTCTATTACACCGAAGAGGCTCGTGACGCACGCGAGCGAACTCGCAACTCCGTCGGTGGAGTTACGAACCGGCGGCGGCGGCAACGACTGGGGGACGGGCTGTGGGATAATCCTCGGAGGCTTCACCCAAGCGTTCGCGATCGCGTTCGCGGGTGCCTGAGGGGCCTGGGATGCCTGAGGGGCCGCGGGCCTCCCAGGGGCTAGAGGAGCCCATGGAGGCTGTGCGAACCGAGGAGGATGCCTTGCCGGCTGTGTCCTGCGCGGCGCTTTGGGGCACCCGCGATAATTCGCAGGATGGCCCTTCTGTCCGCACAGGACGCAGCTGGGAGGATCCTCAGGGACCGGTCCCTTCCGCGAGCAGTCGGCTGTCGCGTGGTCGTCCAGGCACTTGACGCACCTTGGACGCGCGTGACAAAAACGTTGGGAATGCCCATAGAGCTGGCAGCGATGACACTGACCAGGAAAACCGCGACCGCGTGGAGGTTCGACCCTAAGGCCGGAGAGTTGGCAGACTGCCTTAACATTAAAAATTTGCTTTCCTTCCGGGGAAAGCTCGAGATGGACGAGAACGAGATCGAACGGGACCCTAGTGGTCGCTCGGTACATGCGGTGCACCGAGATGACGGGGAACGATTGGGACTTAAGGTCCTCGAAAATCCGCTCAGTAGTGAGCTCCACGGGGAGCCCTCGGATGACCACCGTTAAGCGGCGTTCATCCTCTAGCGCGTAGGTGTGGTATCCGTAACCACGTTCGCGGAGGAGACGAGTCAGACCACGGTGGTCCGACGAAGACGCGGTTTGAACGCGGATACCGTCGGCGGTATTTCGGGCGGACGTGAAATGGAGCTTGTGCTCCGTCATAAGTGCGGACAGAGTGTCCCACTTAGACTTGTCCCTTATGTAAAGCGGCGGCGGCGCGGGGGACTTCCGTGGCGCTGAAGGCGCAGGCGCTGAAGGTGCCTCCGCGGGCGCTGAAGGCGCGGACGACGGCGACGCGGACGCGGGCGCTTCGGGCGCGATCGGCGCGCGTTCGCGAGTCGGGCCCGGGCCCGAAGAACGGTCGGGCGACGCGGGTTCGCTACTAGCGGGTTTTGAGGCCCGTTTTCGCGGGACGTTCGAGGAGAGCGCTTTCGTCGCCTTCCTCTTGGCCGATTTGGTCTGCACGGTCGTGAAACCGTCGTCCTCGTCAGCGTCCGAGGAAGGGGACGAACTCCCCGACTCGGAATCCGAGGCCGTCTGCTCCGTAGGAGTGGCGGCCTCGACCTCCATGTCGGAGGTGCTCTCGGTCACGATCGCGGCGCGCGAGGTCGAGGGCGGAGACTCGATGCCTAACAAGACAGAGTAGCGCAGGCATAATTGAGGCGCAATTCCGTGGACCCAACCATAGAACTGCGACTTGGACAGATCTTCGGGTTCCGCCGCGGATTTGGGGTCCATGGTGGAGCCTGGAGATATGAGCCGTCCTCCCTGCGTGAGCAGGGAGGCGAGTGCCTAACGTGTACCCTATCGAATCTCTGTCAGTAGGTGACAGAGGTGTGCCTAATACCCTAACGACTGTGTACTTACACGACGCAGGCTATTACGACGAAGTCTTTGAATTGCGTTTCGTACCCTAACTAGGGCGACGTCGGACTTGTTGGACCCCTATGCAGGCTCGCCGGCCCGCAGGTGTGCTTGCGGCGATGACTCACACACAAACACAATCACACCGCTGGCTTGCACACAATGGAGGTCGTTATCTTGACCCGCGCAGGTGTACGAACGGTCGGTGCAGGTGGTCGGTGCAGGTGGCTGGGCGGTCAGCGTGACGGCCCAGGTAGGTGGCGCGGATAGGCGGAGCAGGTAAGAGGGACATGTGTCCCGGTCGACTGCTCAACGGTGAAATGTTAAAAAAAAAAAAAAAAAAAAAAAAAAAAAAAAAAAACAGTATTTAAATTTCTCTCTGAAAATTTGCAGAATTGTTATTAGGAATCATATATTATGTTTTATTAGATAGACACTTATATATATTGTGTATAATATTGTACTTATTATTAAAAACATATTTGTACTTATCTATATTATACAGGGTTATTTTTAATTGGTTGAGCACCTTTTGCAGGCAGCCTCTCTACATCAATCCCAACAACATTTGTTCTACGACTTTTAAAAAATCTTGATAAATAACTCAGAATAGAGGAAACAAAAAAATTTTTGCTCCCTCGACTATTTATTACTCTGTATTTTGTAAGCAGTCTAAAGTATAGGTCGCGGCAGTCTAGCGCTGTACGAAATTTGTAAGGTACCACGCACATAATACTATTATAACTTATTATTTTTTGTTTTATTTCAAACAGTATGTAATAATTACCCAATCGTCGTATTACGTATTAAAATTGTTAACAATTAATCAAGGTAGAATCAGATTATTTACAATAATACAATGTGTTATTTACAAAAGGATTCAATATTTACAAATTACCTGTTAAATTTATATCTCGTCGATACCGGTGCAAAATAGTCCCCTTCATATCCAACACAAAGACCACACCTAAAAATCAAATGTTCACCGTCTCCTCTTACCACACTTAGCCAGCACTCGCACTATCTTGGTGTACTTGATATTTGTGTTACGGCATCACAGTACTGTTTTTAGTAATCGAAATTAACGGGAGCTAGCGGGTCGCGCGACACACGCTTATCTAATTGACCGTGACAAACGACTGGATCAAGTTCAAACGTGCATCGCCGCCGCTGCATCACCCCGCCACCCGCCACCCCGCGCCCCGCTGCTCGTGTCCTTGGCACGTATTTTGCCTACGCAAGGTGCGTGGCCTCTCTTTGCTCAAGGTTGCGAGGTTGTTAAATGCTCGTTGAGAGGCAGTAAATAAATTTTGTATGGGAAAAACAAAATTTTTAAAACTATTAATTTTAAAAAGTCGTAGAACAAATGTTGTTAGGATTGATGTAGAGGGGCTGCCTGCAAAAGGTGCTCAACTAATTACAAATAACCCTGTATATATATATATATATATATATATATATATATATATATATATATATAAATATATATGTGTGTGTGTGTTTATATGTTTGTGTATGTTTATATGTATGTGTATATATTGTGTATTATATTTATTATTTCTATATCTTTACTTATTTATGTATATTATTGGTATATACCTATATGTTTGAGTTTATTTTCTTTTTAAACAATATTGTAAACTAAATAGTACATTGTATTTGTTGTGCACGTTCTTAGTTTCACATATTTGTTCCAATGTTTTTTTTTATTATTTTGTTTTAATTATTTAAGTGACTTAGACTAGTATATCGCCTCTTTGTGTTATCTTTTACTGGATTCTCAGGTTGACTGGTAGAGAATGCTCTTAGCATTAAGTCCGCCTTTTGTACCTTTATTTGGCTCAATAAAGATTTAAATAAATAAATAAAATATTTCTCATATTAAATATAACCTTTGATACGTCATAAAATAGGGTTCTAATGCTAAAAGATTTTTTTTTAAATCGGTCCCGTAGTTTCGGAGCTTAGTCAATTCAAACAAACATATAAATCTTTTCTACTTAAACAATTGAAAATTTTGTGTGTCTGTAGGTTCATTTAGTACAATTCAGAAACTAGTAACAAAACTTTAAAAAGCAGAAAAAAAATAAATTTAAAATTTAGAAAACCCCCGATACAAAAAGACCTCTAAAAAGAATAAAAATAATATTATTATGTACTTATTGAATTCGTTGCGTCGGGGGACCGTCTAATAAAGAAAGAAATTAAAATGCAAGTAAGTTAACAAGGCAAATAAAGAAATTACGATATCGAATCGTATAGTCTAAGTCCTCAATGATTAACTTCGTAAAATATATACACTATCAACATACGTACAACGGTGTGATTAAGACATTAGACATTAAGACATTAGGTGTAATAAAAAAAACAGTTTTACCCTTCGTATATGAACCAATAGGGCATTCTAATTATGACGTAATATGCATTTAATATTAATACTTAGTGAATATGGTAATAGTTTTCTCATCTAAGTTGTAATTTTTTCTTGCGACGGCATGGCATAGAAATGTATGACATTGCTAGCTGTCCGTCAGCTCACATTTATGTAGCGCTGCCAAGTTTATTTAGTTACTAGATTTTCCATCGTTCACTTTACCAAGTGAAGGTTTTAAGTATGTTATAATTATAAAAATGTAAGTAGACAAATATATTTTTTTATTTTATTGATTTATAAATTTCTCGAACACCAGTATATTTTATTTATTATTTCTTTAGCTAAATGTGAACTAAAATACATTTTACGATTCTAAACTAAAAAGTATCGTTAATAATTTGCTCAACTTTATTATAGTTTATTGTTATACCAGTTACAATGTAAATAATGGCATTCAACTACCTAACAACCAAAGGCGTAGCGAGCTTAACTCGCGCCCGGGGCACAATACCGTTTCAGCGCCCCCATTTTGAAAACAATATTAAAACCAGATTATTTTCACTTGTTATTTTCCGGACACATTACTAGCTTACGGATTTTTTACTTGCCTTTTCTTTAACTGTATGTATATTGTATAAGAACGAGATGGACTTCATCATGACGGATAAGAAGCATATATTTAGGCAGGTCTTAGTGATGAATAACCGGTATATCGTATAATACTGGAAGCGATCACCGACTTGTAAGGGCACCCTATATATCAATTTTAAGTTCGAGCATGATAAGGTCTATTTTTCGAACAACTGTGCCCCAAGACGGACATGATGCGTTCCAGCTGGAACTGCAAAACAGATTCCATGCACTCGAATCCGAGGCAAATGTTTATGAGGACTTAAACGTCATAATGAGGATTATACGCGAAGTGGGAATGGTGTACTTTCGGAAAACTAAACTAGATAAGACCAAACATTTCATCCTAAACCCTGGAACTGATGCGACCTCGACTAGAAACACAAGAGGTTCCTTTGTCAGATACCCCGTAGCTCCACAAAAAGATTCAGAGCTTGGTATGGCGTGACCACCGAAGCTGGAACACTCGCCGCATACAGAAAATGATTGAGTGAATTCGGGAATTCAAAATCTTTACAAAACCACCTGGAAAAGTCATCTGACAAAACTGACTGACCTTGAATGGTGAAGCCGTCACATCAGTTCCGGAGATACTTGCTGAAATTTTGGATTTTTCCGCAAATCCATATGCCTCACACGCACCAAAGCCTCTTCCAAATGCGAGCGACCCTAGAGCCCCAATTACCCGCCTCTTTACGGACGGTCTACCAGACGTAGATTTCGACGAAATCGAGGCGGCTCTTAAATAACTTAAAAACGATAAGACTCCCAGGGAAGACGGAGTAGACTATGAACTCGTTAGGGCTGGAGAGAAACCAATCCTTGAGGAGCTTAAAAGTCATTTAGCTCTGTGATAACCAATGGGACTACCCCGAAGGCGTGGAGCAGAGATGGCGCTCCTCAAATACTACTATAATTGAATAATTGTCCTGAAGCACAGCTATATGAAATACAGCTTATAATTGTGGCTCCTAAACACTTCTGAGCCACAATTATAAGCTGACTATATAAAATAATTATAATTGTCTAGCATCAAGATTTGGTACCTTCCACACACCGGAGCAAGCTGCGTTTTGTAAATGTCTGGTTATGGTGTACCAGGAAAAATCTTTCGACTTCGTTTAAACTTTTGCTATTCTGGAGTCTTTGCAGCGGTGCTCTACATACTACTCTACATACTAGAAATCTCTACCAAATGGCAACAAGGTCAGTCCAAGTAAATAACCACCAAACAAATCCAGTGGTCTTGAGGTGTAGGACAGGGTGACGTTATATTCCCGAAACTTTTACCACTGTGCTGGAGAATGTTTTCAAGACATTGTAGTCGGATTATTGGGGCATCAATGTCCCTGGTGAACAACTCACGTACCTTTGCATTATCGATGGCATAGCCATAATGACAGAATCCCTGCAAATCCTATCCTATACTGTCTAGCCTCAATGCTGCCTCAAGACGTGTTAGGTTTCGGATGAACTTTGACAAAACCAAGATAATGTTCAATAAATACACCATCCCCGAACCGAAAATTATATTCCATTATAAATAAAAATAAATTTTGAAAGGGGCTCCCATACAATAAATATGTTGTCTTTTTGCTATTTTTTATATATAATGGTACGGAACCCTTCGTGTGCGAGTCTAACTACAAGCACTTGGTCTGATCTTTTCCCTTTTTATTTACGAATTAACTGTATTGTATTTCACTCACAGAAAATTTCAAATATGTTATCAACAAAATATCCAACATTTTTTATTTTGCCAACTTTTTGGCGCCCCTGTGTGAGTAGCGCCCGGGGCATGATGACACCCCTTGCACCCCCCTCACTACGTCTCTGCTAACAACCGATACCCGAAGTAGGCTTGCTGTGTCTCGAGACAGTATGATGTCACCTGCATCTCAACAATACAAGCCAATGGATCGTAAATTATTGGTTGCGATATGAACCGGCGACACTTTGTGGATTCTACTGAATATTATTATCACTTCTTAGGTCAACACTTTCACAATTTATGATTTGATGGCTATGTAATAAAAAAACTACATCTAAGTGCAACTTTTTTCATGTGTTGTTCTATCGTATTAATGTTTTTATAGCATTCAATATAAATAAACTTTACTATACATATTTGAAAGAATGTAAGCCATCAAATGGACTAAGGATTTTGATTTGGTAATTTCTATAAGTTTTTCACAACAGTCAATTTGTCTTTACGGTACCCTTAAATATTTTTCTATACAAGTTACAGTTGGTAAATATATACCTTAACTTATCTTCTAAAAATCATAAGAGCAAATGTAAGATGCATGTCAACTAACATTTCTAACTCCAAAAAATTCAAAAGAGCATCTCTCCCGCTAATGGTATGATTTGAAAGCCAAAACTTCTAGTGGGTACAAGAACGACATACCTCGAATTGAGGGGCATAATTATAGTAGAATTTAAATAAAATATTGTTGAATAATCATTATAATAACATAATATTTTTATGGAACTGTAGATTTTGTAAAGTGACTTCCGAATGAATGAATGGTTTTGTATATAATTAATTTATAATTACAATAATTATTTTTTCATGACAACTTTTATTTTTGAAACCGAAACTAGATTCAGATCTGTCATAAGTATAATGATAAAATAAAATTTGAAAATAAAACCTTAAACTTTGACTGTGTTATCAGCTTTTTTAAATACTATTGGATATGTTTTAATGAAATTGGTTTGATAATAGTTTCAATATCACAACAATCAACTCGTTATATATATTGAACTCACTTATATTTAGCTTTATGTGCAGACAAGCTAATAATTCGCAGAATTTTGACGTGATGGTCAAACGTTTATTATTTAGAAGGAGCAAGGAATCAGATGAATTCTTTAAACAGCTGACCTTAATTAAAGTTATTGTGAATTAAAGTTATTGAGAGTCGTGTTCTTAAATTCATATAAAATACCACCGATCGGCTCTTCCAAAAGTTATCATGTTTGAATTTTTTGTTTTTTTTTTAACATTTTCTTAATGCCTTAACAAACATCATTTCATATTAATTACATAGATATAATTTGCTATGCAATACTTATAACTTGAACCATTTTCTTATTCTCAAGTTCACTCGTGCGCAGATTAAGTTCTACAACTTATCGCATTGTTTCATTACAATCAGATTACTTACCGGCATTTCACTTTCATTGGCATTTTATATATAATTGATATATGCTTAGTTATGTAAAGCTTCACTATGCCCGCAGAATTAATATCGGAAATATAACCAAAGCGATTTATTCAAACGCGGTTTCTATTTATTGAACAGGTTTAATTCTTGTCTAGTTATCTGTTTGATCGCGTGTTTACACATCTAGGTACTTTGCGCACTCAATTTGTATGAAATAATTAAGTAAGAGATTTCATAAATTTTATTATATGCTTATAATTTACATAAAAATTTGATTTAAGAACGAAGCTAAATTAACAAATTATAACATGAAATAGAATGGGATAATTCAAAACCAATCATCAGCTAATGTAGGTAATCTAAGGTAGTCATCACGAGTGCGTAGCGTCAGAGAATGAAATACATTATCCCATTATTTGACGCACCGATATCTGGCAAATACAGCCCTAGCTTAATTCTGATTTCCGATTTTCGGAAGCAAGGAATCAACAGGAATAGGTACCTGGCTTAGGTAATCCAATACAGAGGATTAGTCAATGAGAAAAAGAGATACAAAGTCCTGCAAGAAGGAAGGATACGGAAGGATTACTTCGGCTAAAGTGGATTTGAAGAAAACTTCAATGGCAAATGCGATTAAAGCAAACTTCTGCCACCACGCAATCCCCTCAACTGTGAAACCTAATAGGAATTTCAATTACGCTGCAGATGGTAAAGCGAATTTATTGACTTCTATACTCTTGAAAATTCAAGAATTCAATAGGTTTTATGAGGCATGATGTTTTTATTATTAAGACAGACAAGAAAAAAATACTGGACTTGACGGAATTCCAATTATAGTTTTGACTGTGTGACACGTCATTTTCTCCAATCGGTGAATACCAGACTAGAACCAAACACATAAAAATAAGGTAACGTGCTACCAGTACCCAAGAAGCAACTAAAATGATTCTTGGTACATGGGAGGTTGGCACCGTTAGTGTTCTAGATAAGATGAATTATTCGATATGTAGACAAGCACAAGCAAAATGTATTGAGTATTAATATTATATAATTCAGTTTGGGAAAATCCCTGGGATCGCAGGTTTTAATCCTACATTTGTTTATGAAATAAGGAATCCTTTTCATAATAATGCCCTTAAAGTATAAAAACAATAAAATTAAGAATGTTTAGTGAATGTATATATTTGAAGTGATCGATTTACGTCACGCAATTCTTTTATTATATGAGTAGCAAAAGACCTCTGTGACTGGGCTCAGGCAGACAAAGCCACAGGCAACAGCTGGTTTTATATAAAAGTATTAAGTAACCAACATTTCTTGTCGGTATATTAAATTACAAACTAAATTGTTACAACAAATAATAAAGACACAATAATATTAGACTACTCTATAAAGAAGTAATTTTATTGATAATAATAGTGATGTTATTGTAATTTTCTAGTAAAGCCTGACAGTTAATTTAGGTATTTAATAATCACGTAGTTGTAATTACGCTACACTAACGCCATCTATTAAAATGTAAATAAAAACAGCGCTCGGGAATTGTATCACGTTTCGCAACGGCGTTAATGACGTCATAGCATCTTAGACGGTAGTCTGTAATAAACGTTATTATATTTGTTTAAATTTCAGCTGTGTCATATAAAATGTATTAAATAACATTTATTATTGCTACTAGGTTACTAATAAATTTACAGTACTATAAAATATGATGTTACCTTATTAGATTTACTTTTACTTTAGATTTTACTAATATTTTTGATGCAAACTGGTATTAAAGAATGAAGAAAATTCAATGGCATTACATATAACATTATCTGAAATTCCATAACGGTAGTCGACAATCTTTCACGGTGTCACTCATCCTGTCACGTAACGGGTACGAGACGAGAACGCGACAACGTGGGGATATATCCAGACGTTGGTAACGATAAATGGATCTTGTTTCCGTTATACCCAATCATATCGCAGGATAGTTCAATTTCCCACATCCTTAGTATTTTTAAATGGTATATAAAAACGATTATTTTAAGCACTATTTTTTTATATATATAGGTTTTTATTCTTTATCACAGGAAAGGAGAGAATACATTTACCATTTTATGAAATCTGATACGTATCTCATTTTAGTGACTTAATTTACTCATACAAGGCTACGACCATCTTAAGCCTGCCTCATAAACACAAATTAAGCGAAGGCTGTCTACACAAAGATGCACTGAATTCTGAACAAATATTATGAGATATAGATATATGTATTCTACATAACTTTGTTCGTTGTTTGTTTGTAATGCGTACATCATTTAATTCTATTTACTTATTAAAATATTATCTTAAAATGATTTAAAATATATTACATACCTATTTGAGAAAAACATACATGCTCCATATTATGTTTTGAAAACAAGTTTCAATTCTATTTGAAAATATCTATAAATATGTAAATGAAAAAAAAAAGTTTCAATTCTAGTTAATATTTATAACATTTATGACTACGCCAGTGCGGCATTAACAACTTAAAGAGTTTTACGTAAGCGAAAAATTCCGTGGCTCGTAGGTGTCGCATTAGCTAAATGTAAGATTAGGAGCCCCCTCCAGGGTATTTCATATACACGCTCCATACTATTTTCAACCTTATAACAAAATGATAAGCTTGATTTTTGCATGTTTCAAAACATATAGTCCTTGTCCCAGTTCACTTTTAATTTGGTAACGTATGTCGTGCAGATAGTTCGCTGTTACGTAGGTAACATAGGTAACTTGGCCTAAATACATACATTCATCTTATTTTATGTATAAACCCGAATTTAATCTTATGTAAGATAAAATTATGACTGAATAATAATCAAAACTTATGAGGTTATATTTCTGTACATTTTTTTATAAAAATAATTATTTATATATAATCCTTGGTTTTTAGTTTTGTTTTTATCAAAAAATCTAACAATTTATAAATTGATATCAAGTCAGTTTCATCACAAACAAAAAATGTAATATAAATTATGCTACATTTCTGTTATTTAATTTCGCGAAATAAAATATTCCTTGGTATAAATAGCATTGTTCTAAGACATATTTTATCTTACGGAACCAAATAACTGAAAATAAAATGTGACAAATATTCGCGCTCCTGAGGAATTTTCTTTATAAACAGGTCTTGATAGCTGGTACAAATTAAAAATTAAAAATAATTCCCTTTCCGATTCCGATGCTAGCACCCATTTACGTGAAATTGCTTTCAATTTATTAGGGATTCCTAAAATAATTCCTTCGGTCAATAATATTTTGGTATTCTGAAAACCTCAAAGCAAACCTTGCGTATGTTGGGATGTGACCCGAATACCTAATAAATTAAAATTATGTGAAGTGGGTCACGAGACATTTATTATTAATGCAATTAATGGTGCATGAACTGAAACTTAGAATTCTAATTCTTTTGTAAGTTTTTATTTTAATTTATTGGACATTAAAAAATATAAAGAAAATTACAACAATTGACTGAAATAAAGAAAGAAATTATTACAAAGGAGTTTTTATTGCATATACTAGAGCTAGATTACATTTACTTTTGTATAAAAATATATATATAAAATTTCGTTAAAACCGGCAGGACTCGAACCCGCTACCTTTGGAATTTTGTCCCGTCACTATGCAATTTCAGCTACCGTATCGTCATTATCGGAATATTGGTAAGTAACATCTTCTAGGTAGGTAAGCTTTCTTTTGAATCCTAAACACTGTTTCTAACTATATTGTTTAACCACGTCAAGCTTATAAATAAATATGGAATGAAATAATAATAAATAAATATAGCAAATAATAATAAATACACATAACAGTTTTCTTATTCTTAGTTAATGATCATCGTTGAAAAAATATCTGTTGGACTTTTCGGAGATAAATAACTTTAAAGTTAGAACAAAAATTTCAAAACTACCATAAAGTTCTAACGAGTTAAACCAATACGGTACGATAAGAAACCATTAAAACTGAATCAAGACATAAAATTGGATAATAAAGGATTTACGCTTTTTAGGGCTCCGATAACTTTTTTATCGAGAAGGGAAGCAGACTATTGTATAACAGAAGCTGTATTAAAGATTTTTCCTAATTATGGAAACCTCTTTACGAAAGGTGTAAACATTATATTTTCTTTAAAAAAAAATATCTGACGCCATAACTTGCATGTATTGTTCCGATCCGTTTTGTTCTATGACTATATAGATACATATATTGTATTCACTTTTCTTAGATTGAGATGTCACAGTATTTTTGACATACAAAAATTTTAATATATAATATATAGTATATGTAACAAATAAATATATTGAGTATTATTAAAGCAATGTTTGTGAATTACATCATTGAGTTTCAAGGGGATGGGGATATCAAATAGCCCTTACCATGGAATATTATTATATTACGCTTTTAATAAAATAGTAACAATAAAATTAAGTATTTCTAACAGGATAAAGAAATATAAAAGTATATCTCATATTTTTTAAAAAATAAATAAAAATAAGCATATTTTATTAAGTTTACTTTAAGTAATATGTATTTTTAATAATAATAGCAATAATAATGCCCACGATATCTTGCAACACCGGAGAAACACGCTCTTGTGAGCGTGACTGCTGGCTTTTGAGCAAAAAGATGCTTTTATTATAAATTTTCGAGTCGAGTCGTACGAGTTGGACACACTGAACTAACACTGCAGTGTTAATTAATATGTTAAAGTTAATGTACTGTAACTTAATAAAGCAATTTCAGTCGGGCCGTAAACTGAATTGACAATTTTGTATAAAGTTAATATATAAATTAATTATGCAATGTTTATCCGGGAGTTCGTCAAACAAAAATTTGCAATGACGTTCAAAGTGAATATGTTACATATTGAAATGTTAGTTGAGCCGGTTGGTAAACAAAAATGTGCAATAAAGCTTTATTACGCACCGGTGACGACTCCATAGTTACTGGAGCTTAAACTACCTTTATTACAGAAAGCAATAACGTGATAATTATGCGAACAAACTTTGGTATATTTTAAATCGGTGGATATTGAAATCGGGTGCTACAAACATGAAGTATAAAATAATACAATATTATTTCCATGAATTATATTCCTTTTTATTAAAATGTAATTTTTGGTAAAAAAGCTTGGACCATTATAATTCAGTAAGTTTCATTTAAGTACTCATATATAATAAGACTTTAGTAACAAAGAAAACAATAAAAAAATTAATTAGTGAATAAAAAATATTTTTTGGGAGAGATTTAAATAATTGCAACATTGCTTAAAGGGCCAAAGGTTTTTTGCTCCTAATTAAATGGTGATCTTGCAAGAAGTGTATAACTTTAGAAAGATTGATGAGAATAAAGTTAGCTAATTATCAATTTTACAGAGCTTTAAAAATACCGATCTATGCAATAAAAAGACGCTCTCCATCATAAAGTATTTTTTTTATCTTAAAAAGAGTTTTAATACCTTTATAGACATCAGAAAGTTGCACAGTACCAAAAGGGAGGTCTAATGATAAGAACTGACATGATGAGACTTCATGGCAAATTCTGATCCTTTTTATCATCATATAATACAATATAGTATATATGATATTGAATGTTGAGTCACATTTGTAATTATTCATATGTGGAAAATAAAATAATACTTAACCAGCATCTACTTTTTTATGTTATTCTGACTTTTACAAGATTGTAAAGGATTCTAAGCTTAATTTTTTGCCCAAAATCTTTAGTGGGTTATTATAAACCATTAATAATAAGCCAGACTGGAAAATTCAAGGCTCATGTATGAAAGATATATGTTAGTCATCTTAGATTTGCAGACGACCACTCATTGTTATCTGAAAAGAGCTCACAACTACAATATAAAATAAAATCCTCCATAAAACTAGCAGCCATGTCGGCCTCGAAATTGTCATAACTAAATCAAAAACTATCATAAAAATAGGCTGTCAAACATGAGAAATCTTTTTTTACGTAAACTAATTAGTTATAACAGCGATACTAATGAGCTAGAAATAGAGAGAAGAGTTAGACACGTGACCATGAATGAGGATATTTTTAGTTTAAAACCAAAAAAGCTGACTGTGCTTTAAATCCTTAAAAGAACTGTGATGTTAAAATGAATGAATGAATGAGTGATAAAGATGTACAAAAACCGTTATGAACACTATCAAGGTAAATCTTACGGCAGCTGGGAGGAGGAACATCTAAAAATATCTGGACCACACAGACAATAGCTTAATAACATCTTGAAAACTAGCAATATTTGTACCACACCTTCAGAGGGGTAGCTCATAATAATACAACTAGCTACAAAACAATCATGTATTAGTAATTAAGTTGCATACAATATAAACATAATATTAAATTGTAATAAATGAAATAGTAACCTTCGTTTTGTGGTAAATGCATAAAGGTCCAGTATTGATGTTTATACTACATATGTCTATTTGTATATATTATAAAAAAGTGTAGTGAAGTATACGTAGTAGGTACCTATTTACTGGTCAATGAGTATTCATGTAATTGGATGTATTCAATTTTTAAACTAAGATTTGTTATATTGACTTATCCTAATCGAAGTCGAAATTAGGTATATAAATTGTCATTAAAAATATGTTTTGATTTTTATACCAATATAGTGTTACATAATAATTGTTTATATTTCCTAATAAAGTATTAATAATAGTACGTAATTATAATAAAAGTACGTAATTATAATATTTGTTACAGCAAAATGTTCATACTTGATTGCAGAGTTGTGAACTGAAATATTACTTATTTATTTAGTATTAGACGTATACTGTCTTTAACATGTGACTATAATGAGCGAGTCTATTTTCAAAGTAGACAAGACGGCTTATTATAATGGGAATGTAGTTCAAATTTCTAAAGACGCGTCACGGTAAATTTAAAATATTCTCGCCTGTCGTGTGTATGAGTTTTAAGTTGATGCTTAGTTATGTGGGCAGGGTTTTATAAAAGAATGCATCTATTTGTTATGGCTTTTTAAAGTTTGGTTAGCGGTAGTATTATAACTTCTACTCCTTTGTATTTTATTTTAGAACGATGTTTGTTAGAAAACGAACTTAAGGATGTTGTTGAATCTTTTGTTCGGTATCTTATGATTATATTATATTTTTCTTAAATAAATAAAAAACATAGTCACAGTTAAACATAATTTATTACATATTATTTTATTTATCACAGATCCATTTATTTTAATAGTCACATTAACAAAAAAAAATAGTTTACAGTGGTGACGTATTTCACAATATGTATATGAAAAACCATTGTAATATGCTGTGGTCTACGTGTTAATAGTTACGAGTATTTACAGTCTGCTTCATTATATACAGATGGGTAAGCAGGGAAATGGTTACATAAAAGTTCTACCAAAACTTTTTTTATCATTAATCGATTAGTGAATTAGAATATTCATTGTAGCGCATGTGTGCTCGTACGTGAATTCTTACTTAAGTTTTATTTTATTGATTACTTAATAAAATTAAATGTAGGAAATGTGTCACTGACTAAAAAGTTTTGGTGAGGAATAGACAGTGAACATTTAATTAACTAAGATTAATATAAATGCATTAAGTTAAGTCTTGTATAACAGTAAAAAGTAATTGCTACTCCTACTTTTTATTTTAATAAGCTCAGCTTAGTATATGTGCATTATTACCAAAATCAGGCCAGGAGCAACCGAACCTTACTTTTTACGTTATATATATATATTTTAAACAGACCTCCATTTCTCATTTGCTCTTTCTGGTTTCAATGCAACGTTGTATAATTTGGCACGTTATAATAACCCAAAACATAAAAATATATAGCAAAAGAAACAAGTACCAAGCTATTCCAATATAATTTTCGATATAATGAACACTCAAACACTTACAAAATTAACAAAATAACTGTGTATAACCGCCTTTAAACATCGGATTGTTCTTTAAAAGACATAGGCACTATTACTGCTAATATAATATAATTTATTCCTCCATCGCTTATCTACAGCATATACAAAATAATCTACCACCAACTTTACAAATTAGACCAACGGTCCTCGAAACTATTTTTGTGTCTAAGTAACATTTAAACAACACAAATTACTAACAAATGTACGGAATGCATTCAACATTCATTCTTGTATGTACCGGGAATTTATAACGCGAGCGTTCGGTGGATCCAATATAGCACATAGCTGCCGTTTAATTCGAACGCTCAATTTAAATGGACTCTCTGCGCATTCATTCACCCCGGTTTCGTTAACGGTCACATTTCTTTTAACGCTACCATCGCTACCTTCTTCACTTCGACACATTCTAGCTTCCAGAAGATTTTCGGTTATATTAAAGCTTCTTTGAGATTCACGTGGTGAACGACCGCGTGGTGAGCGGCTACGAAGATCGTCTATCAAAATATGGAATGTCTGTTTATAAGATGGATTGGATCTTTGACAAGCGGAGATACTAAAGTCGATGTTATCGCAGTCCTTTCTAATGCAAAACTACAATGAAGAGCATTGTAATTTGATCCCCATACAGATGTAAGATTAGATTAGTTAGATGAGGAACATCATAATGGTGTTCAGTTCGTGGATCTGGTGGTGGGTGCTCGTAACGCGGAGGTCGGTGCTGCATCAAGTCTGGTGCCAGAGATAAAGACTGCTTCTCCACTGTTGGGTATATTTCTGGTTGGAAATCTTTGGACAAAGTACGGTTAAGGGTGACCTTAGTAGATAAAATACAACATTAGGATTTTTATACGTAGTTGTCATTTATTAAACAAACTGCAAACTTACCGGTTCTCGTCATAGTATACAGAGAGTGGTCCCGCGTCTTCCTCTGTAACAGTTTGTAGACAACTGCTGCCCCGGCCAGGAACACAACTACGGCAACTGCTATTCCGATGTAGAGTGGGATATCACTGTGCGCCGCAACTGGTGGGAAAAGACCTTGTTATTTTTATGGCTCTTCTGTAGTTTAAATAGAGTATCAAGTTTAAAATGTACTCTTTTGTTGCTCTATTCAATTATTTATGATATAATATATTTTAAAAATAGAGCATGGTTATCAAAGTAAAATGTATCATGTTAAAATCAAACTTATTACGTAACTTAATATTAAAACTGCTAAAATAAACTTTTTTTAATATTATAGGCTTAAAACAAAAAAAAAACAATATTTGAAACAATAAACCTTGCAGCCCAAAAATGATATTGAAGGCTATAAAACGACTTTACATGTGTATGACGAACTTTTAAATGTTTACGAATCTGTAAATTAAAGGTAAATTATGTTTGACCAACATAACGATGGCGGTCACATTAATGGAAAGTATCACCTCTTCGATAATTTAAGGTGCAATTTCGTTGCGACTACAACTTTATGGAAATATTCTTAGCATATGTTTTTATTGCTTACAGATGAAAAAGGCATCGAATTTCTGGCAATGGGTTTGAATATTATTTATATCATTGCGTCCTACGGTTCATGCTTCGTCTGCAGCGCATTCTAACAAGTTGTTTTTGTGTTATTTTTGTGCCGTGAATGGAAACGAATTAGGGATGTTTTAGTTAACCATCACAAGGCTGTCCCTTTTGGATTCTGTGGTCGCTTCCGAAGTAATATTACATTCAGCGCACGGTTTTCTAAAATGCTTTAATATCGGTTCGATTCTAAAATAAATAGGTCATAATATAAAACGTGACAATTATATAAAGATATAATATAACATGTTAAGTAATTATTAATGAGATTTAAGTTAGTAATAATCCTTACGTTATACAACAGAAATCCCCGACAAATGTAGATATTTATAATGTACGGAATCTTATTGATGTAGATATAACTTTGTATAAATAACTTTGAGTGTTATAATTGGAAAGATTTTAAAATGTATGAAAAATTTGAAATATTAAAAATTATTAACAATAAATATGAAAAATTAATGGGCTGTTGGTAAAGTTTATACAAAGCCAACAACAAAGTAAGGTTTTTTAGTATGAGCATTATACTTAAATTATAAACCCGTAGCATGTACTTTATGTTGGTTTAAACTTTAAACTATCAAAGCAAAATGTTTTTCAAGATTTATTTAAAAATAATCATAAATACAATCTAATTATAAATATACCTACCGGGTAGCCTAATTGCTTATTGTATATCATACAACAATATCCCAGTCAATTCCAGCACATACCTAAGTGAATCATTAGATAGATACAATAAATGATTACTGTCTTACGTGGGTTGCAAAATTCTAAAATACCATATAGCCTGCACTTAACTCCTATCTCTTTAAATGAACTACACGATCCGAGCTACGACATTTATTTATTAGGTAGAAGTCTAGGCACTCACATTTAATCTACTCGTCATAGTGCTATTGTCACCCAGACCACGTTTGGCCTACATTTTATGTCGTAGAGATTGCTACGAACTATGTATAATGGCTAGATTTTTAATTTTATATTACTAAAGTTTTGTAGTAGGTACTAGCATTTAGCTAGAAAGCGGCTTTGCCAGCGCTGTATTTGAGGCATTTCTTTTACGCATACACTTTTTTCAGTCTCTGAAAGTCGCATAAAATTTTATTTAGGCGTACGAACTCTAAATTCCAAAACACAATTTTTTAATAGAAAAAGTATTATCTAAACCTAGATTAGAGATGTTAATCTGAAATTCTCAGCTCGATCTAGAATACAGGGCGTAACATTGATAAATTGATTTTATGGACGAGATTTCTTTAAATACTCCTCGAAGCTCTAAGTACCATTCAATTTTGTTAAATAATTTATAGTAGAACGGTTTACGAGAAGTGGAGTATAAAACTGCTTCCGATCGAATTAAAAAGGTTTAGATTTTTCTTATATTTTTTTTAAAGTATATTCCACGTTTTATTCTAGAACGTTCAATTTCAAATATATCTAACCTTCGTAATATACGTGGTTAGATAAAAATCTCAACTTTAATTTATTTTTATTCTATTTTTGTAAGAATTATCTTCAATAAATTGCAATTGATTAATTGACATAAGTTATTGTATAACTACGTCGTACTACAGTGTACTTCATTTTAATTTTATTCTGTCATCTTGAAGCTTGCAAAATTGTCGACGTAGCTGCTGTTGGCATTGCTTTTTATATAAATTTATACATTATTTATATGTATTAAGGAAAAGTACCAATACTGCGCCACTCGATGAAGGTAGGTTAAGTAAATCAGTAAATATTCGTCTATTCAGACAAAAGTAAGCTTAAAATATAATGAGAATATGGAACATTATCCATCAATTTTATAAGATCTTTGTTACTATTTCTAAAGGAAATGGAGAGTTGCTAATTCAGATGTATACTATATATATAGCATATATATATATACATATATAACTTATGAAATGAACTAAGTTAACTGAATTGTGTTGTAAAATACCTTTTTTCTCAACTTTCTCGTCGTTACTTCGAGTTATCAACAAAGTGCTAGTAAATTACGATGCGATATCTTAGGACAGTTTGCTAAATGAGGACATTTCCAAATAAGGTCACCGGTTGGGCAATTTATCTAACTATCAAGGATTATATTACCTACAAATCTGTAATTTTTTGTAAAAGTGGATACGTAAAAGCAGAATAATTTTGATATTTGTAATATACTTGTGTTATTTTTCTTCGATATTAATCAATTATATATTAATGCAATTATAAAAATCCCTGTCTTTCGAGCATTGATAGAACGATAGATACTGCTTCTTGGAACGTAGTTCCCTATCGCGAAACCGCTAGGTGGGGACAATAACTTATGGGTTTATTGATTAACACTTTTTAATTTAGTTATTCATTTTATTTACATTTATTATAAATTATCAGCGAAATATCATACAAAAGTAGTATACAAATATTATTCGTTAGCATAATAGCTTATATTAATAATTTAAGATTTTTTTATTACAATAAGTAATATTTATGTTTTTTTTTTTGACGTAAATTAATCATTTACCTCTTAGAAAAAAATATAAATGGGCTTGAAAAGATTCTAGTTTTTTTTTCAAAGTGAAAATTAAAACATTGAGTAAATTGTGGGTCTCCTGACCCACCCGCTCCCCCGGTGACGCTGTAATAGCCAACAGGGCTAAGGACCCACCCTTAAAATGGGGGGGCCATATAGGCCCCCCTGGGGAACGACGTCCCGAGGGCGTCTCAGATTGAGACACGGACCTCGGCTCGGGGCGTCGTTAGTCAGGAGGGAAGCTAAGGATATTTGGACACTAGCGTCCTCCGACGGCAGAACGCCGGAGCAACGGAGCACTTACTCAGTTGGGACCTCGTCTATACCGGTATAGACGGTGTGTGTCTGTATGTTGTGTGGTGTCACTTATGCCTACGCGCACACGTTATTACCTACTGTGTGTATAGTACCGGAGTACAAAAATAGTATTAGAAAAACACCCGACAGGGTTTTTTTTTGTATTCCAAGAGATGCGAATATACAAAAACAGTGCTATGTGGTAATTAAAAGGGATAATATATGTCCTAAATCCTGTTTATATTGTTGTGAAGATCAATTTAACGTAAGTATACTTTATTTATAATAAATTTAATCTAATAGTTTAAATTTATAGTAAGTATAGAACATTAGAAAATTTGAGGTTAAAATTAACCTAACCTAGCTTACAAAAGTTCAGTATAACTTTCTATAAAAACCGTATTCTTTTTTTTTGGGTTTTACGAAATTTTTAAGGATGTCGATTTATTTCAGGTTAAGGAAGATACAGCTAATAATATTGAATATAATATGTAGTTGTTTGAGTTGAAAAAAAATTTTTAGGAATACTTAAATAATTGTATCATTTAATAAAACCTTTAAGCACTTAATACCACAGTATGAACTTCAACGCCGATAATTTGAATTGCCTGTCAAATGACGTCACATTTCCTTTCGACCAATGGTGGCGCGTTTTGGTAGTTTGAATTTCGCTCCCTTAATTTACACTTTTCACAAATTATTTTATGGCCTTAAATGATTAGTAAATAAAAAAAAATGTTTTTATTATAATAAGATGATAAAAAGTATCCGAAAAAAAGTATTTGAGACCATTTTAAATTTTATGCATATTCCCTATTCCTTCAATAATTAATCGAAAGTAACTTCGTTCCATCCGGGTGTCCCTTGACACCTCTTAGTTTTTTTTGTCCTATAATAAATCCGAGAAAACGTCCCAAAGGAACTCTGTTTTATTTAAGACTAGTTTTTGCCCGCGGCTTCGCACGCCTTAAATTCGTAGTACAACAATTCCCACTTCCCTTTTTTTGTATTGGCTTCTATATGACTTATTTTAAGTGATACGATCAAAATTACGACATCGGCATACATCGCTCACTGTCAAAAATATATTAAAAGTTTTTAATAAGGATACAATATTAGGTACTGTAATTATTTTTATACCTCTCTTGTTTTTACTTAAACGTCCATTTGAATACTTCTTAAACAGAGTTCTTAATAACCATTCTAACCATATATCACACTTACAGATTTTCATTGAACATAATCAAAATATTATCATGTAAACTTGAAAAATTCTGAGCTACACAATCGAAGTTATTTGTACCATCAACTTGTAGGTCTAGTTTTATTAAAAAAAAAATCTATTTTAAATGATAAACGTTCAATTAGCTATATGCATTAACAAAATTTTCAATACTGAACATACAAAAAAGCCATTTTTTGTGACGGTCTGCTCGGTTCCATACCAGAGTACGCCGGTAGACCGTACCGCCGCAAACGCGACCCTATATTTTAAATCTGTAGTATCTTCGAAAGTATTTATTTAAATTACATGCTGTAAAGGGCTATATTATTACCTCGATATTTCGAAGCGGTTACACGCTCCATGGTCACGAGTAGACTGGTATGGCGAGTGATGACATCTTCTAAGGACAGACATATCTGTCTACCCTCTTTCGGATGCGTCGACTACTCTCACTACGACTGTTCGAACCACTACTATTGTCACTCATTTGTTTCTCACGGCACACAAAACTTACTGTTTCTGGACGCGAAAATGAAGTCGAACCTATTGTCTTTTTATGACTATTAACCACCGTATTCCACGCACAGGATAGTTTAAAACCGTCTTCCCGATTAAAATTCTGGTACTACTTTAGGGCTATATTGTTCCATATTAAATGTAAAATGTATTTAAGTTACTTAATTAGTTACGGATTAAAGCTGTATTTCTTAAAATCGCTTCGTAAATTACCTATTGTTTTTCGTAAAAAGTAAAGGATAAAAATTTGCTATTGTGGGTTACCCCTAAGAGATAAACATATACCATCGCCGATTTTCTTGTAGAAGTTTTTTTAATGTACAATACTTAGTACATCATTTTGATCTATCTCGTGGAGTTCAACCAGCGTTTGCATTGTAAGCGCAAACAAAAAGACAAACAGATAAACAGACAAATATTTTAAAAATTCTGAAAATGGATTCTGTTAGTTATTACTTTACATCCTGGTATATTTTTAAAATATTTTTAATCTACAAAGACTACTCCTCTACAGATTTATTACATGTATAGAATAAGATTTTTATGGTACCTTTTACGTCATTGACATAAATAGTCATAACTTTTTTATTTCTTAACCGATTTAGATGAAATAAACACTAAATGTTAAGTGAAGACTGTAATAATATATTCCCGAAAACCGCATTCAAATTGGTTAAGCCGTTTCTGAGATTAGCGTGCACAAACATACAGACAAACAGACAAACTGAAAAACCATTGTTTTGGGTTCTCTTGCTCTTATAAAGCCCCCTATGATGTTTTTTTTTTTGATTCCATGTACAGGAATGGCTCAGTGACGATTTTATTATATGTATAGATATAGATAACGTACTTCCGTCGCTCTTATCGCAGAGTAAATAACCTCCGGCGAGCTTTTGCATGTTTAATGATGTGTCGTATTACACTGATGAACGTAATGAGGTATACCGTATGTGTTATGATACGATTAGGTAACATAAACTGTTATGGAACACATTTTGAATCGTTATTGGTACTTCTTAGAACCAGTCCTTGTGTCTGCTGTGTTGTTTTGAAATAGACCTTCATTTTAGATTTTCTTCTTTTTGTTTTGCAACAGTCATATTACGATCTGAATGGATTTTATTGAGTTTTTTACATATAGGCTTTTTCAAATCAATTAAATGTTAATAATTACATCCTATTTTGCATTTCAATATTTTAGTACCGGTACCAAAACTTCATTAAAATGCAAAATGAGCTATGAGCTGAATAATACATACCTTACATTGGGTTATCTTTTTTTTTCCAGTGTGTGTGCAATAGTGTATTCGAGTCCGAGGGTAAACGAGTAGACGGTCAACGTAATAATTACTGGTACCTTCGCCTAAAATAAGTACTCGAAAAATTGAGAGTTATGAATCTAGTAGAAGGGAACAGAAAAGGGAATTGACATCTACCTGTCTTTGGATTTACTATGAGTAAGTAAGTACGGGACGGTTTCCCAGTAGTCGCGGGTTCGAATCCCTGCCCGTATCGGTTTTTTACATTCTATATTTATATAAATTTAAATAAGCTTAACATGGCTATACATGTTTAAAGATATTTTCAAAAATTGATTTCGGTAGTGGCATCTTTTCAATGTTTATCTATACTGCAAAGTTAGAAACATTGGTTAGGATTTTCGAAAGAAACCTAATAGATGTCACCACCGTCCCGATAAAGACGATCACATATAGAATGCTTAATTCACCGAGACGGACAGCGATACGGTAGCTCAGTTGGTAGAGCGACGGGACGGTTTCCCAGTAGTCGCGGGTTCGAATCCCTGCCCGTATCGGTTTTTTACATTCTATATTTATATAAATTTAAATAAGCTTAACATGGCTATACATGTTTAAAGATATTTTCAAAAATTGATTTCGGTAGTGGCATCTTTTCAATGTTTATCTATACTGCAAAGTTAGAAACATTGGTTAGGATTTTCGAAAGAAACCTAATAGATGTCACCACCGTCCCGATAAAGACGATCACATATAGAATGCTTAATTCACCGAGACGGACAGCGATACGGTAGCTCAGTTGGTAGAGCGACGGGACGGTTTCCCAGTAGTCGCGGGTTCGAATCCCTGCCCGTATCGGTTTTTTACATTCTATATTTATATAAATTTAAATAAGCTTAACATGGCTATACATGTTTAAAGATATTTTCAAAAAAAAAAAAAAAAATACTATGAGTAAGCCAAGAAAGCTCCAGCTGAAGTCTATTGGTAGGCTAGCACTAGTACGGCTTTGCTACTTAAAATAGTCTTAGTAACAATAATATTGGACACCAAACTTAAAACGATCTCTTTTCACCTATAAAAAATTATATTATATAATTTCTATACAGGACTTGTAATCCTTGAATAGTAAATATAACTTTTCATTAGCATTAGTATCGAAGGTGGCGTTGATTGCGTTTGATAGCTGTCAGTCGATAAAGATTACTTTAGATTAGTTAACACTTAGATAATGATGTAGGTGATCGTTATGTGGCGCCAGTGTAGCTTAACAATATACATTATGTAGGCTTGCATGAAATAAAAGCCTAATGAGGTAGTTGAATTGATTCTTGTAACGTATTAAAATTATTTATACGGTCTTTTTTTGTTATCTCGTATTTATTGTTACAGAAAATAATTAAATATACAAATTCAGTAACCGACGGGTTAATATTAAATGTTATTAATGTTTGATATTAAATAGTTTGATAAAGGATATTATACCAACAATATATATCTATACTAATATTATAAAGCTGAAGAGTTTGTTTGTTTGAACGTGCTAATCTCTGGAACTACTGGCCCAAATTTAAAAATTCTTTTTGTGTTGAATAGTCCGTTTATCGAGGAAGGCTATAGGGTATATGTCATCTCGCTGTGTCTAATGGAAGTCAAGCAGCAATGAAAAATGCTTCAAAAACGGGAAAAGATTTCTGTTTTGAGTGCTTTCCTCGCGTGCGCTGAGTACACGGTGAAAGTTACCAAAAATAATGTATGATGAAAATGTTTCCCTTTAAAAGTTCTAAAAAGAAGTCCGCGACAGCATATATCTAGCTTTTAAGGTTGTACGTAGTGGTGTACTAGGAAAGGATTTTTAAATTCTACCCTTAAGGGTTTTAAATAGATGGATTTTGCATTTTTTTATGAAACTCGGCGGCAACACTAAAAACTGCGCGGACGAAGTCGCAGGCGACCCCTAGTTTAAGATAAACACCGTGTGTTCTTGCTGAAATTACGTTCACTTAATTATGTCGTGTTTCAGATTTGAAATTAATTTTCCTAAACTGAACTTGTATTTAATATGTGTTATTATATTAATTACCATAGAATGTGTATACCTACTATATATACGTATGTCGTAGGGACGTGAGTTAAGGAATTAGTGTAGTAAAATTCTCCAACGATAATTATTGGTGGTACTTTGTTACTCCATGTAGATGAAATTAAAAATATAATTCAATTACAATAATTAATTTACGATTTGGTATGGTCACGAAATTAACTGCATTAAAATTATTGGCAACCCTTAATTCTCTTGATAAATTACTGTTCATATCTATTTTTGTATCAGTGTAATTACCAATTTTATTTAAAGATACAAAGATGGCACTAGTACAGTTATTAGAACGTCTCATTTTATAAAAATCTTATAGTAACTAAAATTTATAAAGACTGTAAAAGATTAATATTCAACAAATTCGTATACAACAAAGGCTAGCAACTAAATAGGCTTGTTAAGAAGAAGTGCGTGACGAAGCAATAAGACGGTAGCGATCAGAAGTAAAATTATAATTAGTGGTGTATTATTATAAGCATTTTATTCGATATAAGCAAAAACGTGTGATGAGTAAGTACTCTTTATACGATTCAATTCGATTATTTTAGTATTGTATAGGTATAACGTAGTCATTCTATAAACTAATTTATTTATAATTTCATGGTAGAAATAAAAGTTCGTCATATGTTTTCTATTTAAACAATGAATTAAAATTTTTACCTACTTGTAAATGATATGGGAGGTATATGAAACATAGTAGATCAAATTAAAAATTAACTCTTAATTTACTTAAACAAATGGATAATGAATGTTTAAAAAATTACGACATTTTTTAACGTAATACTTCAACAAACAAAATCATTTATCAGATAACGAAATTAAAGCACAGTAATAATATTAAAAATAAAAAATCAGTTAAAGATGATCTTATTTTTAATATTTTCATAACCCTCCAAATATTACGAAAACCATATCCTGTTGAAGTCGTTAAATGTAAATAGGTATGTTTCTCAAGATATTAATATTTGTTCTCGTATATGAGGCCTTAGGTACTTGAGTTTTAACAGCCTTCGGCTACAAGTAAGTGATGGAAAATAATTGGTGTTTAAAAATCGTTTTTGGCTATAAGCCAAGCCAAGGTTTGGTTATTAATTACAACAATGCTGTTATAGTATAAATAAAAAACGTTTTTTCATAAAGGTCAGTGTGATTACTTAATAAAAGTATATATTGAATTAGTTCGATTCAAATATCCATTTATTTATAGAAAAGTTTCTGTTTCCATCTATCACATTCTTCACGTATGTTTCGTATATTTACGTTTGTTTACGTTTGTTTACGTATGCATATTGTAATGATACCTAGTGACAGACCCTAGCGCCTTATTATTCGTATCTTCCATCACCACGTGACTAGGCATGATAATGGAGGCGGCATTAACCTATTTTACAAAAGCATAATGGTGCATTTTATCAGATCCAAGAAGCTCCCACAGAGTGTTGCATAAGAGAGTTGAGATTAGTTAGCGGAAAAATTTGGTTATGAATAGTAAAAAAAAAACTGCATCTCCTTTTTAGAAAGTTCTCATAAATTTACACATTTTTAAGAAAGCAGAAATAGCACAAAATGTCTAATTATTTTTTATACTTTATGTACAATATGACGTTATTACTGGTAAATTACAAATATATTTGCGCCACAAAATAACAAAAATACATTTCTGATAACTCCGTACCTAAATTTCTTATCAGAGTCAAAGGAGAAAACAATAAATTTTACTTTATCAAGAGATGACATGACTTATATTTCTTACAAATCAGTCGCAAGAAAAGAAAAAGATAAAAATGTACAAAAATAGGTATACCCTTTAATAATTTATTGTGAAAAAACTAAACAAACAAATTTTATATGTTTGTACGTACTTGGGTATACGCAAAACATTTCTTTATCCACTGAGAAGAGAAACCACTCCACAAATAGGCACCTCACTCAGTTTTTTGTCATTTACTTTTTCGTTCAGATAACTCGAAAAGCGGTTTAGCATTTCTAAATAAAACTTGAGACCGATCGTATAATTGATGTTAGCCCTACTACGAGTTTTCACATTCCTTTTGTTTTTTCTGATAAACAACTAAATGTTAATTGAATTAATAAAATAGAATTATCACCATCCAATCATCATCAAACTCAACTGGCAAAGTATTTGAAAACTGCTAGCATTTAAAAAAACACTAACATGATGAGGAGAATTATGAAGAGCTTAATTTTGTATGTAAGAGATAATATTCAAATTTATAAATGCGATCAAAAAAATATTCTACTAGTTATCCATATATATAGAATCCATTACGATTCATATTATCTTGTTTAAATCAAAGACATTTGGTGGATACAAAATTTACAAAGCTAGTTCATGAGAAACGGTAGAATGAATGGACATTATTCTAAAGCTACCTCGAGTCCACATGGGTGGAGTCGAAAAATTACTTAATAAATCTATATTTAAAAATTTGAAATATAAATACAAAATATCTATACATTTTATATTTATATTTCAAACATGAATGTATTTTTTGGGACCAAACATTTTTTGTATTTTAATATTAATATAAATTTCAGTATCAATTAAAACAAAAAAATACGATGTATTTCTTAAAGATCATTTACTGTACTCCTGTAAAATGTCAATTGGTAGCAATCATTTAGTAATTTTCTGGGTATAATAGGCTAGCTGTTAGACACAATTATCTACTAAATGATGATATACGTATGAAGCTAAATTAAGACATTACAAAATTTAGTTAACAACCGTCCTCAATAAATTGATCGAAACAATATTAATTATTCATAAAAGAAATATATGTTCGTCATTCTTTAATCGTTAACGATTGTGTTGCTATATCAGTGCTATACAGTGTTAATTATATAGTCTTTTTACATTCATTTAAAGTTTTGGTAGTTTAAAAGATATAATAATTTAAATATAAAACTGATAAATATCAGATTTGGGCGATTTACCCAGTCTGCGTCCATAAAATCTAAATCGCGTCCACTCATGGATCAGTTTGCGTCCACCAACTTATATATAGATTGTAGGGAATATTTTTATTAATAATTATACAGAAAGATTAGATTTTAACCTTTATTTTTTTATGTCTAAATATTTAACAAATTAATAGCATAAAATATTTTTAATAACAAATATATTATCTTATATTGGTCAAAGCCAATGTTTTTTTCGTCGTCTTCATCTACATCTAATATAAGTATGTCATCTTTGTACTATCCATGGTTGGTAAATTTTCTTATCAGAGTCCATATCTACCGTATCTACTGTGACTATAACCGGAAGTGTCTGATCCCTACGTTTTGGAGCAGTTCCTTGAAGTTTTTCTATGTTGTTTTTCTCTATTCGTTTTTAATTTCTTTTTCTTACTGCTTCCTGCTTTTTTTCTCCATCTACCCTTTATGTTCATTTAACTTTCTCGATGCAGACGAAGGTATGGCCGCTGGAGTTCCTTGATTAAATTTTCTTGCTATGTTAAAAATTTTGGCCAACATCAGGTGGCTTTTAAATGAATCAAAGGTTTCTGGATGTGAAATGTCTTGAATAAATAATGAAGATTATTGTAAACTAGGAGGCTTTTTTTATAGGTGAAGTAGATGGTGATAGATCAATTTTATTTGATTGATCAATTTTATTAATTTAGATTCAATCAGTCAATTTTATTATTTAATTTAGAGTCTGCTTTTATTCATTCAGCATCAATGCTGAATGAATAAAAGCAGTCGGAGAGGGTTTTGATAATTGTCGCTTAGTTTTCTCAAGACTTGGTGTAGTATGAGTTGCCATATTATTTAGTGGTAAGATAAGATCTGAAGACACTATTGAACTAAGCTACAGGCAACTGCCAGAGAGGTGTATTGTCGAAAATGATAAATTAGTGGAAAAAAATGTTTATTTATGTCATGAGTTGCAGAGTTATATCTTGATAGACTGTGATTTCATAATTTCTAATTTGTTCAATTAGGAGCCGTTAATAATTTACTTAATTTTTTTTATTATAATTACATCAAGATATCATTGATCGTAGGCATATACAATTTTATTAAATTTAAATAAGCTATTTTAAATTACTTTTATAAATAGATAACAAGAAAACAAAGATGGACGCAATCTGGCCTGTCCTAAATAATAGGTCATAAAATTCGCGTCCACTGCGGACGCAAAATGGAATATTTAAAAATTGTGTGTAGTAGTTCGCGTCCACCTTATTTTAACTGTCAACAATTATAAAACTTAAGTAAATTCTTAATTCTGTTTTTCCTTTCATTATTATTAAGGCCTAGAAACATCTATGTACCCTTAACTTCACATAAAACAATGTAAAATTTACCGTGAGTGGTTCTCCTGCTCACTATTTTTTTACTAACATTTAAGACATTTGCAGTCTTTTGTCCCGTAGCTCAGATAAATTAATTTTTTTTAAAGGGAAGGGTTGCGATCAAGGAAATTTTGTCTATGACTGTGTATCTCCTATATATTGAGGTATTGGCAGAAATTACATTTGGTTTTGTTAGAGCGTTCATGAACTTATTTTCGAGTGTATTTTAAAAGGATAGCCGTCGAATGGACGCGAACTGGGCGATGGATGCGAACAGGCGAAATGACCCTATATCGGAACACTTGTAAAAGCTCTTATTACGTTGTAATTAATAAAGTTGTTGTTTGCAAGTTTTCTTTTTAATATCAGGGGTCTATACTCAATTAAATATTTTAGGGGAGAAATAACATTAAAAAAAAATTATTTCTTCCCAAAATATTTTATAGAGCTTTTAATAACACCAGTAAAAGAAAATTACTTATTATTATGTATTATTTATTAAATTAAGTTTGACAAACTAAATGTATCGTAGTGGTAAAAATAAATTTAGGTATCGCTAAAACAAACAAACAAACTTACACCATAAACATAAAATCCAAATCGAATAAACACTTTGAATTAATCATTCACCGAATCTCAAATTATTTAGTTATGGTAAACAGTTCTATTCACATCACTCGGGTAACAAATCAAGTTTCACTTCACGTATGCAAATGACACCAATGAAAACAGTTTCCACAAATTTCCGGTTACGAGAATAGAAAACGTCATAGTCTCTGCACGTCCGACAACCGCCGATGCCGCGATTCGACTGCCTTAACTGCTCTAAACAGAGGGGAATTGGGAATGGTGGGGAGTGGGACGAAGGGGAAAAAGGGAGACTCCAACTGAGGAGATAACTTTTGATCTTTTTGGTAACGTAAAAGATTTTTAATGACACACTCACATCTGGAGATTTGACAGAAAAAGTGCACGTTGTAAGTGTTAATGCATGTCAAGGGCTTAGTGGAAACGATGTGTTAGAAAAAGCGAAGGTTGCGAGTGACATTTTTAAAAATAGCCCAAATGAAGTTGAGACAAACAGTCGGATTGATTGGCAGTAAAATGTAGCGGTACTACAAAAACGTTTTAGGCGAGATTAAAATCTCCTCAGTCTAATATCGGAGGGAGTGGAGCTGGAATATTGCGTCGTACCTACATTCTTTCGTGTTATTTTCACATCATCGCAGACGTCTCTTGGCAGATATTGCACAAGACCGTTTTTGTCACTGCTTGCACATGTCAGGGGTAGCACAAAAGGCTAAGGAACAGAGCAGGTACAAAGCAACCCAACCCGCTTCAAGTTACAACGGATCCATAGATTAATGACGGGAATATTGTGGAGTTAAGAACCCAACAATTTACAACTGCATTGTACTATACGTGTAACAAAAGGGCACAAAGGACTGGAAAGGCTTCTGTTATTAACGTATCGTTTATCGGTTCTTTGATTCTCTCACTTTTAAGTAATTCGAAAATCATTATATTTTATTATTTTTTATACGTAGTTCTGCACTACAGATGTTTAGTAGGCGTAATTTTTAGAGTATCAAATAAATATGTTATTATTATAGTTGTAAAGTAGTATAATAATGTTTTGTAAATGCTTAAGGATATTTTTTGTTCAATTTATTTAAATTACATATGCAAGTTTTTTCTTTGTTCCACTTACATAATCGTCTTAACTTGTGTTGGCAATAAAACGTCAAGTGTAATCCTATTATAATATAGTATTGTGAAGAAACATAAGCTTAAGATGACATAATAGAAATTTTAAATTATATTTCTTACAAACAAACAAGAACAATACTATATTAATACTAAAAGGTATAAACTTATAAAAAAAATAAAATCCTACACCTCTACAACAAAGTCTCTGCAGAACCGAGTAAGACAGTCAAACAGTAGTTTAGTATTAAGTTATAGTCAAGGGCGGTAATGAGTAATGGTCGAGAGTTCATTACTCAGCCGCTCCGCAGTTACTCGTCATCTGTCAGCGCTGTCTCTTAGCGGCGTCGTTCAAACTATACGTTCCTTCACTTATCTAGTGTGAAATACTAAGATAACGGTTCTTGTTGTTTGTCTTGTGTGAGAGAAAGTATGATGGTTATTTCAACCAATTATAAAGTTAAATTAATGCTTATAATTAAAAATATATTCAGACAAACGGATTTTATTGCTAACAAGTGAACCCTTTGATACTGTTTTTGTAACCTCCGGGTGGTGTTTTTTACACTCGTAACTACCTTACTTATGATTTTAACAGTCGGTTGTTACTCAGCAGTCAGTGGCGTAGCGTGAGTGTCGGCTGCCCGGGGCGGAAGACAATTTTGCCGCCCTCTTATTTAGGTATTTTATTTTAATGTATACTATGCATTACATACATTAATTATAGAGAACTTTTCGGAGAGAACAGTCATCATTATTTTGTATTATACAGGCTAGATTTTAAATAAAAAACAGTTTATCTAAGTTTTACAATCACGTTTATTAATACAAAAATTCTTTTACTTTAACCAATTAGATACATTGATTTAACTTAGGTACCTATCACTTAAGATTAGGTACACCTTGAGGATCGACAAGATTAAATAAAATCAATTTTTATTTAGAACTAGAACGATACTATTATATAACATTTTTATTTTTATTGAAAAGTAATATGAGTATTTCTTAAAAAAACAAAACAAAACTTCCGTCTTTAATTAAAAATTTATACGTCTACTTTTTTTAAGAGCAAAGTCTTTTATTGCACCGTCAATGTCTATCGCATCACACACCTCTTGCTCAATAGACAAAATAGCCAAATTAGTTAGTCTTAGAGTACTCATTGTCAATTTTAAATAATTTTTAATCAATTTCAATTTTGAAAAACTTCTCTCACAGCTGGCATTGCTTATAGCAACTGTGAAAAATATTCGGAACATTATTAAAATATTGGGCAGAGTATCTTCCAGCTTGGATTTAACAATAAATTTAAATAACTCAAGTGAGTCTGCATTAATCAATTCATTTTCGTTGCCTGTAGCAACAACGAAAGTCCGCAGTCGAAGTCTTTCCAGCTTGAAATCCTGCTCGTCAATTTCGTCAGATGCGTAGTCTAGATTACATTCAGTATTGTCTGGATCTAATAATATAGCCGGTGTTGGATAAGCAAACTTATCCGTTAAATTCTGTAGCTGTTGAAAACGCTCACGAATTTCTGCAATAACTCTATCTAACGAAGAAAACAGCTTTCGTCTCAACTCATTTTCACAAGACAAGTTAGCATCTCTAGTTCCGTCATCAAAAATATGCTTTCTTGTTATGCGCCTCCAAGGTTTTATGGAAATTCCAAGTTCTTCACACATATTTTTTGCATAACCTACAGCGCCATTTGCCCATTCCTCTCTTTTCTCTGTCAATATCATCTGCAAAGCATTTACTTTCTGAGCGCACAATCTTATGTCAAGTCCCCTTGTTTGTAAATATTTTTGTGCATCATTCACTTCATGTAGCACCGGTTGCCACAGGCCCAAAAAACAAAGAAAGGAAAATGACTGCATCGAAACTAGTAAAGTACCTGCATCTGTCCTAGTGTTTAAGCTTTCACCTGCCTCCGTCAGTTCTTCCAAAGTGACGAGAATATCTTTGTAATGATGCCATGTCACATTTACGGCATCGCCTCTTGCACTCCACCGCGTGTCTTGAACCCTTTTTAAGCTTTTGCCTGTAGCTGTTATCAGAACTTCCCAACGATGTGTCGATGAGGAAAAAAAAGAATAGCAACGTTCTAAAGTGCCGAAAAAAGTTAGTGAATCCACCTCAACTGAGGCAGCGTGTAAACAAACTAGGTTTAACGAATGATTTGAGCAAGGTACGAATTCAGCTTTAGGGTTTATTTCTCGAATTCTTTGCTGAACTCCTGAATACTTTCCAGCCATAACAGCAGCATTATCATATGCTTGGCCTCTACAGTTGCTTATATCTAGGCCATCAGCTTGAATTTTGTCCAAAATCATCTTTGAAATTCCTTCAGCAGTTTTGTCTTTAGTTTCAATGAAATCTATAAAAGATTCCATTACTTTTACTTCCTGATTTTCAATTACTACGTATCTTAATACCTGACTTGTTTGATCTTTATGAGAAAGATCTGGAGTGCTGTCGAATATAATTGAATAATACTTAGCCTTTTTTATTTGTCCGATGATATGTTGGCGAACTTTATTTCCCAAAATGGCAATAAATTCGTTTTGTATTTGTGGTGACATGTAAGAGATTGAAATTATGCCAGATATTTTAGACCTTACAAGATGTTCACGAAGTACAGGATCGTATTTTGCAATTAAATTAACCAATTCTAAAAAGTTTCCTCTATTGGTACCGGTGTCGTTTTCTATATGTCCACGTAAAGCCAAATTTTGTTTGGCAAGGAATCTTATAATATCAAACATTCTGATAAGAATTTCCTGCCATTTCTTTATTTCTTTTGCCACTATGTCTTGCTCTTTTTTGTCAATAGTCTGTAATTTTTGAAGTCTGCTCTCCAACTCCTTCCATTTGCAATAATTTTGGATGTGTAGTGCACTTGATTCGTGACTTGAAACCTTAGGATTTAATTTCCACCAAATATTAAATCCATCAGATGAGCAAAATTTAGATCCATTCGGTGTACTTACGTTCTCAAATAAACGACAACAAAAGCAAAATAATGATGATTTAGCTGGAGAATAAGCCATCCAAGTACGTAAAACTTTTTCGCCGTTAGTCAATGTACGATAAAACCAATCCTTAGTAAGCCTTCTTGTCTCTCCTTTTGATTTTAAAGAGCACGAATCTGAGCGTGTTACTGTTGACATTTCAGCGAAATTAGTATCAATATGCTGAACAATTTCCTGTCCTTCAATATGTGTTCAGGCCATTTTCCAATATCGTCGAAATTTTCCTTTCGTCTTTGGTACTGAATAGCAGACAATGATGATGTTGTATCAATCTCTGTTTCGGAACTATGCATGTCCATGTCTGAACATACAGATGGAGACACTAATGCAGTGGATGTTGTTGGAATTTGATCTTTAGGAACAATGTCAAGTTCTTGTATTTTTTCAGCTTGTTCTGGGTTTAAAGGCCCAGTTGTCTGTGATGAATTTAAGCCTAACGAGGAATCTGACGTGTCAGGAACAACACTTTTCACATATTTAAGTAAAGCTCCTTCATTTGCTCTAATATTTTCCAACTTAGCTCTTCTCTTATTACGGTAAGAAGCCCCACTTTCTTTTACTCTTTTCATTTTTGATGCTAAAATCAAAAAAATATTAAATGAGAAAAGTACAAGTTAGTGTTGTAAACAAAATTATCGAACATTTCAAAAGAAGTACCTAGGATATTAAAAAAAAACCTTGCTTTACTGAAATTTTCCGTTTTTAGGGTTTTGTACCCAAAAGGAAAAAAAATGAGCCTTTATCTATCTTTACTTTTATTAAATCATTTCATTGACCGTCTGTCTGTCAAGACCTTTTTTCATAGGAACGAGTACTTACTTACACATATTAAATTGAAATTTATATCACAGTTTCCAATCAAGATCCCTTTGAAATGTGAAAATACTTTTATGCACTTCGGCGTTTCTTTTTTATTTTAATAAATTAAAGTTTTAAGTTTGAACAACATATCAGATAGTCCAACATACAATTAGATAAATATAATATTTAATACTCACTCAGTTGAAAGTTGTTCAATAATTTCACAACCACTACACGCACTTATTTGCACAAAAATCACAATTTGGAAAGCGTAACATAATTAAAATACGAGACAATGTGAATTGGACAACTGACGATCCATCAATAAAACTTTCTTTGAATTGTCAAACTTTGTCAAAGCACGTAATTCCCCGTACCTTAAAGGGGCTTTCTCGTACGTGTGATAAACTATATTGAACTTAATATATATGTAATAGAAGTCATTCTCGCTGATTGTTAGTCATAAACGGGGAATTCCCACAAGTCAGTATAGACATTGTTGCCAGTCGCTACAAAATATCATTCAAAGAAAAGGAATTCCCCGAATTCGTCACAAAATAAGTAATGAAAAATTCCGCGCTCCTTTCAATCGGTCCAAATTTGTAGTTACGATAAAAATATATATTTTTTATTTATTGTTAAATTTTGCCGCCCCCTATAAAGTGCCGCCCGGGGCGGGCCGCCCCCGCCGCCCCCACTACGCTACGCCACTGACTCAGCTGCACACCATCTGCGTGCACCCGTTGAGATTGCAATCTTGGATTTGGCCTCAAGGAATTTATCACCTTCATACAGATAGTTAATTTTCATCACTGGTTCTGGTAAGGAAATCTTTTATTAACCGCGTTCTGAAAGGTATAAAATTAAAATATATTATGTAATTGTTATGAAATTAATTACTACATAATATATATTTTTTATGTTTTTTAACCGTTAACGTAATTGCTAAATTATCAGAACATTTCTTTTTTTTTTTTTTTTTTTGTTTGTCTATACTGTTAGCCCTGTTGGCTATTACAGCGTCACCGGGGGAGCGGGTCACCCTTAACAAGGGGGGGCCAGATGGGCCCCCATGGGGAACGACGTCCCGAGGGCGTCTCAGATTGAGACACGGACCTCGGCTCGGGGCGTCGTTAGTCAGGAGGGAAGCTAAGGAAATTTGGACACTAGCGTCCTCCGACGGCAGAACGCCGGAGCAACGGAGCACTTACTCAGTTGGGACCTCGTCTATACCGGTACAGACGGTGTGTGTCTGTGTGTTGTGTGGTGTCACTTATGCCTACGCGTACACGTTATTACCTACTGTGAACGCGTCGTCGGGGTCAACGAGTACAGACTTGGGTCTTCTTTTTCTGACTAAAGTAGTCTTACGAGGTCTATACTCTGCGGCGTCAGCCACCAGTGGGTTCGGGTGTCGCTCAGCACGTTCAAAGTACTTTTGGGAAAGCCCCTTGAAGTACTGAGCGATGGTCGGAAGGTCTAAATCTCTATGGAGATCGATGTTGCGTACGAACCACGGCGCCCCGGTTGCAATCCGTGTAAATCTCGGGACTCGCATAGGACATGACGGAACGTATGCAAGCTTTGTAAAGTGTCACCTTATTGCGAAGGGACATTTTACTCCGCTTGCCTAACAGCGGATATAAACGACCTAATATGTAGGCCGCTCTGCTACGAACGGTCCTAATATGCGCAGTGAATACTAACTTTCTATCTAACGTTACTCCTAGGTATTTTGCCTCGTCTTTCCAAGGTATCGGTTTATCAAAGAGTTTGATTCGCGGGAGGATCCTTGGGGGGCCCCGTTCGAAGAGCACCGAAACGCTCTTCTCAGGGTTTACCTCGATCCGCCATTTCCGCAGCCAACTCTCGAGGGAGTCGACTGCGGATTGGAGACGTTGGTATATCTCCCAGTGATCCTTAGAGGACGTGTAAAGCGCGGTATCGTCCGCGTACATGGCAAGGTGCACTTTAGATCGCGGTCTAGGAATATCGCTATCGTAGATGGAGTAGAGGATGGGCGAGAGAACTGAACCCTGGGGAACACCCGCCCTGATGGGGCGGGGGGTTGACAAAACGCCTTCCACTCTGTAGCGAAAGGAGCGATTCGACAGGTAGTCCCGTATGATGAGTACGAGTCTGTCCGACACCTTGAACTGGTATAACTTGTACACCAGTCCATTGTGCCAGACCCTGTCGAACGCCTTAGCTACATCGAGGAAGAGCGCTCCTGTCCTATGCTTCTTGACCCTCACAGTGGCCCCTATCAGTATGTGCTCCGTGAGGCGTTGCACCTGATGGGAACATGAATGGTTGGCTCTAAAGCCGAACTGCTCATTTGGGATGATTTTGAGTCTCTCGACTTCCGATCTAAGTCGACAGAGGATGATTCTCTCATATACTTTCCCTAAGGAACTAAGAAGACTAATGGGACGGTAACTACTAGGCAGATGCCGGGGTTTGCCCGGCTTATGGAACCCTATCACTATGGCCTCTTTCCACTGGGCCGGAAATGAGCAACCGGCCAGTAGAGCGTTAAAAATGGTAACCAATAGGTAAATTAAAGGAGGCGGAAGAAGCTTTATCACTTTGTTAGTGATCCTATCGGGACCTGGCGATTTCTTGGCGTGAAGCGCCCTAACTATGGACGTCACCTCGTCTAGGTTCGTTTCCTTGATTGGCAGACCGACCGGTGACTGAGAACACATTATATTGACCGATTTGTCGACTATTTCGACATGATCGCGATCAACCGATTGAGCAGACACACGGCACTGGCTCTCTAGACTGTCGGCTAAGCACTCATCTTTGTCAGGGTCGTCAAACGCGATGGCGGAGTTAGGTCCAACCAAGGGAGGCATATCTGAGACAGTGTCCGCCTTCAACGCTCTCTGTAACCGCCAGAATGCCTGGTGTGTTGGAGAGAGCGTCGCAAGCGTCCTATCCCAGCCGCTATCTCTGAAGTCGTCGAGAGCTTGTCTCGACTTTCTCTGGAGACGGCGCAGCCTCCGTCGGTTGTCTTCTGTCGGGTATCGGTCGTGGGCTCTAATCGCAGCGTTTTTACGGGTGATGAGAAGTCTAATGTCCGGAGGGAGTGCTCGGTAACCCTCGAAGTTCACTCGGACCTCCCTCGAGGACTTTCCTATGCTGTGTACCAAATGTTCTGTCAAGTTAGTCGCTGCTGAAACAGCGTCCTCGACCGATGTAAGCTGGTCAGGAATTTTGTCGAGGTGCGCTGATACGGGGGAATGGAGTTGCTCTCGAAGCTTCATCCAGTTAATAATTGTTTTTGTCGCGGGTTCCCTAAGGGGGGGAGGTCCTAGCTGAAATAAGACCGGTCGATGGTCAGAGTCTAGCTCGGATAGAGTCTCGATAGAACGTAACTGCAGTGTCACGCTCTTCAAGAGTACTATGTCGAGCACGTCGGGTCTGTCATGTCGGAAGTCTGTGTCGCAGTATCGCGTGGGACTCAAAGGCGCGGTGATCTCGAAGTCGAGACCAGCCTTGTAACTTAGCCTATCAAGGAGATTTCCTCTACTGTTTGCGACAGTGGAGTTCCAGCGGGGATGTTTGCACTTTAGGTCGCCGGCCAGAATGGTTGCGTTACCTAATTGGAGTAAGGACTTAAGGTCCCTCTCAACTAAGGCTTTATTGGGAGAGAGATAGACGGATGCTAGTACGATCGACTGATGGCCGGTCATACCCACCTGACATAATGACGCTTCTACGTTAACTAGTTGGGGCGGATCGAGCGGAGTGCAATGAAGAGACCTTCTGTAGTAGATGATGGTTCCCCCCTTCGCGGTTGCCCTATCGTTCCTAACGAGACGGTAATTCGCGATGCGCGGATCACGATTACACGGCTTCAGAAAGGTCTCTTGTACTAACAGGACGTCTATCTGGTGCGTGACCACGAAGTCGCGCACTAGATCTATCTGCTTAAGTAGCCCATTCGCGTTGAATGTAGCGACAGTCAGAGAGCGAGGTTTTACCCTTCCACGCGATGTCATCATGTTGACATCGTGTGTTCGTATATCGATTTGATTAGGACGGCGTGCTTGAGGAGCACGTCCATCCTCGCGGGAGGCTTCCGCGCTGAATCCCTCATTTCGTTCGAAAAGACTAGGAGCTCTTCGATGTCTATTACGCCGAAGAGGCTCGTGACGCATGCGAGCGAACTCGCAACTCCGTCGGTGGAGTTACGAACCGGCGGCGGCGGTATCGACTGGGGGACGGGCTGTGGGATAATCCTCGGAGGCTTCACCCAAGCGTTCGCGACCGCGTTCGCGGGTGCCTGAGGGGCCTGGGATGCCTGAGGGGCCGCGGGCCTCCTAGGGGCTAGAGGAGCCCATGGAGGCTGGACGAACCGAGGAGGATGCCTTGCCGGCTGTGTCCTGCGCGGCGCTTTGGGGCACCCGCGATAATTCGCGGGATGGCCCTTCTGTCCGCACAGGACGCAGCTGGGAGGATCCTCAGGGACCGGTCCCTTCCGCGAGCAGTCGGCTGTCGCGTGGTCGTCCAGGCACTTGACGCACCTTGGACGCGCGTGACAAAAACGTTGGGAATGCCCATAGAGCTGGCAGCGATGACACTGACCAGGAAAACCGCGACCGCGTGGAGGTTCGACCCTAAGGCCGGAGAGTTGGCAGACTGCCTTAACGTTAAAAATTTGCTTTCCTTCCGGGGAAAGCTCGAGATGGACGAGAACGAGATCGAACGGGACCCTAGTGGTCGCTCGGTACATGCGGTGCACCGAGATGACGGGGAACGATTGGGACTTAAGGTCCTCGAAAATCCGCTCAGTAGTGAGCTCCACGGGGAGCCCTCGGATGACCACCGTTAAGCGGCGTTCATCCTCTAGCGCGTAAGTGTGGTATCCGTAACCACGTTCGCGGAGTAGACGAGACAGACCACGGTGGTCCGACGAAGACGCGGTTTGAACGCGGATACCGTCGGCGGTATTTCGGGCGGACGTGAAATGGAGCTTGTGTTCCGTCATAAGTGCGGACAAAGTGTCCCACTTAGACTTGTCCCTTATGTAAAGCGGCGGCGGCGCGGGGGACTTCCGTGGCGCTAAAGGCGCAGGCGCTGAAGGCGCCTCCGCGGGCGCTGAAGGCGCGGACGACGGCGACGCGGACGCGGGCGCTTCGGGCGCGATCGGCGAGCGTTCGCGAGTCGGGCCCGGGCCCGAAGAACGGTTGGGCGACGCGGGTTTGCTACTAGCGGGTTTTGAGGCCCGTTTTCGCGGGACGTTCGAGGAGAGCGTTTTCGTCGCCTTCCTCTTGGCCGATTTGGTCTGCACGGTCGTGAAACCGTCGTCCTCGTCAGCGTCCGAGGAAGGGGACGAACTCCCCGACTCGGAATCCGAGGCCGTCTGCTCCGTAGGAGTAGCGGCCTCGACCTCCATGTCGGAGGTGCTCTCGGTCGCGATCGCGGCGCGCGAGGTCGAGGGCGGAGACTCGATGCCTAACAAGACAGAGTACTGCAGGCATAATTCAGGCGCAATTCCGTGGACCCAACCAAAGAACTGCGACTTGGACAGATCTTCGGGTTCCGCCGCGGATTTGGGGTCCATGGTGGAGCTCGGAGATATGAGCCGTCCTCCCTGCGTGAGCAGGGAGGCGAGTGCCTAACGTGAACCCTATCGAATCTCTGTCAGTAGGTGACAGAGGTGTGCCTAATACCCTAACGACTGTGTACTTACACGACGCAGGCTATTACGACGAAGTCTTTGAATTGCGTTTCGTACCCTAACTAGGGCGACGTCGGACTTGTTGGACCCCTATGCAGGCTCGCCGGCCCGCAGGTGTGCTTGCGGCGATGACTCACGCACAAACACAATCACACCGCTGGCTTGCACACAATGGAGGTCGTTATCTTGACCGGCGCAGGTGTACGAACGATCGGTGCAGGTGGTCGGCACAGGTGGCTGGGCGGTCAGCGTGCGGCCCAGGTAGGTGGCGCGAATAGGCGGAGCAGGTAAAAGGGACATGTGTCCCGGTCGATTGCTCAACGGTGAATGTACCAGAACATTTCTCATTACTTACTATACAATTTGATTACTGGGTAATTTATTGGATGTATTAAAAATAAGTAATATGCGAACGCGATTGAGCGATGTATCTCATATAAATTCCCTCTCGTTTTTAACCGTAAAATATTCGGAGAAAATTAAAGGACTCCTCCTTGATTGCTTCCCGTCTTCTCACAGCGTACTGATTAATCCATACAAATTGTAGGCTTAACCACTCTTCTGATTGCCTTGACCACAGTGCTTAGAAATTTTATATAAACAAAGTACATATTCAAGACAAAGTTTTCATTTGGGCAGGAAAGGTATGAGAAGGAAATGCAAATTACATATTTTAAATTTGAAGGTTTGTAAGTTACAATATATTTCATATTCTTGTTTACCTTGACTAAAACATTAATTCTCCTGTCAAGGTATCTCCATAACTTTTGTATGCAAGCATCGTTCTATCTATCCGTCCGTAGCGTGTCAATGCAACGTATCTATCAGGAATGTTCGTTCAATACATTGGTCCTTTATGGCCAATTTGCGACATTGTAAGAACTCTGAATCTTTAGATAACATTTTATTGTATTCTATAAGTATATTTTATAAAAGCGAGTTTCTTGTATCGAATCATGTTTGGCAATTGGCTTGTATATCACTATATTTTCAAGACCAAAGATTTTGTATCATTTGTCATGCTATTAAGTAAATTTACTAACGATAACTAACTAAACTATATTTTTCCAAAAATGCTTTTACTTTATCATTTTTAAACATTTAAACTAACTCCCACAAAGTCTGTAAAAATTTTGAAGTAATTTTAGATATATATCTTAATGTGTAACACTATAATAACTTCAAATAAAACTTTTTATCACGTTTGAGCAACAATTTCCGTAACTAAAAAGTTTTTTTAAAAACTTCATATTGTAGATATCTGAAATCACAAACAGCTAACGGTTAACACATTCGCTGCGACATCATAATTAAAAAACTTTCAGCTAGTGCATTAGGGATCTAAAAGATCTCGAAACTAATTTATCCCCGGGTGCGTTGGGGACCTAATCAGTCCCCTAAAAGTACAATTCTGAAAATAATTTATATCTTCAACAAAAACAATGACATATACTTAAAAATTTCGTGGGTCAAAGATAGTCTACTGTTCTATATTTTGCTAGGTTCGCACGCAGTTATGACAAAAGAATATGCCACAAATACAAATCAAAAATTAGACATCGATTGTATCTCGTTCCGCAACCAGAGATAGACCAATATGTGAAGTGACTAGTGATGGGAATAAAATAAAATGTCATTTGTCGATAGAAAAAGTTTAATTTACGAAGTAGTTATTTATTATAAACTACGGAAAATGTTTGTCATTAAAGCAAGCATATCGACTTTTCGCATTGTGAGCAAATCGTAATGATTTTTTTTTATTTTATTTTTTATATATGACACACCTGTGCGGCCAATATGGTATAAGATATTCTGCACAATAATAAAGATCTAGCTGCTCGCCACAAAATGTTTTTTAGAAGCTTCAGAGCTGTTTACTGTGCGTCGTAATTTTTCATAACAACCCACGCAACGTCTTTTTTTTTGTTTCCTCGTTGGAAAACATGATCAACACATCTTCCTTCAGGATTTTTTTTTGAAGTGAAACTTCTTTAGAATCGTTGTGATTTCAAACCTGATGCAACGGAAAAAACGACAGGTAAGAGACACAAATACAAAAATGTGTAGAATGAAGCCGGTAAAGAATGAGACAGAAATATACACACTATTTTATATTATCGGTTTCTCCTCTTTGTTTTCGTATAGCTTCATCTCTTTTACACCATGTTGCTATGGAAATACTAAATAATCAAAATGACAAGTATGTGGATTACAAAACACAATTTACATTAACCAAAAATAAAATTATCGGATTAGAGTTTTATAATTAAATAATGAATTGTAATTACATACTGGACAATACGATTTTATGGACTTGCTATTGAAACTAATAAATAAATTCAAGATTATAACATGAAGAAGAAATTATGAAATATAATTTATAATATTTTTAAAATACATTGATTGTCTGAAATAGAAGAAATAAGAATGAAAAGAAATAAGAGTTTTGGCTGAGAAATGGAGCATTGGGGTCCTGATCTTTACAAGTTCTGTTTTGCTATACCTAGGACGAACAAAAACTCGAAACAGCAGAAACAATTATGAAGAATAATTTTATTTGTGATATAGTGACGATCCAACATGTTAAGAAGTCTAAAGTTATTATTTTTAAAGTGAATTGTGTACATTTGTCTGTTTTTTTGTGGTACTTATGTGTTTCTTTTATGAGAATATTATACGTCAGAAACAGTCGATTTACTTCTTACGTTTTAATTAATTAATATTAATGAAAATTATGACGTTTTTCTGTTACGCGCCATCTTTATTTCTAAGTCACATTTGTCCGTTACGAGCCATATTTGAAATGAAACTTTTTTTATCGACGGATGGGAGAAATTTTATAGCAATGTCAAAAAATTGTAACGTTTTTCTGTTACGCGCCATCTTTATTTTTGCTTAAACTTTATCTAATTTTACTTAATTAGCTATTCCTGTAAAGTTGTAATTAGTGAATCATTTTTCAAAAAAATATGTCATAAAGAAGTTTCACTTCTTACATGTGTACACTAATACACACACACATATTTTTTTTTATTTTACTGGATAATGCCGCGGTATTAACCGGCGATAATGTTTTCTTTCTTAGAATGCTCACCAAAATTAATTGACTTTTTATACTTTTTTTTTTTTCAAAGTAACTCATTGTTTTTAACAACAATTAAAACAATTTAAAATATAAACACGTCGATATATTTACGCGAGTGCTATTTTTGAAACGTGAGCGCGTCTCCACACATCGATACTTGAACAACACTAAAACGACACGCAGCGCCTGCGCCGCCTACCTACGTATGATTCCACGAGTAATAAAATATCCCCTAACGCAAGTAATGAAAAAAATTATAGTACTGTTCGTTAGGGACCTAATCCATCCCTATTTTTTTTTATTATGTCTATGAACTCACCTTCAAGTAGGATACAAATGTGTATATTTGTCTTGCTCATACATAAAGAACTTTACAAGTTAGAGCCCCCCGCAAGGAGTGAAACAACAGCATTTCAGTCCACGCACAATACGAAAGTCCCGCAAGAGATCTAATAGACCTCGTAACGCAGCGAACGTGTTAAGAAGCTTCAAGTCGTGACTGTTGTGATGCAATGCTATTGAAATGTCTGTTAAATTAAAATATTAGGAATCCGTAAAAGCGTAAGTAAGTAAGCGTGAGTAATATTGTTTGTTAAATGGCTGGCTCACGACTATTTTAATAGTTTTTGATATTTCTTGCGTTATCAAGGTCTGATTTAGTTGTGCTCTTTGCATTTAAGCGGGATAAGGTTTATTGTTTAACTTAATATTAACTTATGTTAAAAGTAAAATCATGTTGTTCCTTTAGTAATATTTTGTATGATTTTTGTAATTTGAAATTGGCAGTTTTAATATCGCTAGACAACTAATACTCCTTTCCTGATTCATATTCATTGAGTATTATTCTATTATATTCAGTGACGATGTTGACAACATCCAAAGTTTCAAATTGCTTCTCTCCGGAGCCAATCGAGTAAACATTGAGAATTTGCGCCTCCCTTGCTTTCAATATTGTCCCTAAAAACTGGTATATTAGCAATGCAACGTGTATTTAAGTTCTACATAATATATACATAATACTTAGAATATAAATTACAATGCAACATAATTATATATTTCTCTAATTTTCTATGTATGATTTGAAATATTAAAAAAAATAAAAAGGCAAATCATCTTAAGATTTTTATTAGTTTATTGATAGAAATATCAATAAACTATTATAATATACTACATGTTAAACAAAAGACAAAAAACAATTAGCTCGAAAGTCGCATTGAGGCATTTATCATAAATTTCCTTCAAACGTAATATTCCCAAATTCAAATTCAAAGTCACAACAATATTGATGAAACGAGAGGCATTGAAACTCGCTTAGGCTAGACCAAGTTTGTTGGTCACAACCGATTCGCTTTTAATTATTGCTCCTGAATGTTCTGCTGATTTTCAAGTATTTCAGAATATCTTATATTTTAAGTGACTCTGTCGATAATATCTTGAGAATCCATTAGGCCCTTTGAGGGTCTTTTTTGTCGCCTATCTGTCCTTTGTTAAAAAAGTGATCTTTCTTTACGGTTATGCTTTTCCGTTTGCAGTTTAATTTTAGAGTATCCTAAAAAAATATAAACATAACGAGTAGAAACTTTGTATAAGTAGGTATTGTGTTTTGACATCTTTAGGTAATATTGCTATATACATTAACACTTGAATAAGTTTTTGCTTGATCAAATAACTTTCAAATATCAAAATAGATAAAGTCCATATAATAATACTTTTTATATAATATGTAAACTACAAGTAGATTGAGTTATATTGATAATAATTGCTTGCAGATTATTTATGTTAAAAGCGCTTGCTATCTATAATCTTCACGCTTCTTTCCAGTTAAGTAATGACAAAAACACCTTTTGAAAACACTTCAATTTTTTGTCATTTACGAGAGACGAATAGCTTCGAAGATGTGTGGAGATTTGGATGTAAAAAATCCTTTATTTATCATAGTTAGAAAACCCTAAAAACTCTCTTAAAATAGGTTAATAAGTATGGAAATTAAATATTTAAACCGTTCAAGTTCAAGTTTCCGATAACTAAAAAATAGAAAGAGTTTTGCATTTTGTGTTTGTGACATAAATAAATAATTACGAATATATTTCATAACTCGATTTTAATAAACACGTCATCAAAATATTTCAGATCCCAAGTTTAAAGACAGAGGTGACAAGAATAATATTAGCTCCGACGTATTGCAGTTTTATGTGACTAATAAATTGGGGAACTGTCTTCTGTGGTTATTATTCTGTATTTATTTGAATCTGATACTCGAAAATATTACGATTCCAGAGGTTTATTAGCTTCAATAATAGTGAAAATACATAGAGAGAGAAAAATATTTTTTTTTTATTGAAAAAGAGATGGAAATTTATGTCTCTTTAATTGTATTCAAATAATCACTACTTATGTTTTTTGAGACTCTTAAAAAATATTTTCCCTGGAAAGCACAAAGTTTCGTATGTAAAATCTAATTGTATCATCATAGTCATCAAAGATTGATGAAAGAAAATGTATGAACGCATCCTTAAAGTTTCAAAGACGTGGCGACGTTCTCCGTTTGAATAGTAAATGCCGGCCGGCGCGGCGGCTCGTGTGCTACCGGTGAGGTCTTTGTCTTTTTTTTTTGTCTAGCGCCTGAGGCCCAACAATTTTGGATCCACACCCTACCACTACATTACCCAAGGTAGAACTTTATTCTTAGAGACCAGCAGGATTTGCGCATTCGCTTCTTAAATGCCTATTAGAAAATATTCCAATGCGTGATCAATGATATGACAAATACGAATTTGTAATGGTATATTAAAAATAAAACTGATACTTAAATTTCCCTTAATATTTCCTTTAATGTTTGTTGAAGAGAAATAATTTATTCATCAACCGTATACTATATATATATATATATAGAACCATTTAAAATTTAATTTCACTCTTGAATTGTTGTTATTCGATCTAGAAGTGACATTTGCATGTCCGACTCATGACTTGATGTTCGTAACCGCTGTAAATGGATTATTTGTTCTGTTATGAACGATAATGGTAAGTGGTTTAATAAACTGCTAACAATGCAAAACTTGATGCACTAGAACAATAATGTTCTTTTTGAACGAAGCATTTCAATTATTTATTGTGTTTTAATCGAATTTTATAAAAATATTGTTGTGACAAAAAAAGATAAACCAAACGAAAAATATTTATAAATATATGCAAACTTGAATTTTACTTTTAGGCTCTATTTCATTAGCAGAACTTAGTTATAACAATTTACGATAGAAACGTATTTATTTTCAGTTTGACCTATTTTACTATCAGATTGCAGTTGCAGTCACGCAGGTCTGCCTTTGGGCACCGATTTTGCGAATGAGTCGAAAGCGATCAAAACCAAGATACCACCATTGTTTGGGTTTTATTTAGACATATTTAAAGAAGGCTTAAATCAGGTAACCATACAACACCACCATAATGCTCAGACACTTTGCGTCAGCACTGAAATCATAAGGGAATGTATAAAATTCAATTTTAACATAAGCTTGTAAAGTCAGGATAATGACCGTGTCTGAGCGAAACGGCAAACACTTCCATCATTAATATAAAATATACAAGAATCAAAGTACGCGTAGTAATCAACTGCTAATTATAAGTTTCATACCAGATCCGACGCTTTATGTAAACTTGAAGCTTTTAACCGTTAAGAAAAAACGGAGCGTGTAAAATTAATATGTACAAAGTGTAAAATAAGGATGAAAGTAGCGTCTATAATTACGATGCGAATGATATTGTTTCACTGTATATTTCTATGGTGTGCTCGTAAACCGTCACTCTGCAGGACGGCTAAAGGCTCATGGAGCGTCAAAGATTAATGGTATTAATATTTTACCGCTTGTATCTCTTGCGATTTTGTTTATATGAGGCGGAATGATGGAATGGAACTGTTATATACTTGCCTTGTATATAATAATTCCTAACGTGCCTAATATATTCATCTAGTCAGCCCTTTTGATTTCTCATAGTATTTTTATTAAGATAATAGTTCAGTTCGAATCCATGTTCCGCGCGTGACACTTCCTCTTTTAATTAAGTCTTTATATTGTATTCAATTCAAATAAAGTGTTTTGTGAATTAAATATTGTTTTTTAAAAAGGGCTTTCTCCGAAACCTTATAGCAATTTGGTGGCAGCGGTGGGATACCAATGGTGAAGGTATCCTTGGGACGTCTCCGTTGAAATTCTTAAATAAAGTGATTATCAAAGTTATCGCGAGTGTCAAAAGTGCTATAATAATAATAATAATAACTTCTTGGTAATTGCCACGAGTTGTCACGTTTTTAATGGTCAATTTTTGGTAAAAATATTTAATAACAAAAATCAAGTTTTTACAATATTAAAACTAATTAATTCAGAAATGCAACATGAAAAATAAAAAGAAAAAACCAAACCAAACAAAAATGTTACCAAAAAGAACAAACAAAAATAAGTAAAAATAAGAGAACTGTGACAATTGGCACTCGATGATCCGATGATAACCAGGAGTAAAAACGTCAACGCACGCCAACCACCGCAGCCCGTCGCACCGAGCAGCTCCACGACATCAGAGGAGGAGTACGCAACTCCTCCTGAGGAAATCGTGTCGAGCAGTGACGACGAGCTGCCGCCTCCAGCGCCGCGCCGAGCACCAGCGCCGCGCCGTGGGAGGCCACCGCTGCCGCGCTGGGGGTCTACTGGGGCATCCGCCCCGCGTTCGGCCCCCGCCGTCGGTGGTGCAGTGCGCCGCATGAAATGGACGCAAAATATGAACGAAAATGTCATGCGAGCGTACTATAGGGCGACAGAGGGTGGCACTAACCTCACTGCGTGGCGAACCCGTTTGCTGTCTTTGTTTCAGGCCCTTGAACCAGAGTTGACCGTTTCGGCCCAACGACTATCGGATCAGGTGCGGTTTATTCAACGTAATCGTGCGTTGGATGACTCCGCACTTGACCGGCTTCGCTCCGAGGTGACAGTCTCTGCATCCACCACCGAAAGCATCCATTCGCGAGCCCAGTTATCGTCCGCTCCTTCGGTGGCAGGGTTAGTGGTTGGAGATGCTGATGTGGGGGGCGTTGAGATTACAACCGTAAGTACCCAAGATAATGAGCAATTAAGGAGTACTTTGGAGGATGCGATTTTGGAATTTAAAGACATACCAGCCCGCGACAGGCCACGGTTACCCCGTTTTCCCACGCATAGACGTAATATGTCGCTAGTAATGGCTCTAGACTGCATGCTAGACTCTTATCTTCGTTCTAGCAATAGTCTCACTGATACCCATTCAATTCTTTATTGTGCAGCTGTTGGAGCGTGCCGCTCCGCCCGTGTCAGATTTCCTGAGCCTGATAGGGTGGTGCGGTCCACTGAGGACACACCCGCAGGGCAGATGAGGATTGAACGGCGTATCAGCGCAGCTAGGGTCATTATTGGCAAGTTAATCTGCTTCAGATCGGGAAACATCCGGCCGAGAGTCATGCGTTATGTTACACAGGCCTTTGCCGGTACTGGCATTAGACCTCAGGATTACATGGCCTATGTAACAGAACGTATAGACTTCCTGAAGCAGAAAGTTTGTGCGTGGGCAAATCGTATCCGTCGTTATAAACAACGTGTTAATAGGTATAAACAGAATCGCATATTCCAAAGTGACCAAAGAAAGGTTTATAGAAGCTGGGAGGAATCTGCTACGAATGTGATTGATGGGCAGTTACCAAATATGGAAGAAATGTTCACATTTTGGACAAATATTTGGTCGGCGCCTATTAATCACAACGATGGTGGCTGGATGCGTATATTTATAAGCCCAGATAATGTCAGGGATGCGATCCGTTCGACCCATAACTGGAAAAGTCCTGGGCCGGACGGATTACATAACTTTTGGCTCAAATGGCTGCGGTCTTCACACGAACGTTTGGCTGGGCAATTCCAGGAAGCCATCGTGTCCGGATCCCTACCATCTTTTATGACAACAGGAATCACCTTTCTGCTCCACGAGTCTGGTAGTATCACGGATCCAAAGAACTTTCGACCTATCACGTGCTTACCAACAATTTATAAGCTTCTTACATCCATTTTGACTTCAAAATTAAACACACATTTGTATGCAAATAGCATTTTAGATCCCGCTCAAAATGGATGTAAGATTGGGTCTCGTGGTACTAAGGAGCTCCTCCTTATTGACATGGCCATTAATGAAAAGGTTCGCCGAGGTAAGAAGGGTCACTCCGCCGCCTGGATTGATTATAAAAAGGCCTATGATTCGGTGCCTCATACATGGTTAAGACGAGTACTGGAAGTGTATAAGATTGACACAGATCTATGCGCTTTTCTTAATTCATGTATGAGGCAATGGACAATGGTCCTTTGTCTTCCAGGGGGCGGAGGAAGTCTTCTTACTTCCGAACCTGTAAGGATTGAGCGAGGTATTTTCCAGGGTGATAGCTTGAGTCCTTTGTGGTTTTGTCTAGCTTTGAACCCCTTAAGCACGTTGCTTAGGGATTCAAAACTGGGATTTCGCTTTCGCAGAGGGGGTGAGATCATTTCACATCTTTTGTACATGGACGATCTCAAATTATTTGCACCAAATAAAGCAGATCTGGTATCATTACTAAGCGTTACGCAAACGTTTAGTAATGACATTAGGATGGAGTTTGGTGTAGATAAATGTGCGGTTGCACATGTGCAGAGTGGCCGAGTTGTAAATAGCGAATATTTAGAACTCTCGGAGACAACGTCCCTCAGATCCCTCTCCGAAACCGAATCCTACAAATACCTTGGTATGTCGGAATGCTTAGGCATACTAAGTGGGGACATTTTGTCAGGAGGTAACAAAGTGCGTGCATTCAACAGTTTGGTAATGCCCCTGCTGATGTATACTTTCGGCATATTAAGGTGGACTCAGACCGAATTAGATGCCCTGGACCGAAAGGCCCGAAAACTATTGACAATGTATCGCATGCATCATCCGCGCTCATCAGTGATGAGATTGTATATTCCACGGAAGTGTGGGGGTCGCGGCTTCCTTAATGCCAAAAACTTACACAACCGTGAGGTATGCAATCTTAGGGAATATTTCCTTCATGCTGAGTGTGGAATGCATCGGGACATTGTTGCAGTAGATAATGGTCTTACACCGCTCTCCTTAGCCAAAGATAACTGGCATAAACCGGTAGTACTTAGTACTGACGACCGTATAAGTATATGGAAGAGTAAGGAGCTTCATGGACGGTTCCACCAGGCACTTTATGGGCCTGATGTAGACCTTCTGGCGTCCGTGGCTTGGCTACGCTTCGGTGATCTCTTTGGTGAAACCGAAGGTTTTGCTTGTGCAATTGCTGACGAAGTTGTCAAGACGAACAACTATCGGAAATACATAATAAAGGATGGCACTGTTGACATATGTCGTGCGTGCCACCAACCAGGAGAATCCATCAGACATGTTATATCCGGTTGTTGTCATGTTGCCAATGGAGAGTATTTGCACAGGCAAAACCAAGTAGCCAAGTTTATCCACCAAGAACTTGCTCTTCGATACGGTCTTGTACCTTTTGAAGTGCCCTATTATAAGTACTCACCGGAGCCAGTTTTGGAAAATGGTCATGCTAAGCTCTATTGGGACCGATCTATCATAACGGACAGGACTATTGCAGCCAATAAGCCTGATATTGTGTTGGTAGATCGGTTAGAGCGCCGGGCATTTCTTGTTGATATCAGTGTCCCGTGTGACGCTAATCTTGTGAAAGCTGAGAAGGACATACTTGGACTTAGCTCACGAGATTACCGACATGTGGGATGTTGACTCAACAATAATTGTCCCGATGGTAGTTTCCGTCAATGGTCTTATAGCGAAGAGTCTCGATCATCATCTCAAGAGGCTCTCACTAAAAAACTGGATCAAGGGTCGGATGCAAAGAGCAGCAGTTTTGGGTACGGCACGCATTGTGAGGAAGTTTCTTTCGCTGTCGCCCTAACCACCGACGGACTGGTTGTAAGACCCACGTCGGCGGGATACTGTTTTTTATATTTATATTTAAAATGTTTTTTTTTAAATGTTATATGTATAAATGTAAATAATAAGATTAAAATAAAATAAATGAATAATAATAACTCCTTGGTAAGTGACACGGAATGGTCACGTTTTTAAATGTCAATTTTTGTTTAAAATATTTATTTTCAAAATCCAGTTTTTATCATATTTAAATCATTTCATACAGTTATATAAAATGCAAAATAAACGGAAAAAAAACAATACTTATTTATAGTATAATCCTATACTTATTAATATAATCCTATACTTATTTATAGGATTATATTTTAATTATAGTTTGCCCTGACAGTTGGCGTTGTGATAGAAATGAGAAAAATATTTTAGTACTAGCGGCCCAATACGTGCTTCGCTACGTAAAAAGTAAAATTTAAAAAAAAAAATTGGAACATCAAATTTTTTTTATTCAAACAAAAAATCTTTATTTACATATTCATACGGTATCGATTGGTCGAATTATGATAAATGTACATGTAATGACGTTAGATATTGTGATAATTTTTTAATATATATTTTTTTTGAAGTTAGAATTTTTTAAATTAAAGACGCGTGTACAAGACAACGTCTGTTGGGTCCGCTAGTAAATAATATTTTTCTAGTTATATTGTGTACACTATTTGTTACTAGCGAGTGTTTTAGTCATAAATAAAGTAAAACGACGGACTCATTACAGAAACACAGACAAAGAAATAAACATATTTATTAATAATTATTGAAACCTCTATAATTTAAATTGTGACTTTTTAATGTAATTCTTATTTTGGACGTATTTAAAGTTTTCAAGAAAATCTTTTTTAATTAATTGACATATTATGTCAGTGCTTAATAAAACCCTCGTCTGCGCTGACTTTTAACGTCTGTTTTACATTAATTATTCACACGGCGTTAATAGCTCAATGACGTCACTGTTTACGTATCAGGAGAATTGATTGTGATCGTGGAATATTGTAAGTTCGGTAATATACACAACTATATGCAAAGACACCGAGAAGTATTCATAGATCAACTCACCGAAAACAAGGAAAGAAATCTCAGAAAAGTCAATATGTGTAGGTATATACAATTTTTAAATGTAGGTAATAAGTACTAAAAATATGTAATTCCCAGATGTTTTCATAATATGAACATCAAAAAGCAACGATTATATTCATCATAAATAATTAATTTCTCATAATATGGTATGTTATCATCATTCGTGTGACTAAAATACATCATGTATTAGTTTCCCCCCATCGCATAGAAATAGTTATCTGTTTTAAATTGTATCCTTGGTTATTTCAGCATGCATTCAGACTACTTCAATTCGAACCACTCTCAAAACACTGACCACACGTTCGTGAACTCGGCCAATACAAATAGATCGGGAAGAAAAGGAAATTGAATTTGTGCCTTAAAATAAATATCCTACTTTCCTCAAGTAATCAAGTCCGTGAATGTTAAGTAGGTTAATAACAATTTTTTACAATATATTTGCATAATATATGGTGATAGAGTATTTGTTTCACTGCAGATATCTCTAAACATCAAGTGGAATTCATCGGAGGTAACAGTTTATGTGCTATTGTAATAATATTTTTATTTTCCTTGTTCACAAATATTTTATTACATATTGGAGGTAATAATAAACAATACATTTTATTAATCCTACCTACACGCACACACGCAAAATATACCTATTGTATTTTATTCACTGTTAAGAGATCTTAAGGAATGGTTTTTGTGATTTACTGTTTATTTGTTTAAAACCACATTTTGACAGCCATTTTATCCTCTTGGAATTGATAAATGGATATTTTTATTGATATTAGAGAATACATTGTGAAATGTCCTATTTTTATTTTGTAAGAAATCTTTTAAAGAAATCAAGTGTTTAGGTTAATATTTGAATATAATTTAAAGTAATACGTTTCACTTAAGTATAATTTATATATATACCTTCGGTTGAACTGAATGTATTTAATCGTACCTTAAGTTCTATTTTATGGTAAAAACTCATTAAGTCAAAACGTTAGTAAAACTCACCCAAAATGACTAAAAATCTAATAATTAGAAACAACAATTTCATAAGAATAAATAGAATTTGATTATTGAAGTAGTTGGTTGTAGTTAGTATTATATAGTAGTATCTAATTTCTTTAACAGATCACAATCTATCTATCAGTTTAGATGCTTCTAACTGTATTCCTTTTCGTAACTCCACTTCATCAAAGGTCACTTTAAGATATTTTAAAATAATATTTAAAAACTTAAATCTCTTTTGCTTTATTTTTCGCATGTTATGATATTTGTTGTTTCGCTATATTTATTTCTAACTACACTTAGTTATTTTGGACAAAACGTATATATCGAATTATTGTCAGTCATACTATTAAAAAAATATGCAGAACCGTTGGCTTCTAATGAGCCATTGGTTCTGCCACTTTCATTATCCATTTTACACAAATTTAATTTATTATCTAATCACTTTTCTTTTACTTTATTTCAAAAACTCTTATTTTTATAACACTTCTAATTTTAACAACTAATTCTAAGTATTTATGAGGAATTTACTAAAACACCTGGCTAGAATTTCCATTTGAGTTGTAAGAGTTTTGGTTTGAAAATGGTATCATTTGAAAGGGGTTGGTCTCCCCTTTCTTTTAATACTATTCCCAGCCTGAGAAAATGCGTAGTTTCTTTTTTATATGTTTTTTTGTGTGAAATAAACTTACCGTGTTTTCACCAATATTAGCACAAAAACACAATGTTTAACACAAGAACACTTCACATCTATGCAATATGTTTATCAATTATTTATATGATATTATCAATTTTTCATTTTAATTTAACAAGAAAAACACAATAGGGAACATGCAAAAAAATTTAAATGGTTTCAAATATTTTTTTTTCGATTACTTTTTATCATCTTATTATAATAAAATCATTTTTTTTAAATTTACTAATCATTTAAGGCCATAAAATAATTTATGAAAAGTGTAACTTTAGGGAGCGAAATTCAAAATTCCAAAACGCGCCACCATTGGTCGAAAGGAAATGTGACGTCATTTGACACACCATTCAATATATCGGCGTTTAAGTTCATACTGTGGTATCAGTGTGACTGAGAAAAATAAATAATTTAAACCTATATTTTCGAGCTTAAAGGTTTTATTAAATGATACAATTGTTTAGGTAATCTTAAAAACATTTTCTAAACACTCAAACAACTCTAACAAAACAAATACCTACAAACTCTTTTTGAATAGCAGTTACCATGCTACTACACAATACATTTTTAAAATGTTTCTGCCTCTGAATCATTTTTCACTTCACTTGACTCAGATAAATAACTTGGTTGATAATCAGCAGATATAGAAGATATAAGATGCTATAGAAGTATTATCAGCTGTGTTTTCAGTAAACAATTTTCTTTTTAAAACAGATAGTTTTACTTTTAAAACTGTTGTGTAACAATGTTGTGTGTTAAATGAGGAAATGGTGACAATACTACATTTGTTTTTCAGCAGGTATATTTACATTGACACCTTTACTTCCATACTTCGGTTTAATATTAACTTGCACAGCTTAGTCACTTGGTAATTTATCTTTAATATGCGAAAAGCAAGGCTCTGCCTTATGATCATCACATTCAATAGGAGAAATACTGAGTCTTGGCTGGTTAATATCACAGACATTTGTATGGACTAGGACTTACTACCTATATCACTTCTTCGTAAACGTCACCAATTTTTTTAAACACTACTTTTGATAGCTAACTCTTAAAAGGCTTCATTAACCGATGTCAATCTTTGCCTTTTGACTATGCACATTCTCATTCTATCAGCTGTTGTTTTTGCCACAAAAATATATAAGGAACAACTCCTTTCTTCAAACTTAGATTACATCTTTCTCCTTGTTGTTTCGTTACACATATTCAATACAATTTGCTGTATCTTCCTTAACCTGAAATAAATCGACAGACCATAAAAATTGCGTAAAACAAAAAAAGATTACGGTTTTTATAGAAAGTTATACTGAAATTTGTAAGATAGGTTAGGTTAATTTTAAACTCAAATTTTCTAATGTTTAATACTTACTATAAATTTAAACTATTAGATTAAACTTATTATAAATAAAGTATACTTACGTTAAATTGATCTTCACAACCATATAAACACGATTTAGGACATATATTATCCCTTTTAATTACCGTACACCATTGTTTTTGTATTTTCGCATCTCTTGGAATACAAAAAACACTTTGTTGGGTGTTTTTCTAATACTATTTTTGCACTCCGGTACTATACAATACTCGTAAGATGATTTTTATCTTCTTCCATGACTTGTAAAGCAATTAAAACTTAAAATATCTTTGAAATTGCTAAAAAGTTCATAGTAAACATTCACTGGATGTATCATTTGACGTCACGCAAAGCGCGCGCAAAATGGCGGTGTTTAAACGGGTCAAATTTACTCAATGTTTTAATTTTCACTTTGAAAAAAAACTAGAATCTTTTCAAGCCTATTAATATTTTTTTCTACGATATAGAGAGTTAAATGATTAATTTACGTCAAAAAAAAAATACGTGAATGTTCCCTATTCGTAACAACTTTGTTGTTTTAGATTCCCTAATGTTAAATGGCGGCAACTTGACATATGACGTTTGTGATTTAAAATGCATTTTGAAATAATTAATATTTATATTACTTTTTTTGTCAAAACTGACTCTGTTAACCCCGACTCCACGTAGTCTTGTCTGCCCTACCCCTAGAGTGTCTTTGTAAATCCGGAGGCGCGGAAGGAGGGCAGCCCCCACCCGCCGTTACACTGAGTTGAAACCCAATCGAGCCGTAGCTACTGAGGCTGGTCGCCGAAGGCGACCAACAAGCCGAAGTGGCGAAGGCGAGCTTGGGTTTCAGTTCAGTGTTACGCAAGGGTGAAGGGGCTGGCCATCCTGAAGCGCCGGAGACGTCACAGAAGTCTTAATTACTTACATTTTAGGTTAGTTTTTACGAAACTTCAAATCGAAATATCTCCAAAACTAAACATTTTCTCACAATAAAAATGGTATCAGGGGATAGGGCTTCGACCCCTCTTTTCTCCCTATCCCCCTCTCCCTTCTATTCTTACAATTCAATTGGAAAGAGTTACCAAACACCTTTTTAGTTACTATACACACACTTTACTTTTAATCTCTCGTTATTACACCGAACTTATAATTAACGTTTTCACCGTCACTAGCACAATAATAATAATAATAATCCAAGACATTGTACAAAGTCTTAAATACGTTTCGGAAAGACATGTTTTCGCGCTTATTTACAATCAAGTCATTTTAGTTATTTTTACTTATTAACAACTAAGTACTACAAACTTAATCTGTACTAGGTACATTGTTTACAAAAATAATCAAAATATTTTATCATACAATTTGCTTTAAAACAGCCTTTAAAAACATTTAAGGTTTTTGTAAAGTTTTGCTAATATTAACTTCAAGTGCTGCCATCTATCAGAACAGACTCATATTTAATTTAGTCATTATGTTTACCAATAACAATAATAATAATGACGTTCTTAAAAATAAGCTTAATGTATATTTTTGTATTTAATTAGATACTTAATACATTTTAAGCTAATCCGCACCTCCTGTTACATCCTGTTTTCAAATGATATCAAAAAAGTGTAAAATAAAATGCATTTCTAAGTGGAAACGTACAAGAAAACATAATATTAGGAACATATTGTTAATATTGTCTGTTGCGATTCCAGTATCCGAGACAGGGTACGTACAACCGGAATGGCGATCAAATTACGAAGGTGATTATAATCACGACAGTCACAGTCCTCGACCGCTCACCTCTCGAGATCTCTTGGTTTGGGCATTTCAAATCGCCAGAAGCATGGAATATTTAGCAAGCAGAAAGGTAATATTAAATACTCCTTAACTAACATCGTATTAGTACCTACTTAAACAATACATACCTAATAAATATTGTAATATATAATATTAGTTTCTCTGAACATTGCTTTTTTTTTTGGTTTTTGATTGGTTTTTGATTGGTTATTTTAGGTACTTCATGGTGACTAGGCAGCAAGAAATATTCTTTTGGCCGAGGATAGTATTGTGAAGATATGTGACTTCGGCTTAGCTAGAAGCATTTATAAGAACGATGAATACAAGAAGGTAATTCCCCTTCTTCTCAGAAATTAAAGTCCATACTAAATTCACTTAATTTGAATATCCTACCCTTGAATCCTACTCACATTAATGTTAACGTTCCCGACACTTGGATCGATCTGATTGTGACTTCTTCTTACGATAAAGTAATAACACACGGTCAGTTGTCTGCTCCTGAATTTTCCAATCATGACCTATTATATCTATCTTTTACCCTTAATTCTCCTAAACTTAAACCCCCAGTGCTGCACTTGCGGAGCTTTTCTAAATTAAATGTTGAAAGCCTTTTAAATGACGCTTCATTCGTCGATTGGGGTGTCATTCTTAGTATGACTGACATTGATGGCATGATATTACATTTAAATAAGATTATTTTAGGTCTCTACGATAAGCATTCACCTGTTAAAGCCGTTAAAATAAAACATTCACCATCGCCGTGGATTGACGAAAAGGTGCGTTCAGCAATGCGTAGTCGTAACAATGCTTTTCGCAAATTGAAACTCAATCGTAATGAAGTTAACTGGTGTCATTACAAAGTTGTCAGAAATCGCTGCAATCAGTTGGTAAGAGCTGCCAAAAGGCAATTCATTCATAAAAAAATATTAAACTCTTCTACTGCAGTTACATGGAAGTTTCTTGGAGGATTAGGTATTACTCATTCAACGAGAGTCCCTAATCCCTCTTCTATTTCTCCTAATGAATTAAATCTACACTTTTCCAACATTTCCATTTTCAACAGTAATGTAAAATCTCAAACTATTTCATTTATATCTTCCCTGCATAACTCTAATACTGACCCGTTTACTTTTGTCTTAGTCTCTGATGATGAAATTAAACGAACGTTGCTTGCAATTAAGTCCAATGCTGTTGGTGATGACGATATCAGTCGATTCATGATTGTGACATTGCTGGATGTAATTCTTCCTACTTTATCCTATATCATTAACCTTTCTTTATCGTCCGGTTTATTTCCAAAAATCTGGCGAAAAGCCCATATCCTTCCTTTACCAAAAGTTCCTAATCCCACTATATGTAATGAATTTCGTCCTATTTCCATACTACCATACCTATCCAAAGTTCTTGAAGCAATTGTCCAAAGGCAGCTCTCTAACTTTGTTTTCAAGAACAATATCCTCAGTGATTTTCAGTCTGGCTTTCGTCCTGGTCACAGCACTTGCACAGCACTTCTCAAGGTTACAGAGGATATTAGGTATGCAATGGAACATGGTCAATTAACTGTATTGGTATTAATTGATTTCTCTAACGCCTTCAATACAGTTGACCATGACATACTTATCGCCCTCTTAACTCTCCTGAACATCTCGTCAAAGGAGCTAAATTGGTTCTCTTCATACCTTCGGAATCGCCAGCAGGCCGTTTGCATCGACAATACTTTGTCTGACTGGTGTGACTTGCAAGCTGGTGTCCCGCAAGGTGGTATTCTTTCTCCACTTCTTTTTTCTTTGTTCATTAATTTTATTACTAATAATCTTTCTTCTTCTTACCATCTGTATGCAGACGATCTGCAAATTTATGCCCATGCAAAGCCTGGAGACATTTCTTCTGCTATTATTAACATTAATAACGATCTACAGTACATCCGTGACTGGTGTTTCAAGTTCGGAATAAATGTCAATCCTAACAAATGTCAGGCAATTGTTATTGGTTGCAAATATGGGCTTTCTAAGTTTGACAGCAGTAATGTGCCACCCGTTGTATATAACAATATTATAATACCTTTTATGCCATCAGTCAAAAATCTCGGCATTCATATTGACAGCACCCTTAGTTGGAATGTACACATCATTGAACTAAGCCGTAAGGTAACGTATTCGTTACGTTCGCTTTATCGCTATAAAAATTTTTTACCCATTCGGACCAAAACTCTGTTAGTGCAGTCACTAATCATCCCACTCATTGACTATGCTGATGTATGCTGCTCTGATTTGTCTGAAGCTTATTTAAATAAACTAGATCGACTTCTTAACAATTGCATTCGTTTCATCTTTAATCTCCGTAAATTTGATCACATCTCTCAGTACCGTGATAAGCTTAAATGGCTTCCTGTCCGCGAAAGAAGACAGTCTAGAACTTTATGTCAATTATTTTCCATTCTAAACGATCCAAATTCTCCTCGTTACTTAAAATCAAAATTTCAACTTCTGAGCTTCTCTCATGATTTGCATCTCCGGTCAGCTTCTAACCTTAGTTTATTTGTACCTTCTCACCATACTGGTTTTCTTTCTAACTCTTTCACAGTACACGCTATTAAACTCTGGAACGGCCTGCCTGATTTGCTTCGACGTGCCCCGAATAAACAAGTTTTTAAAAAGCATGTTTGTAGATATCTTTACGAAAAATTAATATGATAATCTATTTTTATTTTTATTTTGTACTATAACCTTGCGTAGTAATATTAGTATTATATTTAAAATTGATTTATTATCTCATATTCAAGTAAAAGTCATACTATTTCTCGCAGTATATATCTAATAGTTTATATATGTTTATGGTTATGTATTTATGTATTTTGATGTATTTTGTGTATGGAACCTATAATATTTATAAATTGTATTTTGTTTTCTATTGTTATAATTTTAGAACGTGTTTAATCTTGTCGCTTTTTATTATCTTTTTTTTTTTATATTTTTGTTCTCTATTGTACCCCTCATTTGTGTTTTTTCTGTTCGTTTAATCGGTTGACTGGTAGAGAGTGCTATAGCATTAAGTCCGCCAATTGTATAAATTTCTTTGTACAATAAAGATTTTATAAATAAATAAATAAATAAATAAGAAGGAAGCGGATGTACGATCATTGTTTTACGGACAATTATTTATCTTACACTTTTTAATAAGTTACTCTGGACTGTTAAGTTAACTTTTTCAGTTGATCATAATATTTTATGTTTTCGCAGGGTCCGCTCCCTGTAAAATGGTTGGCCCTGGCCCTGCATTATTGATCGAATCTTCTCAACTCAATCCGATGTTTGGTCTTTTGGGATTGTTCTGTGGGAGCTGTTCTCTCTTGCCAAAACACCCTACCCTAATATCAGCCCCGCATGTCTTGTGGAATGGCTTAGCAATGGGTAAGTAAATTAAGACTAAATATAACAAAAAGCTTACCAGTGAAAAATAAACTTAGTATTTACCTACATGAGTAGTTGTAGGATCTTTATATTTTATAATATGTACGTCAAAGTAGTTATTAACTTTTTCTATGATATGCTTTAGTTTACAATATACATTTTATATAGGAAAAAAATCCAGTATACAACTTCAATCTGAGATCGTTGTCGACGAGTCTTTTGTACTATGTTTATAATAAATTATTAATATATTAATAGAAAAAAATGTAGTTTATAAATGAGGTTTACAAAATTCTGATTTTACCGTTACCGATAAACCGTTAAGAAAAGCCTCAGTACGCTGACGATAAGTTGCATGATGTTATGCTGCGCTGTTGGGAGCAGAAGCCGACAGCGAGGCCTAATTTCTCGCAGCTGCAGGAAATAGTCGGTTCCTTCCTGGAAGATAATGTCCGCAATGTAAGCATTATTTATATGATATACAAGATGCGTTTATAATTGAAGGTTCATGAATTCATTAAGCATATTTGGACAATAATAATATGGAACTTTCTGATGGCCGCAATGTAAGCATTATTTATCTTAATATATATAAATTACGTGTCACGTTGTTTGTCCGCGATGGACTCCTAAACTACTTAACCGATTTTAATCAAATTTGCACACTATGTGTAGTTTGATCCAACTTGAAACATAGGATAGCGTTTATCTTAATTTATAGTCGCACTATTATTTTATTGCAAATTATTTGTTTTCAATAATCTATTAGATCCAAAAAATTCTAACAGATGGCATTGTATCTGTTGACTACATTGAGTTAGTGTTCAACAGATGGCGTAATATTAAAAGCGCAAACATAACTTCAGAATTCATATACAATTTAACATCATAACCGCCACGCGATGCTGAGACTAAATTGTAAGTCAATTTTTAGTCGGCATTGTTATGTTCATTATAATAAATTCTTATTATAATGAACATAGTACAGTCAAATTATACCTGCTTCTTTGTCGAATCTATTTAACCAAAAATATAGTGCACCGATTAGTGCAAAATTAAATTAACTAGGTTCCGCCACAATGCGCTGCGGGAGTTGAGCTGAGAGCCCTTCCCCTTTTTTATGCTACTAAGGTCGGTCCATACAGCGCCCAAGGACTTCTAATAAAGTTGCTGGCACCGGAAAGGTTAAGAGTAACGATTGGCGAGCGGGCGCAGGTTCAGTCAAGCTTAAGTCTTTGGGAGATTCAGTTTTTTGACCATATCTTTAAAACGAAACAATATTTGTTTATTCCGTTTTTTGGAGTAGAAGCCCAGTCACGTCCTTGACCTGCGTGCCAATTTCGGTTAAAATTGGTTAAGTGTTATTGTTATGTTGCCTCAAAAAAATTATTAAAAAGCTTACGCTCAACTCAATTAATTCGTATCAGTTATGTATTATAAACTGTAAATATTGATATTAAAAAGAACCAAACGAACATGAACAAAATGGAGTCAGAGGATTTTTTTATCGATTCCAGGGCAGAACTGTGCTAAATATGCTGAAGATATTTTTATAAAAGCCAATTTAGTATGATAACGACATTTTTGTATGTGATACCGACTACCGTGATTCAGAAATTATTTCCTGGTGGTAGACCATAACATCCGGTCGCCGGCAAAGTTACCACCCATCGGGCAGAATCGTGCCGCAAAGCGACCTAGTCGTGTTCCGGCACGTTGCTCGATGAAGCCGTTTATGGGAAATGGGTCTGAACAGTTGCGGTGCGTTGGCGAACCGGTCTGACGTCGGGTTGGTGTTTGTTTTGTCGGGTGTCTAGTCGAGGAGGGTAGCGGGATCCGAAGCGACGGCTTTCCGCTGGCCGCCCGCAGATAGTTGGGGGCCCAATTAGTGGGATAGCCAACCACGAAAGGCTGCCCCGCCAGCTGTGAAAAATCCCAGGGTGGCTCCATCGTGCTGGTTGGCGACCAGACGAGGAGGCCCGATGGCGATCCCTGGGGGGGTTCGGGCGTCCCCGCAGTCTCCAGACTAGCCTCCCAGTGGCAAGACATCACCAATTTCGACGTCGGGTTCGATACGTGCCGTCTCGTTCAACTGCCATTTCCCATCCCTATTCACTTTTATATATATTTTTTTTTTATGAAAAAGTTAAGAAAAAGGAACAAGGTTACACAGCGGTTGCACTCCTCCTCATATAAAGTGCACCTCACTAATATCAGGGGTTTGCACTCAAATCTTTTAGCTGTCCACCACCACCTGGAGACAGAGCAGCCGCACTTGCTCTTTTTGACGGAGACGCAGATACAATGTCCTTTGAGCGCTGCATACTTGGATTATCCCGGTTACTCGTTAGAGCACAACTTTCGCTCACGGGCCGGAGTCAGTGTGTACGCGCGGAACGACCTCTGTGTTCAGCGTCTCCGTCACCTTGAAGACCCCACTTTTTCTTCCCTATGGGTTTTAGTGGACACAGGAAACGAAAAAATCCTGTATTCCTGTGTCTACCGTTCGCACAGCGGTGACCAGGAGACAACTCGTTTATTTGAGTATCTCAGTGAGGCTGCAGATATGGCTCTGTATCAGTACCCTTCGGCGCAGCTCGTCTTTCTGGGGGACTTTAATGCCTGTCATCAGGACTGGCTGTTCCCGTACCAGAAGACCGACCATGCTGGAAGAGAAGCGCGGAACTTTGCGTTGTCCTTGGACCTCTTTCAGCTGGTGAAGCAAGCGACAAGGGTACCAGATGTGGTAGGCCATACAGCAAATTGCCTGGACCTTCTGCTGACAACTGATCCGGACAGGTATCGTGTAGAGGTCACCTCCCCCTTGGGAACCTCCGATCACTGTCTGGTGAAATCTGTATTTACATATTCCCCACCAGCTTTCGAACCACATGGTGTTAGGCGAGTATGGAAATACAAGTCAGCAGATTGGGATGAGATGCGGCACTTTTTTGCGTCTTATCCTTGGCGGCAGGTCTGCTTCTCTTCTTTGGATCCGTCGAGTTGCGCGGATGCTATAACCGATGTGGTGCATCAGGCAATGGAGTATTTTATTCCTTTTGCTGACGTACCCATCGGTGGCAAAGCTCGCCCATGGTTTAATGCCGAATGTCGTCATGCACATGACCGAAAACATTCGGCATACCTCATTTGGGCTGATGCTCGAAGCCGCAAAACTCCGGATGTAAGTACAAAGAAGAGAGCCTTTAACCAAGCTGCCAAGTCCTATAAAAAGGCATTGCGGAAGGCTCGTCTTGATCGGATCGTTAAGAATGGCGAAAAGCTCTCTGTCAGACCAACTGGCAGTCGAGCTTTCTGGTCTCTTGCCAAAGCGATCGAGTCGAACTTCTGCCAACCCTCACTGCCTGCTCTGCTGAAGCCTGATGGATCCCTGGCCCACACAGCAACAGAGAAAGCGAATGTATTTGCTTCTCTGTTTGCTGAGAATTCGCAACTAGACACTGGCAATGCTTCTCCAGAACATCTTCCTCACTGCGGTATTTCGATGCCTGAAATCCGCATCACTAACAAAGAGGTATGGAGAACATTGTGTCGTTTAGATGTGAATAAAGCCAGTGGTCCTGATGGTATACCAGCCATTCTGCTCAAGACATGTGCAGCTGAGTTGTCTCCTGTATTGACACGTCTGTATCGCCTCTCTTTCAAGACTGGAAAAGTGCCGGAATCCTGGAAGCTTGCCAACGTGCAACCCGTGCCCAAAAAAGGCAGCCGTGCCGATCCTGCCAATTATAGGCCCATTTCAATCACCTCCATACTCTGCAAGATTATGGAGCGTGTATTGAACTCGCGGCTTCTAGCGTACGTAGAAGGTAACGATCTCCTCAGTGACCGACAGTACGGATTTCGCCGAAATAGGTCCACTGGGGACCTTCTAGCGTACGCAACACACATTTTAGGCGAAGCCATCGAGAGGAACGGAGAAGCGGTCGCCGTCTCTCTGGACGTCTCGAAGGCTTTTGACAGGGTCTGGCATGTGAGCCTTTTAAGCAAGCTTTCAGCGTACGGTATATCTCCTGGTCTGATTGGCTGGATAACGGACTTTTTGAGCCGGAGATCTCTCCGTGTTGTTGTCGACGGGTGTTCTTCGGAACCCTTGACAATAAATTCCGGAGTACCTCAGGGGTCCGTTCTTTCTGCAACTCTTTTTCTGCTGCACATTAACGATCTGCTGAAGCCCGGTATCTATGGGTATGCAGACGACAGCACAGTTGTAGAAAGATATCTGCCAAGTTCTCGGGCTAGTAGAGATGAAGTACAATCTGAAAGAGAAGCCATGGTGCAACGTTTGAATGACAAACTTCAGGCAGTCTCCGCATGGGGCAGTGCCAATCTTGTCAAATTCAACGCCACCAAAACGCAGACGTGTTTGTTCACCGCCAAAAGGAGCCCCTTCACCTTGGCTCCTACTTTCCAGAATGTATCCTTGGAATACAGTGACTGGCTTCAGTTGTTAGGCTTAGAGATCTCCTCGAACCTCAACTTTGGTCGGTACATTGAGTCCAGAGCAAGAGCAGCTGCAGGAAAGCTTGCCGTACTTGCGAAGGTGCGGCAGTACTTTACACCGGGACAGCTTCTTGTATTATACAAAGCACAGATCCGGTCGTGTGTAGAGTATTGTGGCCACATATTTGCTGGTGCTGCAAAGACTCATCTTGCGGTTCTGGACTCAATTGAGAGGCGAGCAAAGAGGCTTATTGGCGACCCTAAATTGGTTGACGCCAAACTCCACAGCCTTGAACACAGGCGTAGAATTGCCAGCCTCTCAGTATTCTATAGGATACATTTTGGTGAGTGTGCGCAGGAATTGCACGACCTAATTCCCCCATCCCCCTTCCATCACCGGACGACCCGACGCACGGCAGGTTTTCATCCTTTTGTTGTGGACATTCCACCTGTCCGAACGAAGCGCTATGCTTCATCTTTTTTAGTGCGTACAGCGAAGGACTGGAACAATCTGCCGGCGTCGGTATTTCCGGCAAAATATAATGTGGGTGTCTTCAAGAGGAGAGTGAATAGGCTTCTAGGTTAATGCGCTTTACCACCTAAGACTACATTTCACTTTCCATCAGGTGGAATGTAGTCAAGCATTAACCTAGTTTTGTATAAAAAAAAAAAAAAATACGATGGACATGCACAGCGATCTCTGTTGAGATCTAGAAACTGTGAGCTTAAGTCTATGGGAAATTCAGTTTCTTTGACCATATCTTTTAAACGAAACAATATTTTTTTATTCTGTTTTTTGGAGAACAAGCCCAGTCACGTCCTTGACATGCGTGCCAATTTTGGTTAAAATTGGTTAAATGGTTTTCCTGTGATGTTGTCTCAAAAAATTGATTCCCAAACGGCTAAGAGCTTCGCAACACTCAGCTCAAAATTTAAACTATTCATAATTTAAAATAATAAATATTATTTTCATAAATTTAAAACTATCTGCCCTACCTCATTTTTAAATTTGTAATGTACTCATTTGTTAACACCTTATATAAAATAATAATAATAAAAATTAAATTAAATATGTCAACTGTACGATAATTTTGATCAAACGTGTTTAAAGACCTTCCCCTTCAAATCACAATCCATTGAATTTTTACACCGGCTTTAAAGTTTTCGTCTTTTTTGGTAAATAATATTTTCATTCTTTTACCACCCCGTTGGTCGAGTGGTGGAGCGCAGACGCCTAACGTATAGCGCTATAGTGTCGTATAGTATTGTATAGTGTCGTGTACCTAAAAAAATTGAAATACTCGAATTGAATATATTTGGCATCAAAACCGAATAATTCGACCGAATACGAATTGCGAAAAAGATGCCGAATACACCGACTACCGAATACTTACCAAATATTCGGCGCATCTCTAATCATTATTATATTACTGTATCGAGGGTTAGGTACTGGTAGTAGGAAATCAGTCGTAGAGGACGCCATGTTCTTTTAAAAACTGCATCTATGAAAAAAAAACATAGCGGTCCACATCATTAATGAACGAGAATTTTGACTATACGATAATATCAAAATATTGTTATTTCGTTATTTGCCTTAATAAATTTACTTGCATTTTGAATTCTTCCTTTACTTAGCGGTCGGGGGTTTTTTATTTATTTTTTATTTCTGATACCGTTACTTCCTAAATAGTTTACTACAATGTAATAGGTATATCAAAAACCTTATCAACCACAGCAACGCGTGGCCGGGTCTGCTAGTATATTATAAGAACAATAAGGACTGGTTCAAAAATATTGTATATATTATGCGTAAAATAATTATAAAATAATTGCATAACATTATAAAAAGTGTATTTTCCTTTTGCCAGACCAAACAGATAATTCTGCCTTCTGACCATGTGAAACAGATTATTAACGGTAATAAAAATGATATTTGAAGGCATGGTCAATGTCACTAATTTAAAAAATATATTTTATTATATCCAGTTAATAGAATATTGTGAAGTGCGGCTAACCCCTAATCATAATATAAAACTACACCATTCATACTTGCACACACATATTTTTAATAACAAAGTGTTTTATGTTGTAGTATTAGTAGTAGCTACCTCTTTATTTTAACTGTACATATTTCCTTTATAATGCATGTTTTATATTTATGAGCTTTACACATTTTCATAAACAACATTCATAAAAATATTTGATTATATTTTCAGATGACGAAGGCTATCTGCAAATGAGTCCAGTGAACCGATTAATATTCAGTCCACGAACATCAAACACTAAATTTTATTTCGATGCACGCAAACTAAACCTAAGAGCAACTGAACCAAATAGCCAAGGCTCAGAATTAACACAATTGTTAAGTTTGAATAACTTGCCAGCCAGAAGCGGATCAGAATCTGATCACGAGGGAAATACGTCTCCATATCTTAAAATGTGTCCACGGATCGAGGAAGAAACAGATGAAGTTTTTGAAACAAAACAGTACAATTTCATAAATTCGCAAAATATTCAAAATAGCGCCATAACTAATCCAACTAATATTAAGTTCAACCACGTTGGAGAAGAAACCTCAGAATATTTCCAATAATTACGTAAACGTCAATGTACCGAATGGACTAGTCAAATAGATTATTTTATAATAACTCCTATTAGCCGCTACTTATTTTTGTTATACTTGGGAAAACAGTAAAATTCTTCGAAGCCTTGATCTCCTTCTAATCAATTTGATTAAATGTGTTAAAAGAAATCTCAGATATATCTTTTATGTGCTATTGCTTTCTATGTCTATAAATCTACATGGTTTTACTTTCTTATATGTATTTCTATCTATTATTCTGTTATTGTTAAGATAAATAAATGTTTATTTCTACAAAATATGTGGAAAATTGTATTACGTGAAGAGGATTAATTACGAAATGATGTGATATTTTGTTGTAGGAAGTGTAGGAAGGCATGATAATAAAGTTGGTACTCTCGTATACATAATGTAGTGTAGTTTTTGTAAGTATTTCTTTATCGAACCCCACCACTAAATCTTATTGTAAATACCTTTATATGTAAGTAATGTATGCATAAAAAATGCTTACTTCGTGTTAGTCGCATGCAGTTGCTATATAAAAAACTGATACTTCTATTGAATAATATATTTGTTTAAATGTAACAATGTTATTCTTAGTGCATCGTGGCTACCATGTTAAAAATATTTACAATTGTTTCATTGATGATTGAGCTTTATATTATAAAAATATAGATGCCCAACATTTAAGAAAAATAAATGTGATATAATAATAAATTAGCATCTATTTATTTTTAAATTAAGTCTGCAATAATTATATTAAAAATATATAATACTAAGGATATTCTTAATAGTCAATGCGTTAAAGACAATGCTACAATAAATGCAACTCTGGATGTCCAATTACGTTCAAATAAAAAAAAAATAAACATTCTTCTCTCCTTATTATTGAATTGATAACAAAGTATGTCTATAGTAATTTTGAAATAAAAAGAACTGGACTTTGTTTAAATTATAATTCTAGAATAAATTTTTAATTAATGAACAAAATTTTAAAGGTGTTGTTTTGGCTTATGAGTTTTTACTCTGTCGCAGTGTGTTTGTATTTTGTTTATTTTTAACTAAACCGGTTGACAAAATTTTAAATTTGTTGCCCAACGAAGAAAGCTTCGGATATTCTAACGAATCAAGTATAGGGGTACATTGTACTTCTGGAGATACATTCGAACCTTGCTAAGGTTTTTCTAAACTAGGCACGGAAAATTAAATAATTTATGAGGTAGCGCTAAGTCTTGAAAGTAATGGACGAAGTTAAGTTATTCTTTAATTTTACTTTAAAAGAGGGCTGTAAAGAAGGTCTATATCTATACTAATATTATAAAGCTGAAGAGTTTGTTTGTTTGAACGCACTAATCTCTGGGAGCACTGGCCCGAATTTAAAAATTCTTTTTGTGTTGAATAGTCCGTTTATTGAGGAAGGCTATAGGGTATATATCATCTCGCTGTGACTAATAGAAGTTAAGCAGCAATGAAAAATGCTGCAAATTTAATATCTAATAGGTTCTGACTGACTTAGTTATAGCATACAGTCTAAACCGCAGGTCGTAGAGATAGTAAAATTGGAGGATACATTTGTTTTTCTACGTAGTGGTGTACTAAGAAAAGATTTTTAAATTCCACTCTTAAGGGTTTTAAATATCAATTTTGTATGGAACTCGACGGCAACACTAAAAACCACGCGGACGTAGTCGCGAGCGACCCCTAGTGATATATAAGACAAGCAATAAGACTTGTGGTGGAAATGAGTTGGTGATGGAGCTTTCAAAAGTGGAAAAGAGAATTGTAGCTTTGATGTATGGAGAGAAGTTTTTCATTGAGGATAGACAATTGGAAATTAATACACTGAAAATAAAATTAATTATTTATAGTATAAATCAATTTAGTTTGTAACTTTAATTATATACTTATTACCTGTAAAGTAATGCACTGCTATTGTGATTCATGGGGACAGAGCCGGATTAACCCTGTCTTTTGCTATCCTCGTATTGACGGCTTGATGCAGAAAAATCACACTGTAAATGTTGACATGCATTAGGATCTCTAATACACCAAAAATCTTGTATTTCTTGGTTATATTTTCACATATACCTATGTCACTCTGGTATTCTACATGTAGATGGACTACTTTTTGTTGTAGTGAATGCAAAATTAAGACATAGAAATAGTGAGTTTTTATATAATAGTTACGAAAGAAAATTCAAGCACTACATATCCGTCGAGCTTATCATTTTAAGTTTATAGGTTAAGTTTTAAAATACATTTATTTTATTATCTAGTTTTTAAAGTCAGTGGTTATAACAAACGAATACTCTACTCCAAGTTTTATATTTTTAAACGCAGCATTGACTATATTAAAAATTCAAAATAAGCAATTATAGAAACTGTGTCTACATTCAATACGGTGCCTACTGCACAGGGGGGGGACAGTTACCTAGTACAAGGATTTCTCCAAAATAAGCGGCATCTGTGCCCAAAATCCAGAAACATTACGATTTTAATTCTTGCTATTTATCGACAGATGGCGGCTGACTAAACATCACAATTCTAGATCTTTCCATTTTTTCATTTCTATTTTCTATTGTGATTTGTGGCAGGTGGCTTTGAAACTTAGCAAGCAAGGGTTCGAGTCGAGTTTCTTTTGCTTCTCCTCTTTACTATATTCGAACTGGTGTATTACAATATAATGAAAAGACATAGTTTTTGTGTTGTTTATAAGTTAAAAAAGGTTCTACTGGAATACGTATAAGTTGTGCTTATTTGGATGTTCCGTGTTCGCCTAGTAATAAGACGCAGAGTACAATAAGACGTAAGTGCATTATTTTTAACTCTACCTTACTTATAATAGATCTAAATATTACTAGTATAATACTATTTTCACGACATTACGACGAATTAACAAAATATTATAATTTGAATGAATATAATATAAAAATGACATTTTCAATATTGTTTTCAGGTGTTCCTACGCATCTTTTTAAAAATCCTAGTTTCTTAAGCGAACAATGGCTTGGGTCTGTCTTGTTGGTGGATAACTGGATTAGACATCTGTCTAAGAATATTAACTATATAAATTGCAACACACGTATATTATAATAATTACTAAAAAAAGCCTTGATAAAACATGATGTTTTTCATTTTAAATACTTATTTAAATGTCGTTTGTTTAGTATTTTTATTTTTTGTTTTCTTATTGCAAAAAGTTTTTTTTTTAAATAAATTAAGAAAATAACAATTATTTCAAGTAAATTTATAAGCTTTAATGGATTAGTTCGGATTTAATTTACAGAGGTCGCTCCTTCAAAATTTCCGCATAAAAATCGTCGAAGAGGGCTCTCCATATCCTTATACTTATAATACTCTATGGAACTGCATCAAACGAGTCAGGGATTTCCCGAACGGGAATGAAGTTTATATACCGCCAACCCGCTACGGTGTTGCGGCGAAGTAACATCTTATGAACTTAGAAAGAGGAGGTGCAACGTTTACTCTCAGACTTAAAAATTAGCATTGAATTTATTTGAAGAATAAGATTTCTTAATTTGTAGGATCTTAATTGAAAATGTGTGCTACTATAAAACATCGGTCTAATATAATAGGATGTGTTCAGAACTGGATAAGGTGCGCAATTAATATCCGAATGTTTCCTAGCGGAATCGGATCTAATACGGTGACTCAAAAATATATTATTTTGTAATTAGTTTTTTTTATTTATGTTTATGGTTTATGTATGTCTATACATATACATACATACCGAGAAGCTGTGATTAACTTTTAACTCCTTTGATATTTTTCTATAAATTGTGATTGAAGTTTTTCTAAAAATTAATACTTCACAGCGATTTAGTTTATTCTATACAGAGGCAGACAATGAGACTGTGAATCTTGTTCTTTGATTCGGGCAAGAACGAGCACGAACTTCCATTCCTCCAAGAACAACGACTTCCATTATCGCAGTACCGCATTGGCTTTGATACCAACCACCTACTACCTATCACCTAGATACGTAGTATTATTATTTCGAGAATTTTTCTTCGATGCAGTACCAATATGGAGAAAGAGCTACTGACAGCGGTGTTTCTAGTTCAATACGACCTCTTTTCCTCTGCAAGAAAACTTAGGCGACTTTACTTACTTGCCTTCCAGTAATCCGTATGCTTGTCTTGCTTGTCCTCCTATAAAATAAAAACAAAAGGACATAAAGCCTACCTTCGAAATAATAACAACACTTTTTGCGTAGATTCAAGCCTGTTAGAATCCTCGTCTACTATGTTTGACAGACAACATATTGAAAACACCTCTAAACCAATATATTTTTTTTAATACATAATCCATTATTTTTTAATTCATAACCCAATTTTTTGAAAGAGCTGACTGAATACGGAACAACTATAGAATTGTGGACCAAATATTTATTAAAAACTATCGTACTTTATCGACAGTACCTACGTCTATTAGGGCTAGTGATCTATAAGAACTACTATACCTTAAATAATAATAAATTTATTACTCTTTATTGTAATGTTAATTACATATAAAGTAAAGATTTTTAGTTAGTTAAGAATTTCGGCATTCTTAAAAACCTCAAGTCTAATAAAATGAAGAGCATAGGTCAGTCTATATTTTTTAACAAGTATCTAAGAATTATAAATAATCATTGTTAGAAATTGCCAGCATTTGTAATAATTCAATTAAACTATAAATATTATTATTAATACATTCAGATTTGAGATCTTGATATGTAAAAGCAAATATACTATATTTTAAAAAATCTATTTTAATTGAGAACCAACTCTTTTTACCCTCTGTTATGTGAGATCTCGTAGCTTTGAGCTACTCCTATAATACTTAATTCTTGTAATAATTAATTTATTCCTTATTGTTGCACAGCAAATACAGAACACTTTTCTTTTCCGTCTTTTTATCGGACAAACCCAAAAAAATATTTTATGATAAAATTGTAATATTATATAAAAAATGTGCTTGTTTATCATTTCAGTCAATCTAGGGAGTGAGTAACCAAGTAACTGACTACAAAAAAGACGAGTGACTTGCAATTTGAAGCTAAGGAAAAGGTGATTAGTGACCATAGTCACTCTCAAGGAGAGCGTACATTACTACATTGTGTCCCTTTACTTATTTATGTACTTATAAAACCCACCAATACAAAGCTCATACTCTAAAGAGAAAATAGTTTTCTTTAAAAACAATGGTGTGCATGAGTAGTATGAAAAAAGCTGCCAGGCCGTAAGACAGCAAATAATTAAAGGACGAAATTAATAAAAGATCTACAATTCGAGATAAAAATTAACCTACGAACTCAATCTTTAGATCGGTTATTTAAAGTGACACGAGAAATGGGACCAGTATCGATTATTAATTTCAGCAGCAAATACCCATGTAGAAACTGTGTGGTGAATTTAGTCTGCGATCACAAATTTGTAACCGTGAACTACATTATGGTTCGCTGGGTTTTATTAATTTGGGTTCTAGCGGCTAGGAATTTAAGTAAATGTCGCCAAAAGGTAAATCGAGCTTCGTGACTAATTGAGTCCGAAGTAAATCCAATTGCAATGCACAGCTGACAGAACTCATAACGAAATGTACTGAGCCAGTGACGAAACTAGGGTAGCCAGGTTCGAAATTACAAATATTACACTTAATGATCTTGGTCTTCGTATTATATAATGTTTATTATAGGCAATCTATACATATAATAAAATTGTCACTGATCCATTTCTGTACATGGAAATATGAAAAAAAAACATCATTGGGGGTATTTATATGAGCAAGAGAACCCAAAACAATGGTTTTTCAGTTTGTCTGTTTGTCTGTATGTCTGTTCGTCTTTATGTCTGTTCGTCTGTATGTCTGTATGTTTGTGCACACTAATCTCAGAAAAGGAGTAATTGATTTGGATGCAGTTTTCTCTTGTTTGAAGGTTTATAGTTTTAACATACAAGTCGTTGGCACAACTAGTCAATTACGTTTGCGACAGACAGAGGATTGAAAAAAAAACCGAAATGATTTAAGAAATTAACTTTAATTAAATTGAAACTTATTACAAATTAACCCTATGAACGATGATTCCACCTCGATGTGGAAATATGGAATGATCGTTCTTACAAATAACATTAATTATTAAAACTCATGGGAATACAATGCAAATGCTTTATCGACAAATTACTTTATTAAATATAATATTACAGAAACTCAACGTAGGCGGTTTCCATATAGTAGTTCTATGTAACTCCTCCCCCCTAAGAAAGGCGACTATTTCAGTACGTTCAGTGAAAATGTTGCCGGAATGGTTTCAGGGTTGCCAGATGTTTTCAGGATCTCGAGCGATGGCTGCTTTTCTTTTTGTACATTCTTGTTGTTTTTATATAGGTAACGTCGAATTGCCAAAATAATACCGAGTACGGCTGTACCTATTAGTATAGTATAAAATGGTATTGTGGTATGATACAAGGCATCTTTTCGCACTTCGTCGATTCGGATAGGAGTCTGGATCATAAGCTGGTCCTGGACATCATGTAATCCTTGAAGATCAATAGATTTTAAGTGTATGTGAGTCGCTTTGGCTGACTGCTTTAAGGTGTCATAGGGTATTTTCATTAGTTTTAGGGGTTGTCCTTTAATTTCGTTGTAATCATTTGCTATTGTGAATTGTTCCGATTTCAAACGACATCCAGCAGGAATCGTAGCTAGGTAACTTCCCTGTAGCGATGTGTAGTCCTTTTGGTTACAAATCAGTTGCACTTTCGTTTGTTGAGGAAAGGACAAGGCGTAGTGCTTGTCATCGAGTTTCTCCATTGCTTCTTTAGTCAAGGTGACTGTAATAAATTCACAGGTTTTATGTATGACTTGATTGATGATCAATTCCTGGATACAATCTGGTCTGTTGCGAATCTGATGATGAATTTCTTTCTCACAGAGATACCAGTTCTTTACCTTCGGGCATTCAGTCTCCATGTACACAAATGATATCTCGATTGTTGCTAGGAAAGGGAAAGGTGGGATAAGAGCCTGGTCGTGCTTGTTCGGTACTACTGATAATTTATAAAAATCATAAGTTTCTTTAGAATAAATTGGAAATTTAAATATAAAAACTATTTGCTTATTAATAAAGTACGACCCTGGTTTAATAATATTATAATATTCCCTAAGTTCTAAATCTAATATTTGCTCTTTTGAGTAAATTGCTTTTAATTTTAAGACCATAGATTCTAATACCTCAATATCTATAATAGAATGATGTATACTAGAAGCCTGGATAAAAGCTAAACTATTTTCTATTCTAAGTAATTCTAAAGATAAATCTTCTATGTTTTCACTAACTAACTCTAGAAGTTGAGCAAAATTTGCGTATTTTGTTAAGCTATCGTCACTTATAGCCTTATTCTGTAATAATAATTCTAAGGTATTATTTAACATAATCTGGTTATCTATTTGTCTAATAACTATTTGTCTAATAACGTTTCCATGTTTTAACATCCACTCCTTGCTCAGACTGATGTGACTATTAAATTCAGATAATAATTTTATTTGATTATTTTCTAATACTCTAATTGCCTCATTATATTTCAACGCATCATCGTGATCTAAATTACCGGTTAAACTTTTTATCGTAGTACCTAAACTATCTATAAGACCTCTTTTTACTCTACTAGGCTCTAAATAATGTAGTTGTTTTAAAATATTGCCAAGCTTATTAGTAAGGTAATTAATTTGAATTTCATATAGGTTATAGGTTATATTACTCATGCGATTTTTACAGTAAAGCAGTTGAGTCTCTAATGAATGAATATTAGTCTCAATGTTATCTAAATTTATATATTGTATGAATGTATGATAGTGCGTAGTCAGTTTCATGGGTCCGAGTTTGAAAGGTAGTATTCCTGGTCCGTCGTTAAGACTCTCGAGTTTTATCTCCTGAGGTTGAGTCATTGAGAGGGTTGTTACTAGGAGGATTCTGTAACAAATTAGCTGTTTTAGGGACTCGTTTTAGTCGTGATTTGGCTATGGGGCCACGTTTTTTAGAGGTATAAATATGAATTGGTAAGTCGGCTAGTACAGTGTCATGAGTGTATCGTGGAGCAGTCTTTTGTCGACTAGCAGTTGGATTTTTTATAAAAACTGATTGTTGGGGTGCATATTCCTTTTCAGGTTCTCGATCTTTATTTCTTTTTTCTATCAATGCGGTCCGTACGTAAACGTGAAATAACGTCTTGTGTGCGAGTCTTTAATTGTTGAGTACTCGTGCACTCAGCGTTAAATAAATCCGCGTGAGCCGGACGATCGAGTGAGAATATAATATCATTCGGTGTCGGGTTTTCAATTTCTAAATAGCAACGATTATTCTTTACAGAAGTAATGCACTCATGGCTAGTGCAATTGCACAGAATTTGTTCTTTAATAAGAGCATCACCTTCTAAAATATCGACGGGAACACGAATAATTTTAGAAGTTTCCGCGGGGATAACGTCTTCGTATAGGTTTACATTACACGAGTTATACATTTTAATCGGGTTCGACGCGTTTCTTGTAAGCAATCTTCGGTCTTTTAAATCAATACGAGCTTCCCATTTACTTAATAAATCTAAACCTATTAACCCGTCGAAGTATTCATGGAAATTATATACGAATAACTTGATATTGCTGGCATCTTTGAATTCCGCGAAGCATGGCAACGTAATAGAATAATTGTTCCTACTCGTCGCGTGTATGTTGGTTACTTCAAAAGGATCAAATTGTAACGGGAACTGAGCGAAGTATTTCTCGACGGCTTCGGGACTAATAAAAGATTGATTAGCACCGGTATCTATTAAAAATTTTAAATGAGGATTTTCTATTTGTATGTACGGAAGCTGTCTCTGTGTTTGAAGATTTAATTCTATTTTTGTTTTTGTGATTTCGAAGTCTCCCGAAAATCCTGCTGGTCTTGCTCAGTTTCAGTTATTTGAATTTCAGAGTCAAAAGAATAATTGTCAGAAGTAATATTTAATTCATGAGAAAATCCGGGCGTGAAGTCAGTATCGTAATAATCACTATAGTAATTGTACTCCGGCTCATAACAATGATTGTAATATGAATCGTCATATGCCGCACATTCATTTACATTCATTTCTCGTGATTTAAAATAATTCATGGGATTATTCAAGGATAAAGGTTTTGGTGTAAAATGTTGGACACCACTCATAGGTTGAGGACCTTGAGGTGGGTTATTTCGGGGTGGTAATCTAAAAATGTTACTACGAGGTCTATAATTTGGTGGAGGTGCAGCGAACATCCTTTGTGTATTAGTAAGCATGCGTGGTTGATTATATCCGGTTACCGGGACTTTAAAGGGTTGCGGTGGAGGTCCCATAGGGCGCTGATTTAACGGAGCCGGCCAGTTAGGTACTGGGTTATTATGAGGTTTTGTATGAGTGAATGTTGCTGGTTGTAATGAATTAGTTGGTTTAGGGGTCGTCTGAATTTTATGGGAGTCGCGTTGTTGTAAATACATTACGTTAAGCTCCTCTTGAACGAACTCGAGAGCTTTCTCTATCGTATCTGGGCGCATGCATCGTATGCGCGACCCTAACGGTTCTTTTAAACCACGTACATATGCTTGCATGGTAACTTTTTTGTAAAGCTCTCGTTTCGCTTGGACTGTGGTGGGCAAACTTTCATGCAAAGTTACGTACGTCATAATGGTGCTAAATAAAGTTTGGCAATGATTGTAAAACTCTTGCGGGGTACGATTACCTTGACTTGCTATAGAAAGGTCATTATATAATGGGGTCTCATCACGTTGATCCGAGAAGTTATTTATGAGGGCTGTTCGTATACCTAGCCAGTTTTCTGGTATACCGTTTGCATTTATAGTGCATGCGGCTGTCCCTGTTATTTTATTTAAAATTCCATTTAACAAACATAAATTGGAAAACTCGCTACTAGGATTATCATTAAGGTATTGTGTAGCCAACGAATCGCATATTTTTATAAAACGCTTAAGGATATTTGGATTTCCGTCAAATTCCGGGATTAAGCGGAGGACTTTGAAAATATCGTCTGGGCTATACTGTGTCATTATTACTGGCTTTGATTTTATTCCTGCTTCTAAATTATTTAATTTTAAATTGCCTAATCCTACAATATCTCTATAACTATCCGTTAACTGTCTGCAGGCCTGGCGCGATTCAGGCTCCCGCGAACTAAAGGCTCTGGGGTGATAAATCTTGAAGTTTAAGATTCAAAGGAGCAACACGAGAATAATTCAAGTGTACTTACATATACAGCATTTCTGGTTTTCTCTTCGAATCGATTTTCAGATTCCTCCCCTGGTCTGCTGCAGATCCGTAGATTCAGGATATCCGGAACGGTGCTTGATAGCCAACCCGGGTGACTCACGACGCGATTATCGATGTAAGATATGGCCTTGAAGTCTCCCGCGAATATCCTACCGACTGCGCCAATTACGTTTGCGACAGACAGAGGATTGAAAAAAAACCGAAATGATTTAAGAAATTAACTTTAATTAAATTGAAACTTATTACAAATTAACCCTATGAACGATGATTCCACCTCGATGTGGGAATATGGAATGATCGTTCTTACAAATAACATTAATTATTAAAACTCATGGGAATACAATGCAAATGCTTTATCGACAAATTACTTTATTAAATATAATATTACAGAAACTCAACGTAGGCGGTTTCCATATAGTAGTTCTATGTAACTAGTCTGAAAATATTATCATCGTTGTTTAAATGAAATAACTCACCGATTTTCGACAGTAGTTTTGTTTTGACAGTTCAATTGTTTTGTTCTGAAATATTGTGGGACACCTCTTAATCGTTTGCTAGTAATAAGTTATATGACGCCATCATTCATTCATCTTAGAGCATATAGATTCATTGTTAACTCCGGACACAAAAAGAGGGTGTTATAAGTTTGAGGAATGTTTCTGTGTATCTGTGTGTCTGTCTGTGGCCTCCTAACATCCAAACGAGTGGACGGATTTGATTATTGTTCTTTTTATTCGAAAGCCTGGTCCGTCGAGAAGGATCTTAGCTATATATAATCAAAATAAAAGTAGTCATCTCTAAGCTACTGAGCTTTTATTGGTGTTGGTGAAAGATTCTTATGCAATTTTCATAGTAAATACTTAAACTAGTGAAAATAAGGGCTTTCGTAGGTTCATTTAGTAGAATATAAAAACCAGTAACATATCTTTGAAAAGCAGAAATAGAAATTAAATTAGAAATTTAAAAAACCCCTAACACAAAATGACCTCTAAAAAAGAAACAAATATGATATTATAATGTATTTATTGAAGTCGTTGCGTCGGGGGATCGTTGTACGTATGTTGACGATGGAGTCTATTTTACAAAATTTTCAGAGCCAATGCATTAGGACTTAGAGTACACGATTTGATATTGTTGTTTCGTTATTTGCCTTGGTAACTTATTTGCATTTTGAACTCTTTCTTCCTTTAGCGGTCGCCAAACGCAACGTATCGAGGTTTTACAATTTGTAAGTGTTGGATATATTTTGAGTTGTTCAATAGAAGGGTCGTGATCTTTCATCCCTATAACACTAGACCACTGCCCAGACCTCCAAGTAGTATTACCATAACTTAATAAAATATTTGATAATGATCAACCAGTTATTAGACCATTTTCATAAAACTAAGTTGCTTTAAAATAAACAGTTTAAAAGTAATTTCTCTACTACTGATGTCGGCGTTTTTTTTATAAAGCATTTGTTTGAGGCCTGAGAGGAGTCACGTAATGATTTCCAGTTATTCTGTGATCTATCTAAGGCATTCATTTGTGTTTAGCGTGAAACAATGGTAAGAAAATTGTACCAGTATGTCCTTAAGAACTATCGTATTAATCGAGTGGAAAGACATGGAGCCACCTAACGCTCAGGCTAGCTGTCTGCTCTCGAAATTTGGAGAGCCATAATGCAAGAGGATATGATTTTAGACAAAGATAGCACATTAACAAACTTCGTAGCTTGGACCATGCCAATACTAAAATAGGTCAACGGGATTCCAGGTTGTGGCAAAACCACGTGGATAATATCGCTGTTTGACGCAGAGAAGGACGCCATCGTTACAACCAAAACTGACGCAGCCCAAGATTTAAGAGAGATGATCTCTCAGCATCTCTCCCTCGTATGATGGCCTCTGTATTAGTAAATGGATTCAAAGAATCAGAAAACTATCACCGTTTAGTGGTTAGACGAGGCTCCTATGAACCATTTTGGAGCCACAGCAATGGCTACGCGGTTGTCCGGCGCTGGTGAAATTGGCGAATTGTTGTCCTCGTCGGTGACGTAAACTAGTTACCTTACATCGATAGAGATAAGCTATTCGAGATGAGGTACTGTCGTCTCACACTGATAACGTCCGTTAGCAATTAATTACTGTGCACACATCAGAATCCCTGAGATGTTGCGTATGCCTTAGAAAAGGTCTACTCACAAGGAAGAAGCACAAGGACTCACTTTCGGCTCCGTTTTTATAAATAATACCGATTTTATAAATAATCCGTTTTTATAAATGAGTGAAAAAAATAAAAAGAACAGTAGGCCGCTACAATAGTGTTTTAGTAGGAAAGCGTTAATTATAAAATATAAGAAATGTATGTATTTTATAAAATTGTTTATATTATATACATATATATATATATATATATGTAAAAAAAAATAATAAATAAAACTAAAATAATAATTACTTTGCAAAGGAGAATTTCATGATTAATCTGATATATACAGTCTAAATGTGAAAAGTGAAGTGAAGTCCGTGAATAAAAGTAACAAAAAAAAAAAGACCTCTGGGAAACCGTCGCGTCCGCTCGCTCTACCAATTGAGTTACGGTATCGCTGTCCGTCTTGATGAATTAAGCATTTAATATGTGATATGAACATGTGTGATATGAACATGTATAGCCATGTTAAGCTCATTTAGGTTTAGTCAAATATTTCTCATTGTACAAAATGCATGTCTTCCTCATTATTAAAAAGTCCAAACTTTAACTAATTATCACTAACATTTCTGCTCAACCAAACAACTTAAATTTTCTTATCCCTTGGCACTATACTGGTTTTATTTAATTTTTTTTCACAGGACAACTGTGGAATAGTCTAACTAATAAACTTCGACGTGCTCCTAATAGGCAAGTATTTAAGAAAATACATCAGAAAATATTTCCATAACATATGTTTTGTTTTTTTTTTTCTACTTCTACACATATCTACCTGTAGAGTTATTACTTAAGGTGTATTTATTATAAATTTATGTACTTTTTTTAAAATTTTTATTTACATATGTATGTTTTTATTATTGTATAAATACTATAGTACAGATTGTTATAGATATATAGTTTTATTTTCGGTTAACAAATTATTTACCCTTATTGTTTTCTCTTTCTGTTAGATATGTTAGCTGATTGGTAGAAAATGCTTTAGCGTCAAGCCCGCCTTATTTTGTACAATGATGTATTCTTCGTTGTTCAGAAAAGTTGATGTTACACTTATTAATAACAGCAAGGAGGTAATTTCTCCGATTTTTAAGATCAAAATGTCATCTATTGTCAGTTTAGGCCACATAGTTTATGAAAGAAAGGCAATTCTACAAAACAAACCTAAGAATTGTAAGTTAAACTTTAAAATTCCTTAAGTAATAATAAATTAACATTAAAACGGAAGAAAGGAATCTATTCTGCTTAATAATCTGTAAAAGATGATATAAAATTATCCTTAATTAATCAAATAATATCAAAAAATATATTGTATATATAACTATATATATATATATGTAAATGTGCCTTTCTTTTTAATATAGAATTTACCAATAATTTTACACCTTTTTTTGGCTAAACTATAATTTTAATATTAGCTATTGTTATAATGTAGCTGTTTAGTACCATGAAAAAATATATACCTTTAATCTTAATATATTTTTTCATTTTTAATTAATAAGAAATTGTATAACAGAATCAAAGTATTCTTATAAACTGTAATAAAAATGGACAAGATTTCCGTAAATATACACCTTATTATAGCAGTTAAACCTTTAATAAATATATATTTTTTTAATCATAATAGTATTAGGTGCGTGGTACCTTACAATTTTCGTTCAGCGCTGGACTGCCGCGACCTATACTTTAGACTTCTTGCAAAATGAGAAGCAATTTTTTTTTATTTCGCTTGTTCTGTGTTATTTATTAGATTTCTAAAAAATCGTAGAACAAAGTTGTTGAAATTGATGTAGAGAGGCTGCCTGTAAGAGGTGGCCAATAAGTTACAAATAATCCCGTATGTATATATATTTTAATATATAATTAATTGATATTTAATCAGTAAATGGCGGACGTTGGGCGGATATATGTTGCGTTCAGGTTCTTCCTCCAGCCTCACAGCAACCCTTGATTCCAGGCTCACTTCAGTTGCAGTTTTCGAGTCAACCTAACGCGTCACTTATTGATGTCATCGGTACTGATATCACTAGAATATTTAAATCTGTATTCGCTTTGAGATTGCTCGGCGTAAATGCGTGTATTTAAATTAAAAGTATATTTTAATTAAAATTATCCGAATTGTACTGAATTTTTTTAGCGCTATGAAAAGTTTAATAAGAAATTATAAAAAAGTTCCTGACACCACGGAGCTGTGCCTGGACTATGGTAAGAATAATTATTTTAAGATTTACAGCCAGATCTCGTACTATAAGATGCACAACAAACCTAGGTGTTAAATAGTTTGGAAGTTAATCTATAACATATAAAATATATATATTTTTTTAATATTACAATGATTATGATATACTTAAATTTTTTCTGTAGTTCAGATTCTCTAATCTAATATCTATCGCTGAACCCAAAAATCAGCAAGGATTTTGTTTAGTTTTTTCAAACTCTCAGATCTCTCAGTCTACGATATCAGAATGTAATTTATACCAAAGTATAAAAATTCCTAAGAAAATACGGTCTGTTACAGCGTACTTTAATTTTATTATTTAAATGTGTCTATATTTTTTAAAATGAATACAGATTAAAAAATAAACCTTTACATAATTCGATCCTGCGGCCTCCGGGTAACGTTCCCGTTGCTCTGCCAATAGATGATATATCGATAATTATTTTTTTGTTTTCTTATAGGTGAATGTGACATTAAGGCCGCAGGTTCGAATATATATATATACGTTAAATTGTTTTAAGCTTTCACGATCTGTATTCATATTTTTATTCTGTAAACGGGACTTAATCGCGTACTATTTCAGAGAGTCGAGGTAAATACTTCGATTAAAATAGTATGCGATTAAGTCCCGTTTTCAGTATATGTACGTTATCTAGAAAAACTTACTGTATTATTAAGAAATTTACAGAAATGATTCCAATATCGGTTTTAAACATTTTGCCCTATTTTAATTTATTTATAGAAAAATCAACTTTATACATATAATATGTTTCGAATGATTTTTATTTACTATAGCTAGGATGCTGCAATCTCTGTAGGCGTTACCAATAAACTAATATATTAAAATGTTCCGCTTTCGGATGACATGGTTTTTCACGCTCTGTTTTCATAAACACACCGTGGAGATACAATATATATAGTGTAGTATATAAAAGCAATATAACGTTGTTCGGAATTTTTAACTCTTTTAATTTAGTTTGTATAAAGGAGACTATTTTGAATCTTTTAATTTATTGAATATTTATTTTCTAAAAGTTTTATTAATAAATATAAACTAGTTATACCTAAATATTTTAGAGCATAAACTTGTTGTACCTATGTTTGCTTATATGTACGATGTTTTTAAATTTATAGAAGTAAATACCAACAATAATATTATCATAGTTGTAGTATACTCTACTTATGTATGTTCAGTAATACTAGTTGTTGCCGTCCACATGTTTATTGACAAACAATGTTTTTATCTTTCAAAAATATTTAAATAAGAAATATTCTATGGTACTTCTAATATGTCTAAAATATTAGTACAAAGTTTCATAATGATCGATTGAGTATTTTTCGCGTGAAAGCGTTACAAACAAACTTACATTCGCATTTATAATATTAGTAGGATATTATTTTAAGAAATTATTGGTTGTTTTTTCATTATGTAATTTTCAGACCCTTACGAATATGAGTACGTCATTATTTGAAGTAAGAAGCTTATAATATATTTATCCGCAACTTTAGGAAATAGGTTCTTTAATTTTGCAAAAATATAATTTTATAAAAGATGCTCATTAAGTAAAAAAAAATGTAAATACGTGAATATTTCGAAGACTGCACAAGCCAAACCTTATGAAACTTTGTAGGTACTATTAACTACTTATTCTTATATGATTTTAGTTTTTTCTTCAGTACATTTTTGATAAATTTAGTGAATTAATGAGTTAATACTTAACATTTTTCTCGATATATCTTACATCGTCAGAAGACAAATGTATCACTTTGGCAGATACATTTAATGGGTAAACAGGTTTCTTTAAGACATTATTATATTTCATATATTTGTCGATTGCAATCGTACGCAATAAAGTAATTGACTTATTTTTTATGTTATTGTTTACATACTTATGTAATTATACTTTTAATACACTTTTTTACATTATACTTTTAATACTTTTTACATACTTATGTAATTATACTTTTAATATGGCATGAGATGAGATACACGTTAGGGCAGTCGGTTAGGTTATCTAATTATGTGTCACAATATAAACCATATCAACCTGGTGCAGCAGAATATTTGAATGTAAGAGAAATAAGGAGTTAATTTCATACATGGTTGCTCTTGATTTTTATTAAGTAAACAGATAAAACTTAAAGAACGTAAAGACAGTGACTATTTCCTCATACAAAAATGACTTATTAACTTTGAAAGATATAAACATGGGGTAGTATTGTTTTCTGATGACACTTCTCTTATTTTTAAATTTAATAGACAAATAGACACCAAGATATTGACAGAGGTTGTAAAACGAGGAAATAGACAGAGTTAATTCTATAGTTAGTGCTACGTTAAATCTATCAACTTTAAATATACTTCTTATATTCATTCTAGTCACATCATCACTCTGTTTTTTAACATTGCCATATAAGGATAAAGCACTCGTCTTTTATATACTTCTTTCATAGCCCTGAATTTCGGTCCACACAATATTTTATATTGAACTATTGAAATATTATTGTCTAAAGTGGAACTTTACTGATACAGGAAAACCATCATGTGCCTTTAGCTCAACATGGATAAAAATTTTATTTTTAAATTAAATAAAAGTTGTACACACTTTAATTGTAAAAGCTACAATAGTTAAATAAAAGCAAATAAAAGGTATAGTTTAGGTTTTGCGTATTTTTTTACTTTAACTTAACGTTTGGATAAGAAAAAAGATTCCGAGACTTTATAGTTATACTAAAATGTTCAAAGATTTTTTAATCTCAAAAGACCAACTACTAAAACGTATTTTTTTATATGACAAGAATAACTAAACCGAACAGAATAGAAGAAAATTATATAAACTAGATATAGTTAAATACAGTAAAATTTTATATATTTTATTCATAACATCTTCAATAATATTTGTTAACAAGATAACCATTAAACCATTATTGCTTATATCCTTAAACTTATTTTATTTTTGGGATATTTTATTAAGGACTAAAGGTATCGCTTAGGTATCTTTTATATTATGACGTATTAAGTTCGCAAAAAAAAATGAGTATTGATTTCTTCTACGCTTCGGTGATAGAACTTATTAAATTATTAATAAAACTGTAGAAAAAGAAAGCAATGGAAATAAAATAATCAACCAGATTATAATATTAAATCTTAATTGTATGAAAACAATAAAGTGTAAAGGGATTTTAAGCTCCATTTCGATAAAAAAACCGTGCATAGATATTTTACAATCAAACACAACTAAAAATATTTAAAACTTGTTACCATATGTTTTGAAATATACTTCAAAAGTAAACTTTATTATTTCTAAAAATATCTTTTTTTTTTACAAATCGTGTAAATAACGCTCAGGTGAGAATTACGCAGAAAGTGATGGTCGAACGGAGGAGTGGAAAAAGATAAACAATAATATACTTAAATATATTTAATTGTGCTCAATTCCAAAAATATTAAGTAAAAATGTTTTTGTGGCAATTATTGCACTTTTGTTTCGTATGTGTCAGATAGAAGAAGGAATTTACTTACATTAAAAAAAACCGACTTTAAAACTAAAAAGAAAAAATAATGAAGATTTAATATTTATTACATACTACCTATTATTTATATGTCCTATTTACTAACAGGTTTGAAGTCGGCGCCAAGCCATTTAGTATAGGAAGTTGGTTAAATACATTTTCGTAATTATTTATTTTTTTGTTTTTCTTTGTATCGATTCAAGCTGGTAATCATATAAAGATTTAATAGCTCTTTTATTGCTTTATTTGCGTATCTTAATTTGTGGAAGAAGGCATTTCATAATACACATGTCCATTTAGTTTAAGAATTTTGTTGAATACATTTTCATAATTTGGTTTTTTTTTCACCCTTCTTCGTATTGATAGAACTGATTATAAAATTAAGATTTAATTGCTTTTTATTATGTTTATTTACTTATCTTAATTTTTAAAGTAGGCTTTTCATTGTAATAATTTGCTCGAATTCATTTAACTGGTTAAATATAATTATTTGTTTAAGACTTGGCACCGACTTCAAACCTATTAGTAAATAGGACATATAAATAATAGGTAGTATATAATAAATATTAAATCTTCATTATTTTTTACTTTTTAGTTTTAAAGTCAGTTTTTTTAACGTAGTTATTTTTATTTAATAGTTTTTAGTTTATTGCTACATTATCAATTAGACATGGGTAGACCTACAAAAGGTGCTGCGCGCCTTAAAAAATACAGATCTCAAGAAACGGGCACGGAAAAAAGTAGTCGTCTCCGTAAAAGTGCTCTTCGAAACACAATTTCACGTTCTTGTGAGAATATTAAAGATCATGAAAAACGTTGGTTGGCCATGAAGCCATATATGTGATCACGATTACGTTAAGAAACTCTTGATCAGCATAATTCTAAACTTGGTAAGATCCAAGAGCGTCTTGCGAATGAATGTTTTGAGCAGAGAGCTAATAGACTTGGCCTCATTAATGACCGTCTGGCCAACGAGTCAGCCGAGTAAAGGACTCATAGACTTGATCTCATCAATGAGCGTTTAGAGCACGAGTCGACTGAGCAGAGGGCTCAAAGTTAAGAAGTGATATGAAACCGTGCAGCAACCAAGTATGCACAGCAACGTGAGAACCGGCTAGCAGCAGCGCGTCAGACTTCACAAAGACCTAGTGCAATGAATGAGCGAAATTTTATAACCACCATAAATCAATATGCTGAAGTACCATGTACAGTCTGTAAGAAATTATTATATCCAAAACAACAGATGTCATTAGTCACAGCACGTTTCGATTTCCTTCCGGAGGAGCTAGTGCAAAATTTGCACAAAAATGGTGATAAAATAAAAACCAATGGCACCAATTCAAAACTATTCCGCATCAAAAAAAAAAAAATACTTAAATCGTTTCAGAAACCGCGGAGAAATCAGTGTACATACATAAAAAAATATATATACCGGCCGAATTGAGAACCTTTTTAAGAACTCGATTAAACCATGATCTCTTACTTACACTTAGCATACACAGGACTTTATAAAGATATCATATTTTTAGATGAGGTACATAGGGTTTTAAGATTATTTTTTATGTATTTAATTTTCAGCAATATTTGTTTATGTAGTAACAACTAAACAAACATTGTTTACTTTTATAATTTTTTCGTTTTTGTATATTTTTGAGTGATGACGTTTAAAGATGTCGCTTAGGTCTAGGCATCTTTCAATCCTTGGACGTTGCAAATATGCAAGGTATGATTAATGTCTAGACTTCGGTGATAGAACTCACCAAAGCAAGAATGAAATAATAGAAGAATAAAAATGGAAACTAAATAATCATCCAGATATACAAATATAAATGAAATAAAATACCGTGAACTTTTACAAATATTTTGTCAAGGATATCTAATTTTTAGATGAGCGGTATGTCTAATTGTGCTAAGAGCAGTATTATTTATATTTCTGATTGAGAAGAGTATTCATTAGGTTTTCTGCGTAATTATTAGTACTATAAAAAAACGAACTTTACTACAATCATAAGTATCGTTTGTAGTTTTCGAGAAAGTTTTCTGACTTTTTAAAACTTTGTTTTTTTTTAATTATTTTTTATTTTTCTAGGAAATCATACACATAATTATTGAAGTGAAACTTCTTTATCGGGGTTGGAATAAAATTTAGTGTAACATGTTTTCGTTACGTGTGACATTTTTCCGTTACGCGCCAGCTTTTTTCGTATAGCTTCATCTCTTTTACACCATGTTGCTATGGAAATACTAAATAATCAAAATGACAAGTATGTGGATTACAAAACAGAATTTACATTAACCAAAAATAAAATTATCGGATTAGAGTTTTATAATTAAATAATGAATTGTAATTACATACTGGACAATACGATTTTATGGACTTGCTATTGAAACTAATAAATAAATTCAAGATTATAACATGAAGAAAGAAGAAATTATGAAATATAATTTATAATATTTTTAAAATACATTGATTGTCTGAAATAGAAGAAGTAAGAATGAAAAGAAATACGAGTTTTGGCTGAGAAATGGAGGTTTGGGGTCCTGATCTTTACAAGGTCTGTTTTGCTATACCTAGAACGAACAACAACTCAAAACAGTAGAAACAATGATGAAGAATAATTTTATTTGTGATATAGTGACGATCTAACATGTTAAGAAGCCTAAAGTTATTATTTTTAAAGTGGATTGTGTGCATTTGTCTGTTTTTATAGTACTTATGTGTATCTTCTATGAGAATATTATACGTCAAAAACAGTCGATTCACTTCTTACGTTTTAAATAATTAATACCCCTTAGCATCCAGCTCCATCACGCTGGACCCCGATTTAAAAAAATCCTTACTTTTTTTCGCTCATATTTAACTACAAACGATACAAATGATTGTAGTAAATTTGATTTTTTTGTAGTAATAAAAATTACGCGGCAAACGTAATACACGCTGTTCTCAACCAAAAATATAAATAATACTGTTCTAAAAACTTTTGAAATATACTCTAAATTGTTTGTAGTTTATTTTAGTGAAAAAAAAAATTTTTTAAATGTATTATTTCCGAGAAAAATAAAAAATAAATAAAAAAAATAAAGTTTTAAAAAGTCAAATACCCTTTTCCAAAACTACAAACCATACTTATGATGGTAGTAAAGTTGATTTTTTTGTAGTACTAATAAATACGCGGCAAACCAAATAAACACTGTTCTCAACCAGAAATATTAATAATACTGCTCTAAAAACTTTTGAGTACACTTAAAATGGTTTGTTGTAGTGAAAAAAAATATATATGTATAAATTCGGGGAAAAAATAAAAAAAAATTAAAAAAAACAAAGTTTTAAAAAGTCAGAAAACCTTTTCGAAAACTACAAACGATACTAAAGATTGTAGTAAACCTTTTCGAAAACAACAAACGATACTTATGATTGTAGTAAAGTTGAATTTTTTGTAGTACTAATAACTACGCGGCAAACCAAATAAACACTGTTCTCAACCAGAAATATTAATAATACTGTTCTAAAAACTTTTGGAATACACTTTAAATCGTTTGTAGTTTATTTAAGTGAAAAAAAAAGTATTTAATATGTATAAATTCCGGGAAAATGAAAAAAAAATAAAAAAAAAACAAAGTTTTAAAAAGTCAGAAAACCTTTTCGAAAACTACAAACGATACTTATAATTGTAGTAAAGTTGTTTTTTTTGTAGTACTAATAATTACGCGGAAAACCTAATAAACGCTGTTTTCAACCAAAAATGTAAATAAAACTGCTCTTAAAACTTTTAGAATACACTTAAAATCGTTTGTAGTTTATTGTAGTGAAAAAAAAAATTATATGCATAATTTCCGAGAAAAATAAAAAAAAAGTAAAAAAAAACAAAGTTTTAAAAAGTCAGAAAACCTTTTCGAAAACTACAAACGATACTTATGATTGTAGTAAAGTTGATTTTTTGTAGTACTAATAATTACTCGGAAAACCTAATAAACACTGTTCTCAACCAGAAATATTAGTAATACTGCTCTAAAAACTTTTGGAATATACTCTAAATCATATGTAGTTTATTGTAGTGAAAAAAAAAATTATATGTATAATTTCCGGGAAAAATGAAAAAAAAAATAAAAAAAAACAAAGTTTAAAAAGTCAGAAAACCTGCTCGAAAACTAAAAACGATAGTTCCGATTGTAGTAAAGTTCATTTTTTTATAGTACTAATAATTATGCAGAAAACCTAATGAATACTGTTCTCAAGCAGAAATATAAATAATACGCTCTAAAAACTTTTGGAATACACTCTTAATTGCTTGCAGTTTATTGTAGTGAAAAAAACTATATATTTTTAGTTTTTTTTTACGGAAACTAAATAGTCAACCAGATTCAAATCTTAAACTGTAAAGTGTATTAACAAACATAAACTGTAAAGTGCTTTTAAGCTGCATAACGATAAGATAAAATGTGCCAAGATTTTTTAAGCTCAACCACAACTAAAACTATTTCAAAATTCTCTACCATATGTTTTGGCATTGTTCTTTAAAATTGTGTTTTGTTACTAAAAAAAGAATTGTATTATTATTATTATGAGATACTGTATAAAAAAATCTAAATAAATAATTAAATTTATAATTTTCATTTTACGTTTAACTCGACGTTTCGAATGCTTTGCAGCAATCGTGTTCACAGTAAGACGAGATGGAAGTGTGGTTGTCAGTAAGTCAGTTAATAAGTTATCTATCATCTACGGTTCCTAAGTTTCCAGGCGTTTAGTTCACGATGCATACAAAACGCACTAACAGTATTTTGAGGTCTTTCAATGCGGTCACAGACATTGGATTTAATATTTTTCAAGAGTGGGTCCCAGGTGCTAGATAGTCCCCAACCATCTTCTCTATTAAAATAAGAGTGTTTTTTAATTTCAATAGCTTCACGAACCATTGAAGGAATGTAGCGTTGTTCCTTAGCGGGGAGTTTAGGTTTTTCAAATTTGTGATTATCACGATTGTTGCTAGTCATTCGAAACGTCGAGTTAATTTTAAAATGAACGTTTAAAATTTAACTATTATACCAAAGTAAAATTCATAAATGTATTTACCACATTGTTGAAATTATTGTATTTAATTTTCATATGTGTCAGAGAGAAAAAGAAAATTAAAGTGAACTTTTACCTAAAATTATTATAAGCAGTACAATTTTTAGATGAGGTACATATGCCTTAGAAATTTATTTTTAATTTATATAATTTACAGTAATATTTTTTTATGTAGTAACAACCAAACAATGATTGTTTATATTCTCACGATTTATAATTTGTTTCGTTTTTGCATATTTTTGAGTGATGACGTATAAAGATGTCAGTTAGATCTAGCAATCTTTCAATTCTTGGACGTTGCAAAGTCGCAAGGTATGATTGATATCTAGACTTCGGTGATAGAACTCACCAAACCAAGAATAAAAGAATAGAAGAAGAAAGAAATAGGAACTAAATAATCACCCAGATATCAATGTTAAACTGTAAACTGTATAAGAAAAATGAAGTGCAAAGTGTGTTATAAGACTCTTGTTGAGTAGTGTAGTGGACTGTATAAATGATTACGCAGATTGGTTGAGATACAAGTTTTAATGTGACTGCACAGTGGTATTAATACAGGAAGAATGGCGGAGCCTCAGAGGGCAAAGACTCGGAGCCCGCACGGCCGCCCCTTGCCCGCTGTCCGCAATCCAGTTTTGATGAAGACCGAACACTCTATAACAATAAGATAGAATGTGCAAAGTTTTGTTCAAGATCAATCACAAGGATCAATTTTAAAAATTCACTTTAATATGTTTTGAAATTTATTTTAAAACTGTATTTTGGTACTAAAAAAAATAATTGTTTTCCTTTAAAAAATACCATAGCACGTGATGGTTCAAGAGAGGAATAAAAAAAACTAAATTATATATATATATATTCATCACATAGTAGTTAAAACTATTGGAACGTAGTTTCTTATCGCGCGTTGTGAAAGGGGGTTAGACGGTAAAAATTCTTACCAAAAGTTGTCACGACATGTTTTGTTATCTCTCTCTCTCTTATAGACAGCAAGCGAGATATATTCATTTCTATCATTATTATTTTTTGTATTATATTAAATTGCTTAGTAGTTCTTTATTATTTATTTGATATTGGAGTTTGTTCTTTTAGAATCAATTTGCAAATAAGACAGTTTAAATGAAAGTAATAATACAAACTTGTGATCAAATATACTCATAATGTCTTGTAACAACGCCATCTATTTATACCTTAGAGAAACATAACTATATCTGTTATATAAACATATCTGTACAAAGTGAAACCGCTAGGTGGCGGGACAAAAAGTCATGGGTTTATTGATTAACACTTTTTAATTTAGTTATTCATTTAACTTACATTTATTATAAATTATCGCCGAAATATCATACAAAAACAGTATACAAATATTATTCATTAGTATATTAGCTTATATTAATAATTTAATATTTTTTTTATTACAATAGGCAATATTCATGTTTTTTTTACGTAAATTGATCATTTACCTCTGTATATTGTAGAAAAAATAAAAATAGACTTGAAAAGAATCTAGTTTTTTTTCAAAGTGAAAATTAAAACATTGAGTAAATTTGAGCCGTTCAAACGCCGTCATTTTGCGCGCGCCCTGCCGGACGTCAAATGACACGTCCAGTTAATGTTTGCTATGAATTTTTATCTACTTCATACATATTTTAAGTTTTAAGTGCTTTACAAGTCATGGAAGAAGATAAAAACCATCTTACAACTATTGTATAGTAGGTACCGGAGTGCAAAAATAGTATTAGAAAAAAACCCGACAAAGTGTTTTTTATATTCCAAGAGTTGCGAAAATACAAAAACAATGGTCTATGGTAATTAAAAGTAATAATATATGTCTTAAATTGTGTGTATATTCTTGTGAAGATCAATTTAACGTAAGTATACTTTATTTATAATAAGTTTAATTTCATAGTTTAAATTTATAGTAAGTTGCATTAGCTATTGAACATTAGAAAATTTGAGTTTAAAATTAACCTAGTTCACAAAACTTCAATAAAACTTTCTATAAAAACCGTATTCTTTTTTTGGTTTTACGAAATATTTATGGTTGTCGATTTATTTTAGGTTAAGGAAGATACCGCTAATAATATGGAATATAATTTGTATAAAGAAACAACAAGTAGAAAAATTTGATCTAAGTTTGAAGAAAGAAGTTTTTCTTCATATATTTTTGTGGCAAAAACACCAGCTGATAGAATAAGAATTTGCGTAGTCAAAAGGCAAAGATTGACATCGGTTAATGAAGCCTTTTCAGAGTTAGCTATCAAAAGTAGTGTTTAAAAAAATTGGTGATCTTTACAAAGAAGTGATATAGTAAGTAAGTCCTAGTACTGCCCATACATAAATGTCTGTGATATTATTCAGCCTAGACGATACTAAATGTGAGCACAAGGCAGAGCCTTGCTTTTCGCATATTAACGATAAATTATCAAACGATTAAGCTGTGCAAGTTAATATTAAACCGAAGTACAGAAGTAAAGGTGTCAATGCAAATATACCTGCTGAAAAACAAAATGTAGCATTGTTACCATTTTCTCATTCAACACACAATACTTTTACTTTACCAGTAAAACTAACTATTTTACATAGTTTTACTTTACCAGTAAAACTATGTTTTAAAAAGAAAATTGTTTACTGAAAACACAGCTGATAATCTATAGCATCTTATATCTTCTATATCTGCTGATTATCAACAAAGTTATTTATCTAAGTCAAGTCAAGTGAAAAATGATGATCTAAGCAATCGTAATTTTTAATAAAACCTTTAAGCACGAAAATATAGATATAAATTATTTATTTTTCTCAGTAACACTAACCACCACAGTGTGAACTTCGACGCCGATAATTTGAATGACGTGTCAAATGGCGTCACAATTCCTTTCGACCAATGGTGGCGCGTTTTGGAAGTTTGAATTTTACTCCCTTAATTTACACTTTTCACAAATTATTTTAGGGCCTTTAAATGATTAGTAAATAAATAAAATGTTTTTATATATAATATAATGAGATGATAATAAGTATCCGAAAAAAAAGTATTTGAGACTATTTTAAATTTTATGCATATTCCCTATTCCTTTAATAATTAATCGAAAGGAACTTCGTTCCATCTATGTGTCCCTTGATACCTCTTAGTTTTGTGTTTTTGTTTCGTTTCGAACCCGAGTCTCATTGCCTCGCTCCTTCTAGAAAATTCATGACGGATCAGATTCGAATCGAATGTTAATGGGAACTGAAATTGTCTCCGAATCGGTATCATGTTTTACAGTGACTGCTTATCCGTTTACGGTTCCTTTTATCGTACCACTTGACATGACTTTTTTTATCGACTTTATACTTCTCAGCAAAATGACTTTAACACAGAATAAAGGTTTAAGAAGAACTTTTCGCTTATAAACATGTTTATTATAATTGCCAATAAGACAGACTGCTATATGGTTTCAAGTTCTTTCGACGTATTTTCTCGTGTATAAAGTTTACTAAGCTTTGTGAAATCGAAATAAAAGGTAGGTTTGTGTTATTTAATCATATATAATATGAAGACAAGGGGTTGCTTAACGAGCAATTAGATAATTATATTTTTAAAAACGAACAAAAACCATTCACTCATTTCTTTTAAGCATGGATTGTATCGCAAAACAGTTATAAATGTAAAACATAAATACATAGAATTAGAAATAAACTACAAAGTACAAAAAAGTGGTTGTTATATCTAAAAGGTTGTCTTAATTATTTCTATTATTACCAAAATTATAGTTTGGTCATAAACGAATTTATTTCCAATATCTAAAACTATCTAGGTATTGCTTATAGTTTCATATTTTGTAATTAAAAATATAACCTCACAATAGTTTGTCACTTAATTACAAAATATAATCTTATATCTGTAATAAAATACCTATTCTTATGAAAATAAATTTTGATTATTTTGAATTAAATTGTTTAACTAATATATAAAAATTGTGAAATTATGCTTTTATGTTGATGGTGTAAATTTATGTAAGGTAAAGATGCAATCATATTTTCAATTATTTTTATGAATTTGTAAATTACCCTCACCTAAATACTATAGTGTTAAAATATTATACAACGACTTGTAAGGCTATTGAAAGGATATTGAACATTGAAGTTCAAGTACTGTGTATTACTGAAACAAGTCCTAACACTAAATAAATAGACTTCTATAATATACTTTACTTTGTATAAAATAGCGGTTATTTCATAGTTATAAACTTCGTACGGGAAATGTATGAATGAAAATTAAAATGAAGAATTAACTTGCTCAATAAAATATCACAATTAAATATTAGAGAAGTTATTTTGTGTATACTTCAAAGAAAATTTTGCACTCATTACAAAATACCTTGTAAAATAAACCTAAATCGATTCAATTGATTAAAAAACTATTGTAGTTCAAAGAGACCGGTTCAATAACTAATTAACTACGATCCGGTTGCCCTAAAACAATATCAGAACCCAAAACGTAAAACTAGACGTTCTTACACGCTTTATATAAGCGGTCTAACGATTTAAGTGTGCCCAGATCATCTTTGATTCGTATGCTTTACAAATATTTACAATGTATCCGTACAAAATCAATGATACAGGAATCAGAGCCTCAAGACCACGCATCCAGGCCTCAATTGGAAAAAAAATGTGAGAGTGTTCAACTTTACCAACAAGTTCCCTCACACGAGGCCCATTTCTATTTAGATAGTCAAGTGAATAGGCAAAATTGCGGGTATTGGAGTGAAATTAATCCTGCATTAAAGCATCTAAAAGAGCCTTTATTCTTCCATACTTTATTGTAAACCTTGGATCACCCCAAATGTTACAACGAAAACAGAGTGGATAGGGTAACATGCCACACTTCCAACAACACTATGTGCTGTTTGCGAAATTTTAGGAGAAAAAGTAATATCCAAAACATGTGAAACTAAATGGACATCTCATAACCAGATCTTATACCCAGTGGACTTCTACCTTCGCGGATACCTAACATAAAAAGTGTTCAACAGAACATATTTCACGAAACACTCGAAACACGAAGCCGTCATTGAAAGTTTCCGCTCCGGGTTCCGTTGTCAAATTAGTCAAGGATCGCATCTTTGTAATGTGATTTAATAACAATAATACCCGATTTGTGTCCATAATCATAAATTTAAAAAAATATCTCTAATAACTAGTTTCTTTTAAATCATCATTCTAAATATAAGCCAACTCTTGGGCCCAATAAAGTAACAAGATTTTCAACGCAACGCAGAGAGCGCCCGGCATCTATGTAGTATTATAATAACATTTTGAGAAAGAAAAATATGTGCACAGATTTCGCAGTGACTGCCTGTCGCCAGGTTTTCCTTTTATTTTGAAATTCAGAGCAGAACCCTTACAGGAGTGTTTTTTTTAAGAGTTGAACTTACTTTTAGCCCATCAGTAAACTGGAAATAAAACGACAACAATTATTATGTCCCATTTGATTATTTAATTGTCCATTTCGTTTTCGAGTTATTTCAACGTGATCAGCTATCAGTTCATTTACTACAATATAATAAATGAAACCAGACCAGAAATTAATTTAAATATTGAACAATTACCCGAAAACGTGTAATTATATATTCCATTTTAGGTTTAAAGAACTTTATTTTCTCAAGAACACTACAGTTCACTTATGAGCAAAGTATAGCATGCAACTATTTTATTAAAAATGCAACAAATAACTCGACCTTATCTATTTAGGAAGGTAATGACTCAAAAAAAAAGGAATGGTAGCAATAAACAATCAAGTAATTTATAATTTTAACTTTTTGGATACGAGTATTATTAGTTTATAATGGTATGATGCTTTTTTTTAATCATTATTATTGACTTTTATATTTATAAATTTACGTTATTAATTATTTTTACACCTTATATTTCAAGTATATATTGTTTTAATTTAGACTTAAATATAGAAACTCTTCACTCATTTTAATATCATTTGGTAGTTTATTGTACCTTAGGACACCATCAAATAAAATGTTTCTTTTACCGTACCCTGTTCTTGGCGTAATGAGTGTCAGTTTGTGTGTATTTCTTAAACTGTGTGTAGGGATATTCGCGAGTAGTAGGTACCTAAGAGAAGTCTGCATATGAATGTGCCCGGATAACATTATTTTTATTAATACACATACGTTTACAGTGTAAATTTGCTCCAGATTTAGTATTTTTGTGGTTTGTAAAGCATAAAAGTTAGTTTGGGATATTGGAACAATACTTTTATAGATTTTTTTTGTGCACGTTGCAGTGGCATAATATTAGTTTTGGCCACGCAGCCCCAGACCTCTATTAAATAGGTAAGTTTAAATTTTATAAACGAATTGTACAACATATATCCTATCTTAGGTGGTACACAAGAGGACATTCTCCGTAGTGATCCAATGAATTGTGTAAGTTTATTTTTCACGTGTTCTATGTGGGTTCGCCATGTCAATCTATAGTCTAAAATTAAGCCAAGGTACTTTTCCTGATGTGATCTACGCAGTGGATTCTCGTTAATAACATAACCTTTATATAACAATATAACCCAAAACAAAGCTTTTCATTTCGTCTGCATATTTGTGCACGCTAATCTCAGAAACGGATTAACCGGTTTGAGTGAAGTTTTCGGGAATATATTGTCCTGAGCTTCATTTTACATATAGTGTTTTTTTTATATAAATCGGTCATCAAATAAAGTTAATAATCTTTTTTTTCGTACCATTGCGGTAAGACATTTTTTAAAAACTGAAATAGTGGTCCTCGAGTGGACGGAGTTTAATGAAACTTTAAAGGGTTATAGTATACATTGGTAGGTACAAATGGTACGTTTTATCGAAAACGGAATCTACTCGTACGAAATCGCAGGCATAGCTAGTTAAATAATATAACTGATTTAAGTTGTAAATATATAGCAAATGCAGCAAACTTATATAATAAACACATTTCAGCGGGTTAGCACTCCGTTTTATAGTTGGATATATCTACTTGGATGAATACCTTTCCATTAAATTTGATTTTTTTTGCTTATACTTTTATACTGATAAGATGCGATTTCTACCATATATAACTATTCTTTCATCTGTAAAGAGAAAAAAAACATGAAAAAATAATAAAATTTCAATGACACAGGACGAAATCCCGTTTTTTAACTATTTATTAACTTCCGTAAATACATCAAACATATATATATTTTAATTTGTGCATCCGATAAATATAAACAAGTGGATGTTGTTACTTTTTTAGAGCACATGTATTAGAGCTCTCTTACCACAAAGAATCGCCAACGACAGTCGTTCTATTCTTTAAAGCACTTTATAACGCTGTTTACAAATACACTAAACTGTTTACTATTTAAACTCTTAACTATCACTGTTACACAACTTAGTCTCTCGATCACACACTCAGCGGTTTATTATAACTGTTACACTTTTATCACAATAGCACCACGACACAACTTGTACTCCCAATTTCACAATGCCTTCTCTTAACCGTGCTGCGATTTATATACTTCTTATTCTTAGTCAAATCAGTATCCAATATTAAATTTATTTTATCAATTAAACTTCTATACAGAGATTTAATTGTTTTAGACAAATCAACAACTTATATTTTTATTTTAGTGAAAACCAAACTACCACGTGTATAAAAGCAAACACATATCACCATAAATGTAGCATAATTATCAAAAAAAAACATGGCCAGCCTAATCATTATGTTTGGAATCTAATTCCACCACTCCACATATAATGTCATTACTATCTTTGTCATCGGTGTGTCACGGCTTTAGTCTCACATTGTCAAACATTGTCGAACAGTATTTCGTTTCCGTGTTTTTTTTAGATTTACCAACTACAATGTTAAAGTTAATTCTTTATAAAAATATGTAACCTATAGTGTATGAACCTAGTTTCGAGTGCAAACGTCATGACTCATGATGGAGTGAGTTACTAGTTAGTTGACGCTGACCAGCGAACGAGACGGACGTGTCGGCCGACGTAGCGAAGTGTTTGTTGACGAGCCAGGTTATTACAGGTTATACTGCCACATTACAGAACCTACTACAATAGATTGATAGCCCTAAAAAGTACAATGTCAAAAGTACTTTTTTATCTTATTCACAAACAAAAATTACACAATTCATAGTTAAATAGTAGATATTTCAGGCCTTATCATCAAAAAGGGTTTTTGTCCGGAATTTCTGGATGGTTGGAACATACCTAATTCGATAATATCGGAAAGCCTTAAAGATGTTACAACTAGTAAAGACAAATTACAGTTTGTTGAATAGACTTAGAGAACGCCTTTGGGTCGGTACGACATGAACTGATGATGTTCGGTCTATATCATTGTATCAAAATTAAAATTATCCATACACAGTAAATTTTTTTAGCCCTTAAATTACGGGCGCATTGAGGACAAAACCAAGTAAATGCTTTAGTCTGTATCTGGGTAAATAAAATACCAATTGAACCTCTTACAATCCGAGTTTTATAATAGGCGGTCAATGAGTTAGTACGGGGACGACAGCAGATCTTTCTCTTTCACAAACAGAGGAAGTCTCATTGTACCTATTAAAAGCCCGGAGCACAAACATTTGACTAATATCAAGTGTATGAGTTTTAATTTTTAAAAATAGCATTTGGTTACATACCTAGTTTGTGTAATGCAATCACAGCGATTCTGTTCTCTTTATCTGCCCACTCAATTTTAATATAGCAAAATATTGTACAATGTATTGGCGCCAAAATGAAAAAACACAATAAACGATTGTATAAAAATGACAGATTCCAAATTCAAATGTAATATTTTTTTATTTTTAATTCTAACAGTATTTATGGCCCGAGTAAAAGTAGATAGAGGTAAATAATTGCGTCCCCACGATAAGGTGTTAAAAATCATATTGTAAAAAGATTTAATATAATTTCTAATACCTTATCGTGGCGTGGTAAAAGTCACCACCTAACGGTCTATAGAGTTCGTAAAAGAAGGCTCCTTCAGAAAATCAAAAACCAATGTCTAATGTGTTCTAAAATAGATGATAAAGATAATATACCAGGTGTTTACTATTACTTGTGATAATATTACTTGTGGCCCAGTTGTGCCATTGTGAATTCTTTGATAACGTTCTTTAATTTTTTTTTACCTAAGTTCCCATTCTTCTCGTCTTCTTTGGTTTCATTAATGCTTTGGTGAGTTCTATCACCGAGGTCTAGGCAACAATCTTATTTTGCGAAATTAACACGATTAAATAAAAAAGCATCCTAGCCCAGAGCGATAGCTTTTATCTTCATTGATATAAAATCTAGCATAATAAAATAAATTATAAAAGGTGAAAATGAAAACAACATTTGATTAGTCGTTACAACGTAGACCATTATGTTAAAGATAATAATTATTAAAGATAACTCATATAAAAAGTTAATAATTTCATTAAGGTGTTGTGTATACTAAATATTTATTTAAACGGACGGTAATTTATTTCTCAAAACTGACACGTAAGAAAAATACATTTATTACGATTATATAAAAGATACATACATTTTAGATATAATTTATTAATTGAAATAAAATTTGATATATTTAATTGCATCTTTTTTTATTCCTTTTTCTACTCTTATAATGTAAGTTCATGTAAGTCTTGCAATAGTATGTTATTTTCTTAAGTTCTACTAAATTTTCTACCAACAGTAATTAACATCCTTAGAGATAAAGTAATACATTTTCCTTTTAGTACTACTAAAACACCTTTTAAAAATAATAATCACAAAAATAAGATAGTGAATTTTCAAATATATATATTATATATAATTATTTACCTCTATCTACTTTTACTCGGGCCATAAATACTGTTAGAATTAAAAATAAAAAAAATATTACATTTGAATTTGGAATCTGTCACTTTTATACAATCGTTCATTGTGTTTTTACATTTTGGCGCCAATACATTGTACAATATTTTGCTATATTAAAATTGAGTGGGCTGATAAAGAGAACAGAATCGTTGATAAGATAATTTATTGATGTTTACAATTCAATATATTATAACATCCTTTTTATTCCTTTTTCCACCCCTTCGTTCTTCATCACGTGAGTCTTTCTTTAGTAAGTAATATTCTTAAGTTCTACTTAAATCTTTTCTAACCGTAAGTTACATAGTTGGAACTAAAATAATACTTTTCCCTTTTAGTACTCAAATAGGTTTTAGTTTAATAGATTACTATTTTAAGGAGTTTAATTGTATTTAGTAGGATCTAATAAATACTATATTATTATTATTAACGAGTTTAATAGTATTTTTTACATTTTAATATTTCATACAATTTACAGTTTAAGTTTGGAATCTATTTGATTATTTATTGCTCATTCTTATCTTCTTCTATGGTTTCTTACTCTGGTGAGTTCTATCACCGAAGTCTATGCAACAGTCTTACTTTGAGCAATTAACACGTCCAAATAAAAAGTATTATTAAGAGACTGCGTAAATTAAATGTATATTAAAATGGACAGTAAGTTACTTCTTATATCTACATAAGAAAAAAAACATTAAATCACTTCCAATGATTCGAACGACAGTGAAAAGATTCTGCTTGCTAGTCGTAAAAATGCTCCAAAATCTGCGATCTGCGATATCCCCATCCTTACTAATCTCCGAATGTCCATTAAAACATTCAAGAGGTATTGTAGCTACACATTTATTTATATCTGAAACAAAACTGTTAGTGTTAGTGTCAAAACTGTTAAGTTTTGATACTAACACTAATGTTAGTAACTTTTATAATTTGGCTAATGGTAACTATTACCTATCTTCATATATATTAAAAGACAGGTAGCTTTATCGCCATTATATTTTTTTTACTATCATAGCCAAGAATATGACTACAAATATTTCTATTGAATAGCGTTCAGATACTTGTATAAGTAAACCAGTTTGGAAATATTTTCAACTAGTAATAATGGTATTAGTAGTAGTTTAATATAGACATTAAGACTAGCCTCTAGCCGAATAATTAAGATATGAAATATTAATAATAATGATTATTATAGAAATACAAAAATATTTTAAAATAAATAAAAAAAATAAGTAGATAGAAATCGAATTGTTTTATTATACATTTGATATTAATTATTTTTTGTGTCAGTGAGCATTGAGCAACCATTATTTTAAGAATTCTGTTGAATACATTTTCATAATTTCGGTTTTTCTTTTCACTATTCTTCGTATTGATTGAGCTGCTTATAATAATAACATTTAATTGCTTTTTATTATGTTTATTTACGCATCTTAATCATTAAAGTAGGCATTTCATTGTATTAATTTGCTCGTATTCATTTAAGTGGTTAAATATAATTATTTGTTTAATGCTTGGCACCGACTTCAAACCTATTAGTAAATAGGACATATAAATAATAGGTAGTATATAATAAATATTAAATCTTCATTCTTTATTACTTTTTAGTTTGAAAGTCGATTTTTTTACACGTAGTTATTTTTTATTTATTAGTTTATTGCTACAGCCATTTTATTTATTAGTTTATTGCTATTGCCATGGGCAGACCTACAAAAGGTGCTGAGCGCCTTAAAAAATACAGATCTCAAGAAGCGGGAACGGATAAAAGTAGTCGTCTCCGTAAAATGCTCTTCGAAACACAGTTTAACGTTCTTGTGAGACTATTAAACTATTAAAGACCGTAAAAAACGTTGGTTGCCCATGAAGGCATATATGAAATCAAGATTACGTCAAGAAACTCTTGATCACCATAATTCTAGACTCGGTAAGATCCAAGAACGTCTTGCGAATGAGTATTTTGAGCAGAGAGCTAATAAACTTGGCTTCATTAATGAGCGTTTAGAGAACGAGTCGACTGAGCAGAGGGCTCATAGATTAGAAGTGATACGAAACCGTCCATCAACAGAGTCTGCTCAGCAACGTCAGAACCGGCTAGCAGCAGTGCGTCAGGCTTTTTTATATCCAAAACAAAAGATGTCATTAGTCACAGCACATTTTGATTTCCTTTCGGACGTTTCCGATAGTTCAAAAGTTGGACAAAAATGCTGATAAAATAAAAACTAATGGGCTTACCTGAATTATTTTTTTATGGGACCTATTCGAAACTATTCTGCATCTAACAAAAAAAAAATACGTTAATCGGTTCAGAAACCTCGGAAAAATCGGTGTACATACCTAAAAAAAATATATATATACCGGCCAAATTGAGAACCTCCTCCTTTTTGAAGAAGTCGATTAGAAATAGACTTGCTATGCCCAACACTAGGCTCCATAAAATAGGTAAATCCTTTAATATTAATTGTATACATTTTCATAACAAGCTCCCAAATGAAACCTTAAGTTTATTATTAAATAAATTTAAATTATATTATATAAAAAATAATTTCATAGAATAATCCTACTATAGTGTACAGGATTACATCAAAGAGGTATGGCCTGCGAATCGATTGTAATAGATCGAATCGATTGATTGAATAAATAGTAATCTCCGCAATTTGTTTTTTGTTGTAGATTAATTTTGTTCGTTAGATGGAGAGAGTCGTTAGATGGTGATGACTGGCTCTTGCGTTATGTTCGTGAACGGGTTCTGCTAGCGTTGACTGGTTTAGTTTTTTACCATTATTTTTATTTTTTTCATTTTCTTTGCCTGAAATCATTAGGTTCCAATGCCGCTTATGCCGATATAGGTGGTGGAAATCGATTAATTATATCTCAAACCGAAAAAAATATTATGTAAATGATTATGACGGTTTTAACAATGTATCACAAAAGTATTATCTATATATTCATACATGTAATAAAATTGTCACTAATCTATTTTTATACATGGAAAATAAAAAAAAATACGTAATGGGGGACCTTAATATAAGCAAGAAAACCCAAAACAATGGTTTTTCATTTTATCTGTTTGTCTGCATGTCTGTACGTTTGTGCACGCTAATCTCAGAAACGGCTAAACCAGATTGCAGATTTAAAAAATATATAGTCACAGTCTTCACTTAACATTTAGTTTTTATTGCATTGAAATCGGTTAAGAAATGCTAAAGTTATGTCAATTACGTAATAGGTACCATGCCAATCTTCTTTTTCTATATCTATACATGTAATAATTCTGTAGAGGAATTGTATCTGTACATTGAAATATTAAATAAAAATTATACATAAAAATTGAGCGTCACTCTGAATAACATTTAGTTTTTCACTTTCATTGCCCACTATTCACTCCATCAAAAAATATATGTATTTAAAGTGTTCAAGACATGTATATATCTAATTTATACATATAATGGAACTATAACTGATCGCCGTCTGTACTTCAAAAATATTTCCAAAAAATCGTAATACCTTTATACATACAAGATATCGTCTGAATGTTTATGTTTGTGCACACTAATCTCAAACCAGTTAATCCCTATTAACCGGTTTGGGAATTCTCGGGAATATTTTGCTAGGGACTTCACTTTAAATATATTGTATTTTATTTATTAAAATTGGTCAAATAAAGAAATTATTAATCGCTTATTTTGGTACCATTGCGGTAAGATATTTTTTTAAAACTGCAATAGTGGTCCTCATCCCAGGGAAGACCCTTTACAATAGAATAAATAGTGTGTAAAATTTTAAAAATAATATATAAATATAAAGTAGAAATACGTCTACACGCAAAAACTACTTAATGGAGTTTGATGAAACTTTGAAGGCTTATAGTTTATACATTGGTATGTACAAAAGGTACGTTTTATCGAAAACGAAATCTACGTGTACGAATTTACAGGCACAGCTAGTAATAAATATAAACGCTATAAAAATATAAACTAGAATTGACATAATTTCTTTCATTTGAACTACTTATTGTAAAATTATTCATTTTTTTTTTACTTTTCACTTTGAACTAAATCTTGTATGCTTCAAAACACTAGTTAGGATTCAATTTATAGCAACGAGTTCTAAATATCCGCATAAAATTATGGAACCTCTTCAATTTCCTAATATTATATGCTGAAAATAAATATTTGTTGTAAATTTTCACATCATTTGACATCGAGTTATGAAAGTCAGAGAACTTCAAAAAGTATTGAAGAAAGAGAACTTTCATTTGTTTATTTAATATTCTATTTACCATTCTTTATGGATCGGTTGTTGTCACACCAAAACAAGTTTTCGGTCAATGTATGGGCAGGTGTCATTGGAAAAGACCTCGTAGGACTCCATTATCTCCCAGATAAACTAAATGGCGAAAATTACCTGGCATTTTTAATCAATGACTTACCGGAATCAATGAACCACCTGCCAATTTTTGAAGATGACCGGGCAATCATATTTCAGAATGACGGCTGCCCGGCACACAATCTGCTGAGACATCCGGCGGTAGATAGTTTGCAGCTGAACTACGGGTCGGCTGCTAAGATCAGGGTACTACGGGACCCCGGTACCTAAGCCCTCCGGCAGCGATGCATACGCTTGCGTGTATAAACTGCCGGGTTACCGGTTTTGGTGTTGGATTCGTAGTAGTAATGTGGTTAACTGCATAGATTCGGCGCTGTTCGTCTGGGTCCCCACAGTTGTCGGGGGCTCGTCGGATCTTGTGCGCAGCGAGAGGTGATTGACCAGCCTAAGGCTAAGGGCTGCTGCGATCTTTTACTTCGGGGCTTGGAACGGCCCTTAAGCAGAGATCCTTTCGGGGGTCACTGCAGTTCGGGTAGCCCCCTGCTTAGAGGTTAGATGGATGTGCTAGCATCTATCCGGTCACCCGACTGTATCGTAGGGTAGGCTTGCGGCCTGACTGCCTGTCGGGAAGTGAGCGTGCCTTACAGCTCCGGCGCCAGCTGGAAACTGGTAGTTAGCCTCTCTGACGTTCTTAGCAAGTGAATTACAAGTGCGAGAAATCATACGGGAAGTGAGCGTAAGCGTGTAAGGCACAGCTCCGGAACCTTTTATGGAGAAAAGATAGCTTGGTGGTCGCGATTGGACTTGTCTATGACCGATAGCCTTGCGAACTTACTAGTCTTATAGCGCCGTTGTCGGACGACTTCGGAGGTCAGACCTGCCGTATAAGGATCCATGTGACAGGGGTAAACCTTGACCACATGAATAGTGGCTCAATCCTTTATAACCAGAGGGTTGACAAGGTTGAGATGCTATATACATAAGTATTAGGAGAGAAGGAGGCGAGGGCGGTGTCCTTGGTCGTCTTTCAGTTGGTGAGGCTAGCGACGGGGGTACCAGACGTAGTAGGCCATAAAGCCAATTGCCTAGACCTTCTGCTGACAACTAATCCGGACAGGTATCGTGTAGAGGTCACCTCCCCCTTGGGAACCTCCACCTCCACCAAATTTTAAACCTCATAGTGTTAGGCGAGTATGGAAATAGAAGTCAGCAGATTGGGATGAGATGCGGGACTGCTTTTGCGTCTTATCCTTTTCGCCAGGTCTGCTTCTCTTTTTAGGATCCGTTGAGTTGCGCAGATGCTATAACCAATGTGGTGCATTAGGCGATGGAGTATTTTATTCCTTTTACTAACGTACCCACCGGTGGCATAGCTCGCTTATGGTTTAATGCCAAATGTGGTCATGCTCAAGACCGACAACATTCGGCATACCTCATTTGGGCCGATGCTGAAAGCCGCAAAGAACCGGGTGTCAGTTCAAAGAAGAGAGCTATTAACCAAGCTACCAAGTCCTACAAAAAGGCATTGCGGGAGGCTTGTCTCGATCAAATCGCCAATAATGGCGAAAAGCTCTCTGTCGGACCAACTGGTAGTCGAGCTTTCTGGTCTCTTGCCAAAGCGATCGAATCGAACTTCTGCAAAACCTCACTGCCTGCTCTGCTGAAGCCCGATGGATCCACGGCTTAAACAGCAACAGAGAAAGCGAACGTATTTGCTTCTCCGTTTGCTGATAATTCGCATCTAGACACTAGCAATGCTTCTCCAACACATCTTCCTCACTGCGGTATTTCGATGCCTGAAATCCGCATCACAAACAAAGAGGTATGTAGAACATTGTGTCGTTTGTATGTTAATAAAGCCAGTGGTCCTGATGGTACACCAGCCATTCTGCTCAAGACATGACTGAGTTGTTTCCTGTACTGACACGTCTGTATTGCCTCTCTTTCATGACTGGAATAGTGCCGAAATCCTGGAAGCTTGCTAATGTGCAACCCGTGCCCAAAAAAGACAGCCGTGCCGACCCTGTCAATTACAGACCGATTTCAATCACCTCCATACTCTGCAAGATTATGGAGCGTGTATTGAACTCGCGGCTTCTTGCGTAACTAGGAGGTAACGATCTCCTTAGTAACCAACAGTGTGGGTCTCGCTGTAATAGGTCCGCTAAGAACCTTCTAGCGCTGCTACACACATTTTAGACGAGGCCATCGAGAAGAGCCGAGAAACGGTCTGGCTTTTAACGTATGGTATATCTCCTGGTCTAATTAGCTGGATAACGGACTTTCTGAGTCAGAGATCTCTCTCAGTAGTTATTGACAGGTGTTCTTCGGAACCCTTGACAATAAACGGTGGAGTGCCGTTCTCTCTGCTACTCTTTTTCTGTAGCACATTAACGATCTGCTGAAGCCTTTCTAGGTCTATATTTATCTAGATCTATGGGTATGCAGACGACAGCACAATTGTAGAAAGATATCTGCCAAGTACCCGCATGGGGCAATGCCAATCTTGTCAAATTTAACGCCGCCAAAATGTAGGCGTATTTGTTCACCGCCAGAAGAACACCTTTCACCTTGGTTACTACTTTCCGGAATGTTTCCTTGAAATACAGTGACCGGCTTCAGTTGTTAGACTTAGATATTTCCTCGAACCTCAACTTTGGTCGGTATATTGAGTCCAGAGCAAGAGCAGCTGCAGTACTTTACACCGCGACAGCTACTTGTATTATAAAAAGCACAGATCCGGTCGTTTGTGGAGTGCTGTGGTCACATATTTGCTCGTGCCACAAAGACTCATCTTGCGGTTCTGGACTCGAGCAAGAGGCGAGCAAAGAGGATTATTGGCGACAAGCGTAAAATTGCTAGCCTCTCAGTATTCTATTATATTCTATTTTGATGAGTACGCGCAGGAATTACACGATTTAATTCCCTCGTCCCCGTTCCATCATTGGACGTCGCGACGCACGGCAGGTATCCATCCTTACGTTGTGGATACTCCACCTGTCCGAACGAAGCGCTATGCTTCATCTTTTTTAGTGCGCACAGCGAAGGACTGGAATAACTTGCCTGCATCGGTATTTCCGGTCAAATACAATGTCAGCGTATTCAAGAGAAGAGTGAATAGGTTGCTAGGTTAATTCGCCTCACCACCTATGACTACATCTCCACTCTCCATCAGGTAGAATGTAATCAAGCATTAACCTAATTTTATATAAAAAAAAAGTTGCAATTTGTTTCTAATATAGAGACAAATACATTGTACCTTTTATTATCCGAAACCTATTATAAATAAATTTATGTCGGTATATCAGATTATACAATGAGTATAAGAAATATATTTAGAAAATCAAAATTGTAAATTGTATTTTGGAATTTTATATTATTTTATTATACTTTGTTTTATTAAAACGTTGCTCTTCGGCTGAACCTGGCATTTATAGACACTTTGTTTTATAACGAATAAAAAAAGTATTCCCTTCCTGGTCTACATCTGTTCTGTTATTCTCTTATCCTCTTTCTTCCTCTTCTAGATATTTTATCATAAATTGCCGATTGTGTGTTCTATTTTAAGAATAAAATTTGTATACCAGATTTTTTGTATGACTAGTTTTATTTTTAAGTAGTTTTTTTAGGGACAATGACTATTTTAGTTTGTTTGCATATCTGGTAAGGCTTTTCGGTAGGACTCCTATAACTATTTGATTGGGTTTGTGTCATCTACAGTCGCCTAAATTCAGTTTTTGAAAAACAGTATTATTTACATATTTTGTAAATTTTTTGGGCTCTAACTTGTTGTGTGAAAGTACATCGAATGGAAATAGAGAAAGGAAACTGATGAAGGTACTATCAAAAGATGAAAAAGAGAAAAACTAGCTGATTACCACAGGTTCTTTACATTGTTAATATATGATATGAAACTATTATTACCCTAATGTGTATTAATTATTCTACCTAACCTACAGATAGAAAAAACTACTGATTTTCTACTGCTTACTTAAGGAAGGAGGATTTGTTTATTAACAGGTAAAGCCCAATAAAAGTATTTTTAAAATAACGGCTAGCACTACCTAACTTAAATTGCAAAAGTATTGTATGTTTTGATATTGTATTTAAATGTTTGCTGCTAAATGACAGTATATGCTAGAGCATATATTGTCAATTAACAGCATTTATAGGTACATCTCATGACGCTACATTTTGATGATTATATTGAAGTTGGCAGAAGGCTGACGCATTTTATACAGAATAGTGTTTTTTATGCCTGGACCGGCTGGGCACGAACAAACATTTTAACTTTAAATATTCAAAAATTTAATTTGATTTTCGACATTTTAATAAAAAGATAATCTATAACCTATTTTGTTGTAATGGTATTGTTTTTTATTGTTTATTTCAATTATATCTACCGCTGCTTATTATTTTGTATATTTCCATAGTTTTATAGAGTACTTTTGTCATTGTCTTTAGACAGAGCTGTTATCTAACATTTTATTTTAACTATAACATTTTATATTCAATAAGAAGTTGAAAAAAAGATAAAGTAGGAATATAAAATAGTTACATCTTAGTTATATCTAAAATTAGATATAAAAGTGATAAAAAATTTAATAATTTTAATATATAATATATTATTAAGAGTTGACGGTATTCCTAAGGATCTTCCTAGTCTAGCCATAAGTTCTGTTACAAAGAAAATATCCGATAATTTCTAAAAAATATTTTTAATTTAAAATTTTATATGTGATTATGTAGAGTAGTATTATGTAAGGGGAGAAACCAAGATCTTATCCGACCCAAATGTCAACCTCACCTGCTCGCGCCGGATGGCGGCGGCGACCAAAGCGGTTGCCGTGGTGCTCCCTGCTAGACAACAGACGAGGCTCTGGCGACCGAGTATCTGGCGGGTTAACCAGACATCACTACACACGGGCTTAGATACCTGTGCATCGGAACACATCCTATCCGAGGGTTTTCCTATGGTTTTTGTGCATCAGACGGCCGTCGGCACTGGAATAATAAACCCAAAATCGCCACTTACCACAGAAAAGTATTATGGAAAGTCAGGTTTTGTTGAGAGCATGTGTAATAGATAGGGCGTCGCCACAAAACGACGCGCAGACACATCGCCCTACATCTGCGACAAATATGCGAGGGCTACCGAGTCAAAGACGGGCTCGGCCAAAGACGCTAGTCCCAGAACAAAACTTGAAAGTCCGCTTCGCAACACTAAATGTTGGCTCACTAACAGGAAGGACGACAGAACTCGCGGAACTATTTAAAAGGAGGAGAGTTGACATTGCGTGTCTGCAAGAGACGAAATGGAGAGGCTCTAAATCGCGTAATATTGGCGAGGGATACAAAATGATGTATACTGGATCAGCAGGTGGACGAAATGGCGTAGCAATAGCAGTCAGTGAAAACCACACAGATAACATCATCGGAGTCAAGCGCATAAATGAGCGCTTAATGTACATAAGGGTTCTAATTGAAGGCAAAACAGTGAACATCTTATCTGCATATGCACCGCAAACTGGGTGCAGGGACAGTGAAAAAGAGGCCTTCTGGACAGCATACGAAGCTGTTCTTCAGCAGATGCCAAATGGCGAAACATGTATTGTTGGTGCGGATCTAAACGGACACATAGGCACAAGAAGTCACGCATACGCCCAGGTGCATGGAGGATTTGGTTACGGTTCGTTGAACGATGCTGGCAGTACTATTCTATCTAGCGCTATGGCTCATGATTTAGCTATTGTAAACAGTTTCTTTAAAAAAGCGCCTGAGCATCTGATCACGTACAAAAGTGGCCCTCATAGTACGCAGATAGACTACTTATTAACAAGCAGGGTGAACATTGGTCGAGTAAAGAACTGTAAAGTGATCCCAGGAGAGTGTGCTGTTTCCCAACACCGTATTGTGGTCATGGACATGACCTTCCGTAAATAATCTGAACAGAAACCAGAAAGGGTACCTGAAATCACTAGGTGGTGGTTACTCAAAGGCGACAAGGAAGAAGAATTTAGACAGGAACTTGAAGGTTTGACTATAAATATGGAGGATGATGTCAACACCATGTGGAAACTACTATTCTCAGACATTATGAAGGCAGCAAATAAGATCCTAGGGCGCACGAAACCCGGTAGACGAACATCTAAGGAAACGTGGTGGTGGAATGTCGATGTCCAAGCAGCTCTGAAAGCAAAGAAAGAAGCTTCTAAGGTATGGCAGACCACCGGCACAAATGAGGATAGAGATTACTATAAAGCCCAGAAGAGGAATGCAAAGAAAGTTGTAGCCATTGAGTGTCATAAGTCTACGGGAGATCTTTACTCGGCCCTCGAGAGTCGTGAAGGACAAAAGGAGATTTACAAGTTATCTAAAGCTCGGAGTAAGGCATCACAGGATCCAGTGAAGACCAGGGTTGTAAAAGGCACGGACGGTACGATACTTTATAAAAACAAAGAAGTTTTGGGAGTGTGGCATGCTTACTTTGAACAACTTTTGAGCACAACCACTAGGAGGTTACTCTCCCTGAAATAAGCAGTAACCTTGGTCTCGTACCACTAATAACACCACAGGAAGTCAAGTCGGCGCTCAAAAAGATGGCTAACAAGAAATCGCTGGGGCCAGATGGAATCCCTATAGAAGTCTGGAAATGTCTCAGAGAGAAGGGTATTTATTTCCTTACACACCTCTTCCTTAAAGCCATGGAAACATCGAAAATACCGGATGCGTGGAGACTGAGCACAATAATTCCTCTCTACAAGGGTAAAGGTTGCAGATACGAGTGCAACAAATATCGTGGCATAAAACTGATGAGTCACACAATGAAACTCTACGAGAGAATCATTGATGCCCGGTTGAGATCGGAGAGTTCTCTATCTGCAAACCAATATGGCTTTGTTCCTGGCTTATCCACAATCGACCCGATGTTTGCAATCAGCATGATAGGACAGGAGTATCGAGCTAATAATAAGCCATTATACTTGGCGTTTTTAGACATGGAAAAGGCATTCGACCGCGTACCTCGTCCCACAATCTGGTGGAGCCTTCGCAAGAAAAATATCCCAGAAAGGTACGTTGACATCATAGCTGACATGTACAAAGACGTCAAGTCAGTAATAAGAACCACGGTGGGGCAGATAAAACCAATAGCAAAAGATCCGGAGAAGGGGAAGACCAAAGACCAGGTGGTTAAATGTTATCCGAAAGGATATGAGTTCTTGCGACGTGACTGAGGAAGGTACGTCCAACAGAGCGAAGTGGAGAGAGAAGACGAGAAAGGCAGACCCCACCATCATATGGGAATAATAATTGCCAAGGAGAGAGAGAGAGATATGTGATTATGTAGAGTGAAAAAGATATGTAAACGTACTAAACTAGTTATTCAAAGTGTCCATCCTTAGCTTTAACGCAGGCTTTTAAACGGTCGGGCCATTCGTCGATGGATTTACGAACGGGTTCCATTGGAAACTTGTTCACTGCTGCCTCCAAAGATTTCTTGAGCGACCCAACATTTGCAAATATTTGCACATACTCTAGCACAGATCTGAATTTCTCGTCCAAAGGATTAGCCGAAAGCCAATTATCAGAGTTTTTGAAGTCTGAAATATTTTGCTCAAGCCAAATTTAGGTAGTGGGCGCCTTATAACCCGGGGCTGGATCCTGTTAGAATTTCCACACTTCGTCTTTGAATAAGGCGTTGATGAGAGGTGAAACCTCTAACAAGGTATCTTGATACGCTTTGGCTTAACTATTCATTCCTTTTTCGCAAAAATGTAGATTCGTAGCTCCTTGGTAGGAGACCAAACCACGACGTATGCTGGATGATGGTTTTGCTGAACTTTGGCCACTTCCTCGGAATCTTCATTAGAGCTGTGTGCATATATTCGATCATTTTGTTTGTTGTAGTTCTTCTCGATTGTACATATTTTTTCATCGGTAAAGATTTTTTTGTGTTTTTCATCAGCTGTTTTGATCTTTCGACTCTCTTTTCTCCGTCCGCGATCGGACGTTATGTCGGATCGACAAACATAATCCTAATCCTGGTAATCCCTAGCTTTTTCAATGTATCAAAAATGTCGGCTGCCTCCTTACCTACTTTTTACAGTGCAATTACTGCAATCCTTAGTGTCCCTAATCTTTAGTATCCCACTCCATTTTTCAAACAAATAATTTTTAGACAAAAAAAATACAATAATGGCGGGAGGGAAGTCTATTTTTTAAACACAGAAGCTAATTTTCGAAATTCAAATTAATGGTTTTTTCTGTACATGGAACAGTCAGTACCAGAATTTATGGCTATGCTATTTAATAGGAACACAAGTATCCAGCTTATATATTATTGTGTCATGCTCATTCGAGAGTGGAGGCTCTTTAGGTATGAACAGTGATTGACGGAGTGATCTTAAATTAGCTGTCTTTGAGTACCTTAATCTAGTATTATTTAACTTGGTCAGATTGAAAATTTTAATCCATAGTTTAACTATTTTTTATTTCATTAAATCCTCATTATTAGATTATGTGTATAAAATCCTTTCTTATTAAACTTTTTTTTTTACTCAGCTGCCTGTTCCCCTGTAAGCGATAAAGAAACCTAGGGAAGTGGGAGCCTAGAAGGTAAGTGCAGCTTCAGATGTGTTCTTCTACCCAGGTCAAACCATTCATGCTGCAGACAATTGCCTACAGATCGGCGTTACCAGTCTAAAACACTAAATAACCAACAAGGCAAAACCTGAAAGATTAACCTTCGAGGGATAAATAAATATATTTTTTTCAAGTATCTACTCCAAAGATGTTCAAATATGAATTTATAGGATTAAAATGGCTCGTACTTTTTATGAAATATATTTTATTGTATTCATAAAAGGCCGATCAAGGTAAAGGACTCGTAAATTATTTATTTCTGGTCATTATCTGGTTGATTAGGAGTTTGCCATTCTTATCTTCTTTTAAGATTTCATTCTTGCTTTGGTGAGTTTCTGTCACTGAAGTCTACGCAGCAATCGTATTTTGAGAAATTAACACGTCAAAATACTAAAGCAACGGTAGACCACAGTGACAGACAAAGTGTTTATTTTCATCACTAAAAAATCTAACAAAATTAAATAAATTATTAAAGGTGCGGATAAAAATAATAATTGATTAGTTATTATGATGTAAACAATAATAATTGAAAATCTTATTTAATAAAATAAATCTCAAAATTATATTAACCTCATCTAATAAGTTGATATTTTCGTTAAGGGGCTGTGTATACTAAATGTATATTACAGCGAACGTTAATTTACTTTTTATAACTGACAGATAAAAAAAAAAACATTAATTACTATTATATGATGGACAAATACTTTTTTGAGATAATTTATTGATTTGAGTACAATTAAATATATAACATCCTTTTTTTATCTTTTTTGCTACTCCATTGTTCTTCATCACGTGAGCCTGGCTTTAGTAAGTTATATTCTTTAATTGTACTTAAACCCTTACCAAGCGTTATTTACATGGTTAGAAATAAAATAATACATTTCCCTTTTGGTACAAAAAACTATTTATCAAAAAATAGGATAGCAATTTTTTTAGTTATTTCATTGTGGTCAAGCTTAAAATTTTTTGAACATATAATCTCTATGTTGTTAATGAGTTTAACAGCACTTTGCACATTTTAATATTAATACAATTTAAAGTTTAAGTTTGATATTTGGTTGATTATAAACTTCCCATTCTTATCCTCTTTTATGGTTCCGTTCTTCCTTTGGTGAGTTCTATCACCAAAGTCAAAATTGAACACTTTAAAATACGAAAGCTCGACTAGACCAGAGCGATAACTTTTATTTGCATCGCTAAAAATGTAATAAGTTCTTATCACGTAAACAATAATTATTGGAGATCTAATTATAGACTTCTTTTATAGACCTTTTAATACAATTTTAAATAAATATCACATGTTTACTTAAAGGTAACAAACTGACTGCTTAAGTTATATCAGTCCGTTATCGACAATTTACCCACATCTTAATATACTATTATACCTTGACCCTTATTATACCCTCCTTTCAAATCAAAATTTAACACTTCAAAATACGAAAGCTCGACTAGACAAGAGCGATAATTTTTATCTGCATCACTAAAAATATAATTAGTTTTATTATGTAAATAATGATTATTAGAGATCTAATTATAGACTTCATTTATAGACCTTTTAATAAAACTTTAAATAAATATCACACATTTACTTGTAGGTAACAAACTGATTTCTTAAGTTATGTCAGTCCGTTGTCGACAGTTGTTTACAATTTACCCATATCTTAATATACTATTATACCTTGACCCTTATTATTTCCTTATATATCTATATACGAGGTCTGTTCAATAAGTATCGCGAATTTCGAAATTCCGCGGACTATAGATATTTAATTTAAGATTTTTTGTTGTTCTTGTGTAGTTACTTATCGTGGTTGCAATCGTATTTTGAGAAATTAACACGTCAAAATCCGAAGGCGGCCTTAGACCATAGTAAAAGACACAGTTTTTATCTTCATCACTAAAAAATGTAACAAAATAAAAGAAATGATGACGTTCATCATCATTTCTTTTATTGAGGATAAAAAAAATTATTGAATAGTTGTTATCATGTAAACAATAATTAATGAAGATTTAATTATTTTCTGGTAGTTCACTGCACCAGCGCTCCTTTGAATATAAATTAATTACATTTTATCAAAAAGTATAATTTGTTTTGCAGATCGTACAATATAATATAGGATTACTCTTAATATATATTGTTAAAAATATCTTCGTATATTAAAGACTTATTTAAGATTTGGAGATCAGCAAAGCGGAATCCGATGCTTACTTTTTATCCTTTTGCCAAACTTTATACATGGTTTTTACTGACATATTTGTATTAGTAGAAAAATGCACTTAATTATTCTTTTTAACTAAAAAGAGGGGCGTTATAAGTTTGACCTGTCGATCTGTGTATCTGTGTATCTGTGTATATGTGTATCTGTGTATCTGTCTGTGGCAAATTTCCGGCCAAACGCGTGGACGGATTTGGATGCGGTTTTTTTTAATCGAAAGCTGTGCTCGTCGAGGTGGTTCTTATTTATGTTTGATTGAAATAGAAATAGTCGTCTCCAAGATATTGACGTTTTATTCGTGCGGGGGAGAGGATCTTATGCAATAATTAGCTGTTTGCGGCCAAACGCGTGGACGCATTTGAATGCGGTTTTTTTAAATCGAAAGCTATGCTTGTCGAGATGTTTCTTATCCATGTTTGATTGAAATAGAAATAGTCCTCTTCGAGATATTGACGTTTTATTTGTGCGGGGAAGAGGTTCTTTTGCAATAATTAGCTATTTGCGGCCAAACGCGTGGACGCATTTGAATGCGGTTTTTTTTTCATCGAAAGGTATGCTCGTCAAGATGTTTTTTATCCATGTTTGATTGAAATAAAAGTAGTCGTCGTCAAGATATTGACGTTTTATTCATGCGGGGGAGAGGTTCTTATGCAATAATTAGCTGTTCCCAGCTGTTTCGCCCGCTATGTAGAAAAAAAAGCCTTGTTATGAAGGCCAAAAGGTTTTTACACTTACTCAGGTAAAATACTTTATTAGGGATAGCTGTTGCCCGTGACTGCAACCATGTAGACTGTAAAAATATATTTATATGGTTTATGATCGTAGTCAGCAGAAACTAGACAATTAAAAAGCAGAAAAAAAAAATAAATTAAAAATTTAAAAACCCCCGATACAAAAAGACCTCTAAAAACGCAACGACTTCAATAAGTACATAATAATATTATTTTTATTCTTTGTAGAGGTCTTTTTGTATCGGGGGTTTTTTAAATTTTTAATTTAATTTTTAACGATATTTATTGCTCGCTCAAAAATATTTTTATTTTCTGTTACAGGCCCATAATATAATTGAAGAAATGCTTATTCGAGACTTAATTTCAAAATCATCAAATTATTATAGGATAATATATATATATATATAGAATAATATGTATATGAAATGATTAGTTTTATTTTAATACTTAGTGACGGTAAGATATTTAAAAATACCAGGTAGTTATCAAAAATGCTAATGAGTAATTTAGGATTTTTCTATCACCAACAAAGTGACAACAGAAAAGACAAGTCTCGACGATAATCTCATTTTTCGAAATTTAAATTTAATGTTCTTTAACTTTTAAAATATATTTCATTAAAGTTTGTTCGTATTTTAAAGTGTTAGCTTTTATACATGTTGTAGTTTGGTTTTGACTAAAAATAAAGATATAAGTTGTTGATTTGACTAAAACAATTGAATCTCTGTATAGAAGTTTAATTGATAAAATAAATGTAATATTGGATACTGATTTGACTAAGAATAAGAAGTATATAAATCGCAGCTTGGTTAAGAGAAGGCATTGTGAAATTGGGAGTACAAGTTGTGGGGTGGTACTATTGTGATAAAATAATAACAGTTATAATAAACCGCTGAGTGTGAGATCGGAAGACTAAGTTGTGTAACAGTGGTAGTTAAGAGTTTAAATGGTAAATAGTTTAGTGTATTTGTGCACAGTGTCATAAAGTGCTTTAAAGAATAGAACGACTGTCGTTGGCGATTCTTTGCGGTAAGAGAGATCTAATATTTCAGAAGTGGGATTGTTCCGCGGCATCAAGAAAAATAGTGTAACGTGCAATGAAGAAAATACAATTGGAACTGCATTCATCTGTGATCACGGGTTGTTTTTGCCGAGTCTTCGTCTCCAAAAGGAAATGTGGTAACTTAGCTATTATATGTGCTTATTTATTTATTAATTCAATATATTTAATATGTAGAATATACTAAGATGATAAAAGTAATTACTTTGAATAGTTTTATAGAAATATAGAATGAATAAAAATAACTAGATACGTTAAAAATAACCGACTTTAAAACTAAAAAGTCATAACTAATGAAGATTTAATATTGATTATATACTACCTATTATTTATATGTCCTATTTACTAAAAGGTTTGAAGTCGGTGCCAAGCCATTTAGTAGGTATTAGAAATCGGTTGAATACATTTCCGTAATTATATATTTTTTTGTTTTTCTTCGTATCGATTCAAACTAGTAATCATATGAAGATTGAGCTGCTTTTAATAATAACGTTTAATTTCTATTTATTGTGTTTATTTACGTATCTTAATCATTAAAGTAGGCATTTCATTATATTAATTTGCTCGTATTCATTTAAGTGGTTAAATATAATTATTTGTTTAATGCTTGGCTCCGACTTCAAAGCTATTAGTAAATAGGACATATCAATAATAGGTAGTATATAATCTATACCAATATTATAAAGCTGAAGAGTTTATTTGTTTGAACGCACTAATCTCTGGGACTACTGGCCCGAATTGAAAAAATCTTTTTGTGTTGAATAGTCCGTTTATTGAGGAAAGCTATAGGGTATATATCATCTCGCTGTGACTAATAGAAGTTAAGCAGCAATGAAAAATGCTGCAAATTTAATATAATCTAATAGGTTCTGACTGACTTAGTTATAGCATACAGTTTAAACCGCAGGTCGTAGAGATAGTAAAATTGGAGGAAATATTTGTTTTTCTACGTAGTGGTGTACTAAGAAAAGATTTTTGAATTCCACCCTTAAGGGTTTTAAATGTCAATTTTGTATGGAACTCGGCGGCAACACTAAAAACCACGCGGACGAAGTCGCGAGCGACTCCTAGTAAATATTAAATCTTTATTATTTATGGCTTTTTAGTTTTAAAGTCTGTTTTTTTTAACGTAGTTATTTTTATTTAATACTTTTGAGTTTATTTCTACATTATCAATCAGCCATTGGTAGACCTACAAAAGGTGCAGCGCGCCTTAAAAAATTTTGATCTCAAGAAACGGGAACGGATAAAAGTAGTCTTCTCAATAAAAAATCTCTTTGAAACACAATTTCACGTTCATTAGTCACAGCACGTTTTGATTTCTTTCTGGAGTAGTTAGTTCAAAACTTGGACTAAAATGCTCATAAAATAAAAACTAATGGGCCTACCTTAATCAAATTTTTATGGGACCAATTCGAAACTATTCCGCATCAAATAAAAAAAGAATGACGTAAATCGGTTCAGAAACCGCGGAGAAATCGGTGTAAATACATTAAAAAAAACCGGCCAAATTGAGAACCTCCTCCTTTTTGAAGAAGTCGGTTAAAAATAAACCGATACGGCTTATTTTTCATTCTATATTTCTATAAATTTAAATAAGCTTAACATGGCTATATATGTTTATAGATATTTTCAAACATTACTTTGTTTTGAATAGTTTTCTAAAAAGTATTTTATGTGGATGAGGGTTTTGTTATCTGATTACTAACATGAAGCCGATAAGTCGATCTATGGTTACAGTGTTTGAGACAGTAAGAACATCAAATGCTCACATGAGGCCGATAAGCCAAATGATGAGTGTAGCATTTGAGGTATAGGGACATCAAGTGCTCACATGAGGCCGATAAGCCAATTTATGAGTAGCGTTTGAGAAGATGAAATACTCACATGAGGCCGATAAGCCAAGTTCTGAGTAGTATTTGGTACATTGAGGAAATTGAACTGACTATGACTATGACTATAGCATTTGAGGTGTAGGGACATCAAATGCTCACATGAGGCCGATAAGCCAAATGATGAGTGTAGCATTTGAGGTATAGGAACACCAAATACTCACATGAGGCCGATAAGCCAAGTTCTGAGTAGTATTTGGTACTTTGAGAATATTGAACTGACTATGACTATGACTATAATTATGATTTATGAGGCAAAAATTTTGCGTCCAGTAGATAATTCGAATGAGGCTGCTGAGCCAGATTGAACACGTAATCAGATAACTTATACCAATTGATTATTATAGTTGAAATTGTTAAGTCTATAAATTTCAAAACATTGTCTTTTTTTTTTTATATTATCTAGGGCAATGCTTGACTACATTCCACCTGATGGTAAGTGGAATGTAGTCTTAGGTGGTAAGGAGCATTACCCTAGCAACCTATTCACTCTTCTCTTAAAAGTGACCACATTGTATTCGGTCGGAAATACCGACGCAGGCAAGCTGTACGCAGTAAAAATGAGGAAGCAAAGCGCTTCGTTCGAACAGGTGGAATGTCCACAACAAAAGGATGAAAACCTGCCGTGCGTCGGGACGTCCGCTGATGGAAGGGGGACGAGGGAATTAAATTGTGTAATTCCTGCGCACACTCACCAAAATGTATCCTATAGAATACTGAGAGGCTAGCAATTCTACGCCTGTGCTCAAGGCTTTGGAGGTCGGCTCCGACCAATTCGGGATCGCCTATAAGCCTCTTTGCTCGCCTCTCAATTGAGTCCAGAACCGCAAGATGAGACTTTGCGGCACCAGCAAATATGTGGCCACAGTACTCTACACACGACCGGATCTGTGCTTTGTATAAAACAAGAAGCTGTCCCGGTGTAAAGTACTGCCAAACCTTCGCAAGAACGGCAAGCTTTGCTGCTGCTGCTCTTGCTCTGGACTCAATGAACCGACCAAAGTTGACGTTCGAGGAAATCTCTAAGCCTAACAACTGAAGCCGGTCACTGTATTCCAAGGATACATTCTGGAAAGTAGGAGCCAAGGTGAAAGGGCGCCTTTTGGCGGTGAACAGACACGTCTGCGTTTTGGTGGCGTTGAATTTGACAAGATTGGCATTGCTCCATGCGGAGACTGCCTGAAGTTTGTCATTCAAACGTTGCACCATGGCTTCTCTTTCAGACTGTACTTGATCTCGACTAGCCCGAGTACTCGGCAGATATCTTTCTACAACTGTGCTATCGTCTGCATACCCATAGATACCGGGCTTCAACAGATCATTAATGTGCAGCAGAAACAGAGTTGCAGAAAGAACGGACCCCTGAGGCACTCCGGCATTTATTGTCAAGGGTTCCGAGGAACACCCGTCGACAACTACTCGGAGAGATCTCTGGCTCAGAAAGTCCGTTACCCAGCCGATCAGACCAGGAGATATACCGTACGCTGAAAGCTTGCTTATAAGGCTCGCATGCCAGACCCTGAAAATGCCCTCGATACGTCCAGAGAGACGGCGACCGCTTCTCCGTTCTTCTCGATGGCCTCGTCTAGAATGTGTGTAGCATACACTAGGAGGTCCCCAGTAGACCTATTACGGCGAAACCCGTACTGTCGGTCACTGAGGAGATCGTTACCTTCTAGGTATGCTAGAAGGCGCGAGTTCAATACACGCTCCTAATCTTGCAGAGTATGGAGGTGATTGAAATCGGTCTGTAGTTGACAGGATCAGCACGGCTGCCTTTTTTGGGCACGGGTTGCACGTTGGCAAGCTTCCAGGATTTCGGCACTATTCCAGTCTTGAAAGAGAGGCGATACAGACGTGTCAGTACAGGAGACAACTCAGCTGCACATGTCTTGAGCAGAATGGCTGGTATACCATCAGGACCACTGGCTTTATTCACATCTAAACGACACAATGTTCTCCATACCTCTTTGTTAGTGATGCGGATTTCAGGCATCGAAATACCGCAGTGAGGAAGATGTGCTGGAGAAGCATTGCCAGTATCTAGATGCGAATTATCAGCAAACAGAGAAGCAAATACATTCGCTTTCTCTGTTGCTGTGTGGGCCAGGGATCCATCCGGCTTCAGCAGAGCAGGCAGTGAGGGTTGGCAGAAATTCGACTCGATCGCTTTCGCAAGAGACCAGAAAGCTCGACTGTCAGTTGGTCTGACAGAGAGCTTTTCGCCATTCTTAGCGATTCGATCGAGACGAGCCTTCCGCAATGCCTTTTTGTAGGACTTGGCAGCTAGGTTAAAGGCTCTCTTCTTCGAACTTACGTCCGGAGTTTTGCGGCTTAGAGCATCAGCCCAAATGAGATATGCCGAATGTTTTCGGTCTTGAGCATGACCACATTCGGCATTAAACCATGGGCGAGCTTTGCCACCGATGGGTACGTCAGCAAAAGGGATAAAATACTCCATTGCTTGATGCACCACATCGGTTATAGCATCCGCGCAACTCGACGGATCCAAAGAAGAGAAGCAGACCTCCCGCCAAGGATAAGACGCAAAAAAGTGCCGCATCTCATCCCAATCTGCTGACTTGTATTTCCATACTCGCCTAACACCATGAGGTTCGAAAGCTGGTGGGGAATATGTAAACACAGATTTCACCAGACAGTGATCGGAGGTTCCCAAGGGAGAGGTAACCTCTACACGATACCTGTCCGGATCAGTTGTCAGCAGAAGGTCCAGGCAATTGGCCGTATGGCCTACCACATCTGGTACCCTTGTCGCTTGCTTCACCAGCTGAAAGAGGTCCAAGGACAACGCAAAGTTCCGCGCTTCTCTTCCAACATATTCGGTTTTCTGGTACGGGAACAGCCAATCCTGATGACAGGCATTAAAATCCCCCAGAAAGACGAGCTGCGCTGAAGGGAACTGATGCAGAGCCATATCAGCAGCCTCACCGAGATACTCGAATAATCTAGTTGTCTAAATTGGAGTACCAATTATTTATATATAATGGCCGAAAAATATATAAATATTAATTGTCGCGGTCGGGGGCTGCGGTCTTAAAAGACCGGAGCGGCGTTACGCTGAGGTCGCTAGATTGGACCTCAGCTACCGCACCCTTCCGCTTTTGTAGGGCGAAACGAACCCTGTCCGCAGGAGTGACGTCAAGTCGGGTGACTAATGATCACTCCTAACGGGCGCCGGTGATTCGTCTCTCATGGATATAGGGGTCTCGACTCGAAGGGGTAATTAAAACGAGAATGTACGAACACTCAGTTAACCCAGTCTCGAGTAGCTTTTCGATCGGGCTCTTCTACGATCCTCCCGCACAATATTAGGGCTCTTCTACGATAATCCCTCACAATGTTGCTATTCAGGGCTCTTCTACGATATTTCCCTGTTCTTCTTTCTTCAATGTTGCGGTCCGAGGCGAATGGAATGCCTCATCCCCATACTAGCCGTTTATTAACCGGCCAGCTATACCGTAAAGAGAGCCGCTGAATAGCAACGCATTTTACGCGTATTTTTATCTACGCCCCCGTGACTGAGTTTAACATATCTTTATTTGCTTTATGTACACAGATATTACAATATAATATTCAAAAAGGTTACAAAATTATCTTCACATACACATATAATGGTTAATGAAGGTTATACAAATACAAAAGTTATGAGGAATAAAATAGTAAAAATATAAGAAATTCTATACAATATAAACAGTTTCATAGTCTTATTTCTTATAAACTATCATTCTCCCCTATAAAGTGTAATACCATATTATGTTCGCCCCGTTATATACTATGTATTTAATTTACTATTAACAAGTTTTATCTAATTTTACATTACTTCGGGGTATATCGAGAGCGAAAGAGATAGCCTTCGAATGCTATCTCTCTCTTTCTTATTGTTGCACAAAAGAATGCTCTGTAGAAAGTGCGACAAATGCTTACTATTTAATGTTTCTAAGTGATTTTAATTTAATAACAAGTTATATGAAAATAATCAAATAATGAATTATGATGATCAAACAATTAAATACTAATAATATTAATGTCGAGAATTGTCGCCGACATTAATGTATCATAATATATAGACTTTAGATTAGATTTTGTGACTTTACAATTATAATATTTAGATTTACAAATTACTTCAGAATTAATATTGTAAGTAAATGGTTTTTGATAACGAGTGGACTCGTAATGTTTAGGATGGACGAGCTGTTAGCTTTTATACATGTAGTAGTTTGGTTTTGACTAAAAATAAAGATATAAGTTATTGATTTGACTAAAACAATTGAATCTCTGTATAGAAGTTTAATTGATAAAATAAATGTAATATTGGATACTAATTTGACTAAGAATAAGAAGTATATAAATAGCAGCTCGGTTAAGAGAAGGCATTGTGAAAATGGGAGTACAAGTTGTGGGGTGGTACTATTGTGATAAAAGTGTAACAGTTATAATAAACCGCTGAGTGTGAGATCGGAAGACTAAGTTGTGTAACAATGATGGTAAAGAGTTTAAATGGTAAATAGTTTAGTGTATTTGTGAACAGTGTCATAAAGTGCTTTAAAGAATAGAACGACTGTCGTTGGCGATTCTTTGCGGTAAGAGAGATCTAATAAAAAGCATATTTATCCAGATTATAGATATATTTATCTATAGAATATTAAAGTTAAGGTATTTTAATGTTATATCTTAACATGAAATCTATGATAATAATAATTTGTTTACCCCGTAAGTCTTGGTTTGATAGTTTATACAAATTTTCAAAGGAAGAGATCTACCAACATCATAAATGACACTTAAAATGGAGATGACGATTAACGAGAACTGATGACTAATCTAGGACTTATTTAGAAAATCTTTTAGGCAGTAATACGGACTCCCGTGTTGAGGTGATCAGAATTTGGGGCTATAAAAGTTATAGATATAAGCATTTTTTACATTGTCTTTTACTGATTAATAGTTATTATTTAAACAATTAGAGAATTATCCTCATCAAACAATAGTATCCCATGTTTGTTCCTCACAATCTATGATAAGTTATTTATATAAATGAAACAAGAAAGGCCTTACTTTAGAATCGTGTGTTTAGCCCTTTTTGACAACCGGACCAAGGGAACGCTTTCCATTCATGACAACTTTCTGATTTTTTTTAATATAATAAGAAGAAACAGATAAGAAATGAACTAATCAAATCAAAGCAATATTTTTAACTTCATAATGCTGTAACTTTATTATTACAGTTACATGATGTGCGCACTCAAAAGTCTTTGAAAATGCACCCAAAATTCGAAGCGTTTATTGTGATTTTTCGCTGGTTTTAAAATGTTCAGCAATAACCACTATTTCACGAGCAACCAGGAGTGAAACCGAATGGTTTTTAGGTACTAAGTCTATTTATATTAAATATATAAGATTAATTTAAAAACTTTTACTATTTCTTTTGCATTATTTTTTTAACTAAAAATAAATTGTCTATTTTTCTGTGTTGTCCGTGAGTAACGTCAAATCAGCAGCGGGTAAAAAGTTTGAAGATTTATTAGTGGTAACTGGAATATCAGTAAATAAAGTTTCAAAAAGCAGTTGCAACCTCAAGTTTAGAAGTAACATGTTCATTATTATATTTAATTTAATGTCCTTTCTCTGAGATTTAGTTCTTCCACTTTCTTTTCTTTATTTTATTATTTATGAAATCGGGAATTGATGGGTCCGGAATAGGTATCACATACCTTTTATTTGCCTGACGTTTTGACCAGGTTGCACCAGCCGTGGTCACAGGCTGATTCACAGGTCACAAGGAAATATTCTATTTTATTATTTCCTTTTCTTCCATTCCTTTTTTAAGTTTTTAACTTCCTTTTTTAAGTTATATAAGATAACTTTATATTATTTTTAACCTCTTTATTACTATTTAATTGGTCTTGTTTATAAAGTTGTTTATTTTATCTACTTTTAACAGTAAACGGTAAACTAAGACATTTTTATTATTTTATTTATACGGTCAGCGTTTATTTGTACAAAAGTAATATTCTTTTTTAAATTCATTGTCTTCTCGAATGCCGTTTAGTGACTAAGGTGTATAAAAAGTCTGCACACACCGACCATTACATACATGCACACTCACACCACCATCCGGACTACTTAGCAGCGTTACCTCGTACCTTAATAAATAGTACCTTAGTAAAGCTTTACAACCATGCGGCCTTAAATACGTATGTGACGAACTGAATGACGTTTGAAAAGTATTAGAAAGAAATGGATACAATTAGTGTCGCAGCCTAAGACTCGTAAATGGCAGAACTTACTATATTATATTTCATTATATATTATTATTATTGAATAATCATCATGGTTCAAAAGTTTTAACATACAAAGTTTCGTATACTTTAGCTGTGCTTTCTTTGAAATATTCACGATTTTAGGTTGAAGAGCTACTTCTGTAAACTTATAATTTTGCATTTTGGCTCGTATATAATTTAAAAATACTAAGGCTACATATTTTTTACACAAATCTTATCACTGATGTTGCCGTTTTCTCAGTGTTGCTCACGTTAAAAAGCACGTCATTGCAGCCAATGTCTGAATTAATAAATACTTTTCTTGCTAATTCTCACTGTGTCTGAGTGCGTATTCTCCTACCACGAATTGTAATATGTGCACAGGGTGGCTAGGACTTTCATATTTAACGTTATCTCTTAAGTCCTTTGTAGAACCTTCGAAGATCACCATTCCAAACATAAAGTAACATTATATTAAAAAAAATACTTTATTAAAATTTCTTTTAAATTTTATACGCAATGTGCAAAAGTCGTAAGAAATTTGCTAATTCCATTAAAAACTTTAGCGTTTTGTAAGCTCTAATAGTAATTAAATTTCTAAGGATCTAGTTCACATATTGTCAAACATTTATTTTTACGTAAGAACCTTTATAATCAAACTGTTTAGCCAGAAAATCGATCTAGGATGTAAACAAACAATGGCCACTGACGTATTATTATGAACTAGTCACAGATTCCTTCATTGTGATATAATTTAAAATATATAAGGTATTCACAAATAGGTTCATCTAACCTATAAAAATAATTATTAATATTTTATTTACAGATTTCCGTCGTAAACTTAAGTAGCTCCCTCTCATCCTACGCTGCAATATGCACATCTTATTTGTATGAGCGTTTCCAATTCCCATTACCCAGTAGCCACCCTAAACATTCCTGCGTCTTAGCGAAAACTGTTGATATTCCTTCTTACAGATCTAACTTTTGTTCAAAATCTTTTTCCGTACAAGCAGCTAAGTTATGGAATTCCTTAAGTAGCCATATTACATCCTACCATAATGACACATAAACGTAGACTGAAAAGTTATTATTCGTCACAAACATAAGTTATATTTATTTTTAATAAATATGTATTTGTATATATTGTAATTATATATATTTTTGTGATTATGTAGATATAAATGTATATATTATATTTTATATTTTTTATGTTTTTGTTATATGTTAAATATTATAATAATGTCACTCCTATCTCTGCCCTCGATAACCTCGTCTCCAACAATCATGGGTAGCTTTAAGAAATAGCTCTGAAGAGATAAGCTCATGCCATGTGTATTAGTATTGTATTCTTTATAAATAATTTTGATACATGAATTAAATAAGGAAATTTAATAGTTACTACAAAGTCGGCTCCTAAGACAAGTGGAAGACCATAGGTACCATAATAACAATAATTTAAAGGACCTTATTTTAAGTTAAAATTTGGTTTTAATTTAGTCATCAATTTTTAAAAAGGTACTTTTATGGATCCCCATAATTGAACATAAGTAACTATAGAGTTATAAAGAAACTATCATAGAAACTTTGCTAATAATCGTATTTATTAAAAAAACGGTTATTATAAGGAATGTAAACTATAATTGTTGTAAAGAATGTAAGCTATTATTAAATTAGATAATACTTTTAAATTCAATAATTATAAATGAGTAAATAAACACCAAATAAATAGTTTTCAATAGAAACCTACCAGAACGTATCAACGTTTTGTAGACGTGTGAGCTTAAAGCCCATAACACACGATAACGTGGTTATAAAAATTGACATTGGCATAGTGATTACGATTCCAAGAACATTTTACGAAAATATCGTAACGCGGTACGGAACGTGTCCGTCTGGTCATAGCGAATAAGGGCCCTGTATGGAAAGTCATATAATTGTCTCATTTATTCCACACATTAAGCGTAACACTTATATATCATGTCAAATATGTAGCGCGCTTATTGCGATGGGCATCACAACAATCTTACACACATTTTTTACCGGATTAATAAATTTGAAACCTTTCAAAACATCTTAAATATAATATCATTAAATATAATAATGGTACAACTTGTTTATTAATGAAAACTTTAGATAATAAATAGTTTAAATAGATGTTTCATTAAGAAAATGAGTTATAGAACACATTTAAAAAATAAACATTGTCTTATTCATACAAATTTATTTCAAACAATGTGATCATTTAATTGTCTACGTAATTCGACGGGGTGTGCTATGAATACAGAGCGTAGAAAAACCATGTCATCCGTGAGCACAAATTTCCAATATATCAGTTTATTGGTAACGCCTACAGAGACTGTAGCGTCCTATCTACAATCTGTAGTACCTACTATTCATTGGAAACGTATTATATATGTCGATAAAGATGTTTTTTATAAAACGAAACAATATACTACATACATACTATAAAACAAATACTAGAAACAACACAAAAAATATCTATAAATGTATTCATAAACACGGAAACAGTAGCGCAATTTATAGAACGACGGGAAAATTTCAAAAAAGTAGACGCAACAAGTAATCGATGTTATTCTGACTCGCACTCGGCAACAATTTTGTTTTTACATTTAAATATTTAAAGTATATTAAAATTTAAAAATAAAAAATGTAAAAAAAAGTCATCTTTGAAAAGATCGAGGCCCTTAGTCAATGAACAGTTTGTTCTATAGGTATATATATACACTATCTAAGGATGTACACTAAAGAATATTATTATTGGATATTGTATATATATATATATATATATATATATATATATAGGGATTATATAATATATACACTGTATATGTACATGTACTTAATTCATTCCCGTCCTATAACGATTGAGAAGTTACTGTTAAAAAAGATACTTTGGGGTCACATCCATAGATTTTTTATAATATCTGTACGGTCACACCCCGTCTTAAGGCCAAATTCGTAATTCGAATTTTTCAATCTATATTTATTTAAAAAAATGAAAATACAGTAATGTATAATTTAAGGGAAGTAAGGTGTACCGAATTTATGCTTTAGATCATACATTTGCCATTAATATGACTATAAGTTTTTATTAAGATATAAAAATTAAATTAATTAAATTAAATAAACTTTATTTGGACATCACACACATTATTATATAACAATACAAAATACAAAAGCATTAAAACAAAGTAAATGAAATGAAGTAAAAAACAAATAGAAAGAATAAATATTTACTGCGACATCCAAAACGGATGAGCACTCAGCTGTTGCTGGAATACCTAATTGACTCCAGCGCTGATTTTCGGTGGCCGCCGTACCATGACGTAACTAACACTAGTGACAATTAATTAACCTAACAAAATTACTTAAAACAACATGTACAATTTAAAAAAAAATACATAACATCAATATTCTATATAATCACATATGAAATAAAATTTACAATAAAACAAGAAATTAACCAAATAATAATATAACAAATCATTCCTAAGTTCACCCTATTCAAAGAAAGAGTGGGATGGATGATGTGATCTTACGATATGTTTCAGTCGTACCCTTACACGTGTGATGTGGCTGAGACAAACGCTACTTAACTCACTAAACAGTAAACTATTAGACATTACACATGATAAGGATAAATATACAAAAAGGTGATAAATGATTCATGACGTGACTTATATAATATTGAAAATAACATAAAAATAGAAATAAGATGTATAAATATATTATTGTATACCTTCTATAACATTACTACAAGATAGCTTTACATGCTGATATGTATTAAGTGACATATATTTATCTCATTTATTCTGTTACAGACACACTAATTCGATAATGTAGAATATTGAAGAATGGTAATTAAAAGGAATCAAAAATAAATAATAGTAAAACAATAAAGCATCAATGAGACCACTGATAATAGTTAAAGGTATATTAATATTGAGCCACTGATGATATGCAATGAATTAAATGTTAAATAAATATATTAATATATATATATATATATATATATACATATACATACACACATACATACATATACGCACACACACACACCCACACACATATACATACATACACATATACACACACACATACATACATATACATATATATATAGTACTGAATATTTAGAATTATATAAATAATTACATTATTGTAATAACTTTTCAAAATTGATACTAATAAAAGAAATAATTGATTGTGTTGGTAAATATAAATGTACTCATGTGTCTATAATTTTATAAATTAAATAGAATAGGGTATTCACCTACAATGAAGATGCATTAACTGCTGTTTTTTTGCATGTTCAACAGATTTTTTTTATATTTTGATTTAAATATCGTTTCTGATTTCAGGACACGCAAAGGGGGAGGGAGGTTATTCCAGCAGCTGGAGGCTGCATATTTAAAACTCCCTCAGAATGCAGCAGTTTTGTGCAAGGGAATACACAGCATGTTATTAGAAGCCCTTGTTTTATGAATAGGATTATAGTCACTTAACCATTTTAACTCATTATATAGATATACTGGGATTTTATATTTTATCACCCCAAAAAGCAGGCACGCCAAATGTAGTTGTCTTCTGTAGTCCATATTTAATATGTTTGCGGAATTAAGAAAAGGAGTAACATGGATACGCGGCGGTATGTTAAAACAAAACCTAGCACAGGCGTTTTGAACACGCTGGACAATCATTTTACTGCTTGCAAGTAATCTGGGACCTATCACGATGTCAGCATAATTTAACAAGGATAAGACAATCGCTTCACAAAATCTGATGCGTGTGTTGGTAGTTAAGTATTTCCGTATACGATATAGCAGCTTTAGTCGATAAAAACAGTTACGAACAGTATTAGTAATGTATTTTTGAAATCGTAAAGTCTCATCCATTACTACTCCTAAATTTCTTGCCTCTGAAACGCGTTCGATACGTGAATTTTGTATCAATATATATATATTTTTTTTATATTATCTAGGGCAATGCTTGACTACATTCCACCTGATGGTAAGTGGAATGTAGTCTAAGGTGGTAAGGCGCATTACCCTAGCAGCCTATTCACTCTTCTCTTGAATGTATCCACATTGTATTCTTTCGGAAATACCGACGCCGGCAAGCTGTTCCAATCCTTTGCTGTACGCAGTAAAAAAGACGAAGCAAAGCGCTTCGTTCGGACAGGTGGAATGTCCACAACAAAAGGATGGATTCCTGCCGTGCGTCAGAAAGTCCGATGATGGAAGGGGGCCGGGGGAATTAGATCGTGTAATTCCTGCGCACACTCACCAAAATGTATCCTATAGAATACTGAGAGGCTAGCAATTCTACGCCTGTGTTCAAGGCTTTAGAGGTCGGCTTCGACCAATTCGGGATCGCCTATGAGCCTCTTTGCTCGCCTCTCAATTGAGTCCAGAACCGCAAGATGAGACTTTGCGGCACCAGCAAATATGTGGCCACAGTACTCTACACACGACCGGATCTGTGCTTTGTATAAAACAAGAAGCTGTCCCGGTGTAAAGTACTGCCGAAACTTCGCAAGAACAACAAGCTTTGCTGCTGCTGCTCTTGCTCTGGACTCAATGCACCGACCAAAGTTGAGGTTCGAGGAAATCTCTAAGCCTAACAATTGAAGCCGGTCACTGTATTCCAAGGATACATTCTGGAAAGTAGGAGCCAAGGTGAAAGGGCGCCTTTTGGCGGTGAACAGACACGTCTGCGTTTTGGTGGCGTTGAATTTGACAAGATTGGCATTGCTCCATGCGGAGACTGCCTGAAGTTTGTCATTCAAACGCAGCACCATGGCTTCTCTTTCAGACTGTACTTGATCTCGACTAGCCCGAGTACTCGGCAGATATCTTTCTACAACTGTGCTGTCGTCTGCGTACCCATAGATACCGGGCTTCAACAGATCGTTAATGTGCAGCAGAAAAAGAGTTGCAGAAAGAACGGACCCCTGAGGCACTCCGGCATTTATTGTCAAGGATTCCGAGGAACACCCGTCGACAACTACTCGGAGAGATCTCTGGCTCAGAAAGTCCGTTACCCAGCCGATCAGACCAGGAGATATACCGTACGCTGAAAGCTTGCTTATAAGGCTCGCATGCCAGACCCTGAAAATGCCCTCGATACGTCCAGAGAGACGGCGACCGCTTCTCCGTTCTTCTCGATGGCCTCGTCTAGAATGTGTGTAGCATACACTAGGAGGTCCCCAGTAGACCTATTACGGCGAAACCCGTACTGTCGGTCACTGAGGAGATCGTTACCTTCTAGGTATGCTAGAAGGCGCGAGTTCAATACACGCTCCTAATCTTGCAGAGTATGGAGGTGATTGAAATCGGTCTGTAGTTGACAGGATCAGCACGGCTGCCTTTTTTGGGCACGGGTTGCACGTTGGCAAGCTTCCAGGATTTCGGCACTATTCCAGTCTTGAAAGAGAGGCGATACAGACGTGTCAGTACAGGAGACAACTCAGCTGCACATGTCTTGAGCAGAATGGCTGGTATACCATCAGGACCACTGGCTTTATTCACATCTAAACGACACAATGTTCTCCATACCTCTTTGTTAGTGATGCGGATTTCAGGCATCGAAATACCGCAGTGAGGAAGATGTGCTGGAGAAGCATTGCCAGTATCTAGATGCGAATTATCAGCAAACAGAGAAGCAAATACATTCGCTTTCTCTATTGCTGTGGGCCAGGGATCCATCCGGCTTCAGCAGAGCAGGCAGTGAGGGTTGGCAGAAATTCGACTCGATCGCTTTCGCAAGAGACCAGAAAGCTCGACTGCCAGTTAGTTTGACAGAGAGCTATTCGCCATTCTTAGCGATTCGATCGAGACGAGCCTTCCGCAATGCCTTTTTGTAGGACTTGGCAGCTAGGTTAAAGGCTCTCTTCTTTGTACTTACATCCGGAGTTTTGCGGCTTCGAGCATCAGCCCAAATGAGGTATGCCGAATGTTTTCGGTCTTGAGCATGACCACATTCGGCATTAAACCATGGGCGAGCTTTGCCACCGACGGGAACTTCAGCAAAAGGAATAAAATACTCCATTGCCTGATGCACCACATCGGTTATAGCATCCGCGCAACTCGACGGATCCAAAGAAGAGAAGCAGACCTGCCGCCAAGGATAAGATGCAAATAAGTGCCGCATCTCATCCCAATCTGCTGACTTGTATTTCCATACTCGCGTAACACCATGTGGTTCGAGAGCTGGTGGGGAATATGTAAATAAAGATTTCACCAGACAGTGATCGGAGGTTCCCAAGGGGGAGGTGACCTCAACACGATACCTGTCCGGATCAGTTGTCAGCAGAAGGTCCAGGCAATTGGCTGTATGACCTACCACATCGTGTACCCTTATCGCTTGCTTCACCAGCTGAAAGAGGTCCAAGGACAACGCAAAGTTCCGCGCTTCTCTTCCAGCATGGTCGGTTTTCTGGTACGGGAACAGCCAGTCTTGATGACAAGCATTAAAGTCCCCCAGAAGAACAAGCTGCGCTGAAGGGTACTGACGCAAAGCCATATCAGCAGCCTCACCGAGATACTCAAATAATTTAGTTGTCTCCTGGTCACCGCTGTGCGAACGGTAGACACAGGAATACAGGATTTTTTCGTTTCCTGTGTCTACTAAAACCCATATAGAAGAAAAAGTGGGGTCTTCAAGGTGACGGAGACGCTGGATACAGAGGTCGTTCCGCGCGTACACGCAGACTCCGGCACGTGAGCGAAAATTGTGCTCTAACGTGTATCCGGGATAATGCAGGTGCGCAGCGCTCAAAGGACATTGTATCTGCGTCTCCGTCAAAAAGAAGAGGTGCGGCTGCTCTGTCTCCAGGTGGTGATGGACAGCTAGGATATTAGAGTGCAAACCCCTGATATTAGTGAGGTGCATTTTAAATGAGGAGGAGTGCAACCGCTGTAAAAACATTTTCTTTTTTTTAACTTTCCTCATAAAAAAAAATAAAATAAAAGTGAATAGGGATGAAGGAAATGGCAGTTGAACGAGTTGGTACGTATCGAACCCGACGTCGAAATTGGTGATGTCTTGCCACTGGGAGGTTAGTCTGGAGACTGCGGGGACGCCCGAACCCCCCCAGGGATCGCCATCGGGCCTCCTCGTCTGGTCGCCAACCAGCACGATGGAGCCACCCTGGGATTTTTCGCAGCTGGCGGGGCAGCCTTTCGTGGGTGGCTAACCCACTCATTGGGCCCCCAACTATCTGCGGGCGGCCAGCGGAAAGCCGTTGCTTCGGATCCCGCTACCCTCCTCGACTAGACACCCGACAAAACAAACACCAACTCGACGTCAAACCGGTTCACCAACGCACCGCAGCTGTTCAGACCCATTTCCCATTAACGGCTTCATCGAGCAACGTGCCGGAACACGACTAGGTCGCTTTGCGGCACGACTTTGTCCGATGGGTGGTAACTTTGCCGGCGACCCGATGTTATGGTCTACCACCAAGAAAAATATATTTGGGATCTCTGTGCCAAATTTTTGTATTTGCATTTTTGTACCAAGTACTAGAAATTTGGTTTTACTAGGGTTTAGCATCAGATTATTAGATATCCACCAAGTATGTATACTATTTAAATCCTCATTAATCATATTTACTGCTAATGATATGTCTTTGGGCTTACAGGACACATATAATTGTATATTATCAGCATAAATATGATAATTACAATGTTTAATGGAATTGATAATGTCTGCACAATATTAAGAAAAAAGAATAGGTCCCAAGATGGAGCCCTGTGGGACGCCTCTCGCAACAATCTTACTTACTGATTTGGATCTTGAGCCACCCTCATTTATAATTTCCACCGCTTGAGTTCAGTTAGTGAGGTAACTTTCAAACCAATTGATAGTTGAAGAACTAAAGTTGTAGAAATGCAGCTTAGCAAGGAGCAGTGATATATCTATTGAGTCGAAAGCTCGGGAGAAATCCAACAAGACTAGGATTGTGACCTGGCCTGGCCTAAGTCTTGCGCACTCAAAAGAAGCACTACAACAGCATTTATCAATGCTGTTGTAGTGCTTCTTTTCCTCCGAAATCCTGACTGAACACAAGGTAATATATTATTCTTCTCAACAAAGTCTGACATCTGGTCATAAACAATTCTTTCTATAACCTTAGAAAGTCAGGGCAAGATGCTGATGGGACGCAAGTCGCGTATTGTTTTTGAGTTATCATTTTTTGGTATAGGCCTGACAAGAGCTTTTTGCCAACATTTTGGAAAATGATCGGAAGTTATAGAGAAATTGATAATGTGCGTTATAGGTTCTATAATGTAATTAACGGATAATAATAACATCGACAGAGATATACCATCTGAGCCAACAGCATTTGACTTAATAGTACCTAATATTTTAGTAACCCTTTGTGCATTAACTGGGACCAAATTAAAGTTACATGAAAGGGTCGTGTGGGATTTGAAAAATTCTATTAGCGGAGGAGATATGGCCGTAGGGCACGGAAAATTTAAGAATTCTGAATTAATTACATTAGGATTATTGAGATGACAGGGGAGACAGAAATCTTTATTTGATTTGTACGATATATTTCGTTGTAGCAGCTTCCATGTTCTTAAGTTATTGAAATTATTGTTTATATAAGTCGAAAAGTAAACGCTTTTTTCGCTATGGATTGCTGTCTCTACTGTAGCCTTTAAATCCTTGTAGTAGTTAATATGTATAGCATTTTTAGTCTGCCTAGCTCTAATATGTGCCTTATCTCTGATTTTTATCATTTTATTAATGTTGTATGTTATCCATGGTAGTTTCTGCTTTTTGAAAAATCCGCTTTTAAGTGGTGCTAATATGTCAAACACGGTAAGTAAATAGTTATTAAATTCTGAGACAATATCATTTATATTTCGGTGCTCTGAAAGTTTGTGCCAGTCAATTGATTCCAAAGTTCTCTAGAGTGCATGAGATTCTATCGCGTCGTAATGTCTATAGGGCTTGAGAACTCTTTTTAATTTAACCTTGAATGTTTTAAGTTCAAAGGTTAGAAAAGCATGACTACTAAGATTAGGGATATAATCGATGTCAACATTATTGATATAATTATATCTGAACATACTAAATCAAGAAGGGATTAAGTAAGCTTTGCCTATTATGTTTTTTTTTCCTTTAATACTGAAACTAAGCTACATTTGCTCAACAGTTGCAGTTTCAGTGTGGGTAAGGATATGTACTGAAATGCCTCTTCGGATATAAAAGCCTACACCACAACCGCGAGAACGTACTTCTTCAGGCCGAGGTTTATGTCGTAGACGATACCCAGGCACATTTGGAGCACGACCATCTTCCCCCTTCCTTAGCCATGTTTCGTTCAGTGCCATGATGTCTACATTATGTCGGTCCATTGCTATCATAAATTCGTCATGACCTGTTCCTAAAGAACAGGGGTTAATAAATCCAATTTTCAGTGTGCGTAGTCCTAACATATATAGTAATTACATTTCATCATATCACTACACGTATTTTTTTCGAAATTAGTGGTCCTTATATTGTAAGTGTATTGTTGAGAATTGTACATTTGTTTTATTAATAATGACTTAAATTTGAGTATGAAAATAAATAGTATGATAATTTGGTATATTTTTAAATATTTAAATATATATATATTATTATTATGTTTTATGTAAAGAAAGTAGCATAGTTTATTACCTAACATAAAATCTTGATAAACACGGATGGCAAATATATAGGTCACAGTTCTATCTAATAAAGTAAAAAATACTAATATGAGGTTTACAAAAGTATAACAAATGTATTTAAAAACTAACTTAATCCTAAGAAATTGCAATATAAAAAAGACTAAATAGAATGACCGGAAAAAACCCGAGCAATATCACCTTCCGAACGGATGCGGTAAACAGTAGTATCAGGAGCCCGTCTTGCAAAAATCTTACCACCTTTGGTCCAAACGTACCGCCAGCTTTTAATTTTTCCCTCTTCTCGCGCTTTATAAAGAAGATGACGGTTAATTGAAGTCAGATGCTCGTTGATATAGAACCGCCGGGCCTCACCATCCAGTATACCCGTGGAATCAACATTGCGTCGTACCCGAGCAGCACGCAGAACGTCATCCCGTACGCTCCGACGTGCCAGCCGGATAACAATTTTGCGTGGCTTGTCGCCTTGCAGTTGTCTCGGACCCGTACGCTCGACGCTCACAATATCCCTGCTATCAATATCTACACCGATCTTAGTGCCAATTAAATGCACAATATTTATAATATTCTCTCCTGGTTTTTCTAGAAGACCGGAGACTTCAATATCATTAAGAAGATAGTTTTGATCTCTGTCGTTTAATTCTTATCTTAAATTTGAGATAAGGTCAGCTGTAGAACCAGGTCCGTTCTTGTCCTTTTCGTTTAATGCTTCTAATTGGTTTAATCTACTTTCTAAGGAATTAGTTCGTTTATTCAAATTATCTACAGTTGTATTAAGACGTAATATCTCTTCCCTAAATGAATACATTTCTTTGGATATATCTGTAGATATATTACAAGAAACTTCGTCTAGTGTACGTTTATTAAATTTGTTTAAATCTTTTAACTTACTGAACGTCTTTTTTGAACCTACTCGTATTACTAGTATTTCCGCGACTTGTATTGATAATGTGTTCTGTCGCTGTAACATTTATGAAGAAACAGTAATGACGAATTTAAGTTCAGACCACTGTGGTCTAAAATTTTCTCCATTAATTAATCACGAAAGTGAAAAGCCCCAAAAGTTTACTTGTAGACCAATTACAAAAAACCGGGTCCTAACATTTAAGAATACTGTTCAGCAAAAAGTGGGTAAAGTAGACATGAGCGATGATAATCCAAATAATTTATATAATAACATTTTCGGTTTTTTGTTACAAGAATTTAATAATGTTTTTAAGCCAAAAACTATGACTAAATACCTAAAACTTAAATTTAGTGATTGGGCTACCGTGGGAATATATAAAAGTAGAGATAAGTTATATGATTTATATAGTGAGAGGCAATGGAATCAAGATCCGATATTCTAGAATAAAGTTAGGATTTTTTCTAAAATATTTAAGACCGTTTGCATACAAGCTAAGTCGATTTACATAAGAAATAAAATCTTAAACTCAGAAAATAAAATAAAGGCAACTTAGGATGTTTTATCTAGTGTTTCTGGGAAAAATAGGGCTGCTAATGGACCTATTAAGTTAAAAATTGATAATATTGAAATTAATTCAAATTCAACTGTGGCGGCTATTTTTGAGACTTTTTTTAAAGAAATTAGTTTAACAGTCACGCGTAATTTAAATTCTTCACCATGTGATGCAATCGTCGAATTGACGAATAACGTAAGAGTCAGTAATAAATGTTTTGTTTTTAAACCTGTTACATCATATGAAATTGTTAAAACTTTTAGAAATCTAAATATGAAAAAAACCGGTGATCTTTGGGGTGACATACCCCAAAGATCACCGGTTTTTTTAGTAAAATTACTAATAAGTATTATAAATGTTATTGCTCCACAATTATCCTTAATCTTTAACAAATGTATTGAAACCGGTACTTTCCCAGATTTAATGAAAAATAGTAAAGTAGTTCCTTTGTTCAAAAGTGGCGATAGACTTGAACCGGGAAATTATAGACCTATCTCTATTTTACCTATTTTAAGTAAAGTCTTCGAAAAAATTATACTAAACCAAATGTCAGAATTTGTTTATAGCAATGAAATCATGCATAGTGAACAATATGGTTTCACCAAAGGCAAATCTGAAGGTATATTATTAAATAAATTTTACTATAACATTCAAAAGTTTTTGGTTGATCGAAATGTGTGGATCTTGGGTCATTGACTCATTTGCAGGGTTGATGTTATAATTTATAAGTCAAACATTGTTAAATTTTATTTAAAAAGAGCAACTGTTGAGTTTCTGGTCAGCTCTTCTCAGCAGAACAGCATTCCGAGCTGGTGGTAGCTTACTCACAGACGGACTATACTGACCAATTTAATGTAATTGACGATTCAAAAGTGCGTGTAAATGCCTACTTGAATAAAGATATTTTGAATTTGAATTTGAATTTGGAAACCGTAGCCATCTCCTGTCTTAACACACGTATTTCATAAATAAGAGTAGAATTATTTTCATTTATTATATTCAAATTATCATTACTTGCATCCTCGACGGCAGAAGAGGGACTGTCTTCAGATGGCTTGACTGGGGTGCAAAGCTTTGTGGTCTTAACTACCTTACATTCCTGACATTGCCATTTAGCAGATATCCGAGTATCTGGACTTATGTTCACACTAGGCCGATGGTAACGATGTAAGTAAGCACTTTGAGCACTTAGTGCCCTCTGTTGCGCTAAAAAATTTACCACAATGATTGCACTTGAAAGCCATATCTATGTAGTCAATATAGATGAAGAGATATTGGAAGTGGACAATAGATGGCTCCTTATGCAATTATGTATTTATTAAAAAATAAACTCTGTAGGTCTTACAAGGATGTGTATTTAGTTTAATAAATTTATTCACATAAAGAATACTGTGGTTTATTTTATATAAGGCACTGAAACTGAATTTCAACTCGAATAATTCAAAAGTAAATTACGGGGGTATATGAACAGCTGACTGTTACACAAAACAATCCCTGAAATATCACTGCAACACATAAAAACGAAAACTATTAGCTTGAATGTTAAAGCACTCCACAAATTATCATTTAGTATCACAGATGTCTATTTACGAAAGTTATAAAAAGAATTTATCAATTATTATTATCGAGCAAGAAAAAACCGTCACTAGCGTTAGCAGCGCCACACACAACGATGAAAATTGGTACACTTTTTGAAAATCGTATTTAAGCATAGAGAAAATTCTTAAAGTAATCTGCAATAATGCTCCAGTTTTATTTATATCAATAACTTGTTATCAAGTAAAAAAATATATAAAAGGAAAAATCTCTTAAACAGGCTATATTTTCTAAGGGGTTCTTAACACTTTCATCTAAATTACATACTAAATTACAACACTGAGCTAATTATATGATATCGTAAATTCATTATCAGAGAGTTTGAAAAAAAAAACAAGCAAACTAAATTTGCTCTTGTTTAGGTTAATCGAGGGAAATTACATTAAACAATGTGAACTATCGAAAATTTATAATCTGTCATAATCTTGAAAATTGAATTATTTTGCTAAAAGATTTTATCAAATGTTGTAGATCTACTTCCAAACTATCTTACTTAAACCTATTTAATGATAAACATGATTTATAATGATAAATATTAAGCCAAAACTTATTATTATTCTGTAATATTTGTATGAATTAAAAACATAAATAAAATAAAACTGATCAATAACTTAAAATAATTATTCTTACCACAGACCGGGCATAACTTTGCGTTGACAGGAACTTTTCCATAGTATTTTCTAAGATTTTCACGAGTACTACACATTGAAATAAAACGTCGCGTTAAATTTAAAATGTTAATTTAAAATTTAATTAATTATATGTGAAATTCATGAAATAGTTTAATTTTAACTTTTAAATAGTTTCAAACATAACTTTTTACAGCGCTAAAAAATATTTATGTAGAACTTTGATACTTCTAATTGAATACACTTTTACGCCGAGCAACCTCAAAGCGAATACAGATTTAAAAATTCAAGATTTATCAGTACCGAAAACAATAAAAAGTGACGCGTTAGGTCGACTTGAAAAATGCGACTAAAGTGAGCCTAGAGTCAAGGGTTGCTGGGAGGCTAGAGGGAGGAACTCCAATGCAACATTCATCTGCTCAACATCCGCCACTTATTGAGTAAATAAAATTTGATTTACATGAATTCAAATGTTTATTTATTCTATTTTTTATTTATTCTAGGTTTAACCGCTACTAGCTTGATATTTATGTATTTTATATAAGCTTGTAAATATTTTATTCTCCTGGCTAGTATATTAATTATGCTTAATACCTACTACTATAATAAAATTATAATTGTGCAAAATGTGGGTCAAAAAAAAAATATATAAATAAAAACAATTCTTAATAAAAATAACAACTTTAAAAAAACTTAAAGTAAAAAAATATAAAGATTTTTTTTTTTTATAACTATCTATTATTTATATGTCCTATTTACTATAGGAATACGTCCTATAGAAAACGTCCTATAGGAATTCGGTTGAATACATTCTCGTAATATTTTTTTTAACCCCTGATTAAAAATAGGTGTGTTATAAGTTTGATCTGTCGATCTGTGTATCTGTGTAACTGTGTGTTTGTCTGTGTCAAATTTGCGACCAAACACGTGAACAGATTTGAATGCGGTTTTTTTTAATCAAAAGCTACACTATCGTCTACCGTCTACCGTCTACTACACGTCGAGATGATTCTTATCCATGTTTGGTCGAAATAGAAATAGTCGTCTTCAAGATATTGATGGTTTATTCGTGAATTATGCAATAATTAGCTGTTCCCCGTGGATAGTGGACATGTCAATTATGAAATGCCTACTTCAAAAATAAGATACGTAATTAAAGCTATAAAAGAGAAATTAAATCTTAAAGCTTGAATCAATACGAAGAAAAACAAATTAATTAAAAATTTTAAGAACCCCCGATACAAAAAGACCTCTGAAAAGAATAAAAATAATATTATTATGTACTTATTGAATTCGTTGCGCCGGGGGACCGTTTAATAAAGAAGGAAATTAAAATTCAGGTTAACAAGGCAAATAAAGAATTACGATATCGAATCGTATAGTCTAACTCCTCAATGATTAACTTCGTAAAATAGGCACCATCGTTAACGTACGTACAAAGGTTCCCTGACGCAACGACTTCAAAAAGTACATAATAATATTATTTTAAAGGTTTTTTGGATCGGGGGTTTTTTAAAGTGCAACAGCTGCGTGGACTAAGAAAATGTTTTGGGAAATATTGGTAGAGAAAACATAATACCACCTAAAAAAATATAAAAATTAGCTGCGATTTTACAAAGAAAAAAATATATTGATTTAGATATGGATGGGCAATCGTTATCTTATACATATAATATTGGACATATATTTATATTAGATCCAGGATGTTACGTAATAGTAGAGTAGGAAAATCATTTAGAAAAAAATACCAGAAACACTCGTTATTTTATTAGTGAAAACCTCTCGTTCAGTTGATACCTGTTGTTTCGTTTTGCTTTAGTTTGATAATTTTATATAATGTTATGTCAAATATTCATTTGTTTGTAGTTTTAGGTTTCCAGATAACCTTGTAATTATACTTTTTACATAAAATCATGTCTTTGATTGGCGGCTTTTGTATAAATTAGTTCCTATTACTTTCCTGGTAGTCTATTACTGGATTTTCAATGTTGATAACTGGGATTCTTAATAAATTTAGTATTTAATTAATATTTAAATAACGTTTTAACTATAATTACCAATATGCAACTTATATTATTAACATATTATTACTCAAGCGTTTTTGCAATACTCAATTGTTCTCGCGATTATATAATTTGAGTAAATACTATTATTTGCTTTACATAATACTCTTGCATTATATCTCTATCAGAACAAAATAATAAGAAAGTTCAAACCTGAAGCGAACTACCAACTGTAAATTAAAGGTAACAAAAGGACAGCTAAATCCAGTCGAATCACCCGCCACTACTGGAGTTATTAAAGATTTTTTTTTATAAATTTTTAAGACACCGCCGTCGACCACATTCGACTGGTAAGTCTTTAGACAAATAGATTCCTTTAATCTTGTCTGTATTTAAAATATCACAGAATTCAATATTTCAACATAAATATATCCAAAATCTAAAGAAATATAAATACAGTAAAAAAGGACAAACAATAATAGAGTAAGAGATTTATATATCTTATCTACAAAATAAATTAAGTAATATTAATAATAAGCAACCAAACAAAAAATATTTCAGCAGAGTTTACTATAGTATGCTTGCCTATATAATAATATCGTAAATGGATTTTATTATACATCCTAATATAATAAATGGAAAAAACTTAGTAAAAAAAAATGATAATTTTTAAACAAAATTATCTTTCTATCCAATCTAGGAAATAGATGTTGATACAACAGATAATATAGAAAAAAACTGTGGTCAAGACCTGTAGTATATAGCATATACTTAATTTCCTCTGTTAATTTTAATACATGTAAGTTTGTCATTATCTATTCCACTCCTGATAAGAAAAACCTAACAATAATTCCCAAATACAAAAACACCTTGTACTTTAAAGCGTACTCTTATCTCAATGATGATGTCGCAATCTCTGAGAAGAACCTTCTGTTCAGTCAATTAGATAAAGTATCTACGAAGCTTATGGACATCAAACTTTCTTAAGTTTGCGTATTATATTATATATACAGAATTTGGACAGAATTCGTAACCTGGTTAATTAAGCTCTGAAAACGATAACTTTTGTCATTTTTGTCACAGCTTTAGTTGAGAAATAAAGCTTTAATAATATTGTAATATTATATAAATTATTAAATATTTATTTATTTATTTATTTAATTCTTTATTGCACAATATACAATATAAAGCACAAAAGGCGGGCTTAATGCCACAAAGATATTCTCTACCAGCCAACCTTACGAAGTACAGGAGAGGATGTTGGTAGGCGTGCAAAACATAAAAAGTAAAAGAAAAGAAAAAAAAGAATATTATAAGACTATCTATATATCTAAATCTACATATAAAAAATCATAAAAATAATAATATAAAAGACATATAATACATACGATGTATCCGACATAATATTTAATACATATGAGATATATAACAAATAATGTAGTATACGTATAAATATTTACTATTTGAGATAGTGTTCTTTTACTTGGCGTTTGAACGACTCACGACTTGTGGCTTTTCTTATATGTTCCGGTAAGTCGTTCCATTGTCTGACAGCGGTTACACTAAATGATTTGGACAAGAAACCAGTGTGATGAAGGGGTGTATGGAGCAATAGGTTGCTGGAAGAACGAAGCAATCTGTCATGTACATCCGCTAAAAATGAAAAAAAAACGTTTTAAATAAACAGGAGTGGAAGATTAAACAAAATAGAGTAAAGTAAACAAAGAGTCCGTAAGTTTCTTCGTTTACGAATGAGCAACCATTTTAGCTTTGACCTATAGTCGGAGATGTGGTCAAACTTACGTAGTCCGGAAATAAAGCGGATATAGGTATTAAGTAGACGATCTAATTTATTTAGGAGAACTTCATTAGCGTCGATATAGCACACATCAGCATAGTCAAGGATAGGTAGCAGTAACAGGTTAACCAATTGTAGTTTTGCCCGATGGGGCAGGAAGTGTTTAAGTTTTAATAGAGAGTGAAAAGTACTATAAAATTTACGTGACAGTTCCTTTAGTTGGTATTGCCAATTAAGAGAACTGTCAAGAAATATTCCTAAATTTTTTACTTGAGAAGAAAAGGGTAGTTATTATTTCATATAATTCATTTATAAGAAACTTTTTTCTTATCGTTTCAACATAACTCCGATAACAGAAATATTTGTTTTTTATAAAAATACTCGAAGCTTTAATATAAAATTGAGGTGTTTTTAAAAATATTTTACGTAATCCTGGCGTAATAGAATTATGTGACGATGCTGGTCTCAGAGTTAGTAGGGTTGACAGTAGTAAATTTCATCGAAAATAATAATTTAACACTAAATAAACAATTGACATGTAACATATAGGTATTAATGTATTTAATAAGTATTGAAAGTGATCTTCATAGAATATTCTTCGTATGCCACCTACCTATCTTAGCAAAAAAGTAATATATTCTGACAATAGTAAACGACTATAAAGTATTGCTTTATTTTTTTAATTTATCAGAATATAGCTCACGGCTATACATTTTTTATAGCTGACTAAACCTAACACCCAGTTTCCACGTCGGATGAGAGTATTTCAGCCTACAAAACTAATTCCCATGTCAGTTTAAATACCTCGAACTAAGGATTGAGTTCGTAGAAAGGAATCTAAACAAATTTCAATCTCTGATTGTAGATCTCTTATTCGTTTTGGCGGTTACTTACTTGTCATTTTAAGGCCGGGCGACTTTTGTCATACCATTTTCTTTAAAGTATTATTTTATAATTTAACACTTGTACCATTGATTACGATTTACAAACATATAGATAAGGCACAATATACACATTCGACACTCATATACAGGGTTATTTGTAATTAGTTGACCACCTCTTGCAGGCAGCCTCTCTACATCAATCCCAACAACATTTGTTTTACGAATAGGTTAAGAAATTTACATTTTTAATGAGTGATAAACAAGTTTTGGTTAATTATAGTTACAAAAGTAAATTATTAAAATTATTGAATACAATAATAGGAAAACGTAGCAATAAAATCTTATTCTCTCACCATAGTGTTTTTTTTTATATATGATCTAGGGCAGTGCTTGACTATGTAGTCAAAACACTTATGTACGTGTTAATGACTATTCTTTCAAAAATAATTACATTTTTACTTTTAGATAAACAAGCACCATACTCTATTTTATGCTTTAGTGTAACTTGGCTTAAAATTAGTGAATGA